>CM077155.1:60593446-61245571 GCA_039583875.1 Platanthera guangdongensis
TCTTTTCCCTTTTCCGTGTACAGGGTTATAACTCCCTTCAAACGTTATTTCTAGTTGCAAGTCTCCTGATCAAAAGACTTGGGTTGGTTTTTGAGCACCTGATCAAAAGCTCATTGGTGGCAGTCACCTGATCAAAACCTGCTAGTGGATTCCTACCAGGGTGGTAGAAGAGTGGATGTACCCAGTGTAACACCACCATCCGTCGTATGACATATAATAGAAGGTCCAGCTGGAACCCGACGTCATATACCACGGACAGACGGAAGAGTTACGTATTGATAACCAAACATTCTAATTAAGACTACTCGTCCTACACAGAGCATTCTAGCGGAAGTTTTTAAATAGTTGAAAGAACCCAAAACTTAAATCCATAATCATGAATGTCCACATCCACACAACAGTAATGAAAACCAAATACACCGAAAGAAACATGGCCTTATGGCCTTACAATAGTTCACTTAACAAGTAGTGTCCTACATACATCGGCTTGCAGGCCGGCCACACATGACAAAGTAAAAACAACTATTCGCTAAGGCCTTTGAGGGCCAGCACGGCAACATGGGCTCCAGCCTGCTATTTTGCACTCGGCTCCGCAGCACCTACAAGCAACATTCCACCGCATGGTGGCAAACAATGCAACGGTCAGCAAAAGCCGACCAAATTATAACGACCCCGTCCCTTTCTCGGGACGGCGGTGCTCCTTCCCTGCATATCATTAGCCCAGCTAAACAATTATGTAAAAACATACTTCGCCACAGGTGTAGGCTCGCACGGCCAAACACCCCGTGCACTCAAGGCACATTAACGGCGAATCCTGACACTTCAGCGTCTTCACCACCATCCTCAGGATGGCAACAACAAGAGCATTTCAGCCTTCCTGACCACTGTCAAAGGCTCCCGACTATGCCAACGGCCAGTCCCCTTTTCGTGTCTCTCGCACTGAACCACATAGCCCAGGTCCAATTCCACTTGCCCGTTGCTCAACCGCGTAGTTCACCTTAAGACGTACGCATGGGCCAAGCTTCTCTCGGATCCTAATGTTTCCAAACAATCACATAACCCAGTTACGTTCAAGGTCGGTTCCCAGACCGCCAAGTTAGCAGAACAACGATTCCGCTCAGTTTTTCGGGTGCGCCTTGGAGCTAACCTCCAAGGATCCCTACTGCAATCTACCGCGTAGAAACCCGAAAACCCAAAGCATGGAGTCTTCTCCGGCAAATCATAACAAATGCAACATCACCGATCCAGACCAACATGTCCGGGTAGGCTTCACACACAATGCTTATGCCCGTACTTCGATTTTAGACTCTATATGCAACACAAGGGGGGCTATTCACATCAACCACAAGGAACACCACGCACTCGCCGCACACTCGCGGGCGCGGGTTTCCCTATGCAAAAAGGAAGAGCTTCACATGCTCAAGTTGAGAATCGTTACACTTGTAGTACGCTTTGGCTCCATAGAAAACTACACGGATGGAAGTCTTCGCAACGATCTTTCCTCCACGGATCCGCTCTCAGATCTCAAAACGGTGCTCCGATGCTCCGCCGGCGGTCGAAAAACTCCTCCTTCTTCCTCCTCTTTCCAACTCCTTGAGAGAGAGAGACTAAGGGAGAAAATGACGAATTGATCCTCCATTTCCGACTTTAATAGAGCAGGGTTTCCCCAGGGCCGTCGGATTTTAAATAAAGAAATCGAACGGCTTTGATCCGCTCAAAAATCAACAGACCTGGGTCGAACACGGCTTAGCACACGGCCGTGTCCCAGGTCGTGTGCCTCGATCCAGGCACGATCGTCGAACACAGAGACTCACACGGGCTCAGACACGCCTGTGTCCCACTCGACACGCCCTTGTCGGGTTCCTCGACACGCCCGTGACTGGGGGCATGTCACACATAACCACCACGCCAACCGACACGACCCTGCTGAATACGGGTACTAACACAGGTGGGCACACGCCCGTGTCAAATGACATGCCCGTGTCATTAAGCCGTGTTCCTTGTCGTGTCCTTCTCGGGATGAAAACGACCAAAACACCAGCTAGACACGGCCTTGGACACGCCCGTGTCCTAGGCCGTGTACCCCTATACAGGCACCATAAACTCCTTTTCGCGACCAACTCAAATACAATTTTCGGGGCGTTACAAATCTCCCCCACTTAAGCAATTTCGTCCCGAAATTAAGTAAAGGTACACAAAATTACAAGTTACCTGAATGGAACAACTCAGGGTATTCCTCCAATATAGTTTGCTCTCGCTCCCAAGAAAGCTCCTCGCGTCCGCAATTATCCCTACGGACTTTAACCATTCGGATATCCTTGTTGCGGAGTCGCATGACTTCAACGTCTTCTATACGTATAGGCTTGACCTTTGTCGTCAACTCGTAATCAACTGGCACTTGATCAACCGCAACTATCTGTGAAGGCTCTTGCACCGCCTTACGCAACACCGATACGTGGAACACATCATGTAGCCCACTCAACTCCACTGACAGCTTCAATCTATACGCTGATTTGCCAACACGCTCCAGGATCTCAAATGGTCCAAGGTATCTCGGACTCAGCTTCTTCAAGCGTCGAACCCGCGAGACACCCTTGAACAGATTGATTTTCAAGTACACCCAGTCGCCAACACTGAACTCCACGTTCCTATGTTTGGCGTTATAGTACTTCGACTGTCTGTCCTGAGCGATGTTCAACTGTTACTGAATTGTCCGTATAACTGATGTGGCATCTTCCACCGCTTGACGTTTGTAAAGCTTCGACTCGCCCGTCTCCAACCAAGACAACGGCGTGCGACACTTTCTCCCGTACAAGGCCTCGAAAGGCGCCATTCCAATACTCGCCTGAAAGCTATTGTTATATGCAAACTCCACCATGTACAGGTGATCTTCCCACTGCTTTCCAAAATCTAGGACACACATGCGAAGCATGTCCTCTTACGTCCGGTTGACCCTCTCGATTTGGCCATCCGTCTGCGGATGAAAGCCTGTGTTGAACTTTAGCTTAATACCCAACAGACTATGCACCAACCTCCAGTCATTCGATGTGAAGCGTCCATCTCGATCACTAACAATACTGCGGGGCACACCATACAACCGTACAATATTCCACATAGAGTTTGGCCAACCTTTCCATCGGATCTTCCTTACTGATCGGGATGAAGTGCGACACCTTTGTCAATCTATCTACGACCACCCAGATGGTGTCATTTCCCCTCTACAACTTCGGCAAACCATGCACAAAATCCATAGATATGTCGTCAAATTTCCATTCCGGGATAGGCAAGGACTTCAGGAAACCTCCGGGCTTCTGGCACTCCGCCTTCACCAAGGTACAAGTTTGACACTTGGTCACATAAAGTGCTACATCCTTCTTCAATCCCGACCACCAAAATAATTTCTTCATATCTATATACATCATCATGCTTCCCGGGTGGATTGAGTACTTGGTATGATGAGCCTCGTGCATCAACTCCTCCCGAAGATTATCCGCACTAGGAATGCATAGGCGACCGTCCTTCCTTAGCAACCCATCCTCAACCGCAAAATGGGAATTTGACCCATCCAATGATTCATCCAAGATCTGCTTCATGCTGTTATCCTGAATCAAAGCCTGCTGAACTCTATTAGCTAGGTCGCACTGCACCTCGGTCCAAAACAATTTCGCCTCAATACTACACTGCTTGTCGACGCAAGATATCTCCAAAGCCTCCAACTCACGGACCAATCTCTCATCATGTACCAACAACCAGTTGGCCTGTGCAGGAACCTTACGACTCAACGCATCCGCCACTACATTACCTTTCCCTGGCACATAATGTATCTTGAAGGTGTAGTCCCCTAGGAACTCCATCCACCTCCGCTGCCTCATGTTCAGATCCTTTCGATCTAACAGGTACTTCAAGCTCTTATGATCGGTGTATATATCGACTTTCACACCGTACAGATAGTGCCTCCATAGTTGTAAAGCAAATATCACGACCGCTAACTCCAAGTCAAGGACCGGATAATTTCTCTCGTGAGCCTTCAATTGTCGTGAACCGTAGGCTATCACACTCCCATGCTGTAGCAGAACACAGCCCAAACCACTGCCCGAAAAATCACTATAGATTTCTTCAGTTCCTCTTGGGCAACATAAAATAGTCGTTGTGGTCAACTGCCTCTTCAACTCTTCAAAAGTCTGTTCGCACTCCGAAGACCACACAAACTTCTGATTCTTCCTAGTCAATGTCGTGAGTGGTAGCTCTATCCGCGAGAAGTTCTCTACGAAGCGCCTGTAGTAGCCAGTAAGCCCCAGAAAGCTCCGGACCTCTGCCATTGTAGTCAAAGTAGGCCACTCCCATATCGCCACTATCTTCGCCGGATCCACAGCTATCCCTTCTCCACAAACAACATGACCAAGGAACGTTATCGAGGATAACCAGAACTCACACTTGGAGAACTTAGCATACAACTGGTTTCTCCTCAACGTCTCCAACACCATGTGCAGGTGATTATGGTGATCCTCTTCATATTGCGAGTACACCAGGATATCGTCGATAAATACTATCACAAAACGGTCCAGGTACTCTCTGAACGTCCTGTTCATCAGATCCATAAACACGGATGGCACATTGGTCAAACCAAATGGCATGACCGTGAACTCGTAATGCCCAAACCGCGTACTGAATGCTGTCTTTGGGATGTCGCTCTCCCTTATCGTCAATTGGTAGTAACCGGACTTCAGATCTAACTTCGAGTATGTCATTGACCCAACCAACTAATCAAATAGATCGTCAATTCTCGGAATCAGATACTTATTCTTTTCTGTAAGCTTGTTCAATTCCCAGTAGTCGATACAAATCCGCAAGCTCCCATCTTTTTTCTTAACGAAGAGAACCGGTGCGCTCCAAGGCGACGAACTTGGACGCTCATAACCTTGCTTTAACAACTCTTGCAGTTGCACCTTCAACTCCGCCATCTCTTTTGGTGTTATCCGATAGGGGGAGCGTGATACCGGTTTGGCACCCGGTACCAGCTCAATTGTAAAGTCTATCTCCCCCTGAGGAGGAGCTCCTGGGAGATCATCCAGGAACACATCAGGATACTCGGACAAAACTGGGTCACTGTCCAGACTAGGCTTAGGCGTCGAAGTCTGCACTAGAGTGACAAACCGCTCTGCCCCAGACCGAACTGCCTTGAACACCTGAAGGGCAGACATCAACATCTTACTCGACCCCTTTCATGCCCGTAAATGCCATCTCACGACTATCTCCCAACTGTCCTCCTTGCAACTACAATCAATGCATGCTTGCTACTCTGAGAGCCAGCCCATAACAAAGATCACATCGCACGCAATTATCAGCAATAGCGACGCTCGCAAGTCATCGACGTGACTCCCACGCCTTACCCTAACGCCACAAGCTCTATCTGCATGCATAGGGCACCCGTAGGCAGCAAACCCATCCAATTTGACCTTTGCCATCAAAGGAAGTACTCCGATGCGCGATAGAAACTCTTCGGATAGAAAGGATGCGAAACTTCCGCACTGAACAGGGCTCTCGCCGGATAATCGACAATCTAAACAAGCCTAACACAATCAGTCATAGGCTAAAATGGGTAGGGAAACAAATATTTAAAGCTAACCTGCAATACATACCCGTCACCACGTCAAACTGCTTTGTGGCTTCCTGCTGGCTAAGCTTGTACACTTTTGGATGGGTTGGGGCATAGTGCGATGTGGTTGCCTCCGACCCCTTGCCCTTCTCCTCGTAGATATCTCCAGATTTCTTCTCTGACTTCCGTCGTCCGTGCCAACAGTTTCGGGCAAAATGTCCTGGCTTCGCACAGTTAAAGCATGTAATTGCCTTCCTCCCAATGGTTGCTGCTGTCTTAGCTTTCTTTATCTTTTGTGTGCCATTAATACAATCTCGGGAAAAGTGCCCTTTCTTGACACAAGTATGACAGTTGTAAGTAACCTTTCCAGTCGATGATCTAACCCTCTTTTTCAGCGTTCTGCGAGATGCAGTCCTCATAGAACTTGCAGAGTTTGATACCCTACTCACTGGTAACTGGTGAATTTTCCCATAACTACTTCCAAAGATCTAGCCGACTCCACCAAGGCTTGGAATCCCAATAGTTTTGGTCCTAGCAGTAGAATTCGCAGTTCGTCACGCAGACCATTATAGAATTTATCAACTATAGACTGCTCGTTCTCCAACCCAAAGCATGGGTAGCGGCTTATCAAAAGAAACGCCTGCAAATACTCATCAACCGAGTGCGTACCCTGCACTAAGCACATGTTCAATGGCTGACCTGATGGCCTTCTAAATGTTACTTGATCCAACACAACACCCGGCATTGAAGTCATCTCAGGGACAAAGGGTTGCATATTGCTTCCCTGATGTGCACTAGTCACAGCGAGCATCACTTCAACAATCCTTCTTATGGTTTCAAACGATGGAGAGGTCTCAAGCACATCGCTGGGTGCACTATAATCCTCAGAAACCAGATGTTCTTCGGCTCTGCGCCACTCCCGGTCACATATAGTCGTACAAAACACCAATAAGTGACCAAACGGAATTGCAAAAAGCAATTATAGGAACACGCAGGTTCCTCAAACAAGTGTATTTTTCATTTCTAAGTGGACATTCATGGGTTCTTTTTAAAGTTATAACGATGACGCACACATGTGCTCACCACCCCTTAAAAGAAATTGTCCATGAATTCATTTAATCCTGACCGTAACCAGAAGTCTGACACCAGACGGAAGGGTTACATATTAATAACCAATCATTCCAATTAAGACTACTCGTCCTAACACAGAGCATTCTAGCGGAAGCTTTTGAAAGTAGAAAGAACCCAAAACTGAATAATCAATTTACATGAATGTCCACAATCACTACCACTAGAATGAAATAACAATACACCAAAAGAAACAAGCTGGAACCTGACGCCATATACCATAGACAGACGAAAGGGTTACGTATTAATAACCAAACATTCCAATTAAGACTACTCGTCCTACACAGAGCATTCTAGCGGAAGTTTTTAAATAGTTGAAAGAACCCAAAGCTTAAATCCATAATCATGAATGTCCACATCCACACAACAGGAATTAAAACCAAATACACCGAAAGAAACATGGCCTTATGGCCTTACAATAGTTCACTTAACAAGTATTGTCTTACATACATCGGCTCGCAGGCCGTCCACACATGATAAAATAAAAACAACTATTCACTAAGGCCTTTGAGGGCCAGCACGGCAACATGGGCTCCAGCCCACTATTTTGCACTCGGCTCCGCAGCACCTGCAAGCAACATTCCACCGCATGGTGGCAACCAATGCAACGATCAGCAAAAGCCGACCAAATTATAACGACCCCGTCGCTTTCTCGGGACGGCGGTGCTCCTTCCCTGCATATCATTAGCCCAGCTAAAAAATTATGTAAAAACATACTTCGCCACAGGTGTAGGTTCGCACGGCCAAACACCTCGTGCACTCAGGGCACATTAACGGTGATTACTAACACTTCAGCATCTTCATCACCACCCTCAGGATGGCAACAACATGAGCATTTCAGCCTTCCTGACCACTGTCAAAGGATCCCGACTATGCCAACGGCCAGTCCCCTTTTTGGGTCTCGCGCACTGAACCACATAGCCCAGGTCCAATTCCACTTGTCGTTTGCTCAACCGCATAGTTCACCTTAAGATGTACGCACGGGCCAAGCTTCTCTCGGATCCTAATGTTTCCAAACAATCACATAACCCAGTTATGTTCAAGGCCGGTTCCCAGACCTCCAAGTTAGCAGAATAACGACTCCGCTGAGTTTTCCGGGTGCACCTTGGAGCTAACCTCCAAGGATCCCTGCTGCAATCTGCCGCGTAGAAACCCGAAAACCTAAAGCACGGAGTCTTCTCCGGCAAATCATAACAAATGCAACATACTCGATCCAGACCAACATGTCCGGGTAGGCTTCACACACAATGCATATGCCCGTATTTCAATTCCGGACTCTATATACAACACAAGGGGGACTATTCACATCAACCCCAAGGAACACCACGCACTCGCCGCAAACTCGCGGGACCGGGTTTCCCTATGCAAAAAAGGAAGAGCTTCACATGCCCAAGTTGAGAATCGTTACACTTGTAGTACGCTTTGGCGCCATAAAAAACTACACGGATGGACGTCTTCGCAACGATCTTTCCTCCACAGATCCGCTCTCAGATCTCAAAACAGTGCTCCGATGCTCCGCCGGCGGCCGGAAAACTCCTCCTTCTTCCTCCTCTTTCCAACTCCTTGAGAGAGAGAGACTAAGGGAGAAAATGAGGAATTGATCCTCCATTTCCTGACTTTAACAGAGCAGGGTTTCCCCATGGCCTTTAGATTTAAAATAAAGAAATCGAACGGCTCTGATCCGCTCAAAAATCAACAGACCTGGGCCGAAGACGGCTTAGCATACGGCCGTGTCCCAGGCCGTGTGCCTCGATCATGCACAATCGTCGAATACAGAGACTCACATGGGCTCAGACACGCCCGTGTCCCACTCGACACGCCCGTGTCGGGTTCCTCGACACGCCCGTGTCCGGGGGCATGTCACATATAACTGCCACGCCAACCGAAACGACCCTGCTGAACACGGGTACTGACACGGGTGAGTGTACGCCCGTGTCAAATGACATGCCTGTGTCATTAAGTCGTGTTCCTTGTCGTGTCCTTCTCGGGATGAAAACGGCCAAAACACTAGCCAGACACGGCCTTGGACACGCCTGTGTACCCCTATACAGGCACAAAAATCCCCTTTTTGCGACCAACTCAAATACAATTTTCGAGGAGTTACACCTAGTTAGGAGGAACCACTATAATCCTTGTGTCTTCTGGATTGCTTGCTTTGCCTTCTTTATTTTTGTGCTGTGATTTTCTTTTCTTAGTATGTATATATATATATGTGTGTATATATATATATATATATATATATATATATATATATATATATATATATATATATATATATATATATATATATATATATATATATAACGCTAACTAGTGCAAGTTAAGAACTATCCCTTACTTTCAGATTCTTAGAAATTTATATAGCTGCTTTATTGTCACAGAACATCGGTAGGGGTGATCATAAAACTCTCTCAGATCCAGCAAGAGAGTCTGAAGACCCTTCAGCTCACAAGCAGTCAGAGCCATGCATCTATACTCTGCTTCTGCACTCGATTTGGCAACTATAGCCTGCTTCTTGCTATTCCAACTGACCAGATTTCCTCCAACGAAGGTGAAAAAACTAGATGTTGACTTCCTGTCACCCTTGTCATTTGCGTAGCTTGCGTCAGAATAAGCCTCTACTTTTAAATGTCCCATTTTCAGGAATAAGAGCCCTTCCCCTCGAACACCTTTCACAGACTTAAGAATCTTCAAAGTTGACTGCATATGACACTTCCAGGGAGCTTGCATGAATTGACTTACTCTCCCTACCACATAGCAAATATTTGGTCGTGTATGTAACATGCAAATTCATGCTAGACCCCTCGTGTGCACTTTTGGATCAGGAGAGTGGACTTGGGATCAAGTGTGCTGCTAATAAAGCCTGCACCGGATCCGGGGAAAGTGCCGACTCAGAAATTGAGTGTATAGACACTATCGCGTGGCGGTAGTTGTTACTGTGCCATGTTAGCTACTCCATGAGTGGCGAGAAGAATTTCACAAGAAACTGGCCTATCTCCAGGCGATAGTTGTTACCGTGCCGCGCTAGCCTCTTGACGAACGTCGGGGAAAACTTCTCGAGAAACCGACCTATCACCATGCGATAGTTGTTACCGCGTCGTGCTAGCCTCTCGACGAATGTCGGGGAGAACTTCTCCGGAAACTGATCTATCGCCAGGAGATGGTGGTTATCATGTCGTACTAGCCTCTCGATGAATGTCGGGGAAAACTTCTCGAGAAACTGATCTATAGTCAGGCGATAGTGGTTACCACGCCATGCTAGCCACTCGATGAGTGTTGGGAAGTATTTCTCGAGAAACCGATCTATCGCCAGGCGATAGTTGTTACTGCGCAGTAGTAGCCACATAATTTAATTGGCATATGGCTCTGGAACTTAACGCCTGGCATTAGAGTTGCCGTGGGCGATAACCCGCTGAATTATATTGACAATGCGCTCTGGATGATATCGCGAGGCGGTAGGAGGATACCGTTCGGAGGTAGCAGAATAGGTGGCGTCACCTAAGTGGACAGTTTGGATGGTGGCTTGCGAAACATGACGGTTTTTGAATATACCGCGCGGAGGTAGCTCGCTGTTTAGGAAACCCTAATGCTTCCTTTATAAGCGGATGTCTAAAGGCCAAGCCGTCGTCTTTCTTCTCTGATCTTTCTTGAGAGAATGAAAGTTGCAGAACTTCCCTTGGAAGAACGAGGAACGAGCGGACTTTTCTTGGAGGAGGAGAGCAAGAGCCAAGGCCGACGCCATCATGCCGACAAGGAGGATAACAAGATCTATGGACGGAAATGAGGTGAGCTTCGTACCCTATCCATTGGTGCTAGATCCCTAGTTATTCCTAGGAAAGATATTGACTCAAAGGAGTCTTGATTAGTGAGAAGAAGTTTCCTAGGATGAGGCCATGTTAGAACTTATGTTCTAGAGATATGATGTCTTCGACCACTCCTTCCTTCTATATGAAGATGAAGACTTTGTTTTTTGAAGAAAGTCGGCTTTTGAGGGTGAATAAGGGAGGAGGAATTGTGGATATGATTTGGGAATATCAGTTGGAGGAGGAAGACGAACCGATGTCGTTCGTTTTGCTTTAAGATGCGCGAACAAATCTATTTTATGCGTGCGGCGATCTTCGAGACCAATTTTAGGCATGACATGGCCGGATCTAGGCTTTCAACTAAACACGAAAGTCGTATCCCTTGGAAATACCTTTCCAACGAGTGGTTAAACGTTTTCATGCGAGGTCTGTAGCCACGGTAAAGTCTGATCGAACTTGTTGGCGGACAAGTTAAACGTGCAGAAACTGTTTTCTGAACGCAGCAGTCTTCGAGGCCGATTTCAAGTGTGTTACGTTCTGATCATGGTGATGTACCGAATATCAAAGTTGTATCCCTTGGAAATACCTTTCCAACGGATGGTTACACGTCTTCATACGACTCCCTTAGACTCGGGAATGGTCGATCGAAGTGGCAGTACAGTCAAGTCTTGTATTTAATACTCTCGGTTAGTGTAGTATTGGGTTTGGTTTGAGTAAAAAAATGGCAAGAATAATTGTTAGTGTTTCATGCGAATTTGGCCCTTTGAGAATGAATTTAACAAATGGTTTGGAAACACAATTAATTTTGATTATAATCGTGTAATGGAACAGGTTGGAAGAAGGTGTGACGCTTAGAAATCGAACGAGTAAACCGTGTATCCATGTTAATAAAAAGGGGTGAACTATTTTATGCTGATGAGATAACCGCGTTGGAACCATAGTGGTAGATGGATGCTTGATCCTTAAAAGAAATTGGAAAAGGTCGATGCATGGTTATGAGTCTTGTCAAATAAGGAAAGTGTAAAGTGGTCCACTGCTTACAGTCGTATCTCCCTATGGGTAGCAATGTGGATTGCATGTTGTATGAGGTGATTTGCCACCTGTGTTCATGATGAACACTTAAGTGCCTTGGGGCACGAGAATGTGAAAGGGTGTAAGTGTGTGTGATTGATCTCACTGGTTTGGTGATGATGAGAAGAGACTTTGGGTGGTTGGGCTTGGTTCTCGATGTTTACTTCCTGAGGCTCCTTCCGTGCCAAGTGGACGGTGGAGCTTGGTCCTTTGATGATACGCTCCCATAGGCTCCTTCCATGCCATGTTGATGTGAAATTGCATGCGGTGTGAGTCGACATGCGGTGTCGTAATCCTGGATTAATGATAATGTGGCAGGTCTACGGGCTCGCCAATCGTCAAACCGACGGGAGTTGATAGATAGACCTTGGGCGGTTGGGCTTGGTCCTCGGTGCTCATTCCCGGGACTCCTTCTGTGCCAAGTGGATGGTTGGGCTTGGTCCTATGGTGCTACGCTCCCATAGTCTCCTTCTGTGCCACGACAAAGTCCAGTTGGGCTTGGTCCTCAGTGTACATCTACCCGAGGCTCCTTCTGGGCCGTAGTAGGCATGTGGGCTCCGCTGTTATATTCTTAGCATTGAGGCGTACGGAGGCCTAGGATTGGTAGTGTGGATGCCCGCCTAGTAGTGGAAAAGCTCGTTGCACTGTCACCGTCTGGTCATGACGGTTGGCGCCAGAGAGGTTAGCTACCTGCTCGAAAAGTGGGAACTACATTTCTGTGTTGACATAGCAATTGCATGTGCGTGATCATGGGTGAGTCATTGCATTACATTCATATCATTTCATTATATTACATACACAAGATCTTTATCGTATAAGTTTGTATAGACACTCTTATACGATGAGTTACTTTATTGTTGAGTCGATCCTCAACTTATATGTTTGTATGGGCATTCATATAAATTGAGTTACTTTCTGTCGTAGTTTGATATTTTATACTGTTGTTGATGGTAGAATTGCTAGAGTAGATTGTTTACTCATTTGTCAAATTTACTCTGATGTACACTAATATTGTTTACACCTATACCACTTGCTTGTACTATTTATATATCAACATTGTATCCTAGTTCCTTTCTCTACACAGTGTCGAGGAGTCGTCGGGGTGGGGATGTGATAACCACTTAGTTTTTATGACTAACGGTTGTTACGTCTTCCTTTTTAGGAGGAAACCTGCTGATAGAGCAGCAGCAGGTTACGCACGAGGATAGCCAAGGCAGGACGACAGGGTCTGATGTGACGGTACCATCATTGTTGTTAGTGACTGATGTGAGTGTTTTGTAGAGAGACTCTTTTGTAGCCCCATTGGGCATGTACTCTGATATTTTAGAAGCCTTGGTTGCTTCTTATTTCTATTGTACTCGTGGACTTATATACTAGTGTGTATTTTGACTTCTGTTTTTATATTCTTTATGTTGGGTTGGCATGGATGATATGATTAGCCGGTAGGATAAGCGTCTTGTAGTACAGGTTAGCCTGTGTGCTAGCGCTACCGCAAGGCGGTTGTTTTGGGTATAAGACTCCCCTTAGTGCCATGTTTTCTGTTCCGGGGGGTCTTACAAATGGTATCAGCTTGCTACGATCCTGAACTAAATAACTCATTCAACAAGGGGTCACCCCCGTTCGATTAGTTAGTTTGAGGACAAACTGACTTAGCGGAAGCAGTGATGTGCCCATATGTAATTCACACTAAGTATGTCCAATTTTGACCTTACGATTAGCCAACCTGACTATTGGTTAGCAATCAGAGCTCGGACAGACACTCACGGCCATCCTGGATGCCTTTAGGTCTCAACAGGCCCTAGTGCAGCAACAGGCTCCAGGCTCAAACTGGTTGATCACTTTTTGGGCTCTCTCCCCTCCTGCCTACCTCGGGATAGAATCGGTCGTACGTACGAAAGAATGACTCTACATAGTGCAGGAGTTGTTGGTAGGAATCCGTTGTCCAACCAACATGGTTGTGACATTAGCAGTGCCTGTCCTGGAACTACATGCCAAGAGATGGTGGAAGTCCCTAATGGGTTCCACCTTTCAGGGCCGAGTTTATACGGAGATGAGTTGGACAGAGATCTCTGGAGCTTTCTTAGAACACTTCATCCCGTCGATAGCAAGAGAAGAACATGAGGAAAGATTCCTTCAGTTAAAACAGGGATCTAAGTCGGTTACAGAATACCAGAGGGAGTTTCAGCATTTGGCAAGGTTTGCTGACTCCTACGAGTTAGATGATCAAGGTTATGTTAAACGATTCTACAAAGGCTTGTGGGATACCCTGAGGCAAGCAATTTTGTGTATAGCAGACTCGGGTTTAGCTGAGATCATCGACATGACAAAAAGTATGGAGGCAGACCATTTGGGGAGTAATAAGAGACCCACGGAGGGTGTAATGGAGGCTAGACCCAGTTATAGAAGGAGGCAGGACAACCGGGGAAGAGGAAACAATAGAGGCGGAGGTCGCTTCGGTCAAAATTTTAGGATGGAACGACCCGCAATGCAGCCAGCACTACCTCCACCGCAACCATAATACCTACAGCCTAAGCAGCAACACGATCGAGTCTGCTTCCAGTTCAACCAACTGGGACACATCCGACGCTATTGTCCACAGCTAGGTGGGAATGCTCTCCTTGCCCTTCCTCCAGCAGCTCCACGAGGACGGGGACATGTTCGTGGATAAGGATGAGGACCACGAGGAAGGAATCCCAGATCTGCTCGGGATCAGGTGTTTGCGCTGGACATGGCGCAAGAGAGGAATCCCCAGGAAGTGAGTGCAGGTACGTCGTGACCTGATTAACATGTTATAAGCATTTCTTTTTGATTGCCTAAGATATGCTAGGATTCTAGATTTGAGTCTTGTAATTGATACTTAGGCACCGTGATGGTTGGTGGAAAACCGTCCTATACTCGATTCGATACCGGTGCCACACACTCGTTTTTTTGGGCATACTACGTTAAAGACTATAAGGAATGCAATACTTCACTGGTATTGCTCAGAGAGTATGCCTCCCAGACGGCTCTGAGGTTACTACAACCGCCAAGTGCGAATTGGAGATACTTCTTGGAGGAAATACCTTTGAAACCCCTGCCACAGTTTTGAGAATGCCAGAATTCGACCTCATTCTGGGCATGGCATGGTTGGATTGGCATTACGCAAAAATTGATTGTGCAGAGAAGCGAATTTACTTGAGACATGAAGACTCTGAAGTCATTTTTCAAGGTAATAGATTTGCACCTCGTATGTTATTGTCCTCAATTCAGGCCTTAAAAGCCCATATGATGGGGGATGAAGTCTACATGATTTATTTCGACTTGAAAGAGATGACAATAGATATGAAAGATGTACGAGTGGTGTGGGATTTCCCCGAGGTGTTTCTCGAGATGCTGTCGGGATTACACCTACATCGCGAAGTGGACTTCCAAATTAAGCTAGTAATGGGTGCCAAGCCCGTCTCCAGGACCCCTTATCGTATGGTCCCGAAGGAACTTGCCGAGTTTAGAGTTCAGTTGCAGGAATTAGTGGAGTTAGGGTTCATTCGCCCCAGTTCATCACCTTGGGGAGTCCTTGTTCTATTTATCAAGAAAAAGGATGAAACGCTACGGTTGTGTATAGATTGCCGGGAACTCAACCGTTTAATGATGCGGAACACCTACCCTCTACCACGGATAGATGAGTTATTCGATCAACTGGTTGGAGCGCATTGGTTTTAAAAGTTGGATCTGCGTTCGGGGTATTACCAATTGAGGATACAAGAGGAGGATATCCATAAAATGACATTTAGCTCAAGATATGGGCTATATGAGTTCACTGTGATGCCTTTCGGGCTCACAAACACCCCTTCAGCGTTCATGAGTCTGATGAACAAAGTATTTGAGCCATACCTAGATGTATTCGACATTGTCTTCATCGATGACATTTTAGTCTATTCAAAGACAGAGGAAGAGCATGTGGAACACTTGACCTTAGTACTGAAGAGGTTAAAGGAGCATACCTTATTCACCAAATTCAGCAAGTGTGAATTTTGGCTTCGAGAAGTCGCCTACTTAGGCCACATGATCAGTGGTGCTAGATTAGCTATGGATCCGGCTAAGGTGCGTGCTGTGAAATAATGGTCGCCTCTGAAGTCAGCAGCCGATGTGCGGAGTTTCCTTGGACTTGCTGGGAATTATCGCAAGTTCGTGAAGGGATTCTCAAAGATAGCCCTCCCTCTCAATGCCCTGACGAAGAAAGTGTGTCATATAAGTGGACATCCCAGTGTAAAGCCGCATTCTAAGAGCTGAAGGGTAGACTTATCTCTTCACCCATCCTAGCCCTTCAATATGGGAAGAAAGGACTCCAGGTCTACACTGACGCATCATATGAAGGGATGGGGGCAGTGCTGATGCAACATGGACTTGTGATTGCTTATGCTTTTAGGCAACTGAAGAAGCATGAAGCTAATTACCCAGTTCATGATTTGGAGTTAGGGGCAGTGTTGTTCGCCTTAAAGATTTGGAGACACTATCTATATGGTGTCCACTGTGAGATATTTTCTGATCATAAGAATTTAAAGTATGTTCATACTCAGAAGGAATTTGTTGGATCCCTAGTTGGATTTAGGCTAGGTTCACTAAGTTAGGATCATATGACCCATCATGTATAACCAGAGTTATGGTTGTGTCCTAGAGTCTAGGCCAAGTCCTTAGAATCAACATCACATGTAACAGCCTTCACAGACTGCCAGAGACTCAAGCAATTGTGTCGACACTTCGGAAAGGCTGTGTCGACACCTGAAGCCAGATTGTGTCGACACTCAGGACTTGTGTCGACACACATAACATCTGTCGACATCAACTGTGTCGACACCAGAAGCCAGATTGTCTCGACACACAAAACATCTATCGACAGCAATTGTGTCGACACACAGGACTTGTTTCGACACACTCCAAATTTCTATCAAAACAACAACTATGTCGAGACAAGAAGCAATTGTGTCGACACTCAAGACTTGTGTCGACACATTTCAGCAAAACTAGTTCTCAGTTCTACGAACCCAGTTCTCAGGTCGACGATTTCTGGAAACTCTACTTCAGCATTTCATTCCAGAAATATTTAAGTCCAAAAACACTTCACTGGACTCAGCTCGATGAAGTCAAATTCTCAGCTCGACGAACTTGATATGCAGAAAAGGCAAGGTTCTAGAGAATGCAGTTATCTGTTCTCAGCTCGATGATTTTGGGACTCAGCTTGACGAACAGAAGCTATCTGGTCGACGAACACAACTCCTCAGCTCGACGAACTATGGACTCTGCTCGACGATTTCTATTTTCTGTTCGACGAATCTAGACTTGGTTATTTCCATCCTTCTGTCTCTTTCCTACTGTAATAATTCCTGAGTAATTAATGCTAAAATATTCTCTGAATATTACCGTTAGACGGAGCATTAATTATGTTCTTCATCAGGATTATTGCTTGTCATTTTTCCATAGGACAGTTGGGGAAACTCAATCAATGCAAAACATTCTCCAGGCCATCAGCATTAAATGCAGAAGAATTTCAAATTTCAAAAGGAAGATAATATGGAATATACAAAAAAGTATTTTCCATCTTCTTCTCTGAAAGAAACAGAGATAGACACACACACATACAGACAGTTAGTTTTGTGTGAATCAGGAATCAAGAATCTTCTGCTGCTCTCTCTCGACAACACTCTGAAACAAAAAGAGATAGAAAGCTGATACAGAAATACAAGATCTAGACCAAAAGAATATCAGCAATCTGAAGAAGAAGAACATCAAATCAAAATCAATAGTCTTCTTTCTTCTATACTCCAGGACACTTCAAAGGACAATAAATCCTCTATCTGTCAAGAAGTTCCTGTACTTTGTGTGGTCAAAGCTGAAAGACTGAATGCCTATCACCCTGAAGCAAAGCTCCATATCCCTCAACCATTCAACATCTCAGGGGGAGCCCTTTGCTAACATCAAATCCACAAAGTCTTCTCAGTTGTACATTGAGAAATAGAAGCAAAATCAATCTCTCACCCCCCCCCCACTGTAAAAAGGGTTCTTAACTCCCTTCAAAAGTTATTCCTGGTTGCAAGTCGCCTGACCAAAAGACTTGAGGTTTGGTTTTTGAGCACCTGATCAAAACCTCATTGGTGTCAGGCACCTGATCGAAAATTTGAGAGGATTCCTACCAGGGTGGTAGAAGAGTGGATGTACTCAGGTTGGGGAACCACTATAAATTTCTTGTGTTATCTGGTTGCTCTTTTCTTTTGCTTGTTGCTGTGGTTGTGCTAGTTAGGATAACTGTGTTTGTGCTTTAATTTTATTCCTAAAGCACTAGGACTAGATTAAAGTAGAAGAAAATTTTATAAAAACCCTAAATACTCTATTCACCCCCCCCCCCCCCCCTCTAGAGTATTCCAGATGTAGCCCCTCACTTTCAATTAGTATCAGAGCAGGATTCCCTTGGTTGTACAAGCTAACACTTGAACCAAAGATCCTGAGTTAGATCTGTCTTTTCATTTCTATTAGATATTCACACACAGCATGACACAAAACAAAGACTATGCAAGCACCAGACCTCCAGTTTGCAACCTAAATAGGTTTGCCATCTTGAAGGCAAGAATCAAGTTATATATGAACTCTATTGATGAGGATATTTTTAATTTCATTGTGACAGGTCCTCCTCAACTATTTGCCTCCACCTCTACAATAACATTCAGCAACAATGCAGTTCCACCACTTGAGTGGACTGAGGCCCAGAAGAAGGCAAATATTGCTGATGCCAAAGCCATGAATATTCTGGCCCAAACAATGTCAGATGACATTTTCCAAAAAGTGGTTGAATGCACATCAGACAAAGCCATCTGGGATTCCTTCAATCAAATGGTGGTTGGGTCTGTTGATGAAAGAAAAGATAGAAGGTCCAATCTCATATCACAATATAAGAACTTCAAGAAAGAAGAAGCTGAATCAGTTGCAGAGATGTACAATAGGTTGAGCTCAATCATCAATGAGCTGAAAACCTTGGACAAGGACATCACCCTCACAGAAGTGAATGATAAAATCCTTATGTGCTTCCCAATAACATGGGATTCAAGGATCTGGCCCATCAAGGAGGCCAGGAGCCTGAATGAGATTTCCAATGAATATCTTTTAGGAAAGCTGAAGTCCTATGAACAGCTCATCAAATCCAGAGAGGAAGCTGAGCAAAGAACACCTCCACCAGCAAGGAAGGAGCACAGTAGTACATTCAAGGCTACTGAGGAGATAGAAGCATCAACAATAAATGAAGAGCTGATGGGTCTACTTGCCAAAAGATTTTACAAGCTGGCAAGGAAAGACTTCAGAAGAAAGTCATCCAGGATGGATGAATAGCCAAGGTATGATAAAATCCCCACTAAAGAAGTGGTTTGCTTTGGTTACAGGAAACCTGGACACTTCATCTTAGAGTGTCCAGAAAATCAAAAGAAGAAAGTGAAGAAGAAGGAACTGAAGTGAATGAACCTCATCCAATAGCAAATATAATTCCATAAGAGGAATTAATTCAAAATGCTGGTTCTGAACCAACTCCACCAAATGATCTTGTCACATTAAGGGATCACCCTAGATCTCAAGTAATTGGAGACATGTCAGCAGGTGTACAGACAAGGCATCAACTCAACCAAGACTTGATGCATGCATGTTTTCTCTCTCAGGTTGAACCTCAATCTATACATGATGCTGAGCAGGATCCCCACTAGATCATTGCTATGCAAGAGGAACTAAATCAATTTGAGAGATGTAGAGTTTGGGATTTGGTTCCAAGACCCAAGACTACACAGTCATTGGAACCAAATGGCTATACAGAAATAAACTGGATTCCCAAGGTACAATTGTGAGGAACAAGGCTAGGCCTGTTGCTCAAGGATACAGATAAGAAGAAGGGATAGATTATGATCATACCTTTGCACCAGTTGCAAGGTTAGAGGCCATCATAATCTTTCTGGCCTATGCTGCCTTCAAGAAATTCAAGGTGTATCAGATGGATGTGAAGAGTGCATTTTTGAATGGAGTACTGAAAGAAGAGGTTTATGTTGAACAACCTCCAGGTTTTGTCTCTCCAACTCATCCTTATCATGTTTTTAAATTGCATAAAGCTCTTTATGGTCTAAAGCAAGCTCCAAGAGCTTGGTATGAGACCCTGGCTAGCTTTTTGATAGAGCATAAATTCATCAGAGGCATAGTAGATAAAATACTTTTCACTAGACATCATAAGGATCAAACCTTGTTAGTACAAATATATGTGGATGACATCATATTTTGGTCTACTTATTCCAAATTATACAAGAGGTTCTCTGACCTCATGCATTCAAAATTTGAAATGAGTAGCATGGGTGAGCTCTCCTACTTCCTTGGTCTCCAAGTGAAGGAGCACCCTGATGAAATTTTCATCTCCCAAGCTAAATATGCTAAAGAGCTTATAAAGAAGTTTGGGATGGCTGATGTCTCAGCAAAGAAAACACCCATGGCTACAAATGTTGTAATAGACTATGATGCACATGGTAAACCTATGGATCAGAAACTATATAGGGGCATTGTTGGGTCCCTACTATACCTTACAGCAAGCAGACCTGATATTATGTTTGTCACATGTCTTTATGCTAGGTTCCAGGTGAACCCTAAAGAATCTCACCTAATTTTCTTTAAAAAAATTTTGAGATATATAAAGAGTTATCCTATTCTAAGCCTATGGTATCCTACTGAGTCAGAATTTGATTTAACTGGATATTCAGATGCTGACTTTGCAGGATGCAGGGTGGATAGAAAAAGAACCTCAGGAACTTGCCAGTTCCTTGGGATGAGATTAGTGTCTTTGTTTTGTAAGAAATAATCATCTGTGTCTACATCAACAGCTGAAGCAGAATATATAGCTGCTGGCAGTTGCTGTTCACAGATGTTGTGGATTCAGAATCAACTACTAGACTATGGTCTCAACTTAAATAATTAAACTCTATTCTGTGATAACACAAGTGCTATAGCCATAGCACAAAATCCAGTCCATCACAGTAGGACCAAACATATAGATATTAGGCATCATTTCACTAGAGAGTGTGTAGACAAAAACAAAGTTAATCTTGTCTATATTTATACCGATTTACAAAGAGCTGATATATTTACGAAACCTCCGGATGAGAGAAATCACTTATTCTTTATAAATCATCTTAGAATGATCAATAGAGAAAACATAGTTTAGTTTCTGTCTGCACTTGACAAATTTTTCACTGTTCGTCGAACGAAGTTCGATGATCTGGCAAAAGTTATTGAGACAATCGTCGAATGGAGATCGACGAACTCTTTGCGAGTGAACTAATTTTCGTCGACCGGAGATCGACGAATTTGATTCAGAAAACTTTCGTCGAACGGAGCTCGACGAAATGTCTTCAAATCTTCAGACTGAGCTCGACGAATTGTTTAACTCTAAATTATTTCGTCGACCTCAGCATGAAGAATATTTTAATTTTCGTGGAACAGAGTTTGTTGATTCATATTCTGGAAAACCCTACATCTAGGTTTTCTTCGACCTCCGTCCCGCGCTTTCTATTCCTTTGCACTTGATCGTCGTTTTTCTCTTGCAGGTACTCAAATGGCAATTCCAGCGGGAACCCTTGCAATAATGAAGTTTGATACCGGATTCAATGTGGATTTCGATTCATTCCAACATTCTGGCCCTGTCTTTCTGGAAATCCTGCAACTTCTTGATGACTAGAAATTGAAAACTCTGCTATCCACAAGGATCAAAATATCTAGATCAGAAATCAGGGAATGGGTATATACTTCCTCTACAACAGATGACAACACACTGACTGGCACAATCACGGGTAATGTTATTTCTCTCTCTCCCGCCGTTTTAACTAAAATCTTTGGATTAAGTAATGGATAAGATGCATTAGAGATTGATAATGAAGCGTATGATGAGATTCTAAGTCTAATGGGTTACTCTGGAGAAAACCCTAACAAATTACTGAAGAAACATCTCTCTGCAGAATTTAAGTTTCTAGCAGACATAGTTAGGAAAGTCTTGCTGGGCAAGCACACTGCACACGACTATATAACCAGGCACCAATTTTTGGTTATGTGTGTAGTGGTGAACAAGAAAAGGGTGAACTGGGCACAGATCATTTTTGACATTATTAAGAAAAAGAATAATAAAAAGGAAGTTGGTTTTGGAAGGATCCTGGGGATCTTCTTAAAAGAGAAAGCTGATGAATCTATGGTCTCCCCGACCATATTCATTAATGCCAGTAAGAGGATAACTTGTGCTCTTTTTGGCAAGTGGGAGAGGACCATCACAAAGCCCTCCAAGGCTCCCTCTTCCACAAGAGCTTTTGAAAGTACAAGGGCTGATACAGTCAATCCCCACCCTTCTGAAGAGATCACTCCTTCACCCCCACCCCTTCCAGCAATTCAAACACAACTTCCCTCCACAGCCCACACAATCATTCAAACTCCCACGCCTCCATCATCCCCAATTCTTACATCTTCACCTCATATTCATCTTCCTACCGCACGTCAGTCCCCCCATGATACCCACATTCCTTCACCACCTTCATCTCCCAATCTAGCCAACATCCCAATATTCAATCTACTCTTCTCCCCTCTTAACACTCCTTCTGCACAAGATACAAACATGCAAGATGTTATCACTCCAACCCCACCAACTACTACCATTCCTCCATTTGTTTCCACTCAAACACCTTCTAACACACCATCTACAACTCCACCATTGGACCCCTCCACCCTCTCCTCTCTCATTACCCTCATTACTCCCCTCCTAAAAACCATCATAGCAAAGGCCATTTCACCTCTTGCTACTTCTATATCATCTCTTGCTGCCCAAATCTCTGCCCTCTCTGCTACCCCCTCTTCAGTTAGGGGCCTGGCTCCAGTTTGCACTGAAATCAGGTAGAGGAGATACATGATGAAGAAGCTGCAGCAGTTCCAGCAGTAGCAGCAGTTCCAACAGAAACAGTAGCAGCAGCAGCAGATGATGAAGATTTGTTTGATTTAATTCATTTTATTGAAACTGACATGGACATAGATGAGTCAGTAATAGAAGAAATCAGTACTAGTGGTGATTATATCATTAATCCCACAGTTGATTTGTCAAGCTTGTTAAGAATTTTTGATACAGCTTACTTGAGCTTTCCTCCAGCTGACAGTACTAAGCCATCTTTGGCTATTATTCCTTATTCCTCTCCAATAAGTCCTAAAGTTGTCAAGCAACTAAAAGACATTTTTGTTGCTCCAAAGACTATAGCCATTCCATCTCCACCTAATGCTGATTCAGTCAGTGTTTCATCCCCTCCAGAAACCATTTCTGCTCCAGTTGCAGCTCCTCTTTCAGCTCCCTCTTAGGCAGATAAACCTTTGATTTCTGCAGAGGCTCTCAAAGCACTGGATTCACTGTATGACAATCCTCAGGATTCTGATGATGAGGAGGAGGATGAAGATGAAGATTCAGATGAGGAACCTAAGAAAAAGAAAATTTCTAAAAAGAGGTAAGCACCTCCACCTCCTGCTCCAAAGCCCAATCCAGCAAATGACACCCCTTACTATATCCTTCATAAAATCACTCCTTATAAGGGCATGCCTGCTTGGCTGTGGAAATCCAAGAATGAACAGAAAGAAAGGAAGAAGAGCAGAAGATATTCACCTCCTCCCATTCAAAGATATAGAAAGGACCCTCCTCCACCTACTCCTCCAGCTGCTGGTGCTTCAGGCGCAACTTCTCAAAGGCCTACTCAGTTTCAAACTTATCAAAGGCATCAGGGTAGGTCCTCATTTTCAGGAAGCAGCCATCAAAGACAGCATTCATCTGGAAAGCAACAACAGCAGCATCAACAACAGCATCAACAATAGCTACAACAACAACTCCCTAACCATCAAAAAGTTGAAAGCTCCAACAGACCTGCCTCCCCACGTATACCTTTTGAAGATCCTGAAACAACAACAACAACAGCTAGGATGGCCAGGTTACAAGAACTGGTTGGCCTTTCTATGATTAACAAAGCCAGAGCTGAAGGAAAGGATCCATCAGAGTATACAACTATGTCAAAATACAGGAAGGAAGAGCTCAACAGGTTTGAAAGAGCTAATAATTTTTTGAATGTTGATGACTACATGAAATTTCATCCAGAAACAGTGGTCCCAAGGGCTACATCTCTAAATATCACAGGGGTTGCTGATATGACAATGAAAAAGGTGCAAGCTGCTGATCCCAACAGGGAAATTATATTTACTAAGCCTGGTGAAAGAGCTAAAGAGGATAAGCAGAAGGAGAAGAAGAATAGGAAGTGAAACCTGAACTGATAAGTTTGTGTTGTTTTATTAATTTCTTGATACAAAGCTTACTATGTATATATATATATATATATATATATATATATATATATATATATATATATATATATATATATATATATATATATATATATACTGCATGTGTTTATTTTTCCTGACAGATATATGTTTTCATGCTTTGTAAATTTTTTTTGATTTTATTATGAGTCTGTAATTAATGACCTTACCCAAATATGGGGAGATTGTTGGATCCCTAGTTGGATTTGGGCTAGGTTCACTAAGTTAGGATTATATGACCCATCATGTATAGCCAGGGTCATGGTTGTGTCCTAGAGTCTAGGCCAAGTCCTTAGAATCAACATCACATGTACCAGCCTTCAACAGACTGCCAGAGACTCAAGCAATTGTGTCGACACTTGGGAAAGGCTGTGTCGACACCAGAAGCCAGATTGTGTTGACACTCAGGACTTGTGTCGACACACAGAACATCTGTCGACATCAACTGTATCGACACCAGAAGTCAGATTGTGTCAACACACAGGACTTGTGTCGACACACAGAATATCTATCGACAACAATTATGTCGACACACAGGACTTGTGTCGACACACTCCAGATTTCTGTCAAAACAACAACTATGTCGAGACAAGAAGCAATTATGTCGGCACTCAGGACTTGTGTCGACACATTCCAGCGAAACTAGTTCTCAGTTCGACGAACCCAGTTCTCAGGTCGATGATTTCTGGATACTCTACTTCAGCATTTCATTCCAGAAATATCTAAGTCCAAAAACACTTCATTGGACTCATCTCGACAAAGTCAAATTCATAGCTCGACGAACTTGATATGTAGAAAAGGCAAGGTTCTAGAGAATGCAGTTGTCTGTTCTCAGCTCGACGATTTTGGTACTCAGCTCGACGAACAGAAGCCATCTGGTTGACGAACACAACTCCTCAGCTCGACGAACTGTGCACTCAACTCGACGATTTCTATTTTTTGTTCGACGAATCCAGACTTGGTTATTTCCATCCTTATGTCCCTTTCCTACTGTAATAATTCCTGAGTAATTAATGCTAAAATATTCTCTGAATATTACCGTTAGACGGAGCATTAATTATGTTCTTCATCAGGATTTTTGCTTGTCATTTTTCCATGGGACAGTTGGGGAAACTCAATCAATGCAAAACATTCTACAGGACGTCAGCATTAAATGCAGAAGAATTTCAAATTTCAAAAGGAAGATAATATGGAATATACAAAAAGGGATTTTCCATCTTCTTCTCTGAAATAAAAAGAGATAGACACACACATAGACAGACAGTTAGTTTTTTTGTGAATCAGGAATCAAGAATCTTTTGCTGCTCTCTCTCTCTCTCTCGACAACACTCTGAAACAAAAAGAGATAGAAAGCTGATACATAAATACAATATCTAGACCAGAAGAATATCAGCAATCTGACGAAGAAGAACATCAAATCAAAATCAAGAGTCTTCTTTCTTCTATACTCCAGGACACTTCAAAGGACAACAAATCCTCTATCTGTCAAGAAGTTCATGTACTTTGTCTAGTCAAAGCTGAAAGACTGAAGGCCTATCACCCTGAAGCAAAGCTCCATCTCCCTGAACCATTCAACATCTCAGGGGGAGCCCTTTGCTAGCATCAAATCCACAAAGTCTTCTCAGTTATATATTGAGAAAGAGAAGACAAAATCAATCTCTCACACCCCACTGTAAAAAGGGTTCTTAACTCCCTTCAAAAGTTATTCTTGGTTGCAAGTCGCCTGACCAAAAGACTTGAGGTTTGGTTTTTGAGCACCTGATCAAAAGCACATTGGTGTCAGGCACCTGATCAAAAATCTGAGTGGATTCCTACCAGGGTGGTGAGGAGTGGATGTACCCAGGTTGGGGAACCACTATAAATTTCTTGTTTTGTCTGGTTGCTCTTTTCTTTTGCTTCTTGCTGTGGCTGTGCTAGTTAGGATAACTGTGTTTATTCTTTAATTTTATTTCTACAGCACTAGGATTAGATTAAAGTAGAAGAAAATTTTATAAAAACCCTAAATACTCTATTCACCACCCCCCCCCCTCTAGAGTATTCCAGATCTAACCCCTTACTTTCAGAATTGAACCTGAGGCAATGGTGGTGGTTAGAATTTTTGTGCGATTATGAATTTACCTTGAATTACCACCCCGGAAAAGCAAACTCCGTGGCTGATGCCTTGAGTAGAAAGGTACCAGAATCGAACCATGAGTCCCGATTAATGAGCATGAAATTAGCTCGGATGCTGGAGGAGATGGAGATTACCGTGCTATATAAAGATCATTCTGGAGGGTAGTACACGGAGTATCTAACCGCAATGAGCATTGTTTGTGACATTCGGGCCCCAATTCGGGTAGAGCAAGGGAAGGATGATGCTCTAGCCCAAGTGTTTGAGTTAATCGAAGGTGGGTCTATAGATGAATATTCCCTAAAGGAAGGCCTCGTTCATTTCCGTGGCCGGCTCTACATTCCCGAAGGCGATAAAATTCGGGAAGATATCTTAAGGGGGGCACATTGCTCTAAGTATTTAGGGCATCCCGGGATTGCCAAAATGTACGTCGACTTACGGAAGACCATGTGTTGGTCTGGAATGAAGAGAGACATCAGGTATTTTGTTACTCATTGCGAAGCTTGTCAAAGGGTAAAGGAGGAATGCAAGAGCCCCGGAGGATTATTACAGCCATTGCCCATCCCCGTGTGGAAGTTCGAGGATATCTCCATGCACTTCATTTACGGATTGTCTCGCTCCCGCAGTGGGAATGATTCAGTTTGGGTAATTGTGGATCGCCTGACAAAGGTAGCTAGGTTTACTTCTATGAAGAAAGAGGCCAATGCGTACGTTCTTATATGCCTCTTTGTGGAGGAATTCATACGGTACCATGTCATGCCAAAGACAATTGTTTCTGATCAGGATGGTCATTTTACCTCTAAAGAATGGAAGGTCGTGCAGGCGTATTTAGGTTCACGCCTTACCTTCAGCACAGCCTTTCATCCTCAGACGGACGGACAGTCTGAGAGGACCATCAGAACCTTGAAAGATCTGTTAAGATTGTGTGTGCTAGATAGAGGAGAGTCGTGGGAAAGGCTCTTACCCATGGTAGAATTTTCATATAACAACAGTCATCAGGCCAGTATCGGGAAGGCACACCATGAAGCTCTTTATGGAAGAAGGTGTAGGACACCCTTGTCAATTGTGCAAGACGAAGACCCGAAGGTTTGGGAAATATAGTACATTGATGATACTGAAGTTGTTGTTAGACTAATACGGGACTGCATGCTCGAGGCTCAAAGCTGGCAGGCTAGATATTATAATGCAAAGCACCATATGGTGGAATTTCAAGTGGGTGATAAGGTGTTCCTGAAGATCCGACTGATGTATGGTGTATCACGGGTGTCTGGTATGAATAAACTCAGTCCAAGATACGTTGGGCCTTTTGCTGTATTGGAAAGGATTGGTCCTTTGGCATATCAGTTGGAGCTACCACCTGAGCTAGAGAATTTACACAGTATGTTCCATGTGTCGTCACTTCGAAAAGCACTATTGCGGCTCGATCAACATGTCCTCACCACTGACGGAGCAGTAGCAACTGATAGATCCGTCCGAATAGAGTTAGCGTGGATAGTGGACACCGAAACAAGGAGCTTGCGATGGAAAAGTGTCCCATTGGTAAAAGTCTTGTGGTCTAATCATTGGCAGTAGGAGTATACTTGGGAGTCGGTAGACTTGATGCAAAAGCGCTACCTGGAGTTGTTTCCCCGAGGTAAGGTTTAAAAGCATAATTTATTTTACTTTACTTTCATATCTTACCTCCCCATATTCTTAGCCTGATTTTGGGGATGAAATCTTTTATTTTGTTTATAGGATTTGTAACATCCCAATTCCCGCTAGACCCCTCGTGCGCACTTTCGGATCAGGAGAGTGGATTTGGGCTAACGTGTGCTGCTAATAAAGCCTGCACCGGAGCCGGGGAAAGTGCCGACTCGGAAATTGAGTGACTAGACACTATCGCGCGGCGGTAGTTGTTACCGCGCCGCGCTAGCTTCTCGACGAGTGGCGAGAAGAATTTCACGAGAAACCGACCTATCATCATGCGATAGTTGTTACCGCGCCGCGCTAGCCTCTCGACGAACGTCAGGGAGAACTTCTCGAGAAATCGGCCTATCGTGAGGCAATAGTTGTTACCACACCGCTCTAGCCTCTTAACGAATATCGAGGAGAACTTCTCAAGAAACTGATCTATCGCCAGGCGATAGTGGCTACCGCCGCGCTAGCCTCTCGACGAATGTCGGGGAGAACTTGTCGAGAAACTGATCTATCGCCAGTCGATAGTGGTTACGACAATGCACTAGCCTCTCGACGAGTGCCGTGATGTATTTCTCGAAAAACCGATCTATCGTCAGGCGATAGTTGTTATTGCATGGCAGTAGCAACGTAATTTAATTGGCATACGGCTCTGAAACTTAACGCCTAGCGTTAGAGTTACCGCGGGCGATAACCCGCTGAATTATATTGACAAGGTGCTTGGGAAGATATCACACGGTGGTAGGAGGATACCACCCGGCCGTAGCAAAATAGGTTGCGACCCTTGAGTGGACGGTTTGGACGGTGGCTTGCGGCGCAAGACGGTTTTCGAAGGTACCGCGGTAGCATGCTACCGCACGGCGGTAGCTCGCTGTTTAGGAAACCCTAGTGCTTCCTTTATAAGCAGATGTATAAAGGCCAAGCCGTCTTCTTCCTTCTCCGATCTTTCCTGAGAGAACGAAAGTTTCAAAACTTCCCTTGGAAGAATGAGGAATGAGCGGACTTTTCTTGAGGAGGAGAGAAAGAGCAGAGGCTGACGCTGTCATGCCGCCAAGGAGGATAACAAGATCTATGGCCGGAAATGAGGTGAGCTTCCTACCCTCTACCTTGGTGTTAAATCCCAAGTTATTCCTAGGAGAGACATCGACTCAAAGGAGTCTTGATTCATGAGAAGAAGTTTCTTAGGAGAAGGTCATGCTAGGACTTGTGTCCTAGAGATATGATGTCTTCGACCACTCCTTCCTTCTATATGAAGATGAGGACTTGGTTTCATGAAGAAAGTTGGCTTTTGAGGGTGAATAATGGAGGAGGAATTCTAGATGTGATTTGGGAATATCGGTTGGAGGAGGAAGACAAACTGATGTCGTTCGTTTCGCTTTAAGTTGCGCGCAGAAATATATTTTCTGCATGCAGCGATCTTCGAGGCCGTCAGGCATGATATGTTCGGATCTGGGCTTTTGACTAAACACAAAAATCCTAGCCCTTGGAAATACTTTCCAATGAGTGATTAAACGTCTTCATGCGAGTTCTATAGCCGCAGGAAAGTCTGATCGAACTTGCTGACTGACAAGTTAAACGTGTAGGAACTGTTTTCTGGACGCAACAATCTTCGAGGCCGATTTCAAGTGTGTTACGGTCTGATCTGGGTGATGGACCAAATATCACACTTTTAGCCCTCGAAAATACATTTCCAACGGATGGTTACATGTCTTCATATGAGTCCCATAGACTCAGAAATGGCCGAACGAAGTGGTTGTACAGTCAAGTCTTTTATTTAATACTCCTGGTTAGTGTAGTATTGTGTTTGGTTTGAGTAAAGAAATGACAAGAATAATTGTTGGTGTTTCGAGTGAATTTGGCCCTATGAGAATGTATTTAACAAATGGTTTGGAAACACAATTAGGCATTATTACAATCGTGTAATGGAACGGGTTTGGAAGAAGGTGTGACACTTGGAAATAGAACGAGTAAACCGTGTATCCATTTTAATAAAAAGGGGTGAACTATTTTATGCTGATGAGATTACCGCGATGGAAGCATAGCGGTAGATGGATGCTTGATCCTTAAAAGAAATTAGAAAAGTTCGATGCCTAGTTATGAGGCTTGTCAAATAAGGAAGTGTAAAGTGGTCACTCCTTAGAGTCGTGTCTCCCTACGGGTAGCAGTGTGGATTGCATGTTGTATGAGGTGGTTTGCCACCTGTGTTGATGATGAACCCTTAAGTGCCTTAGGGGACAAGAATGTGAAATGGTGTAAGTGTGGGTGATTGGCCGCACTTGTTTGGTAATGATGAGAAGATACTTTGGGCAGTTGGGCTTGGTTCTTAGTGTTTACTTCCTCAGGCTCCTTCCGTGCCAAGTGGATGGTGGGGCTTCGTACTTTGGTGATACGCTCTCATAGGCTCCTTCCGTGCCACGTTGATGTGAAATTGCATGCGGTGTGAGTTGACACGCGCTGTCGTAATCCTAGGTTATGGACAATGTGGCAGGTCTACGGGCTCGCTAGTCGTCACACCGACGGGAGTTGACAGATAGACCTTGGGCGGTTGGGCTTGGTCCTCGGTGCTCATTTCGGGGGCTCCTTTCGTGCCAAGTGGACGGTTAGGCTTGATCTTGTGGTGTTACACTCCCATAAGCTCCCTCTATGCCATAACAAAGGCCAGTTGGCTTGGTCCTCGATACACATCTACCCGAGACTCCTTTTAGGCCGTAGTACGTATGTGGGCTCCGCTGTTGTGTTCTTAGCATTGAGGCGTACGGAGGCCTGGGCTTGGAAGTGTGGATGCCCGCATAGTAGTGGAAAATCCTGTTCCACTGTCACTGTCTGGACACGACGGTTGACGCCTGAAAGGTTAGCTACTTGCTCGAAAAGTGAGAACTACAAGTCTATGTCGACATAGCAATTGCATGTGTGTGATCATGGGTGAGTCATTGCATTGCTTTCATATCATTTCATTACATTACATACACAAGATCCTTATCGTATAAGTTTGTATGGGCACTATTATACAATGAGTTACTATACTGTTGAGTCGATCCTCAACTTATATGTCTGTATAGGCATTCATATAAGTTGAGTTAATTTCTGTCATAGTTTTATATTTTATATTATTGTTGATGATAGAACTGCTAGAGTAGATTGTTTACTCATTTATCGTATTTACTCTGATGTACACTGATATTGTTTACTCCTATACCACTTGCTTGTACTACTGTATATATATCAATATTGCACCCTTGTTCCTCTCTCCTCCCGGTGCCAAGGAGTCATCAGGGGAGCGGATGTGATAGCCACTTAGTCTTTATGACTAACGGTTGCTGCATCTTCCTTTTTAGGAGGCAACCCCACAGATAGAGCAGCAGCAGGTTATGCAGGAGGACAGTCAGGCCAGGGCGACAAGGCCTGGTGACGGTACTGTCATTACCATCAGTGACTGATGTGAGTATTTTGTAGAGAGACTCTTTCATAGCCTTGGTTGCTTCTTATTTCGTTTACACTCGGGGACTTATATAGTAGTGTGTATTTTGACTCCTATTTTTATATTCTTTATGTTGGGTTGGCATGTATGATATGATTAGGCAGCAGGATAGGAATCTTGTAGTACAGGTTAGCCCGTGTGTTAGATCAACCGCAAGACGGTTGTTTTGGGCATATGACTCCCCTCCGTGCCATGTTTTGTGTTCCGGGGGGGTCTTACATTATAACTGTCAGATATATAAGTTTACTAACAAGACGTCTGAACCTGGTGACATCTTCAAAAAGAGGAGAGGACTCACTCCAGCATTTGTCATCTCCAACAGCCATAGGAGACCGAGCAGGTTTAGCTCCAAGAAGACTCATCTCTTGTAAAAGATCCAGTGCATACTTTTGCTGTGAAAGAACGATAGAGCCAGTTTTCTAGATATTTCGATCCCCAGAAAGTACTTAGGAGATCCCATATCCTTGTTAACAAAATGCTTGAGCAGATGTTGCTTTGTCATATCAATTCCTTTCCTATCATCCCCTGTAAGAACAATATCATCCACATATACTGCAAGAATTACAAGACCGGACGAGGTCTTCCGAATAAACAAAGAGTGATCTGCAGCGCTTCGAACAAATCCAACAACAGAAATAACCTCGTTGAACTTATCAAACCAGTCTCGCGGACTCTTCTTAAGACCATATATGGCTTTCTTCAACTTACATACCTGAGACTCCCTGGAGCAACATACCCAGGAGATTGATCCATATAAACTGTCTCATTCAAATCACCATAGAGAAAGACATTCTTGACATCCAACTGAAACATTTCCCAATCTTTGTTCACTACCACTGAAAAAAGGACACAAATCGTAGTAATTCGGGCAACAGCAGAGAATGTATCAAAGAAATCCACAGCATAGGTTTGCGTAAATCCTTTGGAAATAAGCCGAGCTTTGTATCGATCAACAGTACCATCAGGAAGATACTTGATGACATAAACCCAATGACATTAAACCACATCAGCACCATGAGGAGTAGGAACAAGAGACCAAGTACCCCATTCAATCAGAGTTTTCATCTCCTCATACATAGCAGCTTTCCAATGTGGAATAACCAGAGCATCATAATAAGACGCAGGAAGAACATTTACCGAGAGGGCAAGAGCAAAACTTTGTGCCAGAGGAGATAGTCATGTATAAGACACCACACTTGCAAGAGGATGTTGAGTGCATGAATGAACACCTTTTCGAAGAGCAATCAGAAGATCAAGATCAGTACTGTCTACTTGCTTAGTTCCATCCAAAGGAGAGACTAGAGAACCAAGAGCTGTTGGCAACGGCTCAACAGATGAATCAGAAAGAGCAGGAGAATCTCAAGGAGAAGAAGGAATGACAGGCTCGGGACAAGGTGCCGACACAAAAGGAAAAGAGACTGGATCATCAAAAGAAGGAAGAATGGATGAAGGTGAAAAGAATGGGATATCCTCAAAGAAAGTGACATCGACAGAAACATACGGTCGGCGGAGAACAGGATCATAACACCAGTATCCTTTTTGTGTCGGACAATAACCTAAAAAGATACATTTGATCAAGCGTGTTGACAGTTTGTCACGACCACAAGAAGTAGAGCGAACAAACGCAGCGTACCCAAAGACACATGGAGGCAAAGGAAAAGGATTCGCATCTGGATACAAGATAAAAAAAGTGGGTTTTCCCATCGATAACAGACAACGATACTCAAATAATAAGAAAGCATGAGATAAGAACAACATGAGCCTAATATGACTTAGGAACAAGCATATGAGTAAGAAGACTACGAGCCACATCCAGAAGATGACGATTCTTCTGTTCAGCAACACCATTTTGTTGCGACGTATAAGGGTAAGTGGTTTGATGATATATATATATATATATATATATGTTTGGAGTATATAAGCTCAAGAGTTTTTAAGCCTAAAAAAGCTTGAGTTGGTTCTCCTATAATACGTATCGGAAATAGGCAAATAATATATGCATTGTGTAGCCAAGAACGAGATCTACAACTTTCATGTTAAACAGTTTCCCAAAATTTGCATGGTTTAGCCGAAATTTGGTCCTAAAGGTTGCTGGCTCGAATTTTGAAATTTATTATTATTATATTCATTTCAAGTCAGCAACTTTTCGGGCGAGATTCCAGTCAAACTGTGCAAATTTTGAAAAAATATTCAACATGAAAGTTGTAGATCTCGTTATTGGCTATAAAATTCATATATTATTTGCCTAATTCCGATATATATTGATGGAGAACCAATTCAAACGTTTTTAAACTTAAAAAAGTTTGAGATTATATATGTTATTCATACCCTCGTTGACTAAAGATTTCAAAATTTGATTTTGGATTGTTTGTCTTTTTATATATCAGCTTTTCACTGGCAAACACACTATCCGTCAAATATTTTTTCCCAGTTTTTGACTGATGCCCCTCTCTTCTGTTCCTAACTATCATCTCCATCAGCTTTTGACCCATACTGCCACCTCCATCTGCTTTTGACCCATACAAGCCTGACAAAAATCTTCCCACGGGGAAAGTCTCCTCCTCTCCTCCTCTTCTTTATTCCTCTATTTCCACCCCCGCCGAAATCACATCCCTCTCGACAAAACCACCGCTAAAAGTAGTAGGTATAACATAGCCATATCACGCCTCTAGGTCACGTTGGCTTCCCGCTTCTCCTCTCCTCCACTCCCAATCGGCGACATATCGCGCCTCACCATTTTGTGCTTTAAAACTCACGCAAACCCTCCTCGACATCTTCCTCGGCAAGCACTTCAGGTGCTTTGCGCATTTAAAGCTACACCGGCAACCAATTCTTCTCCGACAACCGATTCTTCTCCGGCAACCGGTTCTTTGCGCACTAGAAGCCCTCACATTTGACGTTGTTGTTGTTGTTGTAAGTTTCTGCTCCTCCTCCTCCGGCAAACATGAAATGTATATTGGAGATGAAGGACATACCTGGAGCTTAGTGTGGGGAACTACAGGATATTCCTGGAGTTTTTAACCTCAAAACTGAGTACCTTGAATAATCATTTAATTTTCTTCAAGCAATTTGAAAGATATGGTACCTAAACACCTAGAGGGGGGGTGAATAGGTGACCTAATCCTTTTTAAATTTTGTTTGGCAGCACAACAGCTATTTCACAGAATTCTACAGCTAACAGCAATTACAGCATAAACAGTCAATTCACAGCACAGCACAGAAGACACACTAATTTTATAGTGGTTCCCCAATCTTTGGGTACATCCACTTTCCCCTTCGCCTATCTAGCAGTGTACTAGATTCGGCCAAACTTCTCCACTAACTCAGAACCAAACTAGGTTCCTACCTCAGGCCCAAAGCCTTACACTCAGCCACAAGGCCTACACTCAGCCACCCAGGCCTACACTCAGCCAATTAAGGCCTACACTCAGAGTTCTTCAACTCCTACACTCAGGCAACAAGCCCTACCCTCAGCCTTTATAAAATAGGCTTACAATCACTCAGATCCAATGGATCTTACAAGATGTAATTGAAATAAAATTGCTAACTCTACAACTCAGAAAAGATGAGAGGAGTTGAGAGTTTCTTGAAGAGTTCTTGGAAGAACTCAGCTTGATCCAAACTGACTTAGCTTTCTTCAAAGCTTCTTGAGTAGAACTGAATTAGTCTGAATCTTCTGCTTCTTGAAATCCAGATGACTCTGAATTCTTCTTCTCAGCCTTAGTTCCAAAGACTGAATTCTTGAATGGAGCTCTCTCTCTCCAACTTCTTAGATCTGCAGTTGGACTGCCTGATCTTCTTGTGTTGATCCTCAGTGTATCACTTCTTGATTTAATCTGATCAACCACTTCAGTTATTCTCACAACATGTAATGATAATGAACAACCTTCTATATGTCTCTTTCTGTAAACTATGGGGGCCTATTTATAGGCTTCCTTCATGGTAACCGGCTGGTCCGGTTCATAACAGACTTCTGACTTCTCTGACAGTTGATGTAGACCGGCTGAATCGGCAGCTGTCATGTCAACCAGTCACTTCTTGAAATTCTCTAACTGTCAGATAGTGTCGAGACTTTCTGTTCTTAAGTGTCGACACTTATAGACTAAGTGTCGACACAAGTAGTGTAAGTGTCGACACAAGTCTACAAGGTGTCGACACAATTCCTTGTATGTCTCGACACAGATACTTCTGCATGTGTCGACACTGAAATTGAGTGTCGACACAAGTACTTGTTCTTCATTCTTTAACTGTATTCTTCTAAGTGTCGACACATCTCCTTTGTGTCGACACAAGTACTTGTTCTTCATTCTTTAACTGTATTCTTCTAAGTGTCGACACATCTCCTTTGTGTCGACACATCTTCATGTGTTGAAACTATCAAGTGTCGACACAGCTTCTTGGTGTCGACACAAGTCTTCAAATTTGTTCCTTCAGCTGAGTGTCGACACATTCCCTTAGTGTCGACACTTGTACTTAGAATATTTTGTAAACTTTTCTGTTCTCTGCTAAGTGTCGACACAGCTCCTTGTGTCGACACTTTCTTCAAGTGTAGAGTCTTCAACTAAGTGTCGACACATTGTGCTGAGTGTCGACACTTTCTTCAAGTGTTGACTCTTCTGGTTGTGTGTCGACACATTGTGCTGAGTGTCGACACATTCTTCAAATACTGAGTCTTTAGCTAAGTGTCGACACATTGTGCTGGGTGTCGACACTTACTTCAAGTGCTGACTCTTCTGCATAGTGTCGACACATTGTGTTGAGTGTCGACACTTGTACTTAGATTCTGCAGACTTTTGCTGAGTGTCGACACTTACTTCAAGTGTCGACACTTTCTGGTGTTGACTCAGCTCTTCTAGGTGTCGACACTTCTGCTAAGTGTCGACACAGCTTCTCTGCATTCTTCTACACTGAGTGTCGACACAGCTCCAAGTGTCGACACTTTCTGACTGGTGTCGACTCTTCTTCCCAGGTGTCGACACAATGACTCCAAGTGTCGACACTGCTTGTCTGGGTGTCGACACAAGCTTTCTCAAGTGTCGACAATTTCCCTCTGGGTGTCGACACATGGACTTAGAATTTTTAGCTTCAGTCCAGTGTATTCCTAACCTGCACAAGTAACTCAAACAAACATCAAATACACTATCATGTATATCATTGAGTTAGGTGAGGCTTCTTCAAATCAGGTACATTTGACCAATGTACCCAACAATCTCCCCCTATTTGGAGAAGTCATAACCCTTAGTCAATGATATACAACACTCATAATTAAAAATTATAAAATGAAGTAAAACAGATATATGACAACAGAGTTAAACTTAAACATGTAATAAAGCACACATGTATACTCATACAGCATTACAGAACAACCAAGAATTAGACACATTCTACTGAACAATCATGAAATATATATTTATCAAAAATTGTTCATACATTGTTTGCAATATATTTTCAAAGATTTACAATAATGTTCAGATGTAACAGATTACAACATTCTTCAGTTTTAATCTTAGTCTAATTCTGCTCTGGTTCCTTAATGACTATGCCTTTTCCAGTTTGAACTTTAGCCTTCACAGCAGCAGCAGCAGCAGGTTCAGCTTCAGCAATCTTCTTCCCTTTGGAGTCCTTCTTCTTCTGTTCCTCAGCCTTGATCTTTTGCCTTTCAAAATAATGATAGGGCTTAGGAAAGTACTTGCTAGGCTCCACAGCTGTTGGAGGTAGCTTTCCTAACTTAGCCTTCCTTCTATGTTGGACTATGGCTTCCTGTCTACTTTCATGTTTCCTCCATTCAGCCTCTGAGAACCACTTGTTCCTCTCATGGGCATTGTCCTTGGCTGCTTTCCATGCAGTGAGAATAATGTTCCTAGAAGTAGGGCTCCACTGTTCAAAATCAGGTTTTTGCTCAGCAAGTTCCCTGAACTTCTTCTTTGATAGCCTAGTCTCTTCTTCTTTGTCCAAAGTCTCTTGCATTGCATCTGTGATAGGTTGAACAACCTTTTCCAGAATAATATTAGGCTTACCAGCAGTTGGACTATACATTGTGCTTATATCTGCATGAATCATTTCAAAATCTGGAGGTGGATAGATTACATCAGCCACTGCCTGTTGCTCACCTCCAAGATATGTTCCTTGAATACCAGATTCAGCTACTTCATTGTCATCACACAGGGGAGGATATCCAAGTGTAGCCCTAATTGAATTTGAAATCCATTTGGCATGCTCAGAACTGGCCTTGACTAACACTCTCTCCCCCTTTATGACTTCTTGGGCTACATGATCTCTCACATCATCTTTCTGGAACCGTATTTGGCTGTCCAAATATCTTATGCCCTCTTTAAAGAAAGGTCTTAGCTTGGTAAGCTGTTCAGAAATGACCTTCTGGGAGTCCTTGATGGCAGTCTTGACAGCAGTTAGTTCAGCTTGAAAAAGTTTATCAAAATCAGCTTTGGCAGCAGCAGAGGAGGTTGATGGTTCATTAGACTTATTCTTGATTTCAGTGACTATTGCATTGTGAGATGCAGTCAAATTATCATTCATCCTCAATTGATTTTCCAACACATATCCCTGCTTTAGGGCAATATCTTCTACCTTCTCTTTTATGATTTCTTGATGTTTAGCCAGATAGACCACAGCATTACCACCCTTGTGGAAGCATTCATTCATTTCCTTCTTATTCATGTTCATTTCAAACCTTATTGATTTGATATCCTGAGCGAGATCAAATTGTATAGATTTTTGGCCCTCATCAATATATTTCTCTATGCCCCTCCTTTGCTCATCCAGCTTTACTTGCATTGCAACCATTAGGCTAGTATAATCAGTGGATGGAGCTTGTTGAACCAGTGAGTGTTGAGCAACAGTTTGGAGAGCCTTCTTATAGCTCTGACTCCTTCTTTTGAAAACAAAGAACTTCTTCTTCTTATCTTGCTCAGTTTCATCATCTTCAGATTCTGATGTACTTGCAATATTCACCCTATCCTTAGGGCTTGTTGGTTTTTCAGTGTGCACATCTTGTGCCTTCTCAGTATCTAGCCTTATAGGCTCTACTTGAATATCCAAATTCTCCCCCTCAGCAGCAGCATTCTTCTCTGTATCAGCAGCATTCTTTTCCATATCAAAATCATCTTGATCTAAATTCAGAAATAGGTCTTCCATTGTATATTCTGCTGGAGACTGTGCAGGAGATGTTCTGGTTTCATCAGCTACAACAGATGTGTCTTGGAGAACAACATCTGGTTCTTGAGTTGCTGGCTGATTTTGCTGATGGTCATCAGACAAATCAGAATTTATTATAGAAAAATTCAAATGTATTAAGGTCAACAAGTACCTCTTGAATGAGGAGGGTGGCTTGCTCACTCTCCAGTGTAGATGGTTCTGCTACACCTGGAAGCTCCCCCTGGATGTCAGCTGACTCCTTGAGGAGCAGGTGTCTTCTCTGCAGCCTTATCCATTGGACTATCAGGAGTGAAGACCACATGTTCTTCACTGCCTGAGCTGCTGGATGACTCTTGAGGACACAGCAGCAGTCTTCCTCTTCTTCCTGGGAGGAGAGACTTTCTTCTGAATTTGTTTCTCTGGAGTAGGAACTTCCTTGGATAACACCCTTTCCCATCTAGAGAATATTCTTGAGTCCATCTTCCTCATATGATTGATCTTAGTTCCTGCAGCAGTGCTCATTACCTCTGGAATTGATCCAGCCAGGTAGAGACTTAGTATCCTGCCCAGATTGGGCTTCTTCAGGCTTTCCTTCACTTTTTCATAAACCACCATGGACCAGTCTGTTTTCAGATTGAAGATGATTCTGATCATGACCTCAAACATGGAGGCAGACACCCTGTCATGTCCTCCTGGCTTGCTCAGTATTACCTTGCCCACTATTTCTGACAAGAACTTGCCTTGATTATTCATACCTTTTCTGTTAAAGACTGATCCCACCTTCATCTTTGGATCCAGTCCACACCAAGTAAGAGCTTCCCTGGTCTTAGAAGCAGTTACTTCCTCTTCATCTTGAACTTTAGGTAGCTGAAGTACCTTTCTTAAAGACTTGGGTGAAATCTTTACCTTGGTGCCATGCACCCTTGACTTAATTCTGTAGCCTGAGTCATCTACAGCCGCGCCAGTAAGGAATTCAATGACTTCCTTCTTCCATATCTTCGTTGGTTCTGAAACCAAGAACTCCAATCCTGAATTGGCAATTAGGGTTATCACTGATTTGATTTCTTGTGCGCAGTCGTCGAATGCGCCACGCACCAGTTCATAGCCTTCGTTAACGTTCTCTTCCAGCTTGGGAGCCATTAGGGTTTGAAGATTTAGTCTTGAGATGAGAGAAATGTCGACACAAGAGTTTAGGTCTCGAAACTTTGAAAGCGTGTCGACAATCAAAGACAGAACCCTATTTATACCTTTCTAGTTTGAAGACGAACAGGCGGGATGGAATCCTAAAGATGTGTCGACACTGGCAATAAGTGTCGACACTGACTTATAATGTCTCGACACTCATGTGTCGACACAAATTTAGTCAACAGATTTTATGTGTCGACACTTGGTTAAGTGTCGACACCACTATACTCGACATGTAGTCGAGACTTTACTTAGAAAAATTCTGAGTAAAACTTAAGTGTCGACACTTTATTGGATGTGTCGACACCTACTCGACATGTGTCGACACTAACATTCTGAAGTGTCGACACTAATTTCCTAGATGTGTCGACACCATTTTCCTGAAGTGTCGACACTTACTATTCTGTGTCGACATAGACTTGTCTATGTGTCGACACCTTTTTACTTAGCCAATTTTTGTTCTGTATACTTAATCTAAGTTTATCATACCTAGTTCAATTTTGAACCTATTAAACTTAGCTTCATCTAAGGGCTTAGTGAACATATCAGCTATCTGATTATCAGTTCTAACATATTCAAGTGCAATATCATTTCTTTCTACATGCTCCCTAAGAAAGTGATATTTAATCTCAATATGTTTAGTTCTACTATGTGATACAGGGTTGTTAGCTATTGAAATAGCACTAGTAGAATCACAATAAAGTGGAGTTCTACTTACCTGACATCCATAGTCTTCTAGCTGATGTTGAATCCACAGAAGTTGAGCACAGCAACTTCCTGCAGCTACATATTCTGACTCAGCTGTGGAGATGGCCACACTGGTTTGCTTCTTACTACTCCATGAAATGAGTCTTCCACCTAGGAACTGACAGGATCCAGTTGTGCTCTTTCTATCTTCTTTGCATCCTGCAAAGTCTGCATCTGAATAGCCTGTTAGATCAAAATCTCCATTCCTAGGGTACCAAAGGCCTAGATAGGGTGTGCCCTTTAGATATCTCAAGATTCTCTTGACTGCAGTCAAGTGAGATTCTTTGGGGCAGGCTTGATACCTGGCACAAACACATGTAGCATACATAATGTCAGGCCTACTTGCAGTCAAGTATAGTAGGGAGCCAACTATCCCTCTATACAAGGTTTCATCTACAGGTTTCCCTGCATCATCCTTGCTTAGAGACATACTTGACCCCATAGGAGTCTTCATGGTACTGGAGGAATCCATACCATATTTCCTTATGAGTTCTAGGGTGAACTTAGACTGACATATGGATAGACCACTTTCAGTCTGTTTAACTTGGAGACCCAAGAAAAACTTCAGTTCTCCCATACTACTCATTTCAAATTGACTTTGCATAAGCTTTGCAAACTTTTTGCAAAGGCTACTTTCAGTAGACCCAAAATAATGTCATCTACATATATTTGGACAAGTATTACTTTGCCTCTAGATTCCCTAAGGAATAGAGTCTTATCTATTTTCCCCCTTGTGAACTTGTTCTCAATGAGGAAACTAGATAGGGTTTCATACCAAGCTCTAGGAGCTTGCTTTAACCCATACAATGCTTTCCTAAGTCTATAGACATAATGTGGAAGAGTAGGATCAACAAAACCTGAAGGCTGCTCCACATATACTTCTTCTTTTAAATTACCATTAAGGAATGCTGACTTCACATCCATTTGGTATACTTTGAATCCTTGGTAGGTTGCATAGGCCAAGAACATCCTTATGGCTTCCAGTCTGGCTACTGGAGCAAAGGTTTGATCAAAATCAATACCTTCTTCTTGCCTATATCCTTTTGCAACCAGTCTTGCCTTATTCTTAATGATGACACCTTGTTCATCTAACTTGTTCCTGTAGATCCACTTTGTTCCTATCACATTGTGATCTTTAGGCTTAGGAACCAGATCCCACACCTTGCATCTTTTGAACTGATTAAGCTCCTCCTGCATTGCTTCAGTCCACTGTGGATCTTGTATAGCTTCTTCAAATTTCTTTGGTTCTATTTGAGACAGAAAACTTGAATATACTACAGCATTCTGATTTCTGCTCCTTGTCTGAACACCTTGTCTTGGATCTCCAATGATCAGCTCTACTGGATGATCTCTTAGATGCCTGTTGGCTGGAGGCATCCTTACTTCTGGTTGAACTTCTTCAGCATCTTCATCAAGCTGAGTTCCTTGTACTTCAACAGCTCCTTGTACATGTAGTTCTCCCCCTGGACATAAGCCATCTTCTTCTACTTGCTGTCTTGCAGCAGGTACATCTTCTATGGTTAGCTTGTCCATCTTCTTAGTAAGACCTGTAGGGCTGCACACACTACTAGACAACTCATTGTTAATTAGTTGTGTTTCATCAAAAACTACATGCACAGACTCCTCTACAACTTGTGTGGTCAAGTTGTAGACTCTATAAGCCTTACTATTATTGCTGTACCCAACAAACACTCCCTCTTGGGACTTGGCAGCAAACTTAGTTAAGTAAGACTTCCCATTGTTAAGTATGAAGCATTTACAACCAAAGATCCTAAAATAGGACAGATTTGGTTTCCTGCCTTTCACTACTTCATAGGGGGTCTTGTTTAACCTTTTAGTGATGGTAGCCCTATTTATCACATGGCATGCAGTGTTTACTGCTTCAGCCCAGAAATATTCTGGCAGTGATGAATCACTTAATAGGGTTCTACCAGCCTCTATCAAGGTCCTATTTTTCCTTTCAGCAATGCCATTTTGCTGAGGTGTTCTAGGTGAAGAGAATTCTTGAAATATCCCATAGTCTTCACACAGCTTTGTCATGCTTTCAGACTGAAACTCAGTACCATGGTCACTTCTAATTTTGACCACTGTACAGTTCAATTCATTCTGAATTTGCTTAACAAAACTATAGAAGACACTAGGTGTTTCAGATTTCTGCTTTAAGAAGAACACCCAGGAAAACCTTGAGTAGTCATCAACAACTACAAAGGTGTAGACCTTCCTACCTAAGCTGTGAACTGGCATTGGACCAAATAGATCCATATGCAAGAGGTATAAACACCTCACAGCATCTTTGTTGTCTAAGCTTCTAAAGGTGGATTTAGTCTGCTTGCCCTTTTGACAAGCTGAGCAAATGCCATCTTTGACACACTTAACTTGAGGACCATTCCTCACTAACTCTTTACTAAAGAGTTTGCCAATAGTCTTGTAATTAAGATGAGCAAGCCTCTTGTGCCATTTGACACATTGAGAGACTGTCTCATCAGCTACAAGACAGACTGGAGAACAATTGTTCTCAACCATAATGTCTAAGCAGTAGACATTTCTCTTTCTATATCCAGTCAAAATGATCTCTTGATCACTTGACCTCTTGATATGACAACCATTTTTAACAAATGAGATGTCATACCCTACATCACTTAATTGACTTATACTAATGAGGTTGTGTTTCAAACCTTTAACATAAGCCACTTGAGTAATGGTAACAAGGTTAGAAGAAATGTTACCAAACCCTTTGATGATTCCTTTTTCAGAACCACCAAAGGTCACCTTTGGACCATTTTTGATTGGGATGTAGTCCTTCAGTAGTCCCCTAGTTCCAGTCATGTGTCTGGAACATCCACTATCCAAGTACCATGTAGGGGTATGGCCACTTGGATTCACCTGCAAAACAAATTAATGAACCTTAGAACCCAAAGTAAACTTGGGTCCTTGGTGATTGTTAGTTTGCAATTTGACATAGCTACCTGCTGTCTTTCCAACAGGTAACTTGCTACTCAACTTGGCACTGGCATTGTGCCAACAATCCAAAGCAAAGTGGCCAACCTTGCCACAGCACCAACATTCAAATTTGTTGTACCTTTGCTTAGGTACAGACTTAGCTGTCTTAACTACAGCAGTCTTGTTGAATGTTGGGGCTTTGCCCTTGGACTTGGACTGATCCTGAACAGTCCTAGCTGGATTAACAAAACCCAGTCCAGTCTTTCCTTTATGATGAACAAATCATCAATCAAGGGTAGCACTGATTTAGGTTTTGAAAACCTAGCTACTAGCTCTTTCTCCTTCTGAAGATTAATCTCCAGTTTCTTAATTTGATCATTCTTAAATGTAATAGTTCCCATCTGAATCACAGTAATGTGTTTCAGCCTGGCTACCTCATTCAGTTTTTGATCATAATTCTTCTCAAAATCTGTTGCAGCTGCCTTGAGATCAGCAATCTCCTTTGCCTGACTTTTGGCTAGGATCTTGCTTTTCTTATAGGCTTGCAACAGTACTTATATTCATCTAAGAGCTGATGAATATCTCCCTCAGATTCAGAAACACTTCCATCACTTGATGAAGATGAATCTGACTCTGAACTAGAACTGGAATCAGAACTTTGAGTTAAACCTTGTACCTGACTGGGTCCTGGCTGCTCCAGGTTTTGGTACTTTCAGTCAAAGCCATCAGTCCTTGGCACTGACAGTCTTCTTGCTCATAGATAGATTCCATGATCTGCATAAACTCTTCTTCTTCTTCAGCAAATAGCCCTATGTAGGCTTCAGCATCTGTCTCAGTGTCTGAAGAAGAAATGTCTGAAAGAGTCTTCTCATTCTTTGCAACAAAGGACTTCTCCTTCTTTCCTTTGAAGTGAGTCTTCTTTTTGTCACTGGATTCTTTCCTTCTTTCAGGACAATCTGCAATTACATGACCCTGTCTATTGCAGCAGTAACACACAATCTTAGACCCAGTTGCCTTACTAGTCTTTGGTCCTTTTCTTGTCCTTCTTTGAAGGCTTCTTTTCCTGATACTGGACTTCTTTCCCTTTGGAAAATGAAGGTCTGGACCTCCACTGTTTCTTCTTCAGGAACTTCTGAAAATGTCTGGTGAATGCAGCAAAGTCTTCATCACTTTCACTGCTTGTAGATTTAGTGCTAACAGACTCATCAGATTCTGATTCAACTACCTCTGGAGGAGGAGTTGATGACTTAGTCCTGTTCTTTCTAGGTACTTCTGACTTAAAGGCAACAGTCCTTTCCCTGTGTTCAGTCCTTGTTGACTTTTCCTCCTCTTTTCTTACTGACAATTGCATCTCATAAGATAACAACTTGCCAAACAGTGTGGGAGGAGGAATTTCTCCCAACTTTGCCATTTCTCTGATGGCACAGATCTTAGTGTCCCAATCTTTGGTTAGGGACCTCAAGAACTTATCATTCAATTCATAGTTTGTGAACTCTCTTCCATAGGACATGAGTTCATTAACAATTCTGTAGAACTTTTTGTAGCATTCAGTGATGCTATCTCCTCTTCCTTGCCTAAAGCTCTCATATTCTTGATTAAGCAAGGACTTCCTATCTTGTCTTACTTCTTCAGAACCTTCCATGTAGACAATGAGGGTATCCCACATTTCTTTTGCTGTTTTACAGTGAATAAGGTTCTGGAAGGTGGCATCATCAATTGCACTAACTATTATGTTCTGTGCCCTTTTGTCCATAGTGGCTAGGACAATCTCATCCTTGGTCATCTCAGAGAAATCCTTTGGAGTTCTCTGTGTAGCATCCAAGACTGAAATCTTCATGGGCACATAAGGCCCTTCTTTGACTGTGATGTAGATCCTAGGGTCAGAGGCCTCCATGAACAGCCTTACCCTTTCTTTCCAGATTCCAAAAATCTCCTTTCTGCATATGGGCAGTTTCATTGAACCCAATTCCTTGTGATTCTCTGAAGACCCCATGTTTCTTGATTTTCTTGAAACTGTTTCCTGACTTATACTGAATCTGCCAAACTGGATCTCCTCAGACAGTTAGTCCTTTTTGAGGAACCTGCTCTGATACCACTTGAAAGATATGGTACCTAAACACCTAGAGGGGGGGGGTGAATAGGTGACCTAAACCTTTTTAAATTTTGTTGGCAGCACAACAGCTATTTCACAGAATTCTACAGCTAACAGCAATTACAGCATAAACAGTCAATTCACAGCACAGCACAGAAGACACACTAATTTTATAGTGGTTCCCCAATCTTTGGGTACATCCACTTTCCCCCTTCGCCTATCTAGCAGTGTACTAGATTCGGCCAAACTTCTCCACTAACTCAGAACCAACTAGGTTCCTACCTCAGGCCCAAAGCCTTACACTCAGCCAACAAGGCCTACACTCAGCCACCCAGGCCTACACTCAGCCAATTAAGGCCTACACTCAGAGTTCTTCAACTCCTACACTCAGGCAACAAGCCCTACCCTCAGCCTTTATAAAATAGGCTTACAATCACTCAGATCCAATGGATCTACAAGTTAAAATTGAAATAAAATTGCTAACTCTACAACTCAGAAAATGAGAGGAGTTGAGAGTTTCTTGAAGAGTTCTTGGAAGAACTCAGCTTGATCCAAACTGACTTAGCTTTCTTCAAAGCTTCTTGAGTAGAACTGAATTAGTCTGAATCTTCTGCTTCTTGAAATCCAGATGACTCTGAATTCTTCTTCTCAGCCTTAGTTCCAAAGACTGAATTCTTGAATGGAGCTCTCTCTCTCCAACTTCTTAGATCTGCAGTTGGACTGCCTGATCTTCTTGTGTTGATCCTCAGTGTATCACTTCTTGATTTAATCTGATCACCACTTCAGTTATTCTCACAACATGTAATGATAATGAACAACCTTCTATATCTCTCTTTCTGTAAACTATGGGTGCCTATTTATAGGCTTCCTTCATGGTAACCGGCTGGTCCGGTTCATAACAGACTTCTGACTTCTCTGACAGTTGATGTAGACCGGCTGGATCGGCAGCTGTCATGTCAACCAGTCACTTCTTGAAATTCTCTAACTGTCAGATAGTGTCGAGACTTTCTGTTCTTAAGTGTCGACACTTATAGACAAGTGTCGACACATGTTGTGTAAGTGTCGACACAAGTCTACAAGGTGTCGACACAATTCCTTGTATGTCTCGACACAGATTCTTCTGCATGTGTCGACACTGAATTGAGTGTCGACACAAGTACTTGTTCTTCATTCTTTAACTGTATTCTTCTAAGTGTCGACACATCTCCTTTGTGTCGACACAAGTATTCATTCTTTAACTGTCTTCTAGTGTCGACACATCTCTTGTGTCGACACATCTTCATGTGTTGAAACTGTCAAGTGTCGACACAACTTCTTGGTGTCGACACAAGTCTTCAAATTTGTTCCTTCAGCTGAGTGTCGACACATTCCCTTAGTGTCGACACTTGTACTTAGAATATTTTGTAAACTTTTCTGTTCTTGCTAAGTGTCGACACAGCTCCTTGTGTCGACACTTTCTTCAAGTGTAGAGTCTTCAACTAAGTGTCGACACATTGTGCTGAGTGTCGACACTTTCTTCAAGTGTTGACTCTTCTGGTTGTGTGTCGACACATTGTGCTGAGTGTCGACACATTCTTCAAATACTGAGTCTTTAGCTAAGTGTCGACACATTGTGCTGGTGTCGACACTTACTTCAAGTGCTGACTCTTCTGCATAGTGTCGACACATTGTGTTGAGTGTCGACACTTGTACTTAGATTCTGCAGACTTTTGCTGAGTGTCGACACTTACTTCAAGTGTCGACACTTTCTGGTGTTGACTCAGCTCTTCTAGGTGTCGACACTTCTGCTAAGTGTCGACACAGCTTTTCTGCATTCTTCTACACTGAGTGTCGACACAGCTCCAAGTGTCGACACTTTCTGACTGGTGTCGACTCTTCTTCCCAGGTGTCGACACAATGACTCCAAGTGTCGACACTGCTTGTCTGGGTGTCGACACAAGCTTTCTCAAGTGTCGACACTTTCCCTCTGGGTGTCGACACATGGACTTAGAATTTTTAGCTTCAGTCCAGTGTATTCCTAACCTGCACAAGTAACTCAAACAAACATCAAATACACTATGATGTATATCATTGAGTTAGGTGAGGCTTCTTCAAATCAGGTACATTTGACCAATGTACCCAACACAATTTTCAAAGTAGCAAGTAAAACCATAAAATGTTCTCTTCATTTCAAAATATTCATTCCAGCTATATATATATATATATATATATATATATATATATATATATGTATATATATATATATAAGCAAATTCATCTTTGAGGATGGTGTAACATTTATTTTCCGGATTGCCCTCATTGGATATGGGAATACCCTCATTGACTAAAGATTTGAAAATTTGATTTTGGGTCATTTTAGTCTTTTTATATATCTGCCTTTTGGACTGGCAAACACCCTATCCGTCAGATTTTTTCCCCAATTTTTGACTGATGCACCTCTCCTCTGTTTTTGGGAAAAACTTTTTGTTCAGGATTCCGGACCATGCGCTTGGTCCGGACATAAATATATAAGTTGAGGTGGGCCCCACCCCCGCAATTTCGAAATTCCTGCAACATCTGCGCCCCTCCTCCGAGCCCTAGGTTTTCTCCGCCTCTCTGTCGTCGTGCTTCTTCCTTCTTCCTCAACTCCTGGCCGGAAAAATGGAGTCCTAGCTGCTTGAGCTTCGTTCACCCATCTCAACTCACTCCGGCACTGGAACCTGCAGTTTGTTCCGACAAGGAGCTGTCGAGACTCGACGAAGCATAGGCCTGCAGGAAGATAGATCGGTGAGTACATGATAAAGTCTCATTAGGCACCCTACACCTTCCTTGTATAGTTTTCTTAGCTCATGGTCATTGTTTTCAGGCATTGTATTTACTCAGAAATGTCAGTTGATGGAGCAACAAACATACAAAACTCCAACAATTATCATGTGGTAATGTCCACTGTTAGTTGTTTTTTTATCTTGTGCTGCAAGTTTAAATTTTTCTGAATATTTCTACTCCCAATAAGAGAAGACAAGTTTTCTTTTATGTTTTCAACTGCATTTGTAATAGGAAATACAACTGCAATTCAATGCAACTGTTTTTAGACCTTTATTTGCAGTTTCTTTTCAGTCTCTAAATAAACTAACCCTTTATTTTGTTTTATTAGGTCAAAAGACAGTCGGTTGTTTTCCTAATTATGCATTCAGAAGACGAGGCGTATCATATGTATTGTGAGTATGCCCACAGCATGAGATTTAGTGTTCGGAAAGAACATTTGAGCTACTGGACACACACAAGGATTATTAAATATCGAGAGTTTACCTGCGCTAAAGCTGGATTGAGGAAGGTGAGTCCCTCCCCAAAAAAGTATCATAAATTAGAAACACGCACGGGTTGTCCAGCCCGTATTTTTTTTTGTAGGAATTGGACAGCAACAAAGTTCATTGAGGAACACAATCACCCGTTAGCGATGGAGAACGAGCAACACCTTCTGAGATCTCATCGCGGCATTTCTAAAATGCAGGGTGACCTTATTAAGAACTTGGCAAATGCCAGAGTTAGGACAGTTCATGCGTACAACTTTCTATCTAACCAAGTTGGTGGGATTGAGAATGTTGGTTTCACTAAATCAAATGCCTACAACTTTGTGCACCGGGAAAAGAAGGCGGTAATAGAAAGTGGTGACGCTCTTAGTTTGTTGAAGATACTACAAGAGAAACAGTTAGAGGACAACATGTTCTCGTATGATATTCAAACCGATGAGTTGAATAGGTTGACCAGCTTCTTTTGGATGGACGGACACAACAAGACTGATTATGACTGCTACGGCGATGTAATTATTTTTGACACAACATTTAGATTGAATAAGTATAACTTGGCGTGTGCACCATTCATTGCTGTCAACAATCACTAGCAGAATGTATTTATCGGTGGGGCTTTTATTTCTGAGGAGACTATTGATACATTTTGTTGGTTCTTCAACACATTTCTAAAATTTGTTGGGGGCAAACAACCAACAACTATATTCACGGACCAAGATCAAGTCATGATCGTCGCAATTGAAAGTGTTTTTACAAGGACTCGTCACCGATTATGTCAATGGCATATCTCTAACAAAGCGCCTACAAAAGTCTCATGCTTCAATATTGAGAAAAGTGTTCGCGAGATTTTTTATAAATGCTTGAGTAAGTGCGACAATGAGTTTGAGTTTGACAATTATTGGAATGAGATGATTAGTACAGGAAACTTGAAAGAAAATAGATGGTTGGAGGAATTACATAAAGTAAGGAGGAAGTGGTCTACAGCCTTCAACAAGGATGTTTTAGACCTCAGTATATTGTCAGCACAATGAAGTGAATCTGCAAATAATGGATTGCATGGTTGTTCGAAGGCTACTAGTACACTGGTGGAGTGTTTTATGGGATTGGAGAAATTAGTGGGGTCTTGGCGAAGAGGAGAACGTGACGAAGATTTTAGAGGCAAACAAGAAAAGGTAAGTTTAAATTATAGAACTTGTGTGATCCTTAAACATGTCTCTAAGTTTTACACCCGTAAAATATTTGGTATTTTTGAAAAAGTGTTCATGGAGGGAGCAATTGGTGTATGCATTGTGGATGAAATAAGACATGATGAAAATCAGTTCGTATATATTACAAATCACTGTGATGGTAGTGAGGATAACAAATGATGGTTCGTTAGCTACAATTCTGAGAACAATGACACTGATTGTTCATGTAGAGGTTTTGATACTAGAGGCATATTATGCAAATATATTCTGAGGGTTTATAATATGAAAAATGCAAGGGGAATTCCTAACAAATATCTGCTTAGACGGTTCTGTCATAATGCTAAATGGGGCATATACCTACCAAATACATCAAACATTGTCGATTGGGACTCCAATTTGATATTTAGAAATCATTTAATGCGTTTCTCTTATGACCTGGTGCACCGAGTAGAGAACTGCAAGGCAGCAAAGACATATATTTTGGGAGGCTTGCATGATTTAGCAAAGCAAGCCGATGATATAGTTGAGGCAGATGAAATGCGGAAGAGAGGTTTTAGTGATGAGAACGACAAGAATATTTCATCGGTTAAATACCCTGCAAAGAAGAAACCCAAAGGAATTTCAAATGCAAGGTTGAAGGGACAGTGAGAGTTAGGATTTAAAAAAACAAAGTAAGGTCCTCCATCTTTTAATTGACTCTTGATTTATGTCATTTTCAACTCACTTTTTTTTTTCTACAGGGAGGAAAAAGACAGTCAAGAAGAAGATAATTGTAGAAGAAACGGTGCAGGAGTTCAACTTTTTCGACATTTCAACTAAAGAGCAGGGTACAACAAAAACAAATACCCCAACTCCATTGCCAATCGATGCACCAAGAGAATTTAATGATGACTTTATGTAAATTTAGCTTTTGATTTCCCTAGAATTCCTGATGTCTTTAAGCCGTAATGTATGTGTGTGTCGTAATTTAGCTTTGGAAAACAATGGAAACCGCATTTTGTTAATTAAAACCGCGACTTTTACTTAAACATACTGATTGCGATAGATATTGATTTCAAAACCGCACCTTGCTCATAACATAAGCACGTCACTCTTGGGGAATAGAGAGGGGTACAATTTGTAATTAAGCAAACTCTTGGGGTAGGTCCCAGTAAATATCTTTACATATATATACCTCTGAATTCAGTGATTACTTAACATACCAATTACTAAATGCTCACATATAGTACAAATCTTATAGCTACAAAAATTAGTTCAATTAAACAACATTTGTTAATATTTCACAATTCCAATTTGTGGATGGAGTATTTTATGTTTGAGTATGACAAGCGGGTGAAAAAAATTGATGCATGAGCAGAATGAAATATATTGAATGAATTGCAGTGCTTTTAAAGCACAACCATGCTTAACCATAACAAGATTCAAAGTTTTGCGGTTATGAAAAGAAATTATACATTGTCTTTTATGATTAAGTCAGTGCTATCGTTGGAGCAAGCATTGTCTTTTACGATGTCCGGAGAGCTATTAAGTCTAGATATCCTCTCTAAAATAGCACTAGATAATGTTTTACAAATATCGGCCGCGATCCCGGCGCGAAATCATGGCATGTCATCTTGCCACTTCTGATGATCCCCCCATGATATACTTGTTGTTGAGGAAACCGCTTCCATGTACTTTATAAGGAACACTCCACAATCCCATGTGTTGTCCTGCTTTGGCAAGCCAACGACGTCCTCTAGCGGCCACTTAGCAAATCCTTCTGGAAATGTAGTCGAAACATCATCAACTAGGACTTTTAGCTGCAGTACATGTGACAATATAAAATTAATTAACCACAGCAAACATAATAGTCGATGTTCAAAATAAATTCAAATCTTTGCAAATACGTTATCACACACCCCGGCCCGATGAAGGTTGTTCGGCATCGAATCGTAGTACTCCCAACGTTTCTCCTTTATCCAGCACACCAGCAATGCCCAATGGCTGCCGAGGTGCCAAGGCATAAGAATTATGTTAGTAGAATTAACCGCCTCGGGGGTGATGTGACTAATAAGTCTGGTATAGTTTTTAGTTTTACATCTTCTATAGTACTGCACAATAAAACACAATATTTTGATTGAAATTATTTCACAAAAAAATGTTAATGTTCAAGTAACATACCTCGTGATTGGAAGACATGGAGAAAATTTCTAACACTTTTGGGCGTTTTTTTTTCTTGGCTCCAAGGACAACAGAGTACGCGTTCAAATGGTTGTCCTGAATCCATCCTTGACCCAAAAGAATATCTAATTTCTCTCGACACATTGTAATGTTTTCGCTTTGAAAAATTAACATATCCCTGCTAAGAATAAAATTATCATTCAATTAGCACTATTTGCTTAATGCGAAATATGAAACTCTTATTTAAACATGCTAAAGAAAAGGAATGTCAAAAGCATAAGCATCGATTAATGATAATATTATTCTGATTGTAAATAAAATAGAAGAAAATACCTATCTGTAAATGTGCTCAGAACAAAATCAACACTTTTTCTAGCACTATTTGTTTGAAGTAATCTCCCAGGATAGTCATGTTGTGTACCGGAAATGATAAATGCTCGTGTACGTTTAATACCCTTTGTGACCAACCTTGGGCTCTTTCTAATTATCATCGGAGAAGAGCATTTTGTTTTTGGAACAATAGTGTTGTTGGGTACATTGGAATATATGTACCAGATTTGAAGAAGCCTCACCCTACTCAATGATATAAATCAAGATGTATTTGATGTGCTTTGAGTTTATTTGTGCAGGTTAAGTAATTACATGGAAAGCATAAAAGTTTCAAGTACATGTGTCGACACCCAGAAGAAAAGTGTCGACACTTAAGAAGGCTTGTATCGACACCTAGAGAAGCTGTGTCGACACTTAGAGTAATTGTGTCGACACCAGGAAGGCGGAGTCGACACCAGAAGGAAAGTGTCGATACATACAGGCAGTGTCGACATACAATGAAGAATTGTCTACATAATCAGTGTCGACACTTAGAAGCAGTGTCGACACCCAAAGAAACTTTGTCGACAGCAAAAGTGTCGACACTAGGAGGCTGTGTCGACACTCAGCAAACTTCAACAAAGTTCAAGTACATGTGTCGACACTAGGAGGCTGTGTCGACACTCAGCAAACTTCAACAAAGTTTAAGTATAAGTGTCGACACAAAGGAGATATGTCGATACTCAGCAAAGTCTCAACACATGAAGAATGTGTCGACACAAGGAGATGTGTCGACACTCAGCAAAGTCTCAACACATGAAGAATATGTCGACATAAGGAAATGTGTCGACACTCAGCAAAGTTTCAACACAAGAAGATGTGTCGACACAAAGGACTTGTGTCGACACTTAGCAGAAATCAACTAAGTATTGAAGAAGGACTTGTGTCGACACACAGGATCAGTGTCGACACATTCTGAAGAAGCAGTGTCGAGAAGTTGTTACAACAACACAAGTAGTTGTGTCGACACCATGAAGGCTAGTGTCGACACTTAGTTTACTTGTGTCGACACTTGGTCTATGTGTGTCGACACATAATGACTATCTGTCTCGACACTTTCATACAGTGACAGAGATTTCAAGAAGTGACTGGATTACTTGACAACTGTCATTTCAATCGGTCAACTGCTACTGTCAAAGCTGTCAGAAGGTTGTTAGAAACTGGATCAGCCAGTCACCATGAACAAAGCTTATATAAAGGCTTATTCCTTCAACAGACAGGAATCGATCAATGAAGTGAAAAACAACACAACAAGAAGAAGACCTTCAAGAGAAGATCTAAGAAGTTGGAGAGAGAGAGCTCCTTCTAAGAAGACTAGCTGTTGAACCAGGCTGATAAGGAAGATTCAGATTGAAATCAGAATCTCAAGTCAGCAGTTGATTGAAGATCATCTGCATAGAAATACAACCCTACTGTGTTCTAATTCAAGAAGCTTTGAAGAAAGCCAAGGGAGGTTGATCTCAGCCAAGTTCTTCCAAGAACTCATCAAGAAGCCAGTCAACTCATCTCTCTCTATCAGAGTTGTGGTTATATATTTTGTATTTTCTAATTTCTGTAGGATCTTGTATAGATCTGAGTTGTGAGCCTAAATCTATAAAGGCTGAGGTAGGGCCTATGAGCCTGAGTGTAGGAGAATCATTTCTCTGAGTGTAGGCCTTGTTGAAGGCTGAGGTAGGGCTGTTGTGCCTGAGTGTAGGTCTTGTTGAAGACTGAATGGTAGGGCTTTGTGCCTGAGTTGTAGGAGTTGGATCACTCTGAGTTGTAGGAACCTGTTTGGGGTTCTGAGTTGTAAGATCTGAGGATCTGAGGAGAAGTGGAGAAGTTAGGCCGAATCTAGTACACCACTAGATAGGCAAAGGGGGAAAGTGGATGTACCCAGACCTTGGGGAACCACTATAAAACTCTGTGTGCACTCTGTGAATGTATGCTTGTATGGTTGCTGTGCTGTGATACTTGTTGAATTGCAATTACTGTTCAGTGTTTCTGCCTTTAAATTTAAAAAGATTAAGTTCACCTATTCACCCCCCCCCTTTAGGTGTTTAGGCACTAGTTCTTTCAATTGGTATCAAAGCGAGGTTACTCAAAAAGGACATAACAGTCTGAGTAAAAGATCATGTAGGCAGAATCAGAATAATCAAGAATCAAGAAAATGGGTTCAACTGAGAATCACAAAGAGCTAGGATCCATGAAATTGCCAATCTGCAGAAAAGAGATTTTTGGCATATGGAAAGAGAGGGTTAGACTCTTTATGGAAGCATATGACCCAAGAATATACATCACAGTCAAAGAAGGGTCATATGTGCCAATGAAAGTATCTGTTCTGGATGCAAATCAGAGAACTCCCAAAGACTATTCAGAAATGACTAAAGATGAAATAATTCTGGCCACTATGGACAAGAAGGCGCAGAATATTATTATAAGTGCAATTGATGATGTCACATTTCAGAACCTAATACATTGTAAAACCTCAAAAGAAATATGGGACACTCTAATAGTTTACATGGAGGGATCTGAAGAGGTAAGACAAGATAGGAAGTGTTTGTTAAATCAGGAGTATGAAAGCTTCAGACAAGGCAAGTCTGACAGCATTACTGAATGCTACAAGAAATTCTATAGGATTGTTAATGAGTTGATGTCCTATGGAAGAGAATTCAGCAACTATGAGCTGAATGACAAGTTTTTAAGATCCTTGACTAAGGACTGGGATACCAAGATTTGTGTCATTAGGAAAATGGCCAAATTAGCTGATATACCTCCTCCAACCTTGTTTGGAAAACTGCTATCTTATGAAATGTAGTTAATGGTTAGAAAGGAGGAAGAGAAGACTAACAGAGTGGAGCACAAGGAAAGAGCTGTGGCTTTCAAGACTGAAGCCACTAGGAAGTATAGAAGCAAGTCTCCATCTCCACCACAAATAGTTGCTGATAGTGCTTCAGAAAATTCAGAGAACCAGAACTCAGACAACAGTGAAAGTGATGAGGATTTTGCTGCCTTTACAAGGCAGTTTCAAAAGTTTCTGAAGAAGAAGCAGTGGAGGTCTAAGCCATCCACTTCATAGTCTAAAGATGACTACTATCAGAAATGGAAGACCTCAAGGAATGACAAAAGAAAGTCCAAGCCAAGTAAAAATACATCCTCAAAGATAGTATGTTATTGTTGCAATAGGCAAGGACATGTAGTGGCTGACTGTCCTGAAAAGAGGAAGGATTCAACTGCAGATAAGAAGAAAAATCAGGTTAAGGGTAAAAAGGAAAAGTCTTTTGTTGTTAAGAAAGACAAAAGTCTGACTGATCAATCATCATCAGAAACAGATTCTGAAGCTGAAGCCTATATTGGCTTGTTTGCTGAAGAGGAAGAAGATGAGTTCTTGCAGCTGATGAACTCAATTTATGAGCATAAGGACAATCAGTACAATGGACTGATGGCCTTAACAGAAGGAGACAAGATCCAGGATCAGCCTGGACCAAGTAAGGTACAATGTTTTTCAGATTATAGTGCTGATTCAGAATCAGATACATCTGCATCAAGTGATGTGTGTGGGTCTGAATCTGAGGGAGATATTCATCAGTTGATGGATGAATATAGAGATGTATTGCAGGCACTTAAGAAGAGCAAAAATCTGGTCAAAACACTGACCAAGGAAATTGCTAATCTTAAGTTGGCAGCTGCTGATTCAGATAAAGTGTTAGATCAAAAACTAAATGAAATATCCAGGCTGAAGAACATTATAGTTATTCAGATGGGAACTATTACATTTAAGAATGATCAAATTAGGAATCTGGAGGGTAGACTTCAGAAGGAGAGAGAGATTGTTGCAAGTTTTTCTAAAACAAAATCAGTTTTACCTTTGATAGATGAGTTTATTCCTCAAAAGGGTAAGACTGTATTGGGGTTTACAAAACCTGCCAGGACAGTTAGGTCCAAGTCTAAGGGGCAAAGCCCCAGTACTCAACAAGAAGCCTGATGTAGATAAAACATCCAGGGTTGTACCTAAACAAAGGTACAACATATTTGAGTGCTGGTGTTGTGGCAAGGTAGGCCACTTTGCCATAGATTGTTGGCACAATTATAGTGTCAAGGAGATTAGCAAACTACCTGCTAGAAGAGCTACAGGTAGTCTTGTTAATAGTCAAACTAACCTGCACCAAGGACCCAAGAATTATTTGGGTTCTAAGGTTAAGTAATCTATTTTTCAGGTGAGTCCAAGTAGTCATGCCCCTATATGGTACTTGGACAGTGGATGTTCCAGGCACATGACTGGAACTAGGGGATTGCTGAAGGACTATACATCAATCAAGGGTGGTCCTAAAGTTACCTTTGGTGGTTCAGAAAAAGGAATCATCAAAGGCTTTGGTAATATTTCTAGCAACCTAATTACAATTACTCAAGCGGCTTATATAAAGGGTTTGAAACATAACCTCATTAGCATAAGTCAGCTGAGTGATTTAGGATATGACATCTCATTTGTCAAGGATGGTTATCATATCAGTAGGTCAAGTGATCAAAAGATCATTCTGACAGGATATAGGAAGAGAAATGTCTATTGTCTAGACATTATGTGTGAGAACATTTTTTTCTCCTATTTGTCTTGTAACTGATGAGAAAGTATCACATTGTGTTAAATGGCACAAGAGGCTGGCTCATCTTAACTATAAGATAATTGGCCAACTCTTTAGCAAAGAGTTAGTGAGGAATGGTCCTCAGGTTAAGTGTATAAAGGTTGGGATATGCTGAGCTTGTCAAAAAGGCAAGCAGACCAAATCCATCTTTCATAGCTTTGAGAACAAAGATGCTGTGAGGTGTCTATACCTCTTGCATATGGATCTTTTTGGTCACATGCCAGTTCACAGTCTAGGTAGGAAGGTCTATATATTTGTGATAGTTGATGACTACTCAAGGTATTCATAGGTGTTCTTCCTAAGGCAAAAATTTGAAACACCAAGTATCTTGTATAGTTTTGTTAAACAAATTCAGAATGAATTGAACAGTACAGTGGTCAAAATCAGAAGTGACCATGGTATGAATTTCAGTCTGAAAGTATGACAAAACTGTGTGAAGAGTTTGGAATTTTTCAGGAATTTTCCTCACCAAGAACACCTCAGCAAAATGGTATTGCTGAAAGGAAAAATAGAACCTTGATAGAGGCTGGTAGAACTCTATTGAGTGACACTTATCTCCCAGAATATTTCTGGGCTGAGGCAATTAATACTGCATATCATGTAATCAATAGGGCTACTATCACCAAGAGCCACAAGAAGACCCCCTATGAGATTGTGAAGGGCAGAAAACCAAATCTATCCTATTTCAGGATCTTTGGTTGCAAGTGCTATATCCTTAACAATGGTAAGTCTTATCTAACTAAGTTTGCTGCCAAATCCCAAGAGGGGATCTTTGTTGGGTACAGCAACAACAGTAAGGCTTATAAGGTCTACAACTTGATTACTCAAGTTGTAGAAGAGTCAGTACATGTAGTTTTTGATGAAGCAAGGCTCATTAACATTGAATTGTCTAGAAGTGTTTGCAGCTCCACAGGTATAACTGAGAAGATGGACAAGCTTACTATTGTAGAAGGTCCTACTACAAGTCAGCTAGTGGAAGATGGTGGCTGCTGTTCAGGGGGAGTACAAGATACTCCTGTTGCTGAAGAAGACCAAGGGGTGCAGTGAATGAAGAAGCTGAAGGTGTACAACCAGAAGACAGACTGCCTCCAGCAAATAGGCATTTAAAAGATCATCCAGCTAATCAAATTATTGGAGATCTCAGACAAGGAGTACAAACAAATAGCAGAAATCTAAGTTCAGTTCTCTACTTCAGCTTTCTATCCCAAGTAGAGCCAAAGAAATTTGAAGAAGTAATCCTAGACCCTCATTGGATTGAGGTCATGCAAGAGGAGTTGAACCAGTTCAAAAGATGCAAGGTCTAGGAGCTAGTTCCTAAACCAAAAGACCACAACATTATTGGAACTAAGTGGATCTTTAGGAACAAGTTGGATGAGAATGGAATTATTATAAAGAATAAAGCTAGACTAGTTGCAAAAGGATATAGGCAGGAAGAAGGTATTGATTTTGATCAAACCTTTGCTCCAGTAGCAAGACTGGAAGCAATAAGGATGTTCCTTGCCTATGCAACATTCCAAGGATTTAAGGTCTATCAAATGGATGTTAAGTCAGCTTTTCTGAATGAAAACCTGAAAGAATAAGTCTATGTAGAGCAGCCATCAGGTTTTGTAGATTCTCTTAAACCTGATTATGTATATAGACTTAGGAAGGCTTTGTATGGGTTAAAACAAGCCCCTAGGGCTTGGTATGAAACCCTGTCTAGTTTCCTCATTGAGAATAAATTCACAAGGGGGAAAATAGACAAGACTCTATTCCTTAGGGAATCCAGAGGCAAGATTATCTTAGTCCAAATATATGTAGATGACATCATATTTGGGTCTACAGAAAGTAGTCTTTGTAGGAAGTTTGCAAAACTAATGCAAGGACAATTTGAAATGAGCAGTATGGGGGAACTTAAGTTCTTCTTGGGTCTCCAAGTTAGACAGACTGAAGATGGATTATCCATTTGCCAGTCTAAGTTCACCCTAGAATTGATAAGGAAGTATGGTATGGAATCATCCACTACCATGAAAACTCCTATGGGGTCAAGCATGTCTCTAAGCAAAAATGATGCAGGGAAACCTGTAGATGAAACTTTGTATAGAGGGATAGTTGGCTCCCTACTATATTTGACTGCTAGTAGACCAGATATCATGTATGTTACATGTGTCTGTGCTAGGTACCAAGCATGCCCTAAAGAATCTCATTTGACAGCAGTCAAAAGAATTTTGAGATATCTTAAGGGCACACCTTATCTAGGCCTTTGGTACCCTAGGAATGGAGATTTTGAACTGACAGGTTATTCAGATGCAGATTTTGCAGGCTGCAAGGAAGATAGAAAGAGTACCACAGGTACCTGTCAATTTCTAGGTGGAAGGCTGGTGTCTTGGAGTAGCAAGAAGCAGACCAGTGTGGCTATCTCCACAGCTGAGTCAGAGTATGTTGCTGTAGGAAGTTGTTGTGCACAACTACTATGGATACAACACCAGCTAGAAGATTATGGTATTCAAGTAAGTAGAACACCTTTATTTTATGATTCTACTAGTGCCATTTTTATTTTAAATAATCCTGTCTCTCATAGTAGGACTAAGCACATAGAAATAAAATACCATTTTCTAAGAGAACATGTGGAAAAAGAAGATATTTCCCTAGAGTATGTTAAGACAGAAAATCAGTTAGCTGATATGTATACTAAGCCCTTAGATGAAACCAAATTCAATAAATTTAAAATTGAATTAGGGATGATAAACTTAGAATAGTTTACAAAATTTGGCTAAGTAAAATGGCGTCGACACACAGAGTTGTCTGTGGCGACACATAGATGTGGTGTCTACATTTCAGAGAAATGGTGTCGACACATCTAGGAAGTCTGTGTCGACACTTTAGAGAATTAGTGTCGACACATGCAATGTAGGTGTCGACACATCCATGGTGGTGTCGACACTTAGGATTTACACAGAATTAGTCTAGTAGAGTGGACATAGTCAGCACTTCTGCTTCAGAAGATGAAGAGGCTGCTAGAGCCAAGAAGAGCAAGTTCGAGGTCTTCAAAAGAAGGAGCCAGAACTACAAGACAACACTACAGACCATTGCTCCACAGCTTGCCCCATCTACTGACTATAGTTCACTGATGGTGGCTTTGCAGATTAAGCTGGATGAGCAAAGAAAAGCTTTGGAAAAATATATGGATGAAGGGCATAAATCCCTGCAATTTGATCTGACACAAGACATCAAATCTATAAGATTTGAAATGAATCAAAACAAAAAAGAAATGACTGACTGCTTCCATAAATGAGGAAATGCAGTAGTCTATCTGGTCACTCATCAAGAGAACATTAAGAAACAGGTTGATGAAATTGTAGTGAAGCAAGGCTATGTTCTGGAAAAACAGATAAGGATGAATGATAATCTCACTGCTTCACATAATGTCATTGTAAATGAAATGAAAAATATATCTACTGCACAGTCTACAGTAAGTGTCACTGCCAAAGAAGCATTTGATAAGAAATTACAGGAGAGTCTCACTGCTGTGAAAACTGCTATTGAAGATTCTCAGAAAGCCATTTCTGCCCAGCTTCAGAAGTTCAAACCTTTTTATAAGGATGGAGTAAACTATTTGAATGCTCAAATAAGATTCCAGAAAGATGATCTTAGGGATCATATAGAAAGAGAAGTCATAAAGGGGGAGAGGGTATTAGTCAAGGTAGGCTCTGATCATACCAAATGGATTTCAAATTCCATCAGAGCCACCCTTGGATATCCACCTTTATGTGATAATGACAATGTGGCAGAGTCTGTAATAAATCCTGCATACTTTGGAGGAGAGAAAGCTGAAGTGGCTCAAGTGATATATCCTCCTGCAGATTTTGACATGATACATCAGGAGGTATAGTCTATGTATAGTCCTCCTGAGGGTAATCAGAATATCATTCTTGAGAAAGTTGTCCAGCCTGTGCCAGAGGAAATCTTAAAAGAGCAAGAGGCTTTGTTAAAAGAACAAGAGGCCCAATTATCTAAGAAAAGGTTCAGAGAACAAGCTGAATTAAGGTCAGATTTTGAACAATGGAGCCTCACTTCCAGGAATATCATATTGACTGCTTAGAAGGCTGCTAAGGACAATATCCTGGATAGAGGCAAATGGTATTCTGAATAGGAGTGGATAAAACATGAGAATAGGCAAGAGGCCATTGTACAATGTAGAAGAAAGGTTAAACTGGGAAAGCTACCTCCTAACGCACAGGAGCCTAGCAAGTATTTCCCTAAGCCTTATCATTATTTTGAAAGGCAGAAGATAAAGGCTGAAGAGCTGAAAAAGAAAGATCTCAAAGGGAAGAAGCATGCTGCTGTTGTTGACAATGATGCTCCAGATCAAGCAAAGATTCAATCTGAAAAGGGGATTGTTATCAAGGAGCCAGAGCAGCCATAAGATAGCATTTTCTTAAGTTTACAATTTGTAATCATTTTTATTAAACTCTATGTAAACTTTTGATTAATGAATATGTTGGAATTTGTAAGAACAATGTTATGTGTTCAATCTATTACATTAATTGTTCTGAGATAATTGTCTACACATGTTCTGTTTATACATGTTTAAGTTTTTTTCCTATCATATAATACTGTTTTACATCATACTGAAAATTTGTTATGTATGGTGTATATCATTGACTAAGGGTTATGACTTCTCCAAATAGGGGGAGATTGTTGGGTACATTGGAATATATGTACCAGATTTGAAAAAGCTCACCCTACTCAATGATATACATCAAGATGTATTTGATGTGCTTTGAGTTTATTTGTGCAGGTTAAGTAATTACAGGGAAAGCATAAAAGTTTCAAGTACATGTGTCGACACCCAGAAGAAAAGTGTCTGAAAGATATTGTACCTAAACACCTAGAGGGGGGTGAATAGGTGACTTGAATCTTTTTAACATTTTATGGCAGAATACAGAATCTAACACAGAATTTTAGCTAGTTTATCTCAGCACATATTCAGCAATCACAGAATATCACAGCACACAGTAGACACACAGTTTTATAGTGGTTCCCCAAGGTTTGGGTACATCCACTTTCCCCCTTCGCCTATCTAGCAGTGTACTAGATTCGGCCAAACTCCTCCACTATCTCAGAACCCAAAACAGGCTCCTATACCTCAGGCCCAAGGCCCTACAGCTCAGCTTCTTCACAAAGCCTACACTCAGCCACCAAGGCCTACACTCAGTCACCAAGGCCTACACACAGCCACCAAGGCCTACACTTAGAGATTTCAATCTCTTACACTCAGGCACTCAAGCCCTACACTCAGCCTTTATAATTACAGGCTTACAAGACTCAGATCCCTAAGGATCCTACAAGATAAAATGAATACAAATATTATAACTCAACAACTTAGAGTAAATAGAGAAGTGTTGTGAGTTTCATGATGAGTTCTTGGAAGAACTCAGCTGAAATCAATCTGACTTGGCTTTCTTCAATGCTTCTTGAATGTATAACTCAATAAGATTGACCTCTTCTGCAGTTGATCCTTGATCTCTGCTACTTAAGATTCAGAATAAATCTGAACCCTTCTTCCCAGTCTGGTTCCAATGACTGATTTCTTGGATGGAGCTCTCTCTCTTTCCAACTTCTTAGATCTTCACTTGATAGCTAGATCTTCTTTGTATTACTTGAACAACATCTTCTGTAGACAGTGTAAGTCTATTTATAGGCCTTCTTCATGGTAACTGGCTGGTCCGGTTCATAACTGATTTCTGACAACTCTGACAGGTGCAGTAGACCGGCTGGAATGGCAGCTGTCAAGTCATCCAGTCAGTTCTTTAAAACTCTGTAACTGTCTGAAAGTGTCGAGACTTTCTGTCTTTAAGTGTCGACACTTATAGACCAAGTGTCGACACAAGTTGTCTAAGTGTCGACACTGGCCTACAAGGTGTCGACACAACTCCTTGTGTTGTAGATTTTATATCTTGACACTGCTTCTTCTTCATGTGTCGACACTGAAATTGAGTGTCGACACAAGTACTTGTACTTCAGTATATTGCTGAATTCTTGTAAGTGTCGACACATCTCCTTTGTGTCGACACATCTTCATGTGTTGAATCTGTTAAGTATCGACACTGCTTCTTGGTGTCGACACATGTCTTCAGTGTTGATACTTGCTGAGTGTCGACACAGCTCCTTGTGTCGACACATACTTCTTCTGTTGAGACTCTGGCTGAGTGTCGACACATCTCCTTAGTGTCGACACTTGTACTTAGAAATTTCTGAACTTTGCTAAGTGTCGACACAGCTCCTTGTGTCGACACTTTCTTCAAGTGTTGAGTCTTCAGCTGAGTGTCGACACATTGTTCCTTGTGTCGACACTTTCTTCAAGTGTTGACTCTTCTGCTGAGTGTCGACACATTGTTCTGGGTGTCGACACTTGTACTTAGTTTCTACTGACTTTTGCTGAGTGTCGACACAGCCTCCAAGTGTCGACACTTTCTTATGTAGACATGGTTTCTCTGGGTGTCGACACAACTGCTAAGTGTTGACACTGCTTCACTGCGCTTTTCTTCACTGAGTGTCGACACAGCTCCTTGTGTCGACACTTTCTGTCTGGTGTCGACTCAGCATCCATGGTGTCGACACAATGACTCCAAGTGTCGACACTGCTTGCCTGGATGTCGACACAAGTCTTCTTAAGTGTCGACACTTTCCCTCTAGGTGTCGACACATGGACTTAGAAACTTTTTCTTCCTTCCTGCAAATACTTAACCTGCACAAGTAAACTCAAAACACATCAAATACATTTTGATGTATATCATTGAGTTGGGTGAGGCTTCTTCAAATCAGGTACATTTGAACCAATGTACCCAACAATCTCCCCCTATTTGGAGAAGTCATAACCCTTAGTCAATGATATACACCATACAGAATAAAATCATAATATGATGTATAGCAGGAATATATAACAGGGCAAACATAAACATGTATTAAACAAACATGTATACAAAGACATAATCTCAGAACAACTATGAAATAAATTTAACACATAGCAAATTTATCACACAACACATTGTTCCAATACTTTGTCATATTCATATTTCAAAAGTTTACAGAATGTTTATCATCAAAAGATTACATAGTAAACTTAAGAAAATTTCTATGCTATTCTTGATCAGCATCTTTGATCACTATCCCTTTTCCAGATTTTATCCTTGCTTGCACAGGGGCTTCAGCATCTTCAGTTTCAGCAGGCTTCTTCCCTTTCGGCTCCTTCTTCTTAAGTTCCTCGGCCTTAATCTTTTGTCTTTCAAAATAATGATAAGGCTTGGGAAAGTACTTGCTAGGCTCCTGAGCAGTAGGAGGTAGCTTTCCCATCTTGGCCTTTCTTCTGTATTGGACTATAGCCTCCTACCTTGTCTCATGCTTTCTCCATTCAGCCTCAGAAAATCACTTGTTCCTGTCTTGCACATTATCTTTTGCAGCTTTCCAGGCAGTTAAGATAATGTTTCTTGAGGTGGGGCTCCACTGCTCAAAGTCAGGTCTTTGTTCAGCTTGCTCCCTGAACCTCTTCTTAGATAATCTGGTCTCTTCTTCTTTCTGCAGTGCTTCTTGCATAGCTTCAGATATTGGCTGAACAACTTTCTCAATAACGACATTGTCCTTTCCCCCAGGTGGGCTATACATGGACTGTATATCAGCATGTATCATGTCAAAATCTGGAGGAGGGTAGATGACTTGAGCTACTTCAGGTTGCTCACCTCCAAGATAAGCAGGATGTATTCCAGATTCAGCAACATTATCATCATCACAAAGAGGAGGATAACCAAGAGTTACTCTGATAGAATTAGATATCCACTTGGCATGATCAGAGCTGGCTTTGACTAAAACTCTCTTCCCCTTTATGACTTCTCTTTCTATATGATCTCTGACATCATCTTTCTGAAATCTCACTTGATTATCCAAATAATTAACTCCATCTTTAAAGAAAGGTTTTAATCTTTGGAGTTTGTCAGTTATCAACTTTTGAGAATCTTGAATGGCAGTCTTAACAGCAGTTATTTCTTCTAGGAATACTTTGTCAAATTCTGCTTTAGCAGCAGCAGTAAAAGTAGGCAGGCCAGCAGCTATGTTCTTCATCTCTGTGACAATTGTATTATGGGAAGCAGTTAAGTTATCATTCATTCTGATTTGATTCTCAAGAACATATCCTTGCTTCTGTGCAATGTCATCTACTTGAGCTTTGATCTTTTCTTGATGAGTAGCCAAGTACACCACTGCATTCCCTCCCTTGTGGAAGCATTCTGTCATCTCCTTCTTATTAAGATTCATCTCAAATCTTATTGACTTTATATCCTGGGCAAGATCAAACTGTAGTAATTTGTGCCCCTCATCCACATAAGTTTCAATAGCTTTCCTGTGTTCATCCAGTTTAATCTGCATAGCAACCATCTGTGCACTAAAATCAACAGTTGGTGCTGGCTGTGATATAGGTTGTGGAGCAATAGTTTGGAGAGCCTTCTTATAATTCTGACTTCTTCTTTTGAATACTTGAAACTTCTTTTTCTTAGCCCTGGTTGTCTCCTCATTTTCAGAAGCAGATGTGCTGGCTATGTCTACCCTCTCCTTAGGTAGCTCCTCAACTTCTTTGGGCTTCTCAGGTTCTTGCCTTACAGGCTCTTCAACATGTACTACTTGCTCCCCCTCAACTGGAGCATTCTCCCCCTCAGCAGCAGCAGTTTCCTTGTCAAAATCTTCTTGATCCAGATTAAGAAATAAATCTTCCATAGTAAATTCATGTGGAGAATGAGCTGGAGAAACTCTGGGCTCATCTACCACTGGATCAGATACAACTTCAACTTCAACTTCAACAGATGTGTCTTCCATGACAACATCTGGGTGATGGCTATCCAGCTGAGTTTGCTGATTAACATGAATCAATGGATCAGATAAAACAGTATCCACTTTAAGGAAATCTAAAGCATTAAGCTCAGAGATTACCTCAAGGATGATGTTTGTAGCTTGCTCACTCTCCAGGGTAGTTGGTTCTTCCACAACTAGATACTCCCCCTGGATTTGATCCTGGTGTAAGGGGCTAGCTGGTGGTAGCTCCCCCTCCCTCTCAGCAACTTCTTGTTGAGCTGTAGACTTCTCAACAGTCTCTTCTTTATTTTCATCAGGTGAGAAAACAACTTGCTCTTCACTATCAGAGCTGCTAGTTGGATCCTGAGCCACTGGGGCAGACTTCTTCTTCTTCTTGAGTGGGGTTTACTTTTCAGGAGTGATCTTCTCAGGGGTTGGCATTTCCTTTGACAAAACCCTGTCCCACCTGGAAAATATCCCCAAGTCCATTTTCCTCATGTGGTTGATTTTACTTCCAGCAGCTTGACTCATAACTTCTGGTATAACACCAGCAAGGTATAGACTTAAGATCCTGCCCAGGTTGGGCTTCTTCAGACTTTCCTTGATCTTCTCAAAGATTACTACAGACCAGTCAGTTTTCAGGCTGAAGATTATCCTTGTCATAATACTGAACATATAGGCTGATACCCTATCATTCCCTCCAGGTTTGCTTAATATCACTTTGCCAACAATTTCTGACAGGAATTTCCCTTGGCTGTTCATGTCTTTTCTATTGAAAACAGATCCAATTTTCATTTTAGAATCTAGTCCACACCAAGTTAGAGCTTCTCTGGTCTTTGAAGCAGTAACTTCATCTTCTTCTTTAGTTCTTGGTAACTGTAGTACTTTTCTCAGACTTTTTGGAGAGACCTTTACTTTTTCACCATGGACCCTTGACTTGATCTTGAGTCCAGTGTCGTATAGGGTTGCTCCATTAAGGAATTCCAGTACTTCCTTCTTCCAGATCTTTGTGGGTTCAGAAACAAGAAATTCCAACCCTGAGTCTGCAACTAGGGTTATCACATTCTTGATTTCTTGGTCTGCATCACCAAATGCGTCGCGCACCAGTTCATATCCTTCATTGACGTTCTCCTCAAGCTTTGGCGCCATTAGGGTTTGAAGAATTTCAACTGAGAGAAGAGAGGTGTCGACACACAAGTTTTGGTCTCGAAACCTTTGAAAGCATGTCGACAAACTAAGGCAAAATCCTATTTATACCTTTCTAGGTTTGAAGATGAAAAGGCGGGCAACTAACTTAAATTGTGTCGACACTGTCAATAAGTGTCGACACTGACTCATAATGTCTCGACACCTATGTGTCGACACAAGTTTAGTTAACAGATTATATGTGTCGACACTTGTTTATGTGTCGACACCACTTAACTCGACACATAGTCGAGACTTCACTCAGATAATTCTGAGTAACCTCTATGTGTCGACACCACCTTGGTTGTGTCGACACCAACTTGTCATGTGTCGACACTAATATTCTGAAGTGTCGACACCAACTTCCTAGATGTGTCGACACCTTTTCCCTGAAGTGTCGACACCACTTTTCTGTGTCGACACAGATATCTCTGTGTGTCGACACCTTTTTACTTATTCATTTCCAATTCTATAAACTTACTCTAAATTTATCATTCCTAGTTCAATTTTAAACCTATTGAACTTAGTTTCTTCTAGGGGCTTAGTATACATATCAGCTAGTTGATTATCTATTTTAACATATTCTAGTAAAATATCCTCTTTTTCTACATGCTCCCTAAGAAAATGATATTTTATTTCAATAGGTTTAGTTCTACTATGGGAAACAGGATTATGTGCAATTGATATAGCACTTGTAGAATCACAAAAGAGTGAAGTTCTACTTACCTGAATTCCATAGTCCTCAAGCTGATGTTGTATCCATAGAAGTTGAGCACAGCAACTTCCTGCAGTCACATATTCTGATTCTGCAGTGGAGATAGCCACACTTGTTTGCTTTTTGCTACTCCATGAAATCAGTCTTCCACCTAGGAATTGACAGGTTTCAGTTGTGCTTTTTCTGTCTTCTTTGCATCCTGCAAAGTCTGCATCTGAATAACTTGTTAGTTCAAAATCCTCATTCTAGGGTACCAGAGGCCTAGATAAGGAGTGCCCTTTAGATATCTCAATATCCTTTTGATTGCTGTCAAATGAGACTCTTTAGGGCAGGCTTGATACCTTGCACAGACACATTTAGCATACATGATATCTGGTCTACTTACAGTCAAATATAGTAGGGAGCCAACTATCCCTCTATACAAAGACTCATCTACAGGTTTCCCTGCATCATCCTTGCTAAGAGACATACTTGACCCCATAGGAGTCTTCATGGTACTGGATGAATCCATACCATACTTCCTTATGAGTTCTAGGGTGAACTTGGACTGGCATATGGATAATCCATTCTCAGTCTGTCTTACTTGGAGACCCAAGAAGAACTTTAGCTCTCCCATACTACTCATCTCAAATTGACCTTGCATTAGTTTTGCAAACTTTTTGTAAAGGCTACTTTCAGTAGACCCAAATATAATGTCATCTACATATATTTGGACTACTATTACTTTGCCTCTGGATTCCCTAAGGAATAGAGTCTTGTCTATTTTCCCCCTTGTGAACTTATTCTCAATGAGGAAACTAGACAGGGTTTCATACCAAGCCCTAGGGGCTTGCTTTAACCCATATAATGCTTTCCTAAGTCTATAGACATGATTAGGTAGAGTTGAATCAACAAAACCTGATGGCTGTTCCACATATACTTCCTCTTTAAGATTACCATTCAGAAATGCTGACTTGACATCCATTTGGTAAACTTTGAATCCTTGAAAGGTTGCATAGGCCAGGAACATTCTTATGGCTTCCAGTCTGGCTACTGAAGCAAAGGTTTGATCAAAGTCAATACATTCTTCCTGCCTATACACCTAGAGGGGGGGGGTGAATAGGTGACTTGAATCTTTTTAACTTTTTATGGCAGAATACAGAATCTAACACAGAATTCTAGCTACTTTATCTCAGCACACATTCAGCAATCACAGAATATCACAACACACAGTAGACACACAGTTTTATAGTGGTTCCCCAAGGTTTGGGTACATCCACTTTCCCCCTTCGCCTATCTAGCAGTGTACTAGATTCGGCCGAACTCCTCCACTATCTCAGAACCCAAAACAGGCTCCTACACCTCAGGCCCAAGGCCCTACAACTCAGCTTCTTCACAAAGCCTACACTCAGCCACCAAGGCCTACACTCAGCCACCAAGGTCTACACTCAGCCACCAAGGCATACACTCAGAGATTTCAATCTCTTACACTCAGGCACTCAAGCCCTACACTCAGCCTTTATAATTACAGGCTTACAAGACTCAGATCCCTAAGGATCCTACAAGATAAAATGAATACAAATATTGTAACTCAACAACTTAGAGTAAAGAGAGAAGTGTTGTGAGTTTCTTGATGAGTTCTTGGAAGAACTCAGCTGAAATCAATCTGACTTGGCTTTCTTCAAAGCTTCTTGAATGTAGAACTCAATAAGATTGACCTCTTCTGCAGTTGATCCTTGATCTCTGCTACTTAAGATTCAGAATAAATCTGAACCCTTCTTCTCAGTCTGGTTCCAATGACTGATTTCTTGGATGGAGCTCTCTCTCTCTCCAACTTCTTAGATCTTCACTTGATAGCTAGATCTTCTTTGTATTACTTGAACAACATCTTCTGTAGACAGTGTAAGCCTATTTATAGGCCTTCTTCATGGTAACAGGCTGGTCCGGTTCATAACTGATTTCTGACAACTCTGACAGGTGTAGTAGACCGGCTGGAATGACAGCTGTCAAGTCATCCAGTCAGTTCTTGAAAACTCTGTAACTGTCTGAAAGTGTCGAGACTTTCTGTCTTTAAGTGTCGACACTTATAGATCAAGTGTCGACACAAGTTGTCTAAGTGTCGACACTGGCCTACAAGGTGTCGACACAACTCCTTGTGTTGTAGATTTTATATCTCGACACTACTTCTTCTTCATGTGTCGACACTGAAATTGAGTGTCGACACAAGTACTTGTACTTCAGTATATTGCTGAATTCTTGTAAGTGTCGACACATCTCCTTTGTGTCAACACATCTTCATGTGTTGAATCTGTTAAGTGTCGACACTGCTTCTTGGTGTCGACACATGTCTTCAGTGTTGATACTTGCTGAGTGTCGACACAGCTCCTTGTGTCGACACATACTTCTTCTGTTGAGACTCTGGCTGAGTGTCGACACATCTCCTTAGTGTCGACACTTGTACTTAGAAATTTCTGAACTTTGCTAAGTGTCGACATAACTCCTTGTGTCGACACTTTCTTCAAGTGTTGAGTCTTCAGCTGAGTGTCAACACATTATTCCTTGTGTCGACACTTTCTTCAGGTGTTGACTCTTCTGCTGAGTGTCGACACATTGTTCTGGGTGTCGACACTTGTACTTAGTTTCTACTGACTTTTGCTGAGTGTCGACACAGCCTCCAAGTGTCGACACTTTCTTATGTAGACATGGTTTCTCTGGGTGTCGACACAACTGCTAAGTGTCGACACTGCTTCACTGCAGTTTTCTTCACTGAGTGTCGACACAACTCCTTGTGTCGACACTTTCTGTCTGGTGTCGACTCAGCATCCCTGGTGTCGACACAATGACTCCAAGTGTCGACACTGCTTGCCTGGGTGTCGACACAAGTCTTCTTAAGTGTCGACACTTTCCCTCTGGGTGTCGACACATGGACTTAGAAACGTTTTCTTCTTTCCTGCAAATACTTAACCTGCACAAGTAAACTCAAAACAAATCAAATACATTTTGATGTATATCATTGAGTTGGGTGAGGCTTCTTCAAATCAGGTACATTTGAACCAATGTACCCAACAGTGTCGACACTTAAGAAGGCTTGTGTCGACACCTAGAGAAGCTGTGTCGACACTTAGAGTAATTGTGTCGACACCAGGAAGGCGGAGTCGACACCAGAAGGAAAGTGTCGACACATACAGGCAGTGTCGACACACAATGAAGAATTGTCTACATAATCAGTGTCGACACCCAAATAAACTTTGTCGACAGCAAAAGTGTCGACACTAGGAGGCTGTGTCGACACTCAGCAAACTTCAACAAAGTTCAAGTACATGTGTCGACACTAGGAGGCTGTGTCGACACTCAGCAAACTTCAACAAAGTTTAAGTACAAGTGTCGACACAAAGGAGATGTGTCGACACTCAACAAAGTCTCAACACATGAAGAATGTGTCGACACAAGGAGATGTGTCGACACTCAGCAAAGTCTCAACACATGAAGAATGTGTCGACACAAGGAGATGTGTCGACACTCAACAAAGTTTCAACATAAGAAGATGTGTCGACACAAAAGACTTGTGTCGACACTTAGCAGAAATCAACTAAGTATTGAAGAAGAAGGACTTGTGTCGACACACAGGATCAGTGTCGACAAATTCTGAAGAAGCAGTGTCGAGAAGCTGTTACAACAACACAAGGAGTTGTGTCGACACCATGAAGGCTAGTGTCGACACTTAGTCTACTTGTGTCGACACTTGGTCTATGTGTGTCGACACATAAAGACTATCTGTCTCGACACTTTCAGACAGTGACCGAGATTTCAAGAAGTGACTGGATGACTTGACAGCTGCCATTTCAACCGGTCAACTGCTACTGTCAGAGCTGTCAGAAGGTTGTTAGAAACCGGATCAGCCGGTCACCATGAAGAAAGCTTATATAAAGGCTTATTCCTTCAACATATAGGAATCGATCAATGAAGTGAAAAACAACACAACAAGAAGAAGACCTTCAAGAGAAGATCTAAGAAGTTGGAGAGAGAGAGCTCCTTCTAAGAAGACCAGCTATTGAACCAGGCTGATAAGGAAGATTCAGATTGAAATCAGAATCTCAAGTCAGCAGTTGATTGAAGATCATCTGCATAGAGATACAACCCTACTGTGTTCTAATTCAAGAAGCTTTGAAGAAAGCCAAGGGAGGTTGATCTCAGCCAAGTTCTTCCAAGAACTCATCAAGAAGCCAGTCAACTCTTCTCTCTCTATCAGAGTTGTGGTTATATATTTTGTATTTTCTAATTTCTGTAGGATCTTGTATAGATCTGAGTTGTAAGCCTAAATCTATAAAGGCTGAGGTAGGGTCTGTGAGCCTGAGTGTAGGAGAATCATTTCTCTGAGTGTAGGCCTTGTTGAAGGCTGATGTAGGGCTGTTGTGCCTGAGTGTAGGTCTTGTTGAAGACCGAGTGGTAGGGCTTTGTGCCTGAGTTGTAGGAGTGGGATCACTCTGAGTTGTAGGAACCTGTTTGGGGTTCTGAGTTGTAAGATCTGAGGATCTGAGGAGAAGTGGAGAAGTTAGGCCGAATCTAGTACACCACTAGATAGGCGAAGGGGGAAAGTGGATGTACCCAGACCTTGGGGGACCACTATAAAAATTTGTGTGCACTCTGTGAATGTATGCTTGTATGGTTGCTGTGCTGTGATACTTGTTGAATTGCAATTACTGTTCAGTGTTTCTACCTTTAAATTTAAAAAGATTACGTTCACCTATTCACCCCCCTCTAGGTGTTTAGGCACTAGTTCTTTCAAGTGTGCTTTGGAGTAGAAGTGGTCTTTGATGGTTGTGTGCTTGTAACAAGAGTGCGCTCCGGTGAAAGCGGAGGTAAAGGTGCTGAACTAGAAGGCTTACACTGTGCTTGTAAGGCCTTAAACCGTTCTTCGCAGAAGCTCCTCAATCCATAAACCTCTAATTTGATATAAGCCTTGAGTCGATCTTCAAGCCCTCTCCAACCCTCATCAGGCTTAACGACTTCTCTCAGCATACTTTTCTCCTGCTTCCCCCTACTCCTCTTCTCCTTCATCCTTCTCTCATAACCTAACTTCTCATCCAAGGCGGCAAAATCTATCCTTTTTCTTTTATGTTCCTTTGGTGGAGGATTCTCAAAATCAGAACAATCTTCCTCCTCAGCCAGTAGGGTCTTCTCCTCATCTAACACATCCATGAACTTATAGTGGACCTACAGAGAACAATTGACGATTAAAAGAAAAATACCACATACATATGCGCATAATTATACTGTGTTTTTAAGGACATGCATAATTCTTGAGAAAGAGGTCCTCATGCAGTTTAGTGCAGAATTTGGCACTATATCGAAGAAGGGGGGACCAACGACTTATTCTAGGGCGTGCTAATTCGTGCACCGGAGGATGTACTCTTGTATGTTCGTACAGCCACACCTTTAAAAATAAGATATTATTAGAGCAATAAATATTAAACATAATACAATAAATACAATGTTGGTTAGAACATCAAATACCGGCAATAATGTAGCACAACCCTCCAGAGAACCAATGTTGCTACCTGCACTTCGGATAGCACTGACACGACTTAATTGTTCAAATTGTACATGAAGAAACTCATGGATGGCAAGCGGCCAGATATATTTCACGAACTCACGAACACATGTTATCTTGGTAATACAGGATGGAACCTTCAAGCTCTTCAACGGGAAAAAAACATAGCTAATAAATATTTTATCAACAAACTTATTCTTCTATCCTCAACTCCCTCGACTGTGGGAGACCAATCCTCAGTTCCAGCTCTATGAAGTTCTTCAGTTAGGCTCTTGTGGGTTATGTCCAGGAGGGGTGTTCTTGAAAAAGTAAAGTGACAACCCACATTTGGGAGACCTAATATAAGGGCCACTTCGTTGACCATCATCTTCACAAGGTAATTCCCGAGCTGGAAGGCTTCCCTATCCCTGTTGTATAACCTCAGAAGAACGTACAATATTGGTATGTTATGGGGGTAGGTTGACATTTGAAATAGTGGAAGGAGACGGACATCCCTAAGTGATACAATAGATTCCTCCGACAACCTACTCAAGAGAGGTGTCACATTTGCTATGAAGGTGTTAGGAGCGCATCTACAGCTTAAGTACTTGCTCCCGGGCATGCTTCACCTATAAAATCAGAATGTTTCAACAAATTCAACTGCATCTAAGTACTAAAAAGCGACTGCAATCTTTACTTAAAAACAACTGCAAAATCGTATTAAAAAGCGACTGCAAGCTAAGTTTTTTAGAAAACAACTGTAAAAACATATTAAAAATGACTCCAATCATCGGCTAGTTTTGGGAATATCGGAATGCTTCACTAAATTCAAATTCAACTGCATCTATGTACTAAAAAGCGACTGTAATCTTTACTTAAAAATAACGGCAAAATCGTATTAAAAAGCGACTGCAAACTAAGTTTTTTAGAAAATAACTGCAAAAACATATTAAAAACGACTGCAATCATCGGCTAGTTTGGAGAATATCAGAATGCTTCACTAAATTCAAATTCAACTGCATCTATGTACCAAAAGCGACTGAAATTTTTACTTAAAAACTCTTGCAAAATCATATTAAAAATCAACTGCAATTTAAGTTTTTTAGAAAGCAACTGTAAAAAACATATAAATAAACGACTGCAATTAAGGTTTTCTAGAAAAATGATGAGAAGCTAGAAAAACATGATTTCATACTTAAGAAACACGGGATAGCACGACGACGGAAGAGGCACGGCGGCGGAAGAGGCGATTTTCGACGGCGGAAGTAGGAAGAGGCACGACGGAGGAAGAGGCGATTTTTGGCGTCGGAAGAGGCAGAGATGCGGGGAAAAGCTAGGGCAGGGGGGAGCACGGCGAGGCGCAGTGAAAATGATCCTAGAGACCTAAAACGTCGCGATTTCCGGCAGAGAAAGAGGCGGAGAGGAGAGGCGGAGAAAACCTAGGGCTCGGAGGAGGGGTGCGAATGTTGCAGGAATTTCGAAATTACGGGGGTGGGGCCCACCTCAACTTACATATTTATGTCCGGACCAAGCCCATGGTCCGGAATCCTGAACAAAAAAATTTTCTTGTTCTTCACTGTCATCTCCATCAGTTTTTGACCCATACTACCACCTCCATCAGCTTTTGACCCATACAAGCCTGACAAAGATCCTCCCACATGGCAAGTCTCCTCCTCTCCTCATATTTTTTATTCCTCTACTCCCACCCCCGCCGAACGCACATCCCGCTCGACAGAACCCCCGCCGAAAGTAGCAGATACAATATTGCGCCTCTAGGTCACGATGGCTTCCCGCTTCTCCTCTCCACTTCCGATTGGCGACATATCACGCCTCACCAATTTGTGCTTTAAAACTCACACAAGCCCTCCTCCTCGACATCTTCTTCCTCGGCAAACCCTTCAGGTGCTTTGCGCATTTAAAGCTACTACGACAACCGGTTCTTCTCCGACAACTGATTCTTCCCCGACATCCGGTTCTTTGCGCACTTGAAGCCCTCACAATTAATGTTGTTACAGTAAGGTTCTGCTCCTCTTCCAACAAACACGTACTCCAGCTTTATGTTCTGAATAATTATATACTCAGTTTTTGGGTTAAAAACAACAGGTATATCCTGTCGTTCTCCACACTAAGCTCCAAGTATATCCTTCATCTCCAATATACATTTCATGTTTTATCCATAAAACTTTGCAATTTATCTGGCCTTTAACCCTTTCATCATGCCACTCAATACCATATTATCTCACATAATTTTGACTTTTGAGTACCTTTAAGAACCATTTAATTTGCTTCAAGCAATTTTCAAAGTGCCAAATAGAGCCAAAAAATATTCTTTTCATATATATATATATATATATATATATATATATATATATATAGCTAAATAATCTTCATTCCAGCATTGTTGAAATGCATATTATAAAATTTATAGCATATGAGTTCATATAGCTTATTTGATAGATTTCTTTACACATCTTGAATGATGATGGTTACTTGAGCTTTGTTTGAGTAGTGTCAATCCCCATTGGTCGCTAAAGAAATAGCTCAATGAGGCTTGGCAACCTTTTTTGCATCCTAAACAAGGATAGTGTTTGTGAAATCAGGGTGCAAATACTCATTATTTGCATTGTCAAATAACGATTCTAGTTCAAATTGACAACTTTGTATCTTCAAAGATTATGGTGGCATAATCTTTCTGATACCAGTACAAATTTATTCTGTTTTTTTGCGGTCAACATCGCTGATTGATAATGGGATACTTTCTTTAGAAGAGGCATTTCTAGCAAGCCCATATGAATTTTTCCTGAAATCAAGCAAGAATCAGAAGTATGAGCATGATACATATTAAGTTTTCAATGTGTTGGATTCAGTCATGGGTGGAATTATGGAGCAAGTGAAGAACTTGAGGTTGGGTTTTCTCGGAAAGTGCAAGTGGTATGGTTTCTAAGACTTAAATGTTGTACTTAATTCTAAATCTTTTTTTAATGCATGAACCAGATACGCATGTTGTAACATGAGAAACTATCAGAGTGTTGTTGTAACCATAAATCATTTGGCGATCCTCATAGTTAACTGAATTTGGTGTTTATTTTCTCTCAAGGAATATAAACCACGAGTTCTTATATTATGATGTGCATGGGCTGCATTCTTAAATGCATTCAACTATTGTAGGTTTATCCTCTCAAGTCCCGGTTCTTTTGCAGGAAAGAGCTCAGCCTTCAAAAGGAGGTTTATAACAGAGCAGAGAAATTAGCTATAGAAAAAGTATTATCAGATAATCGTGCAACTAGCGATATCCCTGCAACTAATGTAAAACCTTTCTTCCTGTCATCACCTGCCCACGCCACCTAATCGACCCATCGATGTCCCACTCTGAATGTTTCCCCCCGTCGAATGTCGCTGCCCGCCGAATGTCGCCGCCCTCACTGAATGTTGTCACCCCCGCCAATTGTCTCTGCCCCCGCCAATTGTCTCCACCCACGTCAATTGTCTCTGCCCTCGCCGATTGTCTCCGCCCCCGCCAAATGTTGTCTCCCCGCATTATGTCGCTTCCCATGCCAGATGTCGCCGCCCTCTATCGATGTCTCCCCCACGTCCATTGTCTCCGCCCACGTCCAATGTCGCCCCCACTAACAATGTCTCCCCCCAACGACCAACATCAGTGCCCATATCCAACGTTGTCGCCCACAACCAACGTCGTTGCCCCCTACCAATGTCATAGCCCCGACCAATGTCGCCACCCCCGACCAATGGCACTCCCACGACCAATGTCGCTGTCCACGAACATTGTCGCCGTCCACGACCAATGTCGCGGTCCACGACCAATGTCGCTCCCCCCGACCAACGTCGCCTCCCCTGACCAACGTCGCCCCCCATGACCAACATCGACCCCCATGACAAATGTCGCCCCTATGATAATTGTCTCCCCCACGACAAATGTCGCATCTGCGATAAATACCACTCACATTACAAATGCCGCTCCCACAATAAATGCCTCATCCACGACAAATGTTACTCCCATGACAAATGCCGCTCGCATGACAAATGTATCCCCCACAACAAATGTCGCTTACAGGACAAATGTCGCTCTCACGACTAATGCTACCCCCACATCAAATGTTGCTTCCACGTCAAATGTCGCCGCCACATCAAATGCCTCCCCCACGCCAAAAGTCGTCCCATAATAAATGTTGTCCCACGACAAATGTCCTGCGCACGGGGTCCCCCGTGCACAACTGCTTGTATATTATAAGGGAAGATATGATGTTTGGTGTAACATTTCTTAACCAGAATGCCCTCAATGAATAAACATTTGAAACTCTTCCTATGGGTTGTTTTGGTCTTTTCATATTTTGGCTTTTTGAACTTTCTGACCGCTCATATATTTATCAAGGACTTTTGGACAGCTCAAATATTTATCATGAAACTATTGGACTTTTTGCTCCTCCTGTGGGAACCCTGTTAGGTCTCCACCAAGCAAGCTAAACCCGTGCCCCCATGCTCTTTTGTATGTAGGGAGAGCTCTATTGAGATTAGAGCTGTCACTTAAAACTGCAATCCGCAAACCGAATCGGAACCGCAATGAACCAGACCGAACCGTTCGCAAATTATTCGGGTTTCAGTTTGAATTTTGGAACCGTGAACAACATTGGTCATGGTGTGGTTCTTACATTTTATTATCCGGATCGGAACCGGAACCGCAACATACAAGTCTCAAGCGGTTTCAAGATTTTTAGACCCGATCCGAACCGGACAGAAGTAGAACCGAACTGCAACCCGTTTATTATTATTATTGTTGATATTATTATAATATTGTTATTATTTTATAATTTATCTATAATATTTATACTTACAATCACGAGTGAAGCTGATGCAGTTTGAACCCAAACCGCAATCACACTAAAGGAGATCGATTTTGGACCGAACAAAACTTCACCACATAATAACTGTATGGTATGGTTTGACATTGGTGCGGTTCTGAGTCAATTTTTGCAGTGCATTTTTTATTTTATATAATTATATAATTTATTTTTAATTTTACTTATATATGTTTTTGAAATATTTTATTTAAAAAATATAAAAGATATACAACTACTATTTATTAGTAATCATAAAAGACAACTAATTACAGCCGATTATTATGGTTGAGCATGTCAACGAGACTTATGCTAGCCAACTAGACATTGTGGCAAGTCTACACACGTAGGAAGACGATGAATACTATGCAACCGATCGTAGAAAAGTGATGCAGTGGTTCAGAGCCGCCCCGCTCTGGTTCTGCACCAGAGGAACATGTCTGGTCCGACCACCGGACTGTAGCCCAAGCAACCCACCCATGATCGCACCTATCCTCAGCGCGGCGAGATGTTGAGGCGGAGTCTCGAACCCAGCCCCCTTGATAAATCTCTTTCCTAAAAGGGACTATCACCAACTGAACTACAACCTCAACATCCCACCGCGCTTAGAATAGGTGATGTCATGGGTGGGGTGCTTGTGTTGCAGCCAGGTGGTGGGACCGGACGTGTTCCTCTGGTGGAGAACCAGAGCGGGGCAGCTCTGGACCACTGCATCAAAAAGACCGTCGAGAAGTGAGCTGTAACATCTCTCAAACAACTAGACCCCTAGGATTTTGTTTTGTCATGACTAGGTCATGACAAAACCATCAGAAGCTCTAAACTAAGTGGGCAATGCCCAAGGTGAAAAATCACATTGGTTTGCCTATAGCTCACCCTCAACATTTAGACCTAAGGTTTGACTTTAGGGCTACAACTTGATCTCATGACCCTACTACAACACCCCTAACACCTTGGGTAGTCCATAGGGCCACTAAGGACCCACCGTGGGCAGTCAAAGTGGTTAAGTTGACCTAAGTCAACCCTAACCCTAAATAGGTCAAACTAGCCTACTTAGGGTCAATTGACCTTCCCTTAGCCAAGTGGATCCCACCCATGCCCTTCTAACCCTAAAGTGAGGTCAATGAGTCACCAAGGACCCATTGGGGTCAACCCTAGTGGCTAAGTTGACCCAAGTCAACTCTAGCCCCAAAGTGGTCAAAGTGTCATTACTAAGGGTCAAGTGAACTCCAAGGTGTCAATTCAACCCTACCCATCCCTACCTATACCCTAGGGGAGGCCAATAGGTCACCAAGGACCCATTGATGGTGACATAAAAGGTCAATTTGACCAAAGTCAACCCTAAGCTAGGTCAAGTCAAACTTAGCTTAAAATGCTAACTCAAGCTCAAGCCCCTGACCACTGGGGCTAACCACCTCCTAACCACTTTGTATTAGCTTAGTGGGCTGCATTTAGGCTAGGGCCATGAACAAAACCGGCCATGAGGGGCAGGAGAGAGAAAGCTTCAATTTCTCTTTAATGGAGGAGAGAGAAAAGGAGTTAATTCATTCATGGCTTGGGGAAGCCAGGGACCACCCATTTTATTGCTTGATTCATTCCCCCATTCAATATGGAGAAGGCCATGGGTCATCCTGGCTGCTGTTCAGGGCTAGGGGAGGAGAACCACGATGGCCGAGAAATGCAATTCTTGGCCATTAATGGTGCCATGAAGGAAGACCCTTCTCCTCCGCCCATTAAGGGCTCGATTCAACTCCTCTGAGGGAGAGGAGTAGTTTCCAGCCGTTTCCTGGCTGGATTGAGCACAATTCACCTCCCCACCACCATGGCTGAGGCAAGCTCTTTAGGGCCATTAATGGCCACCTCAGCTAAACCCCTCCCCTCCCCCCCCCCCCCATTTTATCATTTTAAAAGCATCACAAGACTCCAAGCTTTCGTTTCCACCCTTGCCCCGACGATCTAGAGCAACTTCACTATGCAGTTGCGGAACTCTGGCGACTCCTCCACCACCAATGGCATCCCGGCGATCGACGCGTCTCCAGGCTACAAGCAAGGTCCTCCCCTTCCTCTCTCGCTGTGGGTAGATCATAGGAATTGTTAGGGCCAAGATTCAGGCTCAATTGAGCCCGATCGAGAGAGGTTTTCTCCGGGTTTTTCCGTAAAAATAAGCTTGTCGGGATCGCCGGAATCCTACCCTCCGGCGGCTGTGTCGTCGCCTGGCGATAGCCACCACCTCGACGGAGGTGGTGGTGGCGGTGGCCGGCCAGGGAGGTGGTCGGGTGGCCGGGTGGCCGGCGGTGGTAGCTGGAAGTAGCTCCAGGATGGGTCAATCCTACCCGTCGGCTGGAGGAAGAATATAAGCGAGAGCCGCTGGATGTGCTTTAAGATCCGTGCTAGGGATGATTTAAACTATAGGATATATTTCCATATTATTTGATTTCTATCACATTTATTCAACCATCTTGTAAATTAACTTAAAGTTACTTAAATGATAAACCAGAGAAAGTGGTCAATATATAAATTGCAGCTCTATGAGTCCATTCTAATTTAAAATTGTTGAACTAATTTGGGTGTCTGGTTTGACCAGGGCACTCATTTTGGTGGGGTATATACTTAGGGCTAGATAGTGGTAAAAATGTGTGCCCCCACTTCATTCCTTGTCCAAATGACCTGAAATTTGGGCAGGGAGTCACCCTAATTTGTACTTAGGTCCTGACCAAAAATGAGAATTTTTGGGGACAATTTTTCTATAGTTGTTGAAATCATTTTAATATCCCAGGGTAAATTAATTTAGGGACCTAAAGACCTCCAAACCCTCCCAAATTTTGGTGAGTGGTCCCTAGGGTAATCATGAGGATCTGTATAACTTTTCACCCCTTTTTGAGTTGATTTGTGTGGGAATTGGGCAAACCCTAGCCTTGCCCTAATAAAGGGTATTTAGGTCAAAAATGCACTTTGTGGGATTGGGTGGCCAAATCACCTCAACAGAGGCTGAAACTTTGTCCACTGGTTTGTCATGACTTTGTACACCCTCGTATGGGTTATGGGGTGGTTTGGGGTAGGATTGCCCTAGGACCCAAGTTCAAACCCTAAGTTTTGACTTTGCGGGTTTGTGAAGGGCATGTGGTAAAATGCCCTTGTTTGGATTTAAAATTTAATAAAGAGGACTCTAGGGTAGCTAAGGTCCTCTGGTAAAAATCTTAGAGGATTTGGAGATGGATAAGCCACTCAAAACCCTAACACTAGTTTAGGTCCCAATCCTTTAATTTGAAGGATAGGTAATTAGAACTCTGTGAAAACTTATGAAACTTGGGTAGTGTAGTCTTAAAGACATTATAAGTCTTGGATAATTTTATTCGGAATTTCAAATTAATAATTTTAATATCACCTTTGTAATACCAGTATTAGCCATAATTAATTATGTTTTTATTATGATCTTAATATCCATTATATGATTATGAAATTGAGGCACAGTGAGTTTTAGACCATTATGATCACACATGAATTTTTATTGTAATTTTTAGATGTAAACTTCCAGTACTTACTTCACAAGTGTATAAATACAAAAATATGATCAATAATAGATTTAGAGCTTTCTTTTCATTGGAAAATTATGAAACTTGATCAGTAGTGTTTCTAGGTCAATATGCTTATATGGGAATTTTATTACAATTTTTAAATGAATAATTGTTTAACGTAGTTCATTAACCTATTAACTTGGATTATTATGAAACAATCAAGTATAGAGTTCATTATTCACTTATAAATTGTGAAGCTTGACCTGGAGTGTTTATTTGTCTTTATATGCATTCTTGAATTTTCTCAGAATTTTTAGAAGTATATTGGCAGTACTTGTCTCTTTATTTTGGTTAATGTAGATCATGTTCAAAAATTATGTTTAGAGGTTTATGTTTTCCTGAAAATTTGGAGATCGTGAATTTATTGATAATTAGTTGTCTTGTATTTATCATAATTTTGTGGAATATTTTGCATGCATAAAAATAGTACTTCATGTTCAAACTAAGACATTTGGATCTCTTTGGAAATTAAATTAATTATTAAGTTAATTAGGAAAATTATAAACTTCTGGATTTAGGCTAATCATATCATGATAGACTTCCAATAAATATTATAGGGATTTTGGATGATAATTTGGAGTACCTCCCATTGTATACACCATATAGCTTAGGATGGTCTGCGTTTAGTAAAAACTGCAGAATTCATAATATGGCGCAAAATGAACCTAGGGAGTTGGGATATTAGTGTAGTGATTTGGTAAGTGAAAAGAGATTACTATCGGGAGTCGTGATGAGGAGTGGGAGGTTTGACTAGTGTTAAGAGGTGTTCGGGGTCGACGAAGCATCATCTTTCCCCGTGGGGAGAGAAAGAGTCAACATACACTAGGGTTAGATCTAGTACAACATAAAAGGGATTGGGAGTTGGGTAACAACCAATAATAATAAGTGTCTTGCGAAAGGGAACGATGGGCTGCAACAACCATCATAGTTCCTAGTGCCCTCGAGAGCCCTTCACGGGGAATACCTTGGGCAGTCCTGAGCTAACCTAAACGGTAGGAATAATAAACCTCAAGTACAACTAGTATAACTAGGGTTTCACATTCACACACCCCGGTAGCTCGGGAGGTTGGTTAGGTTAGTTTGATTAGCCATCCGTATGGTAGGTTCGGAGGGTAGATGTAACAGACGGGATGGTCCGGGGAGCCGGTGGCTCGGAAGAATTTTGATTCAAAGTAAGGTGGTGGGTCTTCAGTATTGGACGGTCGTTCACACCGATGTCGATACGTTGACTCGGCAGTGTGAGACACTTGGCCAAAGAAAGTCTGGTGGATATGGCCAGCATAGTACGTGGAGATTCTAGGTTGTGTTCTTCTAGAGGCGTACGTAAGGGCTATGCCTGGTAGTGTGGATGCCCGCCTAGGAGTGGGGGCCCGACCCACTGTCTCTGTTTGCCACTACAGAGGTTCCTGGGAGTGAAGCTAGCTGCCCAAATAGGTGGAACTAAAGGTCTGTATGTATAGAGTCGTGTGCGTGAGTTGCACTTGCATGAATTATGACATAGCATATCACTACACTCATACTTGTATACAACCGACACCCCAACATATAAATTGGTATGTGACTTTTTATACGATAGGAGCCTTGCAGGAGACCCCTTAACTTATAAGTTTGTATGGGCATTTATATAAGTTAAGGTTACTTACTTCTTACCTTGTTTTTCTTACATATGCTGCTTATTTTACTTGTTTACTTTACTGTTTACTATTGTAGAACTGCTAGTTTGTACCTTTCTTCCTTAGCTGTTTATATAATATAAATATCTGCTAGATTAGTTCCACTGTCACCTGCTTTGCTTACTCTCTACCTTTGTAGCTTCCCTTTCCTCCTCCCCGCTCGGTGCTCAGGAGCCATGGGGGAGGGGTAAGGGATGATAGGACTTAGTGATGAGTACGATTATGATAGGCTTTTTACTATCATAATTGTAATCATATCTACCATTTCCTGCCCCTTTTGATGTTGATTTCATGATAATATCAAAGAAATTGTCGTATCATAGATAGAAGAGCGTATTTAGAAGTCCTTGTCAGTTCTTGCTTTAAACCATTTACTGAGTCTATTATTTTTCTATTGCAGGTAATGCCAACCAATGGACCTAAAAGTTTCGGAGCAAACAGAGGAGTTCACGGAGTCCACATGGCCGATGACAGGACAGAAATTTGGTGCACACGGCCAGGCACACGGCCGTGTGCCTACCCGTGTCCTAGGTACCTGGAACTGAAGAATTTGGGCGCAGACAGAGGAGCCTCACACGGGTATGGCACACGGGCGTGTGCATACCCGTGTCATCTTTGCACACGACTGCTGATCAACCCGTGTCTGAGGGACACGGCCGCACACACGGCCGTGTCGATACCCGTGTCATCTGACACGGCCCACTACCAGACACGCCTTTTCGTGGGGAACCGTCCAGGAACCACCTAGGAACCGTCCACACGGCCTGGCACACGGCCGTGTGCGACCCCGTGTCCGACCTGTTTGCAAGGGAACTATAAAATTCCTGTAGAAAAATTTATTTGGAACTTTTGGATCATTTCTGCATTGGAGAACTGCTGGAGGCCGAAGAGGAGCATTCAAGAAAAGGAGGATTGAAGGGTATTCTTATGTATTTTTTATTCAATCATTAATCCCTTAAATCCTTTCTTTCTCTTGATGATCCATCTTCAATTTATGTTTTGATTTACATGAATTTTGCTTTGAACATTTTAGTAATCATGTATCACCTTGTTCATGTTATATTTGTAGCATTTTATTTGTGTTTATGCAATCAAACAAAGAGTTTAATCATCCCTTTGAATTGCTTATTTGTTTTACAAAATTTGCAATTGGCTAGATTGAGAAATTGGTTATTTGCAATGAATTTAGTATGTTCATATTGTGATGATAATTCACTTTGTATTTCAAACTCTATGATCGAGAGATATTCTGTTTGGAAAATTAGAACACGGATAAAAGAATTCATGTTAATTTAGCGATAATATTCATGAATTTATGTAGTAATAAAGGTATTCTGATTAATGCGAACTTGAGTGTTGTGAATTGTTCGAGAGAAAATTTACTATCTTAGGTTTAGATTTGGAATTGCTCGAGAGAGAATTTTGATGAAAAATTAACCTTTACATTGCACAAATTTAACAGTATTTTCATATCATGATTGCTTAGAATTGAACTAGTAAATGAAATTGTTCATGTAATTATTTAAAAGCTTCATGTTCTATCATTTTTATTTCTCCAATATTGAATTATCCAATTGGTCATAGTTAGGATAATGTAGTTTTAATATCACTTTTGTTTAGAGGTATGAAAATAAAGGGAGGGTGAGTACGAATAGTTGAAACGACCCTGTGGAATACGACACGAGATGTAGATTTCTCATATATTACAATTGATAGGTGCGCTTGCCTGAATGCTAATTCAATCTAGTTAAGTCCATCTACATAATTGTATTAGAATGTAGAATGAAATCACATTGAATTATTACTTGTTAGCAAGAAAAAATCACCAAGTTTTTGGCGCCGTTGCCGGGGATCGTTTTCAATATTTTGAAATCCTAATCTTTATTGATCTACCAATTTTCATTTATGTAGTTGTAAATTAGAATTTGAATAATTATTTTGTGTAATATTTTTTTTGTAGTCTGTTAGTCTATGACCAGGGGCAAAAATTCTGGGCTAGCACCATTTCATCCTGACCCAGAACGAATTCTCCATAACACTAACTTAAGGGACGTGGGAATTAATACCACAGATATCTCAAACGGACTATCAGAAGAGGAGACAGTAAACCAAGGAGAGAATCATCTTGAAAACTTAGATACTATGGCCAACCAAAATGAGCAAACCATGTCTGACTTTGCTAGACCCAATCTCCAAGGAACCGGGTCGAGCATCGTTAGACCACCGATAGCTACCAACAATTTTGAATTGAAGCCTAGTGTAATACAGATGGTTCAACAGTATGTTCAGTATGATGGCTTGCAAGATGAGGATCCTAACACTCACTTGGCCGGATTCTTAGAGATATGTGACACATTTAAGATCAATGGTGTTTCCAACGACGCCATTCGATTGAGATTGTTTCCATTTTCTTTAAGGCATAAGGCGAAGCAGTGGTTGAATTCCTTACCTAGAGGGTCGATCACTACTTGGGACATGATGGTTGAGAAATTTCTAATGAAGTATTTTCCACCTGCAAAGACTGCGAAGTTAAGGAATGACATCTCTACATACATTCAATTGGAGTCTGAATCGTTGTACGACACATGGGAACGATTCAAGGAGTTGTTAAGGAGATGCCCCCACCATGCTCTACCTTCATGGCTTCAGATTCAGACCTTCTATAATGGTCTAAATCCAGCCACCAAACAAATGATTGATGCGGCTAGTGGAGGAACTTTGAACAACAAGACACCTGAAGCGGCTCAGCAGTTGATAGAGGACATGGCAATGAACAATTACCAATGGACTACCGTAAGACAAAAGCCTAGCAAGCCCGCAGGAATTTATGAAGTAGATGCCGTCACCGCCTTAGCAATTCAAGTGGAGAAACTTCACCAAAAGATGGACAACCTTGCCTTAGCATCACCTTCCATGGCACCTCAACAATGGGACCCTTCATGCACTGGAATGCCTAGTTGTGAACCGCAAGTTCAAGAGCATGTTGACTATATGGGTAACAATATTAGGCCACCTTTCAATCAAGCCAATAACCCATATAGCTCTACATATAATCCTGGATGGCGAAACCACCCCAATTTCTCTTGGGGAGGACAAGGAAATCAAGGGAAGCAGCCCATGTTTGGACAACAACCACAGTTGGAACCAAGGAAGCCTACATTGGAAGATGTGCTTACCAAATTTATGCAAACTACCGATGTAGCCTTCCGAAATCAAGAGGGTTCAATTCGGAACTTGGAAAATCAAATTGGTCAGCTTGCAAGGATGGTTTCTGAAAGGCAGCAAGGAGCACTTCCAGGGAATACAGAGATAAATCCAAGGGAGCATGCAAAAGCCGTTCAATTGAGGAGCGGAAAGGAGTTACAAGACCCAAGGCCTGCAAAAGAAGCACCCAAAATGGAGTCTAGCGGCGAAGGACCAAGCGAGATGAATGTACAACCGATGGAGTACCAACCAGCATTACCATACCCAGCAAAGCATAGCAAGGAGCGCATGGATGCGCAGTATGGTAAATTTTTATCTATGTTTAAGCAATTACATGTTAATTTACCTTTTTCTGAAATTATTCAAATGCCTAAATATGCAAAATTTCTTAAGGATTTGATTTCTAATAAAAAGAAAATAGAAGAATTATCATTAGTAACATTAAGTGAAGAATGTTCTGCTATTTTGCAAAATAAATTGCCACAAAAACTTAAGGATCCCGGTTCATTTTCAATTCCATGTTTAATCGGTGATTTACAAGTAAATAAGGCTTTAGCAGATCTAGGAGCAAGTATAAATTTAATGCCTTATAATTTATATCTGAAACTAGGCCTAGGAGAACTTAGCCCAACAAGAATGAGTATTCAATTAGCAGATCGATCGGTTAAGTATCCTAGAGGAATAGTAGAAGATGTATTAGTTAAGGTAGATAAATTTATATTTCCTGCTGATTTTGTTATTTTAGACATGGATGAAAATATCGAAGTACCACTCATACTAGGTCGTCCATTTCTAGCTACATCTAGAGCACTTATTGATGTTTTTGACGGTAAATTAGTATTGCGAGTAGGAGAAGATGAAGTCACTTTTCAAATTGGCAAAACTATGAAACAATCTTTAGAAAACGATGATTATTGCTATTTTTCTCATGGTATTGATGATTTTATGTCTTCTATAAATTCTAATTTTTATTTCAAAGATCCTTTAGAAATTTGCATAACTAACAATTATCTAGAAGATGATAAAAATGATGACATTATTGAACATTTATTTTTTCTAGAAAATTGTGTTGCGATGAATAGAACAACGGAATATAGTTTAATTACTGAAGGAGATCATGAAATTCTTAAGAATAATGCTAAGGATCCACCAATAGTAGAATTAAAAAAATTACCGGATCATCTTGAGTATGCATTCTTAGGAACAAATTCTTCGTACCCAGTTATCATATCTTCAAATCTTTCCAAACTTGAAAAAGAAAAATTGATAACCGTATTGAAGAAATGTAAAGGTGCAATAGCGTGGCAAATATCTGATATAAAGGGTATTAATCCTAGTTTTTGCACCCATAAAATTCTTTTGGAAGAAAACTATAAGTCGTCTATTCAACCGCAACGTAGGCTAAATCCTAATATGAAAGAGGTAGTAAAGGCTGAAATTGTAAAGTTATTAGATGCTGGTATTATATATCCTATTTCGGATAGTTCATGGGTTAGTCCTGTCCAAGTAGTTCCTAAGAAGGGTGGCCTGACTGTAGTGGCAAATGATAAAAATGAATTAATTCCAACGCGAACAGTAACAGGTTGGCGTGTCTGTATAGACTATAGGAAATTAAACGATGCCACTAGGAAAGACCATTTCCCTCTTCCCTTCATCGACCAGATATTAGAACGCTTATCAGGACACTCTTACTATTGTTTTCTAGATGGACTTTCTGGATACTTTCAAATTCCTATAGCACCAGAAGACCAAGAGAAAACAACATTTACTTGCCCATTTGGTACCTTTGCCTATAGACGTATGCCTTTCGGGTTATGTAATGCGCCCGCCACATTTCAAAGGTGCATGCTAGCCATCTTTAACGAGTATGTTGAAGATATCATGGAAGTGTTCATGGATGATTTTTCGGTTTTTGGCGACTCCTTTGAGTTGTGTTTGAATAATTTAGAGAAAGTTCTTAGGAGGTGTGAGGAGACGAACCTAGCGCTTAGTTGGGAGAAGTGCCATTTCATGGTACAAGAAGGGTTAGTACTTGGCCATAAAATTTCAAGCCAAGGAATTCAAGTAGATAGAGCAAAAATAGAGACGATAGAAAAATTGCCACCACCAACCTCCGTAAAGGCAGTGAGAAGTTTCTTAGGACACGCGGGATTTTACCGCCGTTTTATTAAAGACTTCTCCAAAATAGCTAAACCACTTACAAGGCTTTTAGAAAAAGACACACCTTTTATTTTTGAACAAGAGTGTCTACACGCCTTTGAGTTCTTAAAAGAAAAATTAATTAATTCTCCTATTATGATCGCACCTGACTTTAGTCAACCATTTGAGATCATGTGTGATGCTAGTAGTTTTGCGGTAGGGGCTGTTTTAGGACAACGCCGAAACAAACATTTTCACCCAATATATTATGCTAGTAAAACACTTAATAATGCACAGGAGAATTATACAACTACTGAAAAAGAACTCTTAGCAGTGGTATTTGCCTTTGATAAATTTAGATCATATTTAACATTGTCCAAAGTGGTAGTTTATACGGATCACTCTGCACTTAGATATTTGCTAGCCAAAGCGGAAGCAAAGCCTCGTTTAATCCGATGGGTTCTTCTTCTACAAGAATTTGATCTAGAAATTAGGGATAAACGAGGAGCGGAAAACTTAGCGGCAGATCATCTTTCACGTTTAGAAAACCCACTACGATCAATGTTAGATGAGTCTGAAATTTCTGATACATTTCCTGAGGAATCATTATTTGCCATATCTACCAATATACAACTAGATTATCCATGGTTTGCAGATTATGCAAACTATCTTGTGGCTAAGGTCCTTCCAAAAGACTTTTCATATCAGCAGAAAAAGAAATTTTTCTCTGACTTGAAATATTACTTTTGGGAGGACCCTTTTCTTTTTCGGATATGTGCAGATTCTGTTATAAGAAGGTGTGTATCAGCGGAGGAAGGTTGGAAGATTTTGGAGCAGTGTCATTCAGGTCCTGCTGGTGGTCACTATGGAGCGAATCGCTCCGCTAAAAAGGTTCTTGATTCCGGTTTTTATTGGCCCCTTCTATTCAGGGATGCCCAAAGGTATGTGCTTTCATGTGATTCTTGCCAAAAAGCAGGTAATATTTCTAAATTACATGAAATGCCTCAAAAATTTATCCTTGAATGTGAAGTATTCGATGTGTGGGGTATAGATTTTATGGGACCATTCCCAGTTTCTTTTGGGAATAAATATATTTTGGTAGCTGTAGATTATGTATCAAGGTGGGTTGAAGCGCAAGCTTTGCCTACTAATGATAGTAGGGTTGTAATTAGATTTTTGAAATCCTTATTCGCACGATTTGGCACACCACGTGCACTTATTAGCGATAGGGGTTCACATTTTTGTAATCTACAACTAGACAAAGTATTAGAAAAATATGGAGTTACACATAGGATAGCCACTCCGTATCATCCTCAAACTAGTGGACAAGTTGAAGTTTCCAATAGAGAGCTTAAGAGAATCTTAGAAAAATCTATAGAAGGGAATAGGAAGCAGTGGTCTAGGAAACTTAACGACTGTTTATGGGCTTATAGGACCGCCTACAAAACACCTATAGGGACCACCCCCTTTAGATTAGTCTACGGTAAATCTTGTCACCTACCTATAGAATTAGAACACAAATCATATTGGGCAATACGCTCCTTAAATTTTGACACTAATTCTATAGGAGAAAAGCGTAAACTTCAACTTAACGAATTAGATGAGTGGAGAACTATGGCCTATGAGAACTCCCGGATTTATAAGGAGAAAACTAAACTATTTCATGACTGTCACCTTCGTAAACCCAAGGTATTCCAAAAAGGTGACCAAGTCCTCCTTTATAACTCCAGATTACGATTATTCCCAGGGAAATTAAGGTCTAAGTGGTCCGGACCCTTTAAAGTTAAAGAAGTCTTTCCCTACGGTACCGTCGAGTTAACTCACCCCGAGAAGGGAGATTTTAAGGTTAATGGTCACCGACTTAAACCCTATTATGGTGAAATCCCTATGGACTTCCCTCGTCTAGAAACCTGCCTCCGTCTTGACCAATTTAATTTTAAGTATAGTAGTTGTTTCTAAATATTCTTGCTTTAGTTAAGTCTAATTAGTTTTAATGAAAAATTAAAGAAAAAAAAATGTTAATGAAAAAATTTTCCATCAAATTTGAATGAGAAAAAGAAAAAAAAAAGTTTTCTGAAAAAATTGTTTTCTGGAGTGGCACACGGCTACACACACGGCCGTGTGCGTGGCCGTGTACATGACACAGGCTCAGGCCCAGCCGTGTGGAATTAATTCGGCATAAGGGCGTTTTCATCCCGAGCACAACACGGGTTGGCACCAACCCGTGTTCATAGCCGTGTGCATCGGTCTCGACAATCGTCGAGACCGATGTGTCGAGACATCGAACACGGGCGTGTCTGATTACACACGCCCGTGTCTCCTACCTACCCGTGTTCATGTACCGTGCCAGCTTCGACACGGGGCGACACACGGCCGTGTTGTCGCCCGTGTCCACCTGACGCACTGACCCCAGCCGATTTGACCACACGGACCGAGGCAGGCCCGTGTTCCACGAGGCATTGGATCCCCTAACACGGGTGCACACACGGCCGTGTGCGCACCCGTGTTCCATTATTTTACACGGACCGACGCACCCCGTGTTCCACGAGGTTAAAGATTCCCTAACACGGGCTCGCACACGCCCGTGTGCGAACCCGTGTTCAGCATGTATAAATAGGGGCCGTGTGGTTTTCTTTCCTGCTCACTCCAAACCTTCCCCCACCACCAGTCATCCCGTGGCCTGATCCTCAAGGCACCACCTTTTCCAATTCTAGCCCCCCTTCACTCGTATTCTCCCCATCTACGTCATGTCTTCCGGAAGAAGTGGTAGTCGCCGTCGCCGACCGGAATTGCAAGTCTCCACGGAGAGGCGGGATGCTGCTACCCCGCTAATTTTCACTGATGCATCGCACACCGCCCGCTACAATCGCCTGCAATCCAAAAAATTTCAGGACATACGCATGATAGATTGGAGCGTACTTGAGGAGATAAACTTAGCTGGAGATGTCAGGGGGCTGATTTCCGTAACAGGGTGGAGTCAATTTTTTGCCATAGAAGAATTAGGCTTTAGGGAACTCACCTTAGAGTTCCTATCGTCATTTTATTCCAGCTTTAGGCCAAATTTCATCGACGCACCGCACGCGCCCGAGGGGATAGTTTCATTTCGAGTGGGTGGCACATTTTACACACTCACCATGCTCCAATTCACCCAATATTTAGGGGTGTATGAGGAGTCGTTCCTTTTTAGTGCCGCCTACCCCGAACTCCACTTTGAGCTCCCCAACCGCGATATGGCCGGTGGTATATGGCGTCAGATTTCTTTCGACACTGGCGCCTACGAGGCCAAGAGATCTAAGGCATCCAAATTGATTTCTCCCGCCCTCCATTACATCCACCATCTACTCAGCCACACGTTGAGCGGTCGGGGCGAAAGCTCCGGAGTTGTTAGTAGGCAGGATCTGTTATACCTCTACAGCATGACATCACGATATCCTCTACATCTCGGTTATCTTCTAGCCCAGTTTATTCTTCATCAGGCTGACACCACTCGTATAGGGTCTATTTGCGTAGCCCCCTATATTACTCGCCTCGTGAAGAATATGGGCATCTTTATAGCCCTCCCCCAGATGACAGTGGTCGCAAAGACCGTGCCTATCACGATGGCTAGTCTTCGCGCCCTCCGCCTCGTCACCGCCCGTCAGGGCCGGGGAGGGGTCATATATTCTATTGCTCGACGTGGACCGCATGTACAGGCCGACAGTGATGATGAGATAGATCCTGACCTCGACGAGCCGTTGGTGCCTCCACCCCGTTCCACCTACGCTCATGGCGAGTCGTCTACTGCACCTCCTCCACCTCAGTCACGATACTCGCGTGAGTTCCGGCAGTTTTTCGACACCGAGCTCTCGCCACGCTTTCAGGAAATTAAGGAGGAACATCAGGAAATTAAGGATCTCCTTCATCAGATTAGAGACCACCTTGGGATCGCCCCTCGCCAGCCACCAGCTCCAGCACCGCCTTCCTTCCCGGATGATTCGACAAGCCACCATGAGTACTTCTGATTTGTATCGATGTAGTTCTATCTTTATATATCGTATCTTGTATTGTTTTTTTTATCAGTGTATTCAGTTGAATCACCTATTATATATCAGTGCATTTCATTACAGCTCATGTTTCTTTACTGTGCTCTTCTACTTATTATGATAGCAGTTTCTTTTTATATATCATCATGAAATCACTCTATGTCCGCTTTTTACATTGCACTGAGGACATTGCAAATCTTAAGTCTGGGGGTAGAATGGTTGTTCATGTGGTTACAATTAATTCTAACCTGCTTATCATAATACTCAAGTTATTATACCACCCTTTAAAAATTTTTGTTTGACCTTTTAAGCTCTCATTATTCATTCATGTGGGATTATAAATATTTAATTTACCTTCGCACACTGATTAAAATGAATTGATGTAGACTCATAGAGTATTCAACTTTGTTGATTTCGTAATTAAGCATAGAAATTTGTTTAGCTTAATTTTCTCTATATAATTTAATTTTAAGATTACTCCTCTATATTAGTAACTATCCAACACTCTATTTTAGAAAATATATTTATCTATAATAAAGTGAGTCGATGAGTGTAACATTTTTATAATTTGGTATTAGGGTTTTAAAATTAAAAATTACTCCCTATTGATGTCTAGGACTCACCCTCTAGCATTCCTCAAAACATTACATAAGTTAATTAGTAAGGGCGGAAATGACTTAGGCCTCCTATTGGATAGCTTGAGTCTTGTTATCCCAACACCTTTAACATGATACCCTTGCACACCCCATTTGAACCTAATCCCCATCCTTTTGATGCTCTACTATTAAAATCCACCAAGGCCAAATCCCTACCTATTAGCACACCTATCATTGATGCCTGCTTGGAATGATTTGTTCATTGTGATATGTGGCCTGAGTGCGTGTATCCTTGCACCCACTTGGAATGATCCCTACTGTGAACCCAAAAAAAAAAGACATAGTGATATGTGGCCTGAGTGCGTGTATACTTGCACCCACTTGGAATGATCCCTACTATGGTCCCTTGGTTAAAAAAAAAATGTATAAAAAAAATAGAGTGCCCTTCAAAATGTGGGAAATATACAAATTGCAAAGTCTGGGGGTGTTTACATAAAATTGAAATATGTTAAGGTATTTTCCAACATAAGGCTCAATCAAGATTTAGGTGTGAAAAATTCATAAAAATTATCCTTGATTACCTCACCTTTAATCTTCTATCCTAAGCCAAAAAGGCTACACCAAAATTCAAGTCCTAAGGATCCAACCTTACTAATTCTAAATTATGCTGTGATGAGGGTGTAAAAAGGGTAAGTTCATGATTATCAGTACGAGTACTTATAAGCTTTGAAACACTAATACGTATCTTATATAGATTGTTATTTTCTCCTCATATTTGTTAAAGATGACTATACTTTTATTCCTAAAAGCGAGTGAAAGATAGTTAAAATGATATACTAGAGGAATTTTAAGATAAATATATATTTAGAAAAGTCTGCTAAATTATTTCCTATGCAATTACATCATCAAAGTTCTATTAAATTCATAGCAACCAATGTGCGGAGGCAAAATTATTTAATGGTAACCCAGGTGTTTGAATTAGTTTGCTTAGGGACAAGCAAACATCTAAGTCTGGGGGTATTTGATGAGTACGATTATGATAGGCTTTTTACTATCATAATTGTAATCATATCTACCATTTCCTGCCCCTTTTGATGTTGATTTCATGATAATATCAAAGAAATTGTCGTATCATAGATAGAAGAGCGTATTTAGAAGTCCTTGTCAGTTCTTGCTTTAAACCATTTACTGAGTCTATTATTTTTCTATTGCAGGTAATGCCAACCAATGGACCTAAAAGTTTCGGAGCAAACAGAGGAGTTCACGGAGTCCACATGGCCGATGACAGGACAGAAATTTGGTGCACACGGCCAGGCACATGGCCGTGTGCCTACCCGTGTCCTAGGTACCTGGAACTGAAGAATTTGGGCGCAGACAGAGGAGCCTCACACGGGTATGGCACACGGGCGTGTGCATACCCGTGTCATCTTTGCACACGACTGCTGATCAACCCGTGTCTGAGGGACACGGCCGCACACACGGCCGTGTCGATACCCGTGTCATCTGACACGGCCCACTACCAGACACGCCTTTTCGTGGGGAACCGTCCAGGAACCACCTAGGAACCGTCCACACGGCCTGGCACACGGCCGTGTGCGACCCCGTGTCCGACCTGTTTGCAAGGGAACTATAAAATTCCTGTAGAAAAATTTATTTGGAACTTTTGGATCATTTCTGCATTGGAGAACTGCTGGAGGCCGAAGAGGAGCATTCAAGAAAAGGAGGATTGAAGGGTATTCTTATGTATTTTTTATTCAATCATTAATCCCTTAAATCCTTTCTTTCTCTTGATGATCCATCTTCAATTTATGTTTTGATTTACATGAATTTTGCTTTGAACATTTTAGTAATCATGTATCACCTTGTTCATATTATATTTGTAGCATTTTATTTGTGTTTATGCAATCAAACAAAGAGTTTAATCATCCCTTTGAATTGCTTATTTGTTTTACAAAATTTGCAATTGGCTAGATTGAGAAATTGGTTATTTGCAATGAATTTAGTATGTTCATATTGTGATGATAATTCACTTTGTATTTCAAACTCTATGATCGAGAGATATTCTGTTTGGAAAATTAGAACACGGATAAAAGAATTCATGTTAATTTAGCGATAATATTCATGAATTTATGTAGTAATAAAGGTATTCTGATTAATGCGAACTTGAGTGTTGTGAATTGTTCGAGAGAAAATTTACTATCTTAGGTTTAGATTTGGAATTGCTCGAGAGAGAATTTTGATGAAAAATTAACCTTTACATTGCACAAATTTAACAGTATTTTCATATCATGATTGCTTAGAATTGAACTAGTAAATGAAATTGTTCATGTAATTATTTAAAAGCTTCATGTTCTATCGTTTTTATTTCTCCAATATTGAATTATCCAATTGGTCATAGTTAGGATAATGTAGTTTTAATATCACTTTTGTTTAGAGGTATGAAAATAAAGGGAGGGTGAGTACGAATAGTTGAAACGACCCTGTGGAATACGACACGAGATGTAGATTTCTCATATATTACAATTGATAGGTGCGCTTGCCTGAATGCTAATTCAATCTAGTTAAGTCCATCTACATAATTGTATTAGAATGTAGAATGAAATCACATTGAATTATTACTTGTTAGCAAGAAAAAATCACCACTTAGTCTTTTTGACTAATACTTTTCGGTCAAAAACATTACAAGGTTTCTGGATGGGAGACAAGGACCAGCAGCTCAGGGACCAGCAGCATAGTGACCAGCACCAGCAGAGTACGATGCGCATGGAGGTGGGCCAGTCTAGTACCGGAGCACCAGTGACCAGCTCCGTGAGTGATTAGTCTTTCTTATATCTTCCGCAAGAGATTGTCGTGAGGATCTGATGTACCAGGCTTAAGCTCATTTATATTTCATTTGTACTGTTCTTTTGTAGTACTCTCTCTTTTCTATAATTATGGATTGTTGTGGTTTCTCATTTTCATATGATGTTTGTGGACTCAAATATATTTCAGTTTATGATTACTGCTCTCTCTTTGATGATCGAAAAGGCCGGCAGAATCGGCGTTTTGTGGTGGCGGCCTTCCCGAGTGTCGGGGCCAACGCGAAATGGTGGTTCTGGGCATAAGACCCCCGGATTTGAAAAAGAAAAAAATGGGGTCTTACAAGTGGTATCAAAGCAAACCTCGATCAAAAGAGAAGTAGTCCACAAAAACCTTAGGCCACTCCCGCACGAGCTTAGTTTGCGAACAAACTAGCAGCGGAAGTAGTGGTGTTCTCATAAGGGAAAGCACATGTAGAAGTTCATTTTCTCCTTTTATTCCATCCGTATGCTATATAACAATTGGAATTTTCCTTGTAGCCTACGACGAACCCTACTCCACAGCAGGGGACACTTCAGGCTCCGAATATAGTTCCACCTCTGCCGGCTCTAGTCCTGTTTCAGCAGACAGAGATGGGGCAAACACTGATGACCATTCTGGAGGCCTTCAGAACTCAGCAAGCCCCGGCTCCACAGCCAAATCCCGGGGCCAACTGGATGAGTGTCTTCCGGGGACTTTCCCCTCCATCATACCTGGGGACGGAGTCGGTAGTTCGCACGGAGGAATGGTTAGATACCATCTATAAGATGCTTGCGGGGATTCGATGCCCCACTGAGGAGGAAGTTGCTTTGGCAGTCTCCTGCCTGGAGTCACACGGAAAGAGGTGGTGGAAGTCATCGCTGGACACCACTTGTGAGGATATGGATTGCACAGATATCTCTTGGGGAGAGTTCAGAGCAGCACTTCTGGGACATTTCGTACCTCAGTCGGCAAGGGATGAGTTGGAGGATAGGTTCCTGCGGTTGAGGTAGGGCAACAGGACAGTGCTGGAGTATTACCAGGAGTTTACTCACGTAGCCTGCTATGCGGACTCTTATCAGTTGGACGACGCTGGCTACGCTAGGAGGCTCTACAAGGGGTTGCACGATGACATGAGATAGGCCCTCCTCTTCGTCTCCGAGGGAAGCTTGGCTAGGATTCTGGATATGGCCAAGAAAAGGGAAGCAGATCAGCTTACATTCAAGAGCCGGAAGAGACAGGGTGACTATGCAGTGATTGGAGGTCATAGAGACCGTCCTCGAGGCCAGGTCATTGGGGAAAGAAGGAACGGGGATCAACCCCGTCAGTAGATTGGACATGAAGAGAGGAACCAGGGGGTATTGGCTCCCCAGCCCATACATATGTTGGAGATACCGAGGACAGTAGAGCAGGCACCAGTTTGCTTCCAGTGCAATCAGCTGGGACATTTCAAGAGGAATTGTCCCATGAGGCGAGCACCCCCACCAGCACTTCAGGGTGCCCCACCTCCTCGGCAGTTCGGTGGCCTAGGACACGACCGAGGACTAGGATATCAGGGCAGAGGCCACAGGCCAAAAAGGGAGTAAGTGTATGCTCTAGATCTGGCACAACCCCGGAACCCGGAGCAGGTTATAGCAGGTATGTCAGTACTTTTAAATTCCTTCCTTCCTAAGAACTAGTTTTCATAGACATAGACTAGTTAGAAATCAAGAAAAAAAAACTATAGCTAGAACACTAAGACACTTAATTACCTCAGGCGTGGTTTTCATCAGCGACAAGCCCGCTCACACACTCTTCGACACCAGTGCTTCACACTCGTTTGTGTCAAAAGATTTTGTGAAAGGACTGGCAGGCATTGAGCAATTCACAGGAAAGATGATGAGGGTGCGTCTACCAGATGGATCAGAGCTAATGACCTCTTCTCATTGCAAAATGGAGGTGGAGATTGGTGGGAAGGCGTTTGAGGCACCAACGACGATCCTGAGGATGCCAGACTATGATCTGATCCTGGGCATGACATGCTTACACTGGAACCATGCCCAGATTGACAGTTTGGCGAAGAGGATCACTGTGAGGCACGGGGACTCCCTTATTATTATCGAAGGTATTATACCAGCCCCCCACATATTATTATCGTCTGTGCAGGCCGTCAAGGCCCACCTGCAGGGAGACAAAGTTTATCAGGTTCTTTTCGAGATGGTCGTGGCCAAGGATTCTATTTTAGATATTCCAGTGGTGCGGGACTTTGCCGATGTATTTCCGGAGAAGATACCGGGGCTACCCCCGCACCAGGAGAAGGACTTCCAGATTCAGCTCGTGCTGGGGGCTAAGCTGGTATCCAGAGCTCCTTACCGAATGGCCCCAAAGGAGTTGGTGGAATTTCGAAGTCAGCTTCAAGAGTTAGTGGAAGCTGGGTTCATCCGGCCTAGCTCTTCACCATGGGGAGCTCCGGTGTTATTCATCAAAAAGAAGGACGGGACACTTCGGCTGTGTATTAATTACCGGGCCCTGAACAGGCTAACGGTCCGGAATACGCATCCCTTGCCAAGGATAGACGAGCTATTTGACCAGCTGGAGGGAGCTCATTAGTTCTCAAAGCTGGACCTGAGATCGGGGTACTACCAGCTACGCATTCAGGAGGAGGACATCCTGAAAACGGCCTTTAGCAGTAGATATGGGTTGTACAAGTTTATCGTGATGCCCTTCGGGCTCACGAATGCACCCTCCGCGTTCATGACCATGATGAACCGGGTGTTCGAAGAATATCTGGATGTCTTCGTCATCGTATTCATTGACGACATCCTTATTTATTAGAGGACTGAAGAGGAGCGCGCGAGGCATCTGGCTTTGACTTTGGGGAAGCTCCAAGAGCATAAGATGTACGCTAAGTTCAGCAAGTGCCAATTCTGGCTAAAGGAGATGGCCTTTTTGGGTGATGTCATCAGTGGAGCAGGTTTGGCAGTAGATCCGGCGAAGGTCCGGGCAGCACAAGATTGGCCAATGCTGAAGACGGCCACGGATGTTCGGAGTTTCTTAGGACTTGTCGGATACTACCGGAAGTTCGTGAAGGGATTCTCGCAAATTGCTCTCCCTCTCACATCTTTGACGAAGGAGTCTCCATTTGTTTGGACGCCACGGTGCGAGGCTGCTTTTCTGGAGCTAAAGGGTCGGCTTACCTCGGCCCCTATCCTTGCTCTTCCGTCAGGGAAGGAAGGATTCCAGGTGTACACTGATGCTTCCTACCACGGGATGGGTGTCGTTCTGATGCAGAACAATCACGTGATAGCTTACACCTCCCGTCAGTTGAAGAAACACGAGCAAAATTACCTGGTGCATGACTTGGAGATGGGAGCGGTCATCTTTGCCCTGACGATCTGGCGGCACTACCTCTACGGGGTCCACTGCGATATATTCTCAGACCACAAGAACTTGAAGTATGTAGACACACAAAAGGAGCTGAACATCAGGCAAAGACGCTGGGTGGAGTTTCTGTCGGACTACCAGTACACCATGCATTACCATCCCGGGAAAACAAACGTGGTGGCAGACGCTCTGAGCCGGAGAGCGAGTACGTCAGGAGTAGGCACGCAGCTGATGACATTGGAGTTGGTTGAGTCATTTAAGAAGATACAGATATTACTAGTGTCCGAGGATGATCCGGAGTTATATACGGAGTACCTGGCATCGATGACTGCCACCAATGACATTCAGGATCGCATCAGAGACGTGCAAAGGCTGGATGCGAGGGCAGAGCCGATATTCAGAGCCTTAGAGGAAGGCACGGCAGGGGATTACTCCTTGAGGGATGGGCTCCTATGTTCCAGAGGCAGGGTTTATATACCGGCAGGAGGCCGGATTCGGGAGGACATCATGACGGAGGCTCACTGTAACAGATACTCGGTGCACCCGGGGATCACCAAGATGGCATCAGATTTGAAGAAGACGATGTACTGGCCACGTATGAAGAAGGACATTATGTATTTTGTGACGCATTACGAGGCTTGCCAACTCGTAAAGGCAGAGTGCAAAAATCCGGCCAGATTACTACAGCCACTTCCGGTGCCGGAGTGGAAGTTTGAGGATATTGCCATGGATTTCGTACATGGGCTACCCCGGTCTCATGCGGGGAATGACTCGATCTGGGTGATAGTGGATAGACTAACGAAGGTGGCCAGATTCATTCCAGTGGAGAAGGACTCTCCGGCCAGGGTATTAGTACAGAGATTCATCGAGCAGTTTGTGCGCTATCATGGAGTACCCAGGACTATCATTTCAGATCGGGATGGGCGGTTTACGTCCAAGGCGTGGAGGTCAGTTCAGGCCCATCTGGGTTCTCTGTTGACATTCAACGCGGCTTTTCACCCTCAGGCTGATGGACAGACGGAGCGCACCAACCGTACATTTGAAGATCTTCTGCGCCTATGTATTTTGGACTCGACGAGCCTTGGGAGAGATTGTTAATGCTGATCGAGTTTTCGTACAACAACAACCATCAGTCCAGCATAGGCATTGCCCCTTACGAGGCATTATATGGACGGAGGTGCAGGACCCCACTATCATGGACTCAGGATGAAGATCTGCAGGCACTCGGCTCGGAGTTTGGGGAGGATACTGATGCTCAGGTTAGATTGATTCAGGACAGGATGTTGGAATCCCAGAGCAGGCAAGCGAAATATTACGATGCGAGGCATCGTCAGGTGGAACTCCATGTGGGAGACCGGGTTTTCTTGAAGATACGGCCGATGCATGGAGTCTCGCGGGTTCGCGGGCGGAGGAAGCTCAATCCGAGATATATGGTGTGACATTCCATTTCCAATTAGACCCCTCTACATAGGTTGGGTTAGGACATGTGGTGGGGGCATGAGTTTAGGCTAGGTTTGAAACATGGAGTTAGGGTGTGGTCACATGGGACCCACTATAGGGCCCAAGATAACCTAAGTCAAACCAGCCCAAATTGGGGTCCTAGCCACACATTGATTCCACCACTGCACCCCTAACCCTAATACCAACCTAAGGGAACCATAAGTCATATCACTAAGTCACTTATTGACTCAGGTTGACCCAAGTCAACCCTTAACCTTAAATTGGTCAAACCCACACCTAAGGGCCCAATTAGTCCAAGTGGGACACCACCATGGCCCAACCCAAGTTGGGAGGTACTTTTGGGTCCATGACCATCAAGTGGGGTCGTCCCACGCATTAAGTTGACCAAGTCAACCCTAGAAGTCAACTTGGTCAACCTTAGGCCTAAAATGGGAAAAGAATGAACCAAGCCCACTCCTCGTGGGCTAAGCCCATGATCCAAGGCCCATGACCAGCCTAAAGGTTTAATGACAACCCCTACCCTCCTGAAATTGGAGAGAGAATGCATGCATGGGGGAAATTTGGACTTTTTGCCGGAAAAGAGGAGATAGAAAGGAGGAAGAGAGGAAATGGAGGCCATGTGGCCCTCCTTCTCTCTGCCCAAGCTGCTGGCTGAGCTCCTCAGGTTTATTCCTGCAAGGTGGAGGAATTTGGGGACACTTGGTGGCCAGGAGGAAACTCTAAAGCATGGCCGGCCACCCCCCTTAACTCTAACTTCTCCCACAGCCACCCCCAGCCAAATCTGAGCCCACCATCAGCTTCAGGAGGAGGAAACGGTATAATTCGACTACTGGAGCGAGGCTTTTGCTGGAGAAACAAGGAATTGGGCTAGTTCACCGGAGCAAGCATCGGCCATGGAGAACCGCCCAGCACGCGCCGCCAAGCCCGGCTATAGGTCTGTTTCACCTCACCTCACCCCGTGCTAGCTTTCTAGCTCAATTAGGCGAGACATCGGGCTTAATCGAGCCCGATACCATGGGAGAAAGTGTGAAATTTACCGAGCTTTTCTTCTTGCTCAGGATCGCCGGAGGAGCCGCCTCCGACAGCTTCACCGCCGGGAAACGCTAGCCACCACCTCAAAAAAGGTGGTAGCAATAATCGCCGGCGGTAGCGCCGGCTCAGGTGGCCGGAATTAGTCAGCAAACATGGCCCAGGAAAAGGCAATCTCAGCCGTTGGCTGTTTTGGGACGATGAACAGATGCCGTTCATTTTTATCCCGAATTAATTATTAATAATGATTTTAATGAATAATGTTACTTTTGTCACACATTTATAGTGACTTTGCGTGCTAAAATAGGCCTCGTAGGGGCAATTTCAGAACCAGACATCAACATGAAATTTGTAGGCCTAGGTCCTACCTTTAGTTTTACACCCTAATCTTGAATTTTGGAGCTGTAGGGCTCCCTGTAGGTCCAATCTACAAAGATTGGTCCTAAGCTAGGGCAAATTTTAAAATAAATGCCCAAGCCAAACCATAAGTCACCATGACCTCAAATTTTGGCCAGGCTTGAGTTAGGTATAGAACTAATGTCTGACCAAAAATGAGAATTTTGGATCAGAATATTTCTATAGTATTTGATGAAATACTGAAAATTAAATTAAGTGTATTTTTGGAGATATGTGTGTCCAAATACCCCCAAATTTCGGTGGAAAGTTCATTGTGTTAACATAAATCAGTGATAAAAATTTCAGGTCATTTGGGCCTCTGCATGTATGGGAAATCCCACATGCATGAGTTTGGTATATTCAAATTTGGGATGTCATTAGTAAAAATGGGAAAATGTGAATTTAGCCCAATTGGTTCATTGCAAGTCCATGAAACTCTGGACATAGAATCATAGGAGTGTATTGCACCTCACATGAATTATTTGGTATTTTTGGGATCAAAAATCACATTATTTGAAATTATTGGAAAATATCTCTAGTTGAGAAATATATTAGAAAATATGGTAATTAAATTCATTAAATTATTGATTTTTGACACAAGCTTTGGTAGGGCAAGGTAAACTCCTGGAAAAATTTATGGCACTGTTTATTAATGTTTCCTTGGGTTTCAAGTAAAATTTACCATTTTTGCCCTTTTGGAAATTAACTGAAAATATGGGTAATTTTGTATTAAAAATTATGAAATTTTTTACAGTGGCTTGTTATTGTGTTTTGTTTCCTTATAAATTATTTGAGAATTTTTAAATGTCCTTATATATTAAAAAAATCTAATAATGACATTTTGATAATATTCCTTAAATGGGCATAAGATAGGTCAGATCATGGTTTAAGAATTTGAGATTCTGTAATTAGCCTTATTTTATCAATATGATCACCCACTAATTTTCTTAAAATTTTGGTGAGTGGTTGAGATACTTTATTTGAAAAATGATTGGATTGAAATTTATTTAATAAATAGGAAATAAATAGAAATTTGCATGAAAATATCATGAGATTTCATAGGCAGCAATATTTAACTTTATTAAACACCTAGTGAAAACCTTAGGCAGGTTGAACCAATAATTGTAGTACTTCATGTTCAAGGTGACCCGGTCGCACAATTAAAGAGATTAATTTAGGCCCCTTAATCCATGGGAAAATAACGAAACCCAGTTCAATCATCATAATGCGTCGTAGTAATCATAATATGTAATTAGGAATATTTGACCCAAAAGTTTAGATGACACATCATACGAGTCAACATTAGGTCATGTGTGCGCTTAGCAAAATATAGCTCGTGTCACTAGGACCCACATGGGATACGATAGAGAGATAAGTTGGTGAGTAGATTGGGAAGTCAAACCTTGATTGGTGTCTAGTAGGTCTCTTTATATTATCGAGCGATAGAGTGCAAGACCTCAAGGACAGTGGCTAGAACGGAGACCGGCGGAAGACCGCCGATTCCCCGATAATAGCTAAATTCATTAGGTTCGTTCCAGAGTAACAACAAGAGCTGGGTATGGATCATGGGTAGACACCAAATAAAATAAATATCCTTGTGAAAGGGAGCTTTGGGATTTCAACCCATCATAGCTCCTAGTGCCCTCGAGAGACCTTCACCGGGCATGTCTTGGGCAGTTCTGGGATTAACACTAAACTGTTAGGTGTAATGAACACTAGACAAGAGTAGTCTAATAGGCTAAGACATTGTGTTTCATTCTCACCCGTGATGGGTGTAAGACCCCCCCCCCCCCTCCCTAATCCCAAAACACGACACGAAGGAAGGTCTTATGCTCGCAACAGTCGCCTTGCGGTAGCATTAGCACACGTGCTAACCTGTACCACAAGATGCCTATTCCGCCGGTTACAACCACTATCAATATAAACATGCCAACCCAACCATAATATAAAAGAGAAGTCGAATCCACACCAAGTATATAGTCCAAATACAACAAAAAGAGAAGCTAAAACATGCTTCTTCAATATCAGAGTACAGCTATAAAATTGCCCAACGGGCTACATCAGAGTCACTCAACACTCACATTCGTAACCGACGGTAGCGACGACACCATCATATCAGGCCCTGTCGTCCTGGACTGGCTGTCCTGCTGCACAGTCTGCGGCTACTCTACCTGCGGGGTGACCTCCTAAAAAGGAAGACGTAGCAACTGTTAGTCAAAAAGACTAAGTGGCTTCAAATCCGCTCCCCCGGCGACTCCTCGACACCGGACGGAGAAAGGAACAAGGGTAATATATACAAGTAGTAAAACAGGTACGAGCGGGTGGTAATAGCACATGAATAACAATATTATAAACTAGCAGTTCTACTTGAGCAATAGTAATTCAACAAGTATATGAAACTACAGCAGGTAAGTAACTTAACTTATAAGGATGCTCATACAAGCTTATAAGTTAAGGATCGGTTTACATAAAGTAACTCATCATATATGAGTGCCCATATAAACTTATACGATGAGAATCTTGTTGTGCAATGTTATGAAATGGTATGTATGCTATGCAATGACTCACTCATGATCATACACATGCAATTGCTATGTCGACACAGACTATATTTCCCACTATTCGAGCAGGTAGCTAACCTCTCAGGCATCAACCGCCGTGGCCAGGCGGTGACAGTAGAGCGGGCATCCACACTGCTTCACCTAGTCCTCCGTATGCCTCAACGCTAAGAACACAATAGCGGAGCCCATGCGTACTATGGCCCAGCGGGGGTCTCGGGTAGATGTGCACCGAGAACATAGCCCCGAACTGACCTTGTGTGACCCGGTAGGGGCCTCGGAGGAAAGCACGAGGACACAGCCCAATTGTTCACTTGGCACGGAAGGGGCCCCGGGACGTGAACACCGAGGACACAACCCAACCTCCCAAAGTCTAACTGTCAAGTCCCATCGGTGTGACGATCGGCGAGCCTGTAGACCTGTCACACTATCCTTAACCCAAAATTACGACACCGCGTGTCGACTCACACCGCATGCAAATTCCACATCACCGTGGCATGGAAGGGGCCTCGGAAGTAAGCACGAGGACACAGCCCAACCATCCACTCGGCACGGAAGGAGCCCTGGGACGTGAACATTGAGGTCCAAGTCGAACCGTCCGTCCATACCCCATCTCAACACTAACCCAACTAGTGACGGTCAACACCGCACTTACATCCTTCCATAATACTACCCGTAGGGAGACTACGCTCTAAGTATTGGACTCCTAAATTTCATTCCAACCATCAAACATACTCATGGCCATAGTTTATCCTTGTATATGTCATTTCAAATGATTTCAACATAATATAACATAATGTGCATATATAATAGCCTACCAATTTCTAACAAGTCATTTCGTTTAAGTAAGTTTGCTTCACAATTCAATTATACGAAATCCAATTAGTAAACTTCATCATTCATAGCGCTACGGTGGTTAACATAAAATAGTTCACCAAAATCTCGAGTTAATTTGCAACATCGATTCCACCGAATCCAAATCCATATTATATAAAACCCTAGAATTTAAGTGCAAAATAAATCTGGACAGCAACTTCAACCAGAGATTCCTAAAGCTACAGGAATCCGGTGAAGACGTGTAACCCCTCGATGGAAAGGTCTTTCTATGGGTTACAACTTTCATATTCAGCCCACAACCCAGATTTGAATGTATCCTATTGGCAATCAGCTTCAAAGTCCGCTGCGCACAGAACACAATTTCTGCATGCAGGTTTTATCGGATGTCATTTTAGTTCAGGCTTTCCCGTGGCTACAAACTTCGCCTGAAGTCGTGCAATCATTCGTTGGAAAGGTATTTTCAAGGGCTTCAACGTTCGTGTTTAGTCGAGAGCCCAGATCTGGCCATATCCTACATGAAAATGGCCAAGAAGATCGCTGCGCGCAGAACACAGATTCTGCACGAATCTTAAAGCGAAATGAACGACATCGGTTCACCTTCCTCTTCAAGTCGACCTTCCAAAATCACTCCAGAAATTTCTCCTCCCTTATTCACCCTCAAGAGGCCACTTCTCCTCACGAAACCATCCACCCCTCATCACATAGAAGAAAGGGGAGGTTGAAGAGATCTAAAACCTAGAAGATATGTCCTAGCATGGCCATCCCTAGAAAACTCCTCTCCATCAAGACTCTCTTGAGTCGATATCTCTCCTAAGAAAATAACTAAAGATCTAGCACCATGGGAGAGGGTAAGAAGCTCACCTCATTTCCGGCATTTCCACTATTTCCGGCCATGGATCTTATGAGTCTTCTCGGCGACATTTTTGTTTTCACGGCGGCGGCGGATCTCCTCCTCTAGAACTTGCTCCAGCAACTTCCTTCTATCAATAGGAGTTTCTCTCAGAAAATAAGGGATGAAATGAGCATGGAAATGGCTAGGGTTTTCACTTCCCCTTTTATATAAAAGTGACACGGGTAGGGATACAGCCGTGTCTCTACCCGTGTGTCGACACCAGTGTGTCGACCAAAGACTCGGGTGTTACAAATCCTATTCACATGTGCTGCCCAGTTGTCAGCACTCCCTTGAACCCCAGTCAGCTCTCCTGACTCTAAGAAACACGCACGAGGGGCCTAGTGCGATTTGAGACGTTACAAATCCTATAAACAAAATAAAAGATTTCGTCCCCGAAATCAGGCTTAGGTTATGGGGAGAAATGCATAACAGAAAATATAATATGCTTTTAAATAAAATTACCTTGAGCAAACAACTCCGGATAGCGTTTTTGCATCAAATCCATCGGCTCCCATGTATATTCCTCCTTCCCATGATTAGACCATAGCACCTTCACCAAGGGAACACTTTTGCGGCGCAACATTCTTGTCTCGTTATCTACGATCCGCACCGGCTCTAATCGCACAGACCTATCAGACGCCACAGCACTGTCAGCTGTGGGGGTATTGATCGGGCTGCAACAGCGCCTTCCGAAGCGACGACACATGGAACACGTCGTGGAGGTTCTCTAGCTCGGACGGTAACTTCAACTGATAGGCCAACAAGCCAATCCTTTCCAATATAGTATAACGCCCAACATACCTTGAGCTGAGCTTTTTCACACCACGCACACGTCACACTCCATGCATCGGTCGGATTTTCAGGAACACCTTATCACCCACTTGAAACTCCACCATCCGGTGTCTTGCATTATAATACTTCACCTCCCGACTTTGAGCCTCCAACATGCGATCCCGTATCAGTCTTACCGCCGCATCGGTATCATCAATATATTCAACACCCAAAGCCTTCGGGTCTTCATCTTGTACCCAAGACAAGGGGGTTCTACACCTCCTTCCATAAAGAACTTCATGAGGAGCCATGCCGATGCTAGCCTGGTGGCTGTTGTTGTAGGAGAATTCTACAAACGGTAAGAGCCTTTCCCACGGCTCTCCTCTATCCAACACACATAATCTCAACAAATCTTCCAATGTCTGGATGGTCCTTTCAGATTGCCCGTCCGTCTGAGGATGAAACGCGGTGCTAAAGGTAAGGCGCAAACCCAAATACGCCTGAACCACTTTCCACTCCTTGGAGGTAAACCGACCATCACGATCAGACACGATCGTCTTAGGCACGCCATGATACCGTACGAATTGCTCCACAAAAAGGCGTACTAAGACATCCACATGAGCTTCTTTCTTCATAGGGATAAACCGGGCTACTTTCGTCAGGCGATCAACTATCACCCACACCGAATCATTCCCGGAGCGTGAGCGAGGTAACCCATGGACGAAGTCCATGGAGACATCCTCAAACTTCCACTCGGGGATGGGCAATGATTGTAGCAAACCACCGGGACTCTTGCATTCTGCCTTCACCCTTTGACAAGCTTCGCAATGTGTAACAAAATATCGGACATCCTTCTTCATTCCCGGCCAACACATGGTCTTCCGTAAGCCGGCGTACATCTTGGCAATACCCGGGTGCACAGAATACTGAGAGCAATGTTCCTCTCTCAATATATCCTCCCGGATTTTACCTCCTTTGGGAATGTAGAGCCGACCGCGGAAATAAATGAGGCCGTCTTTTAGTGTATACTCGTCGGTAGTCCCATCTTCGATCGACTTGATTGCCAGGGCCAGAGCCGTATCCATTCCTTGCTCCACTCTGATTCGGTCCCGGATATCACAAACTATGCTCATGCTTGCCAAGTACTCTGTATACTCTGCCGAAGGAGTCTTAAATATCAAAGTAAGATCCATCTCCTCAATCATTCGAGCAACTCCATACTCATCAACCGAGGCTCTGGGCTAGAGCCTGGTACTTTTCTACTCAACGCATCGGCTACCGAGTTCGCTTTTCTGGGGTGGTAGTTCATGGTGAACTCATAGTCGCACAGAAATTCTAACCACCGCCGTCGTCTCAAGTTCAACTCCTTCTGAGTATGAATGTACTTCAAGTTTTTGTGGTCTGAAAAGATCTCGTAGTGGACGTCGTATAGTTAATGCCTCCAAACCTTCAAGGCGAACACCACTGCTCCCAGCTCCAAATCGTGAACCGGGTAATTGATTTCATGCTTCTTCAGTTGTCTTGAAGCATAAGCAATCACGTGCCCGTGCTGCATCAATATCGCTCTCATCCCTTGATATGATGCGTCAGTGTAAAATTGAAATCCTTCCTTCCCAGATGGAAGTGCAAGGATGGGGGCAGAGGTAATCTATCCTTCAGCTCCTAGAACGCCGCTTCACATTGGGGTGTCCACTCAAATGGCACACCTTTCTTCGTCAATGAAGTAAGAGGTAGGGCAATCTTGGATAATCCTTTCACGAACTTGCGGTAGTACCCGACAAGTCCAAGGAAGCTATGCACATTGGTCGCTGACTTCAGGGCGACCACTCCTTCACGGCACGCACCTTGGCCGGATCCACTGCTAACCCTGCTCCACTGATCACATGCCCCAAGAAAGCAACATCTTTAAGCCAGAATTTGCACTTGCTGAACTTCGCGAACAAGTCGTGCTCCTTCAATTTCTTCAATACCAAGGTCAGGTGGTTGACATGCTCCTCCTCCGTCTTTGAGTAGACCAAGATGTCGTCGATGAAAATAATGACGAAGATGTCCAAATACGGTTCAAATACCTTGTTCATCAGGCTCATGAAAGCCAAAGGGGCATTTGTGAGCCCAAACAGCATTATAGTGAACTCGTACAACCCATATCTTGAACTAAAGGCCGTTTTCTGGATGTCCCCTTTTTGTATTCTCAACTGATAATACCATGAGCGCAAGTTCAGCTTAGAAAACCAATGCGCTCCCACTAGTTGATCGAACAACTCGTCGATCCGAGGTAGCGGATAAGTATTCCGCACCATCAGCCGATTGAGTTCCCGATATTCTATGCACAAACGCAGGGTTCCATCCTTCTTCTTCACGAACAATACAGGGGCTCCCCAGGGCGACGAACTGGGGCGAACGAACCCTAACTCCACCAGTTCTTGCAGTTGAACTCTAAACTCCGCGAGTTCCTTAGGGGACATTCGGTAAGGGGCCTTGGATACAGGCTTGGCACCCGGTACTAGATTAATTTGAAAATCAACTTCTCTATGCGGGGGTGTTGGAACACCCTATTACTAATTTGGGTCAGGATCACTATGTCTCTAGGAAACCAGTTTTTGACCTCCTGTATAGATCTAAAGGTCAATTAGAATTGAGTCTAAGGGTTAGAAGTCTAGGTTTGGAAGCTGCCCTCAAGACCAAGACTTTTTCAGTTTGAGACTAAGTCATATCGTCGAGCTCAGCACGACGATTCGTCGAACTCCGATCGACGATTGTCTAGCTCAACTTCGACAGATCGTCGAGCTCCATTCGACGATCGCTGAGCTCAACTTCCACAAATCGTCGAACTCCATTCGACGATCTGCGAGCTCAGTTCGACGATCTTGACTCAGTATTGGATCTCTATCGCTGAGCTCAGTTCGACGATAGCAGAGCTCAGTTCGACATTTTCTGATGACTTCAAGGATTTTTCAAGATTCAAATTCAGATCAGTTAAGGAGTTATTCTGCAATTAATTCAGAAGATTTTCTAGCCGTTTTCATTTATTTCTGGACCAAGTTTCAAGGGATTTTCAAGGAATGTTTCTTTGGACTTTCCTCCAGAAGACATTTTGCAATTAATGATGCAATTAATACAGGCCAACGACTATTCTTGACAGAGGATGTTTTTCTATTCAGTACCAGAGAATAAAAGACAAGATTTTTGAATCTCTCTCAGACATCAATAATCTTCAGAACACAGACAAGAAGAACAAGAACAATATATTCTCTGTCTCAAAGAATTCTCTCAAGAACACACATCCAAGGAGATCAAACTTTCTGAAATCTTCTGATCTCTCTTGTCTCAAGTGTTCAAGGCCAACATCTTTCAAGACTCCAGACACCTAACATTTCAGCTATTGCTGAAATCATCTTTTGCTGGAGATCAACTTCTGAAGGCCTATCACCATACAGCAAAGCTTCTTTTCCTGAACATCTCAAGGACTCAGGGGGAGCTTTGACACCATCAAATCCACATAGTCTTCTCAGCTGCTTTGAGAAAGAGAAGACTTCCATCACTCTCTCATCCCCATCTCTGTAAAGGGTTTCTCAAACTCCCTTCAAAAGTTTGAGCTTGGTTTTTGAGCATCTTGTCAAAAGCTCATTGGTGGCAAGACATCTGATCAAAAAATCTGATTTGGTTTTTGAGCACCTTATCAAAAGCTCATTGGTGCACAGGACACCTGATCAACTCATCCTGCAGTGGATTCCTACCTAGGGTGGTAGAAGAGTGGATGTACCCAAGTTTAGGGGAACCACTATAGCTCCTTGTGTCATCTGGATTGCTTGTCTTTATCTTTTGTTTCTGGCTGTGATTGTTCTGTGATTGTTTTGTGATTAGTTTAGTTTTGTGATTAGATTTAATAATTGCTTCCCTGTTCACTCAGATTACAACAATTGTTGTAAAAAGTTTTCAAGCACCATATACTCTATTCACCCCCACTCTAGAGTATATCAGAGCTAGCTGCACTTTCAATTGGTATCATAGCCAGGTTGGTTAAACATACCACACCTTGGTGGTTGCACAGGCTAACACCTGAACCCAAAGATCCCTAGTTAGATCTGTTTTCTTTTGAGTTTATTATTAGATTTTGTTTTCACAAATCATGGCCCAAAACAAAGATTATGCTAGCACCAGACCTCCAGTGTGCAATCTATCCAAGTTTGCACTTTGGAAAGTGAAAGTTATGGTACCTAAACACCTAGAGGGGGGGGTGAATAGGTGACCTAAACCTTTTTAAAACTTTGTTGGCAGCAAAACAGTTATCTCACAGATTTCTACTGCTAACAGCAATAACAGAATATAAACAGTTAATCCACAGCACAGTACAGCACAGCAGACACATAAATTTATAGTGGTTCCCCAATCTTTGGGTACATCCACTTTCCCCCTTCGCCTATCTAGCAGTGTACTAGATTCAGCCAATCTTCTCCACTATCTCAGAACCCAACTAGGTTCCTACACCTCAGGCCCAAAGCCTTACACTCAGCCACAAGGGCCTACACTCAGCCACCCAGGCCTACACTCAGCCAATTAAGGCCTACACTCAGAGTTCTTCAACTCCTACACTCAGGCAACCAAGCCCTACCCTCAGCCTTTATAATATAGGCTTACAATTCTCTCAGATCCAATGGATCTTACAAGTTAAAATTTGAATTACAATAACTAACTCTACAACTCAGAAAATAAGAGAGGAGTTGAGAGTTTCTTGAAGAGTTCTTGGAAGAACTCAGCTAGATCCAAACTGACTTAGCTTCCTTCAAAGCTTCTTGAGTTAGAACTGAATTAGTCTGAATCCTCTGCAGTTGATCCTTGACCTCTGCTTCTTGAGATCCAGATGATTCTGAATCCTTCTTCTCAGCCTTAGTTCCAAAGACTGAATTCTTGATTGGAGCTCTCTCTCTCCAACTTCTTAGATCTGCAGTTAGACTGCCAGATCTTCTTGTATTGATCCTCTGTGTTTCACTTTTCTGATTACTTGAATAATCTGATCAACCACTTTAATTATTCTCACTACTTGAAAGAACAACTTGTAATTCTTATATCAACAACAAACTTCTGTAAACTGTGAGTGCCTATTTATAGGCTTCCTTCATGGTAACCGGCTGGTCCGGTTCATAACAGACTTCTGACTTCTCTGACAGTTGCTGTAGACCGGCTGGATCGGCAGCTGTCATGTCAACCAGTCACTTCTTCAAATTCTCTAACTGTCAGATAGTGTCGAGACTTTCTGTTCTTAAGTGTCGACACTTATAGACTAAGTGTCGACACATGCCGTGTAAGTGTCGACATAAGTCTACAAGGTGTCGACACATATCCTTGTATGTCTCGACACTGATTCTTCTGCATGTGTCGACACTGAAATTGAGTGTCGACACAAGTACTTGTTCTTCATTCTTTAACTGTATTCTCCTAAGTGTCGACACATCTCCTTTGTGTCGACACATCTTCATGTGTTGAAACTGTCAAATGTCGACACTGCTTCTTGGTGTCGACACAAGTCTTCAATTTTATTTCTTCAGCTGAGTGTCGACACATTCCCTTAGTGTCGACACTTGTACTTAGAATATTTTGTAAACTTTTCTGTTCTTTGTTAAGTGTCGACACAGCTCCTTGTGTCGACACTTTCTTCAAGTGTAGAGTCTTTAGCTAAGTGTCGACACATTGTGCTGAGTGTCGACACTTACTTCAAGTGTTGACTCTTCTGGTTGTGTGTCGACACATTGTGCTGAGTGTCGACACATTCTTCATATGTTGACTCTGCTGATTGAGTGTCGACACATTGTGTTGAGTGTCGACACTTGTCCTTTGTCACTGCAGAATTTTGCTGAGTGTCGACACAACTCCAAGTGTCGACACTTTCTGATGTAGACTCAGCTCTTCTAGGTGTCGACACTTCTGCTAAGTGTCGACACAGCTTTTCTGCATACTTCTTCACTGAGTGTCGACACAACTCCAAGTGTCGACACTTTCTGTCTGGTGTCGACTCTTCATCCCAGGTGTCGACACAATGATTCCAAGTGTCGACACTGCTTGTCTGGGTGTCGACACAAGCTTTCTCAAGTGTCGACACTTTCCCTCTGGGTGTCGACACATGGACTTAGAAACTTTTAGCTTCAGTCCAGTGAATACCTATCCTGCACAAGTAACTCAAACAAACATCAAATACATTATGATGTATATCATTGAGTTAGGTGAGGCTCCTTCAAATCAGGTACATTTGACCAATGTACCCAACAATCTCCCCCTATTTGGAGAAGTCATAACCCTTAGTCAATGATATACACCACTCATAATTAAAAATTAGAGAATGATGTAAAGCAGGTATATATCAACAGGGTAAACTTAAACATGTAATAAAGCACACATGTATACTCATTCAGCATTTCATAACAAACAAGAATTAGACACATTCTACTGAACAATCATGAAATATATTTATCAAAAATTGTTCTTACATTGTTTTAATACATTTCCATTGTTTTACAAGAATATTGCATATGTAAAAGATTACAACAATGTGTCTTAGTCTAATCTTAGTCTAGTTCTGATCAGGCTCTTTTATAACTATGCCTTTCCCAGCTTGTACTTTGGCCTTTACAGCAGCAGCAGCAGGTTCAGTATCAGCAGTCTTCTTGCCTTTGGAGTCCTTCCTCTTTTGTTCTTCAGCCTTGATTTTCTGCCTCTCAAAATAATGATAGGGCTTAGGAAAGTACTTGCTAGGCTCCACAGCTGTAGGAGATAGCTTTCCTAACTTAGCCTTCCTTCTATACTGGACAATGGCTTCCTGCCTAATCTCATGCTTCCTCCATTCTGCTTCTGAGAACCATTTGTTCCTCTCATGTGCATTGTCCTTGGCTGCTTTCCAGGCTGTGAGAATGATGTTCCTAGAAGTAGGGCTCCACTGTTCAAAGTCTGGTTTTTGCTCAGCCAGTTCCCTGAACTTCTTCTTTGACAGCCTTGTCTCTTCTTCTTTGTCCATAGCCTCTTGCATAGCTGCTGTAATAGGTTGAACAACCTTTTCCAGAACAACATTAGGCTTTCCAGTAGTTGGACTATACATTGTGCTTACTTCTGCATGAACCATGTCAAAATCTGGAGGTGGATAGATCACCTGAGCTACTTCCTGTTGCTCACCTCCAAGAGATGCACGTTGAATACCAGATTCAGCTACATTATCATCATCACATAGGGGAGGATAGCCCAGTGTAGCTCTGATGGAGTTAGATATCCATTTGGCATGGTCAGAGCTAGCTTTGACTAACACCCTCTCCCCCTTTATGACTTCTTGTGCAACATGGTCTCTCACATCATCCTTTTGGAATCTGATCTGACTGTCCAAGTACCTGATGCCATCCTTAAAGTAAGGTCTAAGCTTGGTAAGTTGTTCAGAAATGACCTTTTGTGAATCTTTGATTGCAGTCTTGACAGCAGCAATTTCATCTTGAAAAGCTTTATCAAATTCAGCCTTGGCAGCAGCAGAGGAGGTTGAAGGTTCAGCAGACTTACTCTTCAGTTCAGTGACTATAGCATTATGTGAAGCTGTCAAATTATCATTCATCCTCAATTGATTTTCCAGCACATAGCCCTGCTTCAATGCTATATCATCCACCTTTTCTTTTATCTGTTCTTGATGTTTAGCCAGGAACACCACTGCATTTCCACCCTTGTGGAAGCATTCATTCATTTCCTTTTTATTCAGGTTCATCTCAAACCTTATTGACTTGATGTCTTGAGCTAAGTCAAATTGTAAAGACTTGTGGCCTTCATCAATATACTTCTCTATGGCCCTCCTGTGCTCATCCAGCTTAACTTGCATTGCTACCATTAATCCACTGTAATCAGTTGATGGAGCTTGTTGGACTAGGGAGTGTTGAGCAACAGTTTGTAGAGCCTTCTTGTAGCTCTGACTCCTTCTTTTGAATACAAAGAATTGCTTCTTCTTAGCTTGTTCAGCCTCATCTTCCTCAGACTCTGAGGTACTGGCTATATTCACCCTATCCTTAGGGCTTGATGGTTTTTCAGCTGGCACATCTAGTGCCTTCTCAGTTTCCTGCCTTATAGGCTCTTCCTGAACTTGCAGTGTCTCCCCCTCAGCAGCAGCACCTTTCTCTTCAGCAGCATCAACTTTATCCATGTCAAAGTCCTCCTGTTCTAGATTTAGAAATAGATCTTCCATGGTGTATTCAGGTGGTGACTGTGCAGGAGATGTACTTGGTTCTTCAACTACTTTATCATGAACAACATCTGGTTCTTGATTTACTTGCTGAGTTTGCTGATGGACATCAGACAAATCAGAATCTATTATAGAAAAATCTAAAGTATTGAGGTCAGAAAGTACCTCTTGGATAATAAGTGTAGCTTGCTCACTCTCCAGTGTAGAGGGTTGTTCTACAGCTGGAGGCTCCCCCTGGCTTGGATCCTTTTGCATGGGGCTAGCTGTAGGCAGCTCCCCCTGGATTTCAGCTGGCTCTTGAGGAGCTGGAGACTTCTCTGCAGCCACTTCCTCATGACTATCAGGAGTGAAAACAACTAGTTCTTCACTACCTGAACTGCTGGAGGACTCCTGTGTTACAGGAGCTATCTTCCTCTTCTTCTTAGGAGGTGATTCTTTCTTAGAAACTTGTTTCTCAGGGGTGGACAGTTCCTTTGACAGCACCCTTTCCCACCTTGAGAAGATCCTCATGTCCATCTTTCTCATGTGGTTGATTTTGCTACCTGCAACAGTGCTCATTACCTCTGGTATTGTACCAGCCAGGTAGAGACTAAGTATCCTGCCCAGATTGGGCTTCTTCAGACTTTCCTTTATCTTCTCAAAGATAACCATTGACCAGTCTGTTTTGAGGTTGAAGATAATTCTGGTCATAACACTGAACATGGAGGCTGACACCCTGTCATGCCCTCCAGTCTTGCTGAGTATAACCTTTCCCACTATCTCTGACAGAAACTTTCCTTGAGTGTTCATTCCTCTCCTGTTGAATACAGATCCTAACTTCAGCTTAGGATCTAGACCACACCAGGTAAGTGCTTCTTTGGTCTTAGATGTAGTCACTTCCTCTTCTTCTTGAACTTTAGGTAGCTGAAGTACCTTTCTCAGAGATTTGGGTGAAATCTTGACCTTGGTGCCATGCACCCTTGATTTGATTCTGTAGCCTGAGTAATCTACAGACGCTCCCGTTAGGAATTCAAGAACTTCCTTCTTCCATATTTTAGTTGGTTCAGAAACCAAGTACTCCAATCCTGAATCGGTGACTAGGGTTACCACCGATTTTATTTCTTGATCGCCATCGTCGAATGCGCCACGAACCAGTTCATAGCCTTCGTTAACGTTCTCTTCGAGCTTGGGAGCCATTAGGGTTTAGAGATTTAGTCTTGAGAAAAGAGAAATGTCGACACAGCAGTTTTGGTCTCGAAACTCTGAAAGCGTGTCGACAAACAAAGACAGAATCCTATTTATACCTTTCTGGTTTGAAGACGAACAGGCGGGATGGATTACTAAAGATGTGTCGACACTGGCAATAAGTGTCGACACTGACTTATAATGTCTCGACACTTATGTGTCGACACAAGTTTAGTCAACAGACATTATGTGTCGACACTTGGTTATGTGTCGACACAACATAACTCGACACATCGTCGAGACTTTACTTAGAAAAATTCTGAGTAAATACTAAGTGTCGACACCACTTGGGATGTGTCGACACCTACTTGTCATGTGTCGACACTAACATTCTGAAGTGTCGACACTACATTCCTAGATGTGTCGACACCATTTTCCTGAAGTGTCGATACTTACTATTCTGTGTCGACATAGACTTGTCTATGTGTCGACACCTTTTTACTTAGCCAATTTTTAGTTCTGTAAACTTAGTCTAAGTTTATCATACCTAGTTCAATTTTGAACCTATTGAACTTAGCTTCTTCTAATGGCTTAGTAAACATATCAGCTATCTGATTATCAGTTTTAACATATTCAAGTGCAATATCATTTCTTTCTACATGCTCCCTAAGAAAGTGATATTTAATCTCAATATGTTTAGTTCTACTATGTGATACAGGATTATTAGCTATTGAAATAGCACTTGTAGAATCACAGAAAAGTGGAGTTCTACTTACCTGAAATCCATAGTCTTCTAGCTGATGTTGAATCCACAGAAGCTGAGCACAGCAACTTCCTGCAGCTACATATTCTGACTCAGCTGTGGAAATAGCCACACTGGTTTGCTTCTTACTACTCCATGAAATGAGTCTTCCACCTAGGAATTGACAGGATCCAGTAGTGCTCTTTCTATCTTCTTTGCATCCTGCAAAGTCTGCATCTGAATAGCCTGTTAGATCAAAATCTCCATTCCTAGGGTACCAGAGGCCTAGATAAGGTGTGCCCTTTAGATATCTCAAGATTCTCTTGACTGCAGTCAAGTGAGACTCTTTAGGGCAGGCTTGATACCTGGCACAAACACATGTAGCATACATAATGCCAGGCCTACTTGCAGTCAAGTATAGTAGGGAGCCAACTATCCCTCTATACAAGGTTTCATCTACAGGTTTCCCTGCATCATCCTTGCTCAGAGACATACTTGACCCCATAGGAGTCTTCATGGTACTGGATGAATCCATACCATACTTCCTTATGAGTTCTAGGGTGAACTTGGACTGACATATGGATAGACCACTTCCAGTCTGTTTAACTTGGAGACCCAAGAAAAACTTCAGTTCTCCCATACTACTCATCTCAAATTGACTTTGCATACGCTTTGCAAACTTTTTGCAAAGGCTACTTTCAGTAGACCCAAATATAATGTCATCTACATATATTTGGACAAGTATGACTTTGCCTCTTGATTCCCTAAGGAATAGAGTCTTATCTATTTTCCCCCTTGAGAACTTGTTCTCAATGAGGAAACTAGATAGGGTTTCATACCAAGCTCTAGGGGCTTGCTTTAACCCATATAATGCTTTCCTAAGTCTATAGACATAATGTGGAAGAGTAGGATCAACAAAACCTGAAGGCTGCTCCACATATACTTCTTCTTTCAAATTACCATTTAGGAATGCTGACTTCACATCCATTTGGTATACCTTGAATCCTTGATAGGTTGCATAGGCCAAGAACATCCTTATGGCCTCCAGTCTGGCTACTGGGGCAAAGGTTTGATCAAAATCAATACCTTCTTCTTGCCTATATCCTTTTGCAACCAGTCTTGCTTTATTCTTTATGATGACCCCTTGTTCATCTAACTTATTCCTGTAGATCCACTTAGTTCCTATAACATTGTGATCTTTAGGTTTAGGAACCAAGTCCCAAACCTTGCACCTTTTGAACTGATTAAGCTCTTCCTGCATTGCTTCAGTCCACTGTGGATCTTGTATTGCTTCTTCAAATTTCTTTGGTTCTATTTGAGACAGAAAACTTGAATATACTACAGCATTCTGATTTCTGCTCCTTGTCTGAACACCTTGTCTTGGATCTCCAATTATCAGCTCTACTGGATGATCTCTTAGATGCATGTTGGCTGGAGGCATCCTTGCTTCTGGTTGTACTTCTACAGCATCTTCATCATGCTGAGTTCCTTGTACTTCTTCAGCTCCTGGTACATGTAGTTCTCCCCCTGGACATAAGCTATCTTCTTCTACTTGCTGTCTTGCAGCAGGTACATCTTCTATGGTTAGCTTGTCCATCTTCTTAGTAAGACCTGTGGGGCTGCATACATTGCTAGACAACTCATTGTTAATTAGTTGTGTCTCATCAAAAACTACATGCACAGACTCCTCTACAACTTGTGTAGTCAAGTTGTAAACTCTATAAGCCTTACTATTATTGTTGTACCCAACAAACACTCCCTCTTGGGACTTGGCAGCAAACTTAGTTAGGTAAGACTTTCCATTGTTAAGTATGAAGCATTTGCAACCAAAAATCCTGAAATAGGATAGATTTGGTTTCCTGCCTTTCACAACTTCATAGGGGGTCTTGTTTAACCTTTTAGTGATGGTAGCCCTATTTATCACATGGCATGCAGTGTTAACTGCTTCAGCCCAGAAATACTCTGGCAGTGATGAATCACTTAATAGGGTTCTACCAGCCTCTATCAAGGTCCTATTTTTCCTTTCAGCAATGCCATTTTGCTGAGGTGTTCTAGGTGAAGAGAATTCTTGAAATATCCCAAAGTCTTCACACAGTTTTGTCATGCTTTCAGATTGAAACTCAGTACCATGGTCACTTCTAATTCTGACCACTGTACAGTTCAATTCATTCTGAATTTGCTTAACAAAGCTATAGAAGACACTAGGTGTTTCAGATTTCTGCCTTAAGAAGAACACCCAGGAAAACCTTGAGTAGTCATCAACAACTACAAAGGTATAGACCTTCCTACCTAAGCTGTGAACTGGCATTGGACCAAATAGATCCATATGCAAGAGGTATAAACACCTCACAGCATCTTTGTTGTCTAAGCTTCTAAAGGTGGATTTGGTCTGCTTGCCCTTTTGACAAGCTGAGCAAATGCCATCTTTGACACACTTAACTTGAGGACCATTCCTCACTAACTCTTTGCTAAAGAGTTTGCTAATAGTCTTGTAGTTAAGATGAGCTAGCCTCTTGTGCCACTTGACACAATGAGAGATTGTCTCATCAGCTACAAGACAGACAGGAGAACCATTGTTCTCAATCATAATGTCTAAGCAGTAGACATTCCTCTTTCTATATCCTGTCAAAATGATCTCTTGATCACTTGACCTCTTGATATGACAACCATTTTTAACAAATGAGATGTCATACCCTACATCACTTAACTGACTTATACTAATGAGGTTGTGTTTCAACCCTTTAACATAAGCCACTTGAGTAATGGTAACAAGGTTTGAAGAGATGTTACCAAACCCTTTGATGATTCCTTTTTCAGAACCACCAAAGGTCACTTTAGGACCATTTGTGATTGGAATGTAGTCCTTCAGTAGTTCCCTTGTTCCAGTCATATGTCTGGAACATCCACTGTCCAAGTACCATGTTGGGGTATGGCCACTTGGATTCACCTGCAAAACAAATTAATGAACCTTAGAACCCAAAGTAAACTTGGGTCCTTGGTGATTGTTAGTTTGCAACTTGACATAGCTACCTGCTGGCTTTCCACCAGGTAACTTGCTACTCAACTTGGCACTGGCATTGTGCCAACAATCCAAGGCAAAGTGGCCAACCTTGCCACAACACCAGCATTCAAACTTGTTGTACCTTTGCTTAGGTACAGACTTGGCTGTCTTGACTACAGCAGGCTTATTGAATGTTGGGGCTTTGCCCTTGGACTTGGACTGATCCTGAACAGTCCTAGCTGGTTTAATAAAACCCAATCCAGCCTTTCCTTTATGATGAACAAATTCATCAATCAAGGGTAGCACTGATTTAGGTTTTGAAAACCTAGCAACTAGCTCTCTTTCCTTCTGGAGATTGATCTCCAGTAACTTAATTTGATCATTTTTATAAGTGATAGTTCCCATCTGAATCACAGTAATGTGTTTCAGCCTGGCTACCTCATTGAGCTTTTGATCAAATTCCTTCTCAAAGTCTGTTGCAGCTGCCTTTAGATCAGCAATTTCCTTTGCCTGACTTTTGGCAAGGGACTTGCTTTTCTTATAGGCTTGCAACAGTACTTTATATTCATCTAAGAGCTGATGAATATCTCCCTCAGATTCAGAAACACTTCCATCACTTGATGAAGATGAATCTGACTCTGAACTAGTACTGAAATCTGAACTTTGAGTTGGACTTTGTACCTGACTAGGTCCTGGCTGCTCCAGGATTTTGGTACTTTCAGTCAATGCCATTAGTCCTTGGCACTGACACTCTTCTTGTTCATAGATTGATTCCATGATCTGCATAAACTCTTCTTCTTCTTCAGCAAATAGCCCTATGTAGGCTTCAGCATCTGTCTCAGTGTCTGAAGAAGAAATGTCTGAAAGAGTCTTCTCATTCTTTGCAACAAAGGACTTCTCCTTCTTTCCTTTGAAGTGAGTCTTCTTTTTGTCACTGGATTCTTTTCTTCTCTCAGGACAATCTGCAATAACATGACCCTGTCTATTGCAGCAGTAACACACTATCCTAGACCCAGTTGCCTTGCTGGTCTTTGTCTTTTTCTTGTCCTTCTTTGAAGGCTTCTTCTCCTGATACTGAACTTCTTTCCCTTTGGAAAATGAAGGTCTGGACCTCCACTGTTTCTTCTTCAGGAATTTCTGAAAATGTCTGGTGAATGCAGCAAAGTCTTCATCACTTTCACTGCTTGTAGACTTTGTGCTAACAGACTCATCAGATTCTGATTCAACTACCTCTGGAGGAGGAGTTGATGACTTAGTCCTGCCCTTTCTAGGTACTTCTGACTTGAAGGCAACAGTCCTTTCCCTGTGCTCAGTTCTTGTTGATTTTTCCTCCTCTTTTCTCACAGACAGCTGCATCTCATAAGACAGCAACTTGCCAAATAGTGTGGGAGGAGGAATTTCTCCCAACTTTGCCATTTCTCTGATGGCACAGATCTTAGTGCCCCAATCTTTGGTTAGGGACCTCAAGAACTTATCATTCAATTCATAGTTAGTGAACTCTCTTCCATAGGACATGAGTTCATTAACAATTCTATAGAACTTCTTGTAGCATTCAGTGATGATATCTCCTCTTCCTTGCCTAAAGCTCTCATACTCTTGATTAAGCAAGGACTTTCTATCTTGCCTAACTTCTTCAGAACCTTCCATATAGACAATGAGGGTATCCCACATTTCTTTTGCTGTTTTACAGTGAATTATGTTCTGAAAAGTTGCATCATCAATGGCACTTACTATTATGTTTTGTGCCCTTTTGTCCATAGTGGCTAGGACAATTTCATCCTTGGTCATCTCAGAGAAATCCTTTGGAGTCCTCTGATTTGCATCCAATACTGAGATCTTCATGGGCACATATGGCCCTTCCTTAACTGTGATGTAGATTCTTGGGTCTGAGGCCTCCATAAATAGCCTAACCCTTTCTTTCCAGATTCCAAAAATCTCCTTCCTGCATATGGGTAACTTCATGGAACCCAACTCTTTGTGATTCTCATAAGAACCCATGTTTCTTGAAGTTCTTGAATTTCTTGAATCTGTTTTCTGACTTAGACTGTTTCTGCCAAACAGGATCTCCTTAGACTGTTAGTCCTTGTTTTGAGGAACCTGGCTCTGATACCACTTGAAAGTTATGGTACCTAAACACCTAGAGGGGGGGTGAATAGGTGATCTAAACCTTTTTAAAACTTTGTTGGCAGCAAAACAGTTATCTCACAGATTTCTACTGCTAACAGCAATAACAGAATATAAACAGTTAATCCACAGCACAGTACAGCACAGCAGACACATAAATTTATAGTGGTTCCCCAATCTTTGGGTACATCCACTTTCCCCCTTCGTCTATCTAGCAGTGTACTAGATTCAGCCAATCTTCTCCACTATCTCAGAACCCAACTAGGTTCCTACACCTCAGGCCCAAAGCCTTACACTCAGCCACAAGGGCCTACACTCAGCCACCCAGGCCTACACTCAGCCAATTAAGGCCTACACTCAGAGTTCTTCAACTCCTACACTCAGGCAACCAAGCCCTACCCTCAGCCTTTATAATATAGGCTTACAATTCTCTCAGATCCAATGGATCTTACAAGTTAAAATTTGAATTACAATAACTAACTCTACAACTCAGAAAATAAGAGAGGAGTTGAGAGTTTCTTGAAGAGTTCTTGGAAGAACTCAGCTAGATCCAAACTGACTTAGCTTCCTTCAAAGCTTCTTGAGTTAGAACTGAATTAGTCTGAATCCTCTGCAGTTGATCCTTGACCTCTGCTTCTTGAGATCCAGATGATTCTGAATCCTTCTTCTCAGCCTTAGTTCCAAAGACTGAATTCTTGATTGGAGCTCTCTCTCTCCAACTTCTTAGATCTGCAGTTAGACTGCCAGATCTTCTTGTATTGATCCTCTGTGTTTCACTTTTCTGATTACTTGAATAATCTGATCAACCACTTTAATTATTCTCACTACTTGAAAGAACAACTTGTAATTCTTATATCAACAACAAACTTCTGTAAACTGTGAGTGCCTATTTATAGGCTTCCTTCATGGTAACCGGCTGGTCCGGTTCATAACAGACTTCTGACTTCTCTGACAGTTGCTGTAGACCGGCTGGATCGGCAGCTGTCATGTCAACCAGTCACTTCTTCAAATTCTCTAACTGTCAGATAGTGTCGAGACTTTCTGTTCTTAAGTGTCGACACTTATAGACTAAGTGTCGACACATGCTGTGTAAGTGTCGACACAAGTCTACAAGGTGTCGACACATATCCTTGTATGTCTCGACACTGATTCTTCTGCATGTGTCGACACTGAAATTGAGTGTCGACACAAGTACTTGTTCTTCATTCTTTAACTGTATTCTCCTAAGTGTCGACACATCTCCTTTGTGTCGACACATCTTCATGTGTTGAAACTGTCAAATGTCGACACTGCTTCTTGGTGTCGACACAAGTCTTCAATTTTATTTCTTCAGCTGAGTGTCGACACATTCCCTTAGTGTCGACACTTGTACTTAGAATATTTTGTAAACTTTTCTGTTCTTTGTTAAGTGTCGACACAGCTCCTTGTGTCGACACTTTCTTCAAGTGTAGAGTCTTTAGCTAAGTGTCGACACATTGTGCTGAGTGTCGACACTTACTTCAAGTGTTGACTCTTCTGGTTGTGTGTCGACACATTGTGCTGAGTGTCGACACATTCTTCATATGTTGACTCTGCTGATTGAGTGTCGACACATTGTGTTGAGTGTCGACACTTGTCCTTTGTCACTGCAGAATTTTGCTGAGTGTCGACACAACTCCAAGTGTCGACACTTTCTGATGTAGACTCAGCTCTTCTAGGTGTCGACACTTCTGCTAAGTGTCGACACAGCTTTTCTGCATACTTCTTCACTGAGTGTCGACACAACTCCAAGTGTCGACACTTTCTGTCTGGTGTCGACTCTTCATCCCAGGTGTCGACACAATGATTCCAAGTGTCGACACTGCTTGTCTGGGTGTCGACACAAGCTTTCTCAAGTGTCGACACTTTCCCTCTGGGTGTCGACACATGGACTTAGAAACTTTTAGCTTCAGTCCAGTGAATACCTATCCTGCACAAGTAACTCAAACAAACATCAAATACATTATGATGTATATCATTGAGTTAGGTGAGGCTCCTTCAAATCAGGTACATTTGACCAATGTACCCAACAGAAAGCAAGGATCAGATTATACATGAATTCTATTGACGAGGATATTTTTAACTCTGTTTTGACAGTTTGCCCAAGACCTCCAGAGAACTCAAGTACAAATGTTGTTCCACCTCCATCAGGAACACATGCTGATATCAAGAAATGGAAGGTAGCTGATGCCAAGGCTATGAACATCTTAGCCCAGACCATGTCTGATGACATCTTTCAAAAGGTAGCTGAATGCAATTCAGCAAAGGAAATATGGGATAAACTCTCTGAAATAGTCTCAGGCTCAGCTGATGAGAGAAAGAACAGGAGATCCCACCTCATATCTCAATATGAGAATTTCAAGACGGGAGAAACTGAGTCAGTTGGAGATATGTACAACAGGCTCAGTCTAATAGTCAGTGAACTCAGGACCTTGGATAAAGAGATCTCACTAACTGAACTCAATGACAAAATTCTAATGTGCTTCCCTAGCACTTGGGATTCAAGAATCTGGCCAATCAAGGATGCCAGAAGTTTGAATGAGATCACCACAGAAGCTCTATTGGGTAAACTCAAATCTTATGAGCTACTCATTAAGAATAGAGAAGAAGAACAGAATGCTGCCTCACCAGCCACAAGAAAAGAGAAGACAATAGCCTTCAAGGCAACTGAAGATCAGCCTGAAGACAAAGTCACAGACAATGATGAACTGCTCAGTCTGTTGGCCAAAAGATTTTACAAGATGGCCAGAAAGGACTTCAGAAGGAGATCATACAAGGAGCACGATAAGCCAAGGTATGATAAGTCAATTAATAATAAGGAAATTGTCTGCTTTGGTTGCAGGAAACCAGGGCACATTGTTCCTGACTGTCCAGAAAACAAAAACAAGGACAGAAGGGACAAGAAAGAAAGAAGAAAGGAGAAAGACTCCAAGAGGAATGACAATGGTAAACCCTCCTCAAGCAAAAACAAACACACAAGAAAGGGGTTTGTTGCTGAATCCTGGAGTGAGACTGAAGAGGAGTCAGAAGCCTCATCCAGCTCCAGTGATGATGAAGATGATGCAGAAGAGAAAAAGTTCTGCATGATGGCAATCAATGCCTCTCAACATAATTCAGATGAAGAAGAGTCAGAGTCAGATTCAGAGACTCAACTTGAAGAAGATCAGGTAATTAGTACATTTGATTTTAATTCAGACGACTTTAAATCTGAGTTTAAAGCATTATGTTTAGACCTGCTAAAATCTGAGAAAGAAATTATCTCTCTCAGAAATCATTTATCTGAACATAATACCTTAAAGTCAGAAAACCTCAAACTCTCTCAGGAGTTGGAGTGTTGTAGAGAGCAGATAGCTTCACTGAAAAGTGAGCTATCTGAGGCCAAGAAGCTTGAAGAATCCCTTAATGGGAGAAGTATCAAGCTGATGGACATCACAAGCACAGTGAACTCCAGATTTAATAGTACACTGGGCTTGGGTGCTTCATCCAGCCAACCCATAGTTCTAACAACTCCAATCAAATTCATTTCTGATAAAGGAAAGGGAGTTGTAGAGGTAGCTAGAAAAAATTCTGATCTGCCCAAGAAAACTAAGTCCCAGCAGAAATCGTCGAACGGAGATCGACGATCGCCGAACGCAGATCGACAATCTCAGGCAAAATCGTCGAACTCAGGTCGACGATCTCAAGTTCCTGAACTCTGTCATAGTCGACCGTCGAACGGAGCTCGACGATCTGACCCAAGATCGTCGAACGTAGCTCCACGATCGTCGAACAGAGGTCAGAGCTCTGGAAATTCTTTCAAGGGCAAATCCAAATTCAATCCTAATGGTCCTTCATCCCAAATCTTTAACCCTTATACTGAATGGATTATACCTCAAAGGAGATATCATCCTGAAGGTTATAAGAGTCAACCTAGGATGTCTTTTATTTCAGAGTTTAAAGGTTATCAACCTAGGCCCAAGGTAAACTGGGTCAGAAACAAATGAATTATTTTATGTGCAGGTGAAGACCTATGCAACATCTAACCAGCAATGGTACTTGGATAGTGGGTGCTCTAAGCACATGACAGGAAACAAGGACAACCTCACATCCTTTAGAGCCAAGGTTGGACCCAAAGTTATCTTTGGTGATTCAAACTTTGGACAAACTAAAGGATATGTTGCAGTCCAGATTGGATCAATAACATTCAAGAAGGTAGCTTATGTGGAAGGACTGAAGCACAACTTAATAAGCATCAGTCAGCTGTGTGATGAAGGCTACCAGGTGACCTTCAGCAAAGCATTATGCAAAATCAAGTCAGAGGACAACACAACTGTGTTGACAGGTAAAAGGAAAGGTAACATCTATCTAGTAGATTTTCTTTCAACAGATGTAGATATTTGTTTGTTCAATTCTGTTTGTAGACCAAATATTTTATGGCATAAGAGACTAGGACACCTAAACCTTAGAACTATTGATAGGATATCCAAGGACAACCTTGTTAGAGGACTACCTTCTGGCCCCTACAAGAAGGAAGGACTCTGCAGGGCTTGTCAATTAGGCAAGCAAACTAAAAACAGTTTTAAGTCACTTAATAAGAGTGATTCACCTAGGATATTGTATCTGTTACACATGGATCTTTTTGGACCCATCACAGTACAAAGCCTAGGAGGGAAATCTTTCACTTTAGTAGTTGTAGATGACTTCTCTAGATTCACTTGGGTGTTCTTTCTAAGGAAGAAGTCTGATAACTTTAAGTGTCTGACAGAGTTTCTCAAATGTATACAGATTGAGTTCAATACTCACATTGCCCTGATCAGAAGTGATCATGGGACAGAGTTTGATTCTCTTCTTATGCAAGAGTTCTGTCAGAGTGAAGGGATCAGACATACTTTCTCAGCTCCTAGATCTCCTCAACAAAATGGGGTAGCTGAAAGGAAAAATAGAACCCTTATTGAATCTGTCACTACATTGTTGTCAGATGCTCACCTTCCTCTATCTTTTTGGGTAGAGGTAGTGAACACCTCCAACTATGTGCTGAATAGAAGTTTGATACATAAACTAAAGGGAAAGACTCCCTATGAATTACTCAAAGGGAATAAACCTAAAGTTGATTATTTTAGAGTTTTTGGTTGTATTTGCTACATACATAATAATGACAAGAAATATTTAGCAAAATTTCAAGCTAAAGCTGATGAAGGAGTGTTTCTGGGATACTCCATGATCAGCAAGGCTTATAGGGTTTATAATAAATCATCTCTAAAAATTGAGGAATCTGTTCATATATCATTTGATGAATCTAACATGTCTTTCAAGGAGAAGATCACTTCTACCATAGAACCTTTGCAGGAACATTCTCTTGTTCAAGACTTGAACAAGTTACATGTTACTCAGAAAGATGAAAGCAGTGAAGATGAAGAAAGTATTCAACACATTGAAGAGAAACAACCTGAAGAGCCAGTTGTTGTACCACAAGAGGAAACAACAACACAGGTTGGTGAACAATCAACACCCCCTGTTGATTTAGTAACATCAAGAGACCATCCAATTTCCCAAATAATTGGAGACATCTCAGCTGGTGTGCAAATCAGAAATCAGGTCAACCAAAACCTGTTGCACACATGCTTCTTATCTCAAATTGAACCTCAGTCCATTCAAGATGCAGAGCAAGATCCACACTGGATCATTGCAATGCAAGAAGAGTTGCATCAATTTGAAAGGAACAAAGTGTGGGAACTAGTGCCAAAGCCTAAGGATCACTCCATTGTTGGAACAAAGTGGGTGTTCAGAAACAAACTGGATGATCAAGGAGTAATTGTAAGGAACAAGGCAAGGCTAGTTGCTCAGGGATATTCTCAAGAAGAAGGAATAGACTATGACCAGACTTTTGCACCAGTTGCAAGATTGGAAGCCATCAGAATCTTTTTAGCTTATGCAACACATAAAGGATTCAAGGTATATCAGATGGATGTCAAAAGTGTATTTCTAAATGGAGACATCAAAGAAGAAGTATATGTCAGACAACCTCCAGGTTTTATCTCTCCAACTTATCCTGATTATGTTTTTAAATTGAACAAAGCATTATATGGTCTCAAGCAAGCTCCTAGAGCATGGTATGAGACCCTAGCATGCTTCCTTTTGGAAAATGGATTTATAAGGGGTAGAGTAGACCAAACTCTTTTCATTAGAACCCATAAGTCTCATACCCTACTAGTACAGATCTATGTAGATGATATTATTTTTGGTTCTACTGACTCAAAATTGTGCAGAAGGTTTTCCAACCTGATGCATTCTAAATTTGAAATGAGTAGCATGTGTGAGCTATCCTTCTTCCTAGGATTGCAAGTCAAATAACATGCTGAAGGCATCTTTATTTCTCAAACCAAGTATGCAAATGAATTGGTTAAGAAATTTGGTATGTCTGAAGCATCTTGCATGAAAACACCCATGCCTACCAATGTTGTATTGGATGCTGATGAACATGGGAAACCTGTTGATCAGACAACATATAGAGCAATGATTGGCTCTTTACTGTACCTTACAGCTAGTAGACCAGATATAATGTTTGCTACATGTATATGTGCTAGGTTCCAAGTAAGCCCTAGAGAGTCACACCTAACACTAGTAAAGAGGATTCTCAGGTATGTTAAAAGTTGTCCAAATCTAGGTCTCTGGTATCCAAAAGATTCAGCATTTGATTTAACTGGATTTTCTAATGCTGATTATGCTGGATGCAGAATTGACAGAAAAAGCACCAGTGGAACTTGTCAGTTCCTTGGTGACAGACTTGTCTCTTGGTTTTGTAAGAAACAAACTTCTGTGTCAACTTCAACTGCTGAAGCTGAATATATGGCTGCAGGCAGTTGTTGTTCACAAATCTTGTGGATTCAAAACCAACTCCTAGACTATGTCTACAACTTAGCGAAGTCTAAAATCTTTTGTGATAACACCAGTGCTATTTCTATAGCTCAAAATCCAGTCCTCCATAGTAGGACAAAACACATAGAGATTAGGCATCCCTTCTTAAGGGATAATGTTGAAAAGAATAAAATTGAACTGCAATATATCACAACTGATTTACAAAGGGGAGATATTTTCATCAAGCCCTTGGATGAAAAGAAACACATCTTCTTCCTAAATCAGTTAGGAATGTTAGATGCAGGAAGTCTTAAATAATATCCAAGATTTTAAAAGTTTAAAAATTGACCAAGACTAGGCAAACATCTTGATTTTTCTTATTGTCTAGAGTTTTTCTGGTCTCTGAACTGCGCTCGACGTTTTTCCCCCAGATCGTCGAACAGAGATTGACGATTTCTGAAATCGTCGACCTGAGTTCAGTGTTTCTCAGATAGTGTGAACTATCTCTTCCGGTCAGCGATCGTCGAACGTCGCTCGACGATGTTGTTCTCTGAACGATCGTCGAACGGAGCTCGACGCTCTCCAATAGCGTCGAACGGAGCTCGACGCTCTCCAATAGCGTCGAACGGAGATCGACGATATTGAAGACTCTTCAGATTCCTTTAGAAGCCCCGATCGTCGAACTGAGTTCAACGATCTTTCCATTTCTGCGTCGAACCCTAATATAAAATTCATTTTTCGCCGTCGTTCTCCTTTGCGCTTTCGATTTCTCTGCAAAAACTTTCTTTCCCTCCAAATATTTCTGCACTTGGTCGTTTTGTTTGTTGAATCTTTGCAGGTAACTATGGTTGTTTCTGCTGCTGTTCTCGCCGCCATGAAATTTGATGCCGGCTTTGACATAGACATGGAGTCCTTCAGCACGATAGATCAGGTTTTCTAGGACATCTTGGAGCTATTCAAAGAGCAGAAACTTGCTGCAATCATGACCACAAGGATTAAGCTTGCTTCTGATGAAATTAAAGAGTGGGTCTACACTGCCCACAATCAGGATCAAAACACCATTGTTGGATCAATCTCTGGCACACAGGTACCCTTGACCCCAGCAATTCTAACAGAAGTCTTTGAGTTAAGTACTGGTGGAGATTCTGCTGATTTATCTGGAGAAGAATATGCTGACTTGCTTGCAAGAATGGGTCATTCTGAGGCTAACCCTAGCAAGCTGTTGAAAAAGAATCTGTCCGTGGAATATAGATTCCTGGTTGATGTAGTTGGGAAAGTCCTATTGGCTAAGCACTCTGCCCATGATACTATTTCCAGGTATCAGCTATGCTTAATGGGAGCCATAGTGGACAGGAAGAGCTTGAACTGGGGAGAGGTCTTCTTTGACCTAATTAAGAAGAAAATTAATAAGAGTTTTGTAAATTTTGGAAGGATCTTAGGCATTTTTCTGCAGAATAGATGCCCTGCATTGCTAGTATCTTCTGGGATACACATAAATGGTTCCAAGAGACTGTCCTGTGCCCTATTTGGTAAATGGGATAGGCAGATCATCAAGCCCAGCAGGCGCTCTTCCAGCACACGTTCAGGCACCAGGACTGTCAGAGTCACTTCCCCTCAGGTCTCTGCCCCTGCAGATGACCTGCCTGCTGCTGCCTCTCCTCCTCCCCCTCCTCCAATTCCATCTCTTCCAATTCCATCCACCATTCAAACTCCATCCACCATCATCATCTCCAGCCCCTCTCCCACATCTACACCATCTCCAATTCCAACTGTCACAGAAGAACAATTCCATCCATTATACTCCTACCCTCAACCAGATATTGCCACTTCATCACCCTCCATTCCCTCATTCACCCTTATTGATGATTCCTTCATGGATGACTCACCCTCCTCACCTCCTGAGCTACCCTCATCATCAACCTCTTACGAAGACCTTCTGCAAGAAATCATTGATCAACCCACCTTCACACCATCTATCTCCATCCCACTGTCCTCCATCACCACCTTACCCACACCTCAACCATCTCTTCCCCAATACACTAGCTCTCCTCTACCATCATCAACAGCTACACCTCCATCCTCTACCTCTGCTCCAGTCACTATTGAGCAAGTAGATCTTCCAGCCCTTGCTGACAGGATTTATGAATTGCTAGCCCCCAGGCTATCTCTTCTCTTGGAGACCTATTTGGCTCCATTACTCCAGTCAGTGGCAGCTCTTTCTGCCAGGCTCTCCTTCTTATTCCCTCAGGCAGCCCCTTCAGTAGTGTGTCTTGATCCAGCCTTGTCTGAATCTAGGCAGGGGGAGATGCCCTATGAAGTGAGCCTGCCTGCTACTGTTCTTGCTGTTTCTTCAGCTTTTGTTGGTGCTACTGCTACTGCTGCTGTTCTTCAAGATCCAGTTCCACCTCCTGTTGCTGTCTTTTCAATAGACCTCAGGTCTCTGCTGTCAGTATTTGATTCAGCCTACCTTAGTTGTCTTCCAGAGACAGTTGCTATCCAGCCCCCAGAGGATTTGTCCAAGGCCCTTGTGCCCTTCTCTTGTTGTGACCCCAGCATCATAACTTCCTTTGTTAACTCATTTTATGTTGTTGCTACTGCTGTTCCAGCTTCTACTGATATCCTTATGACAGAGGCACATGATGTTGAGCCCTCTGTGTTTTCTGATGATAGTTCTGCTGCTGATATTGCTGTTTTTGTAAGTGAAACTGTTGCTGCCCCAACTGCTGTTATTACTGCTCCAGAACCTTCAGTATCTGCTGTTGTTGCTGCTGCTTCAACTCCTGTTACCAGCTCTGTATCTACTTCTGCTTCAACCCAGCTCAAGAAAGATTTGATGAAAAAGATTGATGCTCTTTATGATGAGCAAAGCTCTGAAAGTGATGAGTTTAAGACAGATTCTGATGATTCTTCTGCTACCATTGCCAGAAAGAGAAAGACAAGGAGCAAAGCCATGAAGAGAGTACCTCCAGCCAAGGTCAAGGACAACAATGACATACCATATTATATTCTTCATGATTGCCCCATAACTGAGCACTGGATGCAGTTCTCAAAGAATCAACTCAAAGCAATGAAGAAGAAAAGGAAATATGAAAAAGGCTCTTCTCAATTCCAACATCCTCATCCTCCTCCACCACCTCCTCCTGATGTAGGTGCAGGTGGAAGTTCAGCTGCTCAACCCTATGCCAAAAGCCAAACCCCCTATCAGCCACATGCAAGATCCTATCATAGGGGAAACCAGTACAGGGGTTCTCAATCCAGAAGAGGAAATTATAGAGGCAATCAAAGAGAATTCCAAGTTTATTCTAAAGGATATTCAAGGCAACATCCCTACTCCAGGGAAGGACAAATCTCATCTGACACCACCTCTGGTCCTTTTCCCTATAAATTGAAGGAAATAGTTTCATCCAAGCCTCCTCAAGACAATCCATCTAATAGATATGAGCCACCAGTGCCATTTGAAGATCCTGAAAATAATCCAGCTGCTTGGACTGCAAGGATGAAAGAGCTTGCTGCACTGGATCAGATTAAGAAAGCTAGAGAGCAAGACAGAGACTCCTCCAACATCACTACAATGTCTGAACAGAGAAAGAAAGAGTTGGAAAGATATGGGTCAAGCAAATTCTTTGATTCTGATAGATACATGGAGCTGCATCCTGAAGCTGTAGTTCCCAGGCCCAAACAGCAAACCTCTTTAGGTGCAGCAGATGATACAAGATCAAAGAAGAAAGCTCTCAACCCCAATAGAAAAATCAAACTCATTAAGAGCGAGGAGAAGAAATGATTATGTAAGGTGACAATCACTCTGATTTCTGATTATTATCTGGGATGATATATATCTGTGGTTCTGCAATGTCCAGCTTTTTGCTTTTCTGTATTGTTGCTTGTATGTTGTTATTTTAATTTTTTTTTCCAAATTCTGTAAATAGTAATCCTAACCCAAATAGGGGGAGATTGTTGGAACACCCTATTACTAATTTGGGTCAGGATCACTATGTCTCTAGGAAACCAGTTTTTGACCTCCTGTATAGATCTAAAGGTCAATTAGAATTGAGTCTAAGGGTTAGAAGTCTAGGTTTGGAAGCTGCCCTCAAGACCAAGACTTTTTCAGTTTGAGACTAAGTCATATCGTCGAGCTCAGCACGACGATTCGTCGAACTCCGATCGACGATCGTCTAGCTCAACTTCGACAGATCGTCGAGCTCAATTCGACGATCGCTGAGCTCAACTTCCACAAATCGTCGAACTCCATTCGACGATCTGCGAGCTCAGTTCGACGATCTTGACTCAGTATTGGATCTCTATCGCTGAGCTCAGTTCGACGATAGCAGAGCTCAGTTCGACGTTTTCTGATGACTTCAAGGATTTTTCAAGATTCAAATTCAGATCAGTTAAGGAGTTATTCTGCAATTAATTCAGAAGATTTTCTAGCCGTTTTCATTTATTTCTGGACCAAGTTTCAAGGGATTTTCAAGGAATGTTTCTTTGGACTTTCCTCCAGAAGACATTTTGCAATTAAGGATGCAATTAATACAGGCCAACGACTATTCTTGACAGAGGATGTTTTTCTATTCAGTACCAGAGAATAAAAGACAAGATTTTTGAATCTCTCTCAGACATCAATAATCTTCAGAACACAGACAAGAAGAACAAGAACAATATATTCTCTGTCTCAAAGAATTCTCTCAAGAACACACATCCAAGGAGATCAAACTTTCTGAAATCTTCTGATCTCTCTTGTCTCAAGTGTTCAAGGCTAACATCTTTCAAGACTCCAGACACCTAACATTTCAGCTGTTGCTGAAATCATCTTTTGCTGGAGATCAACTTCTGAAGGCCTATCACCCTACAACAAAGCTTCTTTTCCTGAACATCTCAAGGACTCAGGGGGAGCTTTGACACCATCAAATCCACATAGTCTTCTCAGCTGCTTTGAGAAAGAGAAGACTTTCATCACTCTCTCATCCCCATCTCTGTAAAGGGTTTCTCAAACTCCCTTCAAAAGTTTGAGCTTGGTTTTTGAGCACCTTGTCAAAAGCTCATTGGTGGCAAGACACCTGATCAAAAAATCTGATTTGGTTTTTGAGCACCTTATCAAAAGCTCATTGGTGCCCAGGACACCTGATCAACTCATCCTGCAGTGGATTTCTACCTAGGGTGGTAGAAGAGTGGATGTACCCAAGTTTAGGGGAACCACTATAGCTCATTGTGTCATCTGGATTGCTTGTCTTTATCTTTTGTTTCTGGCTGTGATTGTTCTGTGATTGCTTTGTGATTAGTTTAGTTCTGTGATTAGATTTAATAATTGCTTCCCTGTTCACTCAGATTACAACAATTGTTGTAAAAAGTTTTCAAGCATCATATTCTCTATTCACCCCCCCCCCCCTCTAGAGTATATCAGATCTAGCTGCACTTTCAGGGGGTAATCCTGGCAGTTTCTCAGGAAATACCTCGGGGAAATCCCGCACTACCCGTACATCTTTCATATCCAACGCCATCTCCTTCAACTCAAAACAGATCATGAAGACTTCATCCCCCTTCATATGGGCTTTTACTGCCTGAACTGAAGATAACAACATACGAGGTGTGAAGCTAATACCTTGGAAGATGTCGTCGGTGTCTCCATGTCTCAAGTAGATTCGTTTCTCTGCACAGTCAATCCTTGTAAAGTGCCAGTCCAACCACGCCATGCCCAAAATGATGTCAAACTCCGGCATTCTCAAGACCGTGGCAGGCTTATCAAAGGCTTTTTCCCCAATGAATATCTCGAACTCGCACTTAGCGGTTGCAATCATCTCCGAGCTATCCGGTAGGCGCACTCGACGGGCTATACCAGTAAAGTATTATACGCCCTCCATGTCCTTAATGAAGTTCTCAGACACAAAGGATTGTGAGGTACCGGTATCGAACAGCGCATAGGCCGTCTTCCCGCCAACTATCATGGTGCCTAAGTACCAATAACCAAAACTTATTGCTAGGTGTCTAGTATGTCTCAAGCAACTTTAAGTTAAACAATGAAAACGTGATAATTACTTTAATCATACCTGCAACCATATCTTGGGGATTTCGTTCTTGCGGCATGTCCAGCGCGTACACTTGATCCCGAGCAGGGCCGGGGTTTCCTCCTCGCGTTCCTCGTCCTCGACCACACATATAACCACGCCCCCGCGGAGCTGTCGGAGGGAGAGCAGGAGGGACATTCCCAAACAATCGCGGGCAGAAACGTCGAATGTGGCCCGGCTGGTTGCATTCAAAACACACCAGCCCACGATGCCCTTCAGGTTGCTGAAATTGTTGAGGCTGAGGCGGTGGAGGCAACGCAGGCGGCTGCGGAACCGGATGCTCCACTCTAAAATCTCGGTGGAAACGTCCTCCACCTCTTTGATGTCCTCTTCCTCCTCTAAAGTACTGCCTTCTTATGTTGCTTGGGCCAGATTCTATCACGCCCTCCGCAGGTCTCTTACCACTACTCAAGTGATCCGCCTCCAATCTCTTCGCCATGTCGATAATCTCCGCCAAGCTAGCGTCCGTTATAAACAAAAGGGCCTGCCTTAGGGGATCTAATAGCCCCTTGTAAAAACGCTTGGCGTATCCTCTATCATCCAAATCATAAGAAGCCGCGAACCTCGCGAGGTGCTGAAATTCTCGCTGATAATCCATAACTGATTTTGATCCTTGCTTCAGTAGAAGAAACCTCTCTTCGAGTTCATTTCGAGCGGATGTGGGAATGAAGTGCTCCAAGAAGACATCCGAAAACTCGCTCCAACTTATCTCTGTATGGACCCGGCCTTGGAAGGTGGATCCCATGAGGGACTTCCACCACCTCTTAGCATGTAGTTCCAAGACGGACACCGCCAACGTCACATCCATGTTGGCTGGGCAATGGATCCCCGCCAGCAACTCCTGCACCGTGTCAAGCCATTCCTCCGTGCGTACGGCCGACTCCGTCCCGAGGTAGGCGGGAGGGGAGAGGGCCCGAAAGGTGCTCAAACAGTTGGAGCCCGGAGCCTGTTGTTGCACCGGAGGCTGTTGCGCCCTAAAGGCATCCAGGATGGCGGTGAGCGTCTGCCCCAACTCGGATTGTTGGAACTGAGTGGGTATGAAAGGGGCAGGAGTGCCCCCCATCGACTCAGCGTGCACTGGAATTTACACGTAAAACACAAACGTATGGTCAGGTTGGCTAATCTTAAGGTCAAAGTTGGACAAACTTAGTGTGAATTACATATGGGCACACCACTGCTTGCGCCAAGTCAGTTTGTCCCCAAACTGACTAATCGAACGGGGGTGGTACCATTGTTGAATGACTTCTTTAGTTGAGGATCATGACAAACTGATACCATTTGTAAGACCCACCCTCCCGAATCCCAAAACATGACACGAAGGAGGGTCTTATGCCCGGAACAGCCGCCTTGCGGTAGCATTAGCATACGGGCTAACCTGTACCACAAGATGCCTATTCCGCCGGCTACAACCAATATTAATATAAACATGCCAACCCAACCATAATATAAAAGAGAAGTCGAATCCACACCAAGTATATAGTCCAAATATAACAAAAAGAAAAGCTAAAACATGCTTCTTAAATATCAGAGTACAACTATATAATTGCCCAACGGGCTACATCAGAGTCGCTCAACACTCACATTCGTAAACGACGGCAGCGACGGCACCGTCACATCAGGCCCTGTCGTCCTGGCCTGGCAGTCTTGCTGCAGAGTTTGCGGCTGCTCTACCTGCGGGGTGACCTCCTAAAAAGGAAGACGTAGCAATCGTTAGTCAAAAAGACTAAGTGGCTTCACATCCGCTCCCCCGGCGACTCCTCGGCACCGGGCGGAGAAAGGAACAAGGGTAATATATACAAGTAGTAAAACAGGTACAAGCAGGTGGTAATAACACATGAATAACAATATTATAAACTAGCAGTTCTACTTGAGCAATAGTAATTCAACAAGTACATGAAACTATAACACTTAAGTAACTTAATTTATAAGGATGCGCATACAAGCTTATAAGTTAAGCATCAGTTTACATAAAGTAATTCATCGTATATGAGTGCCCATACAAACTTATACGATGAGGTTCTTGTTGTGCAATATTATGAAATGGTATGTATGTTATGCAATGACTCACCCATGATCACACACAAGCAATTGCTATGTCGACATAAACTATAATCCCCACTATTCGAGCAGTTAGCTAACCACTCAGGCATCAACCGTCATGGCCAGGCGGTGACAGTAGAGCGGGCATCTCTACTACTAGGCAGCATCCACACTGCTTCACCTAGGCCTCCGTACGCCTCAACGCTAAGAACACAACAGCGGAGCCCATGCGTACTATGGCCCAGCGGGGGTCTCAGGTAGATGTGCACCGAGAACACAGCCCCGAACTGACCTTGTGTTACCCGGAAGGGGCCTCGGAAGAAAGCACGAGGACACAACCCAACCGTTCACTTGGCACGGAAGGGGCCCCGGGACGTGAACACCGAGGAAATAGCCCAACCGCCCAAAGTCTAACTGTCAACTCCCGTCGGTGTGACGATCGGCGAGCCCGTAGACCTTCCACACTATGCTTAACCCAGGATTACGACACCGCGTGTCGACTCACACCGCATTCAAATTCTACATCACCGTGGCATGGAAGGGGCCTCAGAAGTAAGCACAAGGATACAGCCCAACCATCCACTCGGCACGAAAGGTGCCCCGGGATGTGAACACCGAGAACCAAGCCCAACGTCCGTCCATACCCCATCTCAACACTAACCCAACTAGTGACGGTCAACACCGCACTTACATCCTTCCACAATACTACCCGTAGGGAGACTACGCTTTAAGTATTGGACTACTAAATTTCATTCCAACCATCAAACATACTCATGGACATAGTTTATCCTTTTATATGTCATTCCAAATGATTTCAACATAATATAACATAATGCGCATATATAATAGTCTACCAATTTCTAACAAGTCATTTCGTTTAAGTAAGTTTGCTTCGCAATTCAGTTATACGAAATACAATTAGTAAACTTCATCATTCATAGAACTACGGTGGTTAACATAAAATAGTTCACCAAAATCTCGAGTTAATTTGCAACATCGATTCCACCGAATCCAAATCCATATTATATAAAACCCCAGAATTTAAGTGCAGAATAAATCTGGACAGCAACTTCAACCGGAGATTCCTGAAATTACAGGAATCCGGTGAAGACGTGTAACGCCTCGATGGAAAGGTCTTTCCATGGGTTACAACTTATATATTCAGCCCACAACTCAGATTTGACTGTATCCTATTCGAAATCGGCTTCAAAGTCCACTGCGCACAGAACACAATTTCTGCATGCAGGTTTTATCAGACGTCATTTTCGTTCAGGCTTTCCCGTGTCTACAAACTTCGCCTGAAGTCGTTCAAACATTCGTTGGAAAGGTATTTTCAAGGGCTTCAACTTTCGTGTTTTGTCGAAAGCCCAGATCTGACTATATCCTACATGAAAATGGCCAAGAAGATCGATGCACGCAGAACACAGATTCTGCACGAATCTTAAAGCGGAATAAACGACATCGGTTCATCTTCCTCTTCAGGTCGACCTTCCAAAATCACTCCAGAAATTCCTCCTCCCTTATTCACCCTCAATAGGCCACTTCTCCTCACGAAACCATCCACCCCTCATCACATAGAAGAAAGGGGAGGTTGAAGAGATCTAAAACATAGAACACATGTCCAAGCATGGCCATACCTAGAAAACTCCTTCTCTCCATCAGGACTCTCTTGAGTCGATATCTCTCCTAAGAAAATAACTAAAGATCTATCACCAAGGGAGAGGGTAGGAAACTCACCTCATTTCCAGCGTTTCCACTATTTCCGGCCATGGATCTTGTGAGTCTTCTCGGCGGCATTTTTTTTTCACGGCGGCGGCGGATCTCCTCCTCTAGAACTTGCTCCAGCAACTTCCTTCTCTCAACAGGAGTTTTTCTCAGAAAATAGGGGATGAAATGAGCATGGAAACGACAAGGGTTTTCACTTCCCCTTTTATATAAATGTGACACGGGTAGGGACACGTCTGTGTCTCTACCCGTGTTATACACCATTGTGTCGACACCAGCGTGTCGACACCAGCGTGTCGACACCAGCGTGTCGACACCAGCGTGTCGACACCAGCGTGTCGACACCAGCGTGTCGACACCAGCGTGTCGACACCAGCGTGTCGACACCAGCGTGTCGACACCACCGTGTCGACACCAGCGTGTCGACACCAGCGTGTAGACACCAGCGTGTCGACACCACCGTGTCGACAAAAGACTCGGGTGTTACAAATTCTATTCACATGTGCTGCCTAGTTGTCAGCACTCCCTTGAACCCCAGTCAGCTCTCCTGACTTTAAGAAACACGCACGAGGGGCCTAGTGTGATTTGGGACGTTACAATGGGTTTGAGGGATTCTGAATAAAAGCACAAACGTGCAATCTCACCCGTGATGGGTTGGAGGGATTTTGAATAAAGGCACTAATGTGCAATCTCACCCGCGATGGGTTGGAGGGATTCAGGACGGGTTTGTCCTGCAAGCTGGAGGCTCAGGTTGGAATGTATTACATGTGCATAAACTTGTGGCAGGTCATGCGGTACTGGGCCAATCGTCACACAGATGGCAGTACGGTGACTCTGGCGAGGTGTGATGGCTTGAGGGGCCAGTGGGTTATTTTACGCTGCGATCTGGAGGAAGATCCCCGAAAACGCACACTCGACCAAAAATACTGGTGGGTATCCAGCAAATAGTACGCAGAGACTCTAGAGTGCACCTAGTATGTGTACAAAGGCATATGGGAGGTCTAGGCCTAGGAGTGGAGACGCCCGCTCCACTACTGTCGTAGCCACAATGGTGGTACCAGAGAGTGATGCTAGCTCCGAAAAGTGGGAACTAAAGATCTGTGATCACAGAGTCGTGTGTGTGAGTTGCACTTGCATGAACCATAAAACGCATGCATATCATACATTCATAACTAGGTCATACGCATCATAGATCCTTATTATATAAATTAGTATGAACTCTTTTATATGGTAAGTTATATTTCTGGAAACCTTAACTTATAAGTTTGTATGAGCATTCATATAAGTTAAGGTACTTCGGTGATGGTAGTAGTAGCTTATTTTACTTGTTGTCTTTACTCAGCTTACTTTCAGTACTTGTTTACTTACTGCACTTACTTGTTTCTGTTCAGTTCTTCTTACTTTTCCTATACCATATATATATAGAACTTCTAGAGTAGAAATATTGGATACATAAATACTTTTTAGTGTAGTTCCACTGTCACCTGTTTCCTTTGCTATACCCCTTGTTGTCCTCCGCTTCGTCCTCCCGCCCGGTGCCTAGGAGTTGCGGGGGCGAGGTGTGGAGGAAACGACTTAGTCTTTTTGACTAACGGTCGGTGTGACCAATCATTTTAGGAGCTCGAGGAGATGGAGTACCAGCAGGACGAGGTGGCAGAACGTGAGGAGCTGATACCACGACTACCTACTACTACTACTACAGCCCGACGTCAGGTGGGACGAGTTTTCTGATGATAGCATAGCTTCCACTTATTGACATTTGTGAGAGGGAGATTTGTCATTATGTACTGGGCATAAGCACCTTTTTCTCTATTTGATGAACTCATTCTGGACTGGTGTACTTCCATTATTATTTGATAGTGTTGTGACTTGTGGACTACTTATTTCATTATACTGCTTTTACTTCTTTATCTCTTTTGGCCGCACATGTTATATGATCGTACTAGCTGGCAGAATCGTCATGTTGCGGTGTCGACTAACCCGTGTGTTAGTGCCACCATAAGACGACGGTTCTGGGCATAAGACCGGGTGCCTCCTTGGTAAGGGGGAGGGGTCTTACAAACTGGTATCACTTGAACAAACGATCATAAGATAAGAAGTCCACATCACTGGACCACCCCGCTCGAGCATTAGCTTGCGGACAAACTATGCAGCGGAAGCAATGGTGTGTCCATGTGTAAAAAGTCACATAAAACAGTCCACATAAGCAATTAGTTAGGCCAATTCTAATATAAACCTTACCTTTATGCAGCGTCCACAGGTCGCCGTACCGCAGAATGTGGTTCCTCCCCCTCCAAATCTCACCCCTTTTCTATAGACATAGATGGGCCAGACCCTGATGGCCATTCTTGAGGCCTTTAGAGCCCAGCAGATTCTGGCACCGCTGCCAAATCCGGGATCAAACTGGTTGAGTGCATTCAAGAGTTTATCCCTGCTTATGTACTACGGGACGGAGAATGCGGTAAAGACCGAGTAATGGCTCGAGGCCATACATGAGATGCTGGCAAGCATCAACTGCCCTGTCAGCCAAGCAGTTCATTTGTCAACTACTGCACTGGATGCCCATGCAATGAGGTGGTGGAAGTCCATGATAGAATCCACCTATGCAGATAGGGATCTGTCAGATATATCTTGGGAGGAGTTCGGTGAGGTATTCTTGGACCATTTTGTGTCCACCACAGATCGGGATGAGTTAGAAGAGAGGTTCCTGAACCTCAAACAAGGGACCAGGTCGGTGATTGAGTACCAAAGGGAGTTTTCCCACCTTGCCAGGTTTACGAGGATACATGATTCAGACGATAGGAGGTACGTCAAGAGATTCTATCGGGGCCTTGGAGATGATTTGAGGCAGGCCCTACTGTTCATCTCTCATGTCACTTCAGCTCAGATCATCGAGATGGCCAAAAAACTGGAGGCAGATCAGCTGATGGTGCATAACAGAGGAAAGAGACCGCTGGATGGGTCGTTCTTCGGGGAGAATAGTCGGGGCTCACAGAGAGGTAGAGTCATGAGGCACAAGAGAGGTGGGGGACGTTATCGTCCCAACTACAGGCAGGAACAGAGACCCCCTGTAGCACCAGCTCCTCCACCACCACAGACACATGGCCAGATAAGAAAGGATGATCGTGGCCAGCGACCGATAGTTTGTTTCGGGTGCCATCAGCCGGGCCACATTAGATCTGAGTGCCCGCATCAGTTTCGTCCACTCCCTCCTCCACCTCCTCCACCTCTGGTGGCACCTCCAGTACAGTAGGGTCAAGGTCAAGGATGAGGTCGAGGTCGAGGCCGAGGCCAAGGACCTTTTGGTTGAGGCATAGGACAGGAGCAGATGTATGCATTAGATCTCGCCGAGCCGAGGAATCCCGAGGAAGTCATCACAGGTATATAACTTATGTTATGAAATTAAGACATTTTATATATATTATTTTACATAGTCTTGACCTTGGAGTATAACTAACCATTTGAAACTCAAACAACCTCAGGCATAGTCTTTATCAGCGGCAAGCCCGCTCATACGCTGTTTGATACGGGTGCTTCGCACTCGTTCGTATCAGAAGCCTTTGTGGAAGTATTGGATAGCGTGGAACGATTCACAGGCTCGACGATGAGAGTGAGGCTACTAGATCTCGACTTGATACTGGGCTTGACTTGGTTACATTGGAACCATGCCCAGATCGATTGCCCGTCGAGAAGGATCATATTGAGGCATGGGGACTCCCACATCATCGTCGAAGGTATTAGACTTGTCTCCCATCTCTTATTATCATCTGTACATGCTGTCAAAGCCCACAGGCAAGGAGAGGAAGTATACATTATCTGCTTCGAGATGGCGGTAGGAGAGGCTTCTATTGTGGACATTCCAGTGGTTCGGGATTTCTCCGACGTGTTTCCGGAGAAATTGCCCAGATTGCCACCGGCCAGGGACACGGACTTCCGTATTCAGTTGGTGCCAGGAGCGAGGCCCCTATCTCGGGCACCGTACAGGATGGCCCAAAGGGAGTCCAGGACACAGCTACAGGAGCTGATAGAATCAGGATTTGTTCGACCGAGCTCATCACTGTGGGGAGAACCGGTGTTATTTGTCAAGAAGAAGGATGGCCCCTTGCGTCTCTGCATCAACTATCAGGAGCTGAACTGGTTGACGGTCCGGAATGCATACCCGCTACTCCGGATCGACGAGCTTTTTGATCAGCTTCAGGGAGCTTTCTGGTTCTCCAAGTTGGATTTGAGATCTGGTTATTATCAGCTGCGGATCCAGGAGGAGGACATTCTGAAGACGGCTTTCAGTTCTCGCTATGGATTGTACGATTTCACGGTGATGCCTTTAGAGCTCACAAATGCGCCTTCTGCATTCATGAGCTTGATGAACCGCGTCTTCGAGCCCTACCTGGACAGATTCGTTATAGTCTTCATCGATGATATACTGATCTACTCCCGGACACAGGAAGACCATACTCAGCATTTGGCCTTAGTTCGGGGAAGTAGAGAGAGCACCAATTGTATGCTAAGTTCTCCAAGTGCCAGTTCTGGCTGCAAGAAGTAGCATTTCTGGAACATACTATCAGTGGGGCAGGATTGGCCATGGACCCAGCCAAGGTACAGGCAGTTAGAGATTGGTCACGACCAAAGTCAGCGTCAGACATACGCAGTTTTCTGGGGCTCGCAGGATATTATCGCAAGTTCGTGGAGGGGTTCTCGAGGATAGCACTCCCCCTCACGTCCTTGACGAAGAAGGAAGCAACTTTTACATGGACGGAGAAGTGCAAGGCGGCGTTTCAGGAGCTGAAGGACAGGCTCACCTCTTCCCCCGTCCTTGCACTTCCATCTGGGAAGGAAGGATTTCACATATATACTGACGCCTCATATCAGGGGATGGGTGCAGTCCTGATGCAACACGAACATGTCATCGCTTATGCTTCAAGGAAGTTGAAGAAGCATGAACAGACTTACCCCGTACATGATTTAGAGATCGGGGCGGTGGTATTTGCATTAAAGATCTGGAGACATTACCTATATGGGGTTCATTGTGATATCTTCTCAGATCATAAGAACCTCAAGTATGTTGACACACAGAAAGACCTGAACCTGCGCCAGAGAAGGTGGCTTGAATTCTTATGTGATTATGATTACACCATGCATTATCATCCGTGGAAGGCGAACACCATGACAGATGCCTTGAGTAGGAGAGCCAGCACCTCAGTACCAGAGCCTTGGGTGATGTCCATGGAGCTGTTGCAAATGCTAGAGGATATGCATATTTCTGTCGTTTCCGAGTCCGAGCCGGAGACCTACTGGGAGTACTTGAACTCTCTGATCGTGGAGTGTGATATACAAGAGCGCATTAGGGTACAACAGAGGTTAGATGTAGCTTTGGTGCCAGTGTTCAGTGCCCTGGAAGGGGGCAGGTCAGGTGATTATTCTTTGCTTGATGACCTCGTTCATTTCCATGGTCGTGTTTATATACCCGCAGGAGGTGGTATCCGGGAGGATATACTCAGGGAGGCACACAGCATTCGGTACTCAGTGCACCCCGGTATCACCAAGATGACAGCGGATCTGCGGAGGAGCATGTATTGGCCGGGAATGAAGAGGGAGATCATCTCCTATGTGACACACTACGAGACATGCCAGCGAGTAAAGGCAGAATGCAAGACCCCCGGAGGGTTACTACAGTCACTGACGGTCCCTGAGTGGAAGTTTGAGGATATTGCTATGGATTTCGTACACAGATTGCCTTGCTCCCACTCGGGGCATGATTCTGTTTGGGTCATTGTCGATAGACTGACCAAGGTGGCCCGATTTATACCTATCAGGAAGGACAGTCCAGTTACTATTTTGGTGAGGTTGTTTGTGGAACAGTTCATCAGGTACCACGGGGTCCCCAAGACGATTGTCTCGGATCGTGATGGTCGATTCACTTCTAGGGAGTGGAGAGCGGTGCAGGCATACTTGGGTTCTCAGCTTGCTTTTAGCACCACTTTCCATCCACAGACTGATGGTCAGACAGAGCGGACCATCAGGACCATAGAGGATCTGCTACGATTGTGTATACTGGATACAGGGAGGCCCTGGGAGAGACTGTTGCCACTGGTCGAGTTCTCCTACAACAACATTCACCAGGCGAGCATTGGGATGACACCTTATGAGGCTCTTTACGGGAGGAAGTGTCAGACACTGCTATCTTGGTGATGTAGGCCCCGTCCTAAAAGATACTACACGGACGGCGTGACGATGACTCTCGCAACTCTCAACGCTCTCTAACCCGCACACTATGAAAACGCAGCCGACTCAATGCTTTTATTTATTTTCTCGCGCTAACATACGGATAGCCGATCCGCAAAAAGGAACGGAGAATGGCTATAGGCCAAAATCCTTTTCCGGCTAAAGGGAATAATATTGATTCTCACGAGCTTGGAGTTGTACCAAAATAGATCCACCAAAAAAAATTCACGAATTCGGAAAATGGTAGGATCTATCCCAACTAAAACGAAGAAGCAAGGATCGCCACTCCTCTTGAAAGGTCTTCGGAAAACCAAACGAAAACATCAAACTATTAAAAGTATTACCGCGAAAATTAACGATTCAAATTCCACGCAAAAATCGTCCACCACAAGAACTAACTAAGAAAAGAAATCTCTTGAGTAGATAGTTTCGTTACCCCGCTCGGAAAAGTAGATCCGAGATGTTTGGATCCACAAGAGACAATCGCTTTCCTTGGACGCGGCGGGAGATGCACCAAGGATGAAGAACTCGTTCGTCTTTCCCGCTTCTCACCGTAGAAGTTCACCGTTGGACTCTTACTTCCTTGCACTTGACTCCTCAAATCAAAGGAGGCCGAAAATTAATAGGTGGTGAAGGAGCCGTGGAGAAAGGCATGTTGGTGGAGGGGAAAGAGAGGAGGAGAGGGAGGAGATGGGCGGCCGAGAGCTAGGGTGAAGGGGGGCGGCCGAGTGGATGAAGGAGGGAGACCCCTAAGGGGGGGGCGGCGACAATAGAGAGGGGAGAGGAGAGAATTAGGTTTAGGGATTTTGGGTTCTCAATTCATTCATAAAACTGAAATGAAAAATACAATAGTCATGACCTTTTATAAGGCTTACATCAAAAAAAGCTATGAGCAGCCCCATAACAGTGGCTAAACGCACACCAACATTAAAAATGTCAAAAATTAAAAATTAGCTCATAAACTAGCAAACTAAAATTAATATTAATAATAAGTCTTTTTGCGTTGGCAAAGATTGTAGCCATGGCCGCTGCGGCGCCGCAAATCCTTGGTCGGTGGATCAACATCTTCATCTTCCGCCAATATCCCGCGATCACCATGAACACCAAGTGCGCCAACGTCGTCATCTTTACCACCCATTAGGCCGCCATGATGGTCGTCGCCATCAATCCTCCCCCGCTCAAAAGGACTCATCACCGAGGAGTGGGCGGGAAAGTAACGACGCAAGAGATCCACATCCAGAAGATCCACCTGTGCAGCAAGGAGCCAAGAGTCGTCCGAATCAGGACGACCACGCCACCGGATCAAAAACCTGTGAATGCCACCGTCGGAAGTGGGAAACACCGCGTCTTGTAAAATCCTGTCAGGCAAGAAATCGGTCTGGGGGAACCTTGGAAATGCGTTAGGCGAAGAAGAAAAACAAGTTGCATCATCAGTAGGCAACATACCTCCCGGTGAATCCGAAGGAGAGAGCGATCCAGAAACAATCTCACCCCCACCCCATTAGACGATATAGTGGAAATATTAAACGGACAGACAAAAATTCGGGTGGTGGAGTGACATAAAGTGTTAAATCCGAAATGTTAAAAACAGGAGAGATTCCCCAATCAGCGGGTAACTTTAATAAGTATGCATTTTCACCTAGCTTCTTCAAAACCCGAAAAGGACCGGCTCTCTTATTCGCTAATTTCTTTATGGTTCCCGAAGGCAGCCGTTCAGGGATAAGTCGAACCATTATCAAATCACCAATATTCAAGGAGACTGCTCGCCTATGTATGTTAGCATTCGATTGATAAATATCAAATTGTTGAGCTAACGTCTTGCCAATGTGCTCATGGAGAGCGTGAACGTGCGAGGCGAAGTCCTGTGCAAATTGACTGGATTTAAAAGATGGAGGTAACGGAACCAAGTCAAGAGGCACGGGCGCCTTATATCCATGCACTATCTCATTCAAAGATAAACCGGTGGACCTATTCTTAGAATTATAGTACGCTAATTGAGCATGCGGAAGAATAAGGTCCCACGTACCCTTATGATCACCCACTAAACAACGAAGCAAACCTCCCAAGCTACGGTTAACTACTTCCATTTGCCCATCTGTTTGGGGATGATAGGCCGACGAGAACATAAGTTTAGTATCCAAGAGCTTCCAAAGTGTTTTCCAGAAATAACTAGTAAATTTAACGTCCCTATCACTCACTATCGTTTTGGGGGTGCCCCGATGTGCCACGACTTCTTTGAAATACAATTTTGCGACATGTGAAGCATCGTTAGTGTTATGACACGCGATAAAATAGGCCATTTTGGAGAAACGGTCCACGACGACCAGAATGGAATCATGTCGCCTAAAAGTCAGAGGGAGGCCCAATATAAAGTCCATGCTAACGTCCATCCATGGTACAGACGGGATCGGAAGGGGTGTGTAAAGGCCCGTGTTGGTCTTGTTACCCTTTGCCAATTGACATACGCGGCAACTCCCTACGATTTTATTGACCATTGGTTTGAGGCCCGGCCAAAAGAATTTGTCCTCTACGAGTGCTATCATTTTGTCTCGACCGAAATGTCCGCCTAGCCCTCCACTATGTAACTCCCAAATAATAAAATGACGTAACGATGAGCGGGGAATACATAACTGCATATGTTTAATTAAATACCCGTCACGGAGGTAGAATGCCAAGATAGTGGACGGGGAATTGTCCTGAGCGGCGAAGTATATATCCTTAAAGTTCGAGCATTGAGCATATTCATCTTTAATTCTTTCAAATCCTATGACAGTTACCTTCATGGTAGATAGTAACAAGGTGACCCGACTAAGAGCGTCCGCCACACGATTTAACGTACCCTTAAGGTGCTTGATAATGAATGTGTACTCCTGCAGGTAGGAGACCCATTTGGCGTGCCGAGGACTGATTTTACTTTGTGAGTTTACGAATTTTAGCGCCTCATGGTCAGATAATATCACGAATTCTTTCGAAATTAGATAATGTCGCCAATGTTGGAGACAACGTATTATGACATAGAACTCGCGATCATAATTGGAATAATTTAACTTTGGACCGGCTAATTTTTCACTAAAATACCCTAGCGGATGTCCCTCCTGGTTTAAAACTCCTTCGATTCCTATCCCCGATGCGTCACAGGATAATTAGAACACCTTATTAAAATCCGGCAACCGGAGTAGCGGGGCTTCGGACATCCGTTCCTTAATTGTTTGAAAGGCACTAGTGGCCGCTTTTGTCCAACTGAAATCACCCTTCTTCATGCATTCAGTGATTGGCGTCATGATACTACTAAAATTTCGAATGAACCTGCGATAAAGCGTGGCCAATCCATGGAAACTTCTAACTTCCCGAATATTTTTAGGTTCCGTCCATTCTCTAATAACTTGGACCTTTTTTGGGTCAACATGAATACCTTCGGAACTCACTATGTATCCTAGGAATTCCACGGAAGTCACACCAAGTGCCACTTTTTAAGATTAATAAATAATTTTTCTTGGCGCAGTGTTGTAAGGATGGTCCTTAGGTGAGTTTCACGATCCATTTGCGAGAGGATAAATACTAATATATCATCGAAATAGACCACTACAAATTGACCCATGTATGGTTTAAATACTTGGGTCATCAATCGTGAGAATGTACTTAGTCCTTTGGTAAGCCCCTCTCCAAGCACTAACCACTCATAGAGTCCATCCTTAGACTTAAATGTCGTTTTCCATTCGTCCCCTTCCCGTATCCTTATTTGATGATAACCGCTTTTAAGATCCAATTTTGAAAATATGGCGGCTCCTGATAGCATATCTAATAAATCGTCCAAATGGGGAATGAGAAACCTATATTTGACAGTTATTTTATTTATGGCCCGATAGTCTACACATAATCTCCAAGATTTATCTTTCTTCGGGACCAAAAGGGCAGGGACGGCACACGGGCTCTTACTATGGCGGATAAATCTCTTTGCTAGTAAGTCTGAAATCAAGATTTGTAGCTCGTCATGCGCGGAGGGATTGAGCCGGTAATGGGGAAGGTCAGGCAAAGAGGAGCCTGGGACGAAATCAATTTCGTGTTGTATATCCCTCATGGGTGGCAACTCAGATGGTAAGTCCACCGGATAGACGTCCTTATATTCTTCCAATAACGTTCGCAGGGATAACGGCAAATTCTCTAAAGAGGGTGAATCTTCCTTAGCTTGGAGGCATACTAGCGCATAGATGACACCATCCAAGAAGGTCTCGCGCTCTAACTCTTTCTTGCTTATTAGGCTTATAGTTTTCTGTTCCGCAGGCACAATTGTGTCTTTGGAGGCACTCGACGGATCCTTATGCGGTGTGGGTTTAAGAACAATGGTCTTACCGTTGAACTTGAACTCGTAGGTGTTGGTTCGTCCGAAATGGGTCACGTCGTAATCATAAATCCACGGGCACCCTAGTAGTACATGACAAACATCCATGGGGATGACGTCGCACCACACCTTATCAATATAGCTCTTCACCGTAAGTGGAACTAAACACCGCTTAGATAACGCGATTGACGTTTTGTTTACCCATGCTATTTTATACGGATGGGGGTGCGGTTTGGGGACTAAGTGCATACGAGGACGGCATTTTCCGAAATGACATTCATGCAACTTCCGCTATCTATTATTAATTTGCACCACTTTTCACCGCTTTTAAAATTTAACGAGAAGATGTTCGTCCTATTATATTCGTCCAACGCACGCGGTGTGGCTAGAATACACCTCATAACCATCATAAAAGAATCATCTTCGATATCACTGAGCTCGGCATCCGATTCACCGCCAGCTTTATAGACGAGCTCGGCAGGCTCAGACGTGGAATCTAAAAGTGCCAGTGGTTTACTCCTAGTGGGGAACTCACTAGAGTAGTGCCCTTGGATTTCGCACGAATAACATGTGACATTAGTCTTATTAATTCTTCCTACCGGAACTCTCTCACCATTGGGATTTTTGTTGTTTCTAGCGGTAATTACTATGGAGCTTGAGTCAGTCGATCGGAACTTTCCTTTGTCCCGTATGGAGGACGAAGGTGGGGGTCCTAAAATAGATTTTCTTTTCTGGAAAGCTCGTCCCTTGGACTTGTAGGCATTATGCTTTTCAATATCCAAAGCTGCATTAAAGGTCGTGTTAAGGTCCGTGTGACCATAACGCAAAAGCTTGCATTGGATGTCTGGATTGAGTCCCTTACGAAAACGGGAGAGTGTAACTTCGGGCATTTCTCTAACGTCGCAACGTACCATCATGTCCTTAAGGATACCCATGTAATCCGCTACCGAGCTGCTCCCCTGGTGAAGGGTGGCTAACTCGTCGAACATTTGAGTTCGGTGATACGCGGGGACATATTGGTCAGTCAAAAGTGCTTTCATGGCATTCCACCCAATTGAGGGTAATCCGTTCACGGTACCTAATCGTCTCTCTTCATTCAACCAGAACGTTTTGGCCCTACCCATAAGCTTCATCCATGCAACTCGCACCTTCTCACCGTCCGTCAGGTTGCGTCATTCAAAATAGCACTCTATCTCCATATCCAGTCTAAAAAAATTTGGGGTTCACTTATACCATCGTATGATGGTGGGTCAATCTTAACGGCCCTAGCTAGATCGAACTCATAAGGGGCTCGAGGCGTATGCTCATCGTGCTGATCCTTAAATTGGTTGTCTATCATCGCGTTGGTGGGCGGCCTGGGGTTGGGGACCCGGCCGGTTTATCCCAACGGCAGGATTTCGAGGCGTCGCTTGATTTAGAGCCAACCCTTGTATTAGTTGGGTGAGTGCATCGAACCTAGCGTTAAACTCTTCCCGTAGCTCCTCGATGGTGGCCGGAGTGTGGTCATCATCATGGTGGTCAGCCATACGTGAAGTGGATGGGTGATATTTCGTGCCACGCCTAGTGCGCATGAACAACAGAAAATTTGGGGCTTAGTCCAAGTTAATTTTATAATGTTAGAATTTTAAACACGTTAACCGTTGAGCGAGCAAAAATCTTTTTTTAGACTTTTATTCTTAGAAAAATAGGGAGAATTTCCAGAATTGTTTTTAAAATTTTCTGCAAAAAATTTTTTGTTTTGTTTACTAATTGCAGACCAAATTCAGAAATTTCAGATTTTGCTTGTGGTTTTGACGGGCTATGCACACCCAAGTGAGAGTCGCAAATCCTACTACAGAGAGAGCAAGGGATGGTGTTGATTGAGCAAACAACACAACCTGGCTCTGATACCAAATTTGATGTAGGCCCCGTCCTAAAAGATCCTACACGGACGGCGTGACGACGACTCTCGCAACTCTCAACGCTCTCTAACCCGCACACTATGAAAACGCAGCCGACTCAATGCTTTTATTTATTTTCTCGCGCTAACATACGGATAGCCGATCCGCAAAAAGGAACGGAGAATGGCTATTGGCCAAAATCCTTTTCCGGCTAAAGGGAATAATATTGATTCCGATGAGCTTGCAGTTGTACCAAAATAGATCCACCAAGAAAAATTCACGAATTCGAAAAATGGTAGGATCTATACCAACTAAAACAAAGAAGCGAAGATTGACACTCCTCTCGAAAGTTCTTCGGAAAACCAAACGAAAACGACAAACTATTAAAAGTATTACCGCGAAAATTAACGATTAAAATTCCACGCAAAAATCGTCCACCACAAGAACTAACTAAGAAAAGAAATCTCTTGAGTTGATAGTTTTGTTACCCCGCTCGGAAAAGTAGATCCGAGATGTTTGGATCCACAAGAGACAATCGCTTTCCTTGGACGCGGCGGGAGAAGCGCCAAGGATGAAGAACTCGTTCATCCTTCCTGCTTCTCGCCGTAGAAGTTCACCGTTGGACTCTTACTTCCTTGCACTTGACTCCTCAAATCAAGAAGGCCGAAAATTAATAGGTGGTGAAGGAGCCGTGGAGAAAGGCACGTTGGTGGAGGGGAAAGAGAGGAGAGGGAGGAGATGGGCGGCCGAGAGCTAGGGTGAAGGGGGACGGCCGAGTGGATGAAGGAGGAAGACCCCTAAGGGGGGAGCGGCAATAGAGAGAGGAGAGGAGAGAATTAGGTTTAGGGATTTTGGGTTCTCAATTCATTCATAAAACTGAAATGAAAAATACAATAGTCATGGCCTTTTATAAGGCTTACATCAAAAAAAGCTATGAGCAGCCCAATAACAGTGGCTAAACGCACACCAACATGAAAAATGTCAAAAATTAAAAATTAGCTCATAAACTAGCAAAATAAAATTAATATTAATAATAAGTCTTTTTGCGTTGGCGAAGATTGTAGCCATGGCCGCTGCGGCACCGCAAATCCTTGGCTGGTGGATCAACATCTTCATCTTCCGCCAATATCCCGGGATCACCATGAACACCAAGTGCGCCAACGTCGTCATCTTTACCACCCATTAGGCCGTCATGATGGCCGTCGCCATCACTTGGGTCCAGGATGAGGACCCCAGGGCACTTGGATCGGAATATATTGAGGATACGGACGCTCAAATACGAGTGATCAGGGACCGGATGCTGGAGGCTCAAAGTAGGCAGGCTAAGTACTACGATGCGCGGCATCAGAAGGTGGAGTTCCAGGTGGGGGACAGAGTGTTCTTGAAGATACGTCCGGTGCATTGTGTTTCTCGGGTACAGAGGCACAAGAAGCTCAGCCCTCGATATATGGGGCCATATTTAATTCTTGAGCGGATCGGCCCCTTGGCCTACAGGCTGGAGCTGCCGCCAGAGCTAGGGACCTTGCACGACGTTTTCCACGTCTCTTCACTATGGAGAGCTCTCCTTTGGCCGGAGCAGCATATCACCACTACAGCAGGCCCATTAGCATCTGACAGATCAGTTCGTTCAGAGCCGCTCCGGATCGATGATACCGCGGTCCGAGTGCCGCAGAAGAAGAAAGTTCCCCTGGTGAAGGTGTTGTGGTCCAACCATGGACGGGAGGAGCACACCTGGGAGCCGAGGGATCTGATGCTAGAACGGCACCCTGAGCTTTTTACCTCAGGTAGCACTTTAATTATTGCCTAAAGTACTTATACTTTTATGCTTGATAACCCCGTAGGCCCGAACTTAAATTTCGGGGACGAAATTATTTCTTTTGTTTATTGGAGTTTGTAACATTCCATTTTCAATTAGACCCCTCTACTTAGATTGGGTTAGGACATGTGGTGGGGGCATGAGTTTAGGCTAGGTTTGAACCATGGAGTTATGGTGTAGTCACATGGGACCCACTATAGGGCCCAAGATAACCTAAGTCAAACCAGCCCAAATTGGGGTCCTAGCCACACATTGATTCCACCACTGCACCCATAACCCTAATACCAATCTAAGGGAACCATAAGCCATATCACTAAGTCACTTATTGACTCAGGTTGACCCAAGTCAACCCTTAACCTTAAATTTGTCAAACCCACACCTAAGGGCCCAATTAGTCCAAGTGGGGCACCACCATGGCCCAACCCAAGTTGGGAGGTACTTTTGGGTCCATGACCATCAAGTGGGGTCAACCCACTCATTAAGTTGACCAAGTCAACCCTAGAAGTCAACTTGGTCAACCTTAGGCCTAAAATGGGAAAAGAATGAACCAATCCCACTCCTCATGGGCTAAGCCCATGAGACAAGGCCCATGACCAGCCTAAAGGTTTAATGACAACCCCTACCCTCCTGAAATTGGATAGAGAATGCATGCATGGGGGCAATTTGGATTTTTTGGAGGAAAAGAGGAGAGAGAAAGGAGGAAGAGAGGCAATGGAGGCCATGTGGCCCTCCTTCTCTCTGCCCATGCTGCTGGCTGAGCTCCTCAGGTTTATTCCTGCAAGGTGGAGGAATTTGGGGACACTTGGTGGCCAGGAGGAAACTCCAAAGCATGGTCGGCCACCCCCCTTAACTCCAACTTCTCCCACAGCCACCCCGGCCAAATCTGAGCCCACCATCAACTTCAGGAGGAGGAAACGAGTAGAATTCGACTACTGGAGAGAGGCTTTTGCTGGAGAAATACGGAATTGGGCTAGTTCGCCGGAGCAAGCATCGGCCATGGAGCACCGCCACCGCACGCGCCGCCAAGCCCGGGTTCAGGTCCATTTCACCTCACCTCACCCCGTGCTAGCTTTCTAGCTCAATTAGGCGAGACATCGGGCTCAATCGAGCCCGATACCATGGGAGAAAGTGTGAAATTTACCGAGCTTTTCTTCTTGCTAGGGATTGCCGGAGGAGCCGCCTCCGGCAGCCTCACCACCGGGAAACGCTAGCCACCACCTCAACGAAGGTGGTGGCAATAATCGCCGGCGGTGGCGCCGGCTCAGGTGGCCGGAATTAGCCAGAAAACATGGCCCAGGAAAAGGCAATCTCAGTCGTTGGCTGTTTTGGGATGATGAACAGATGTCGTTCATTTTTATCCCGAATTAATTATTAATAATGATTTTAATGAATAGTGTTACTTTTGTCACACATTTACAGTGACCTTGCATGCTAAAATTAGGCCTCTTAGATGCAATTTCAGAACCAGACATCAACATGAAATTTGTAGGCCTAGGTCTTACCTTTATTTTGACACCCTAAACTTTAAGTTTGGAGCTGTAGGGCTCCCTATAGGTCCAATCTACCAAGACTGGTCCTAAGATAGGGCAAATTTTAAAATAAATGCCCAAGCCAAACCATAAGTCAACATGACTTCAAATTTTGGCCAGGCTTGAGTTAGGTATAGAACTAATGTCTGACCAAAAATGAGAATTTTGGATCAGAATATTTCTATAGTATTTGATGAAATACCGAAAAATAAATTAAGTGTATTTTTGGAGATATGTGGGTCCAAATACCCCCAAATTTTGGTGGGATGTTCATTGTGTTAAGATAAATCAGTGATAAAAATTTCAGGTCATTTGTCCTTTGCATGTATGGGAAATCCCACATGCATGAGTTTGGTATATTCAAATTTGGGGTGTCATTAGTAAAAATGGGAAAAAATGTGAATTTAGCCCAATTAGGTCATTGCAAGTCCATGAAACTCTGGAAAGAGGCTCATAGGAGTGGATTACACCTCTCATGAATTATTTGGGATTTTTGGGATCACGAATCCCATTATTTGAAATTATTGGAAAATATGTCTAGTTGAGAAATAAATTGGAAAATAGGGTAATAAAATTCATTAAATTATGGATTTTTGACATTAAATTTATGGCACTGTTTATTAATGTTTCCTTGGGTTTCAAGTAAAATTTACCATTTTTGCCCTTTTGGAAATTAACTGAAAATATGGGAAATTTTGTATTAAAAATTATGCAAATTTTTACACTGGCTTATTATTGTGTTTTGGTTCCTGATAAATTATTTGAGAATTTTTGGATATACTTATATATTAAAAACTCTAATAATGGCATTTTGGTAATATTCCTTAAATGGGCATAAGATAGGTCAGATCATAGTTTAAGAATTTTAGAAATTGCCCGGATTGCCACCGGCTAGGGACATAAGATAGGTCAGATCACCCACTAATTTTCTTAAAATTTTGGTGTGAGTGGTTGAGGTATTTTATTTGAAAAATGGTTGGATTGGAATTTATTTAATAAATAGAAAATAAATAGAAATTTGCATGAAAATATCATGAGATTTCATAGGCAGCAATATTTAACCTTATTAAACACCTAGTGAAAACCTTAGGCAGGTTGAACCAATAATTGTAGTACTTCATGTTCAAGGTGATCCGGTCGCACAATTAAAGAGATTAATTTAGGCCCCTTAATCCATGGGAAAATAACGAAACCAAGTTCAATCATAATATGTAATTAGGAATATTTGACCCAAGAGTTTGGATGACACATCATACGGGTCAACATTAGATCATGGGTGCGCTTAGAAAAATATAGCTCGTGTCACTGGGTCCCGCAGGGGATACGATAGAGAGATAAGTTGGTGACTAGATTGGGAAGTCAAACCCTGATTGGTGTCTAGTATGTCTCTTTATATTATCGAGCGATAGAGTGCAAGACCTCAAGGACAGTTGCTAGAACGGAGACCGGTGGAAGACCGCCGATTCCCCGATAATAACTAAATTCATTTGGTTCGTTCCAGAGTAACAATGAGAGCTGGGTATGGATCATGGGTAGACACCAAATAAAATAAATATCCTTGTGAAAGGGAGCTTTGGGATTTCAACCCATCATAGCTCCTAGTGCCCTCGAGAGCCCTTCACCGGGCATGCCTAGGGCAGTCCTGGGATTAACACTAAACTGATAGGTGTAACGAACACTAGAAAAGAGTAGTCTAATAAGCTAAGACATTGTGCTTCATTCTCACCCGTGATGGGTTTGAGGGATTCTGAATAAAGGCAATAACGTGAAATCTCACTCGTGATGGGTTGGAGGGATTTTGAATAAAGGCACTAATGTGCAATCTCACCCGCGATGGGTTGGAGGGATTCAGGACGGGTTGCTCCTGCGAGCTGGAGGCTCGGGTTGGAATATCTTGCATGTGCATAAACTTGTGGCAGGTCATGCGGTACTGGGCCAATCGTCACACCGATGACAGTACGGTGACTCTGGCGAGTTGTGATAGTTTAAGGGGCCAGTGGGTTATTTTACGTTGCGGTCTGGAGGACGATCCCCGAAAATGCACACTCGACCAAAAAGACTGGTGGGTAGCCAGCAAATAGTATGCAGAGACTCTAGAGTGCACCTAGGACGTGTACATAGGCGTATGAGAGGTCTAGGCCTGGTAGTGTGTATACCCGCGTAGGAGTGGAGATGCCCGCTCCACTGTTGTCATAGCCACAATGATGGTACCAGAGAGTGATGCTAGCTCCGAAAAGTGGGAACTAAAGGTCTGTGATCACAAAGTCGTGTGTGTGAGTTGCACTTGCATGAACCACAAAACGCATGCATATCATACATTCATAACTAGGTCATACACACCATAGATCCTTATCATATAAATTAGTATGAGCTCTTTTATATGATAAGTTATATTTCTGGAAACCTTAACTTATAAGTTTGTATGGGCATTCATATAAGTTAAGGTACTTCGGTGATGGTAGTAGTAGCTTATTTTACTTGCTGTTTTTTACTCTTCTTACTTTCAGTACTTGTTTACTTACTGCACTTACTTGTTTCTGTTCAGTTCTTCTTAGTTTTCCTGTACCATATATATATAGAACTGCTAGAGTAGAAATATTGGATACATAAATATTTATTAGTATAGTTCCACTGTCACCTGTTTCCTTTGTTATACCCCTTGTTGTCCTCCAATTCATCCTCCCACCCGGTGCCTAGGAGTTGTGGGGGCGAGGTGTGGAGGAAACGACTTAGTCTTTTTGACTAACGGTCGGTGTGACCAATCATTTTAGGAGCTCGAGGAGATGGAGTACCAGCAGGACGAGGTGGCAGAATGTGAGGAGCTGATACCACCACTACCTACTACTACTACTGCAGCCCAACGTCAGGTGGGACGAGTTTTCTGATGATAGCATAGATTCCGCTTATTGACAATTGTGAGAGAGATATTTGTCATTATGTACTAGGCATAAGCCTTTTTTTCTCTATTTGATGAACTCATTTTGGACTGGTGTACTTCCATTATTATTTGATAGTGTTGTGACTTGTGGACTACTTGTTTCATTATACTGCTTTTACTTCTTTCTCTCTTTTGGCTGCATAGGTTATATGATCGCACTAGCCGGCAAAATCGGCGTGTTGCGGTGTCGACTAACTCATGTGTTAGTGCCACCGTAAGATGGCGGTTCTGGGCATAAGACCGGGTGCCTCATTGGTAAGGGGGAGGGGTCTTACATATGGGGCCTTACAGGATCCTGGAGCGGATCGACCCCTTGGCTTATAGACTGGAGCTACCGCCGGAGTTAGGGGGATTGCATGATGTCTTCCACGTCTCCTCACTACGGAGGGCTTTACTACGCCCTAAGCAGCTAATTTCCACAGCCGACGGTCCGGTGGCCTCAGATCGATCAGTCAGCTTGGACCCCGAGGATTTTGTTTTGTCATGACTAGGTCATGATAAAACCATCAGAAGCTCTAAATCAAGTGGGCAATACCCACGGTGAAAAATCACCTTGGTTTGCCTATAGCTCACCCTCAACATTTAGACCTAAGGTTTGACTTTAGGGCTATAATTTGATCCCATGACCCTACCATAACACCCCTAACACCTTGGGTAGTTCATAGGGCCACTAAGGATCCACTGTGGGCAGTCAAAGTGGTTAAGTTGACCTAAGTCAACTCTAACCCTAAATGGGTCAAACTAGTCTACTTAGGGTCAATTGACCTTCCCTTAGCCAAGTGGAGCCCACCCATGCCCTCCTAACCCTAAAGTGAGGTCAATGAGTCACCAAGGACCCATTGGGGTCAACCCTAGTGGCTAAGTTGACCCAAGTCAACTCTAGCCCCAAAGTGGTCAAAGTGCCCTTACTAAGGGTCAAGTGACCTCCAGATGCCAATTTAACCCTAGCCATCCCTACCTAGACCCTAGGGGAGGCCAATACGTCACCAAGGACCCTTTGATGGTGACATAAAAGGTCAATTTGACCAAAGTCAACCCTAAGCTAGGTCAAGTCAAATTTAGCTCAAAAGGCTAACTCAAGCTCAAGCCCCTAGCCACTTGGGCTAACCACTTTGTATTAGCTTAGTGGGCTGCATTTAGGCTAGGGCGATGAACAAAATCGGCCATGAGGGGCAGGAGAGAGAAAACTTCAATTTCTCTTTAATGGAGGAGAGAGAAAAGGAGTTAATCTATTCATGGCTTGGGGAAGCCAAGGACCACCCCTTTTATTGCTTGATTCATTCCCCCCCCCATTCAGTGTAGAGAAGGTCAGGGGTCATCCTGGTGGCTGTTCAGGGCTAGGGGAGGAGAACCACCATGGCCAAGAAATGCAATTCTTGGCCATTAATGGTGCCATGAAGGAAGGCCCTTCTCCTCCCCCCCCCCCCCCATTAAAGGCTTGATTCAACTCCTCTGAGGGAGCGGAGTAGTTTCCAGCCATTTCTTGGCTGGATTGAGCCCAATTCACCTCCCCACCACCATGGCCGAGGCAAGCTCTTTAGGGCCATTAATGGCCACCTCAGCTAGACCCCTCCCCTCCCCCATTTTATCATTTTAAAAGCATCACAAGACTCCAAGCTTTCGTTTCCACCCTTGCCCCGACGATCCCGAGTAACTTCACTGTGCAGTTGCAGAACTCCGGCGACTAATCCACCACCAATGGTATCCCGGCGATCGACGCGTCTCCAGGCTGCAAGCAAGGTCCTCCCCTTCCTCTCTCGCTATGGGTAGATCATAGGAATTGTTAGTGCCAAGATTCGGGCTCAATGGAGCCCGATCTGGAGAAGTTTTATCCTGGTTTTCCCACAAAAATAAGCTTGTCGGGATCGTCGTAATCTGCCCCTCCGGCGGCTGTGCCGCCGCCTGGCGATAGCCCTCACCTCGATGGAGGTGGTGGTGGCGGTGGTCGGCCAGGGAGGTGGCCGGGTGGCCGGCGGTGGCGGCTGGAAGTAGCTCCAGGATGGATCAATCCTACCCGTCGGCTGGAGGAAGAAGATAAGCCAAAGCCGCTGGATGTGCTTTAAGATCCGTGCTATGGATGAATTAAACTATAGGATATATTTTCATATTATTTGATTTATGTCACATTTATTCAATCATATTTTAAATTAACTTAAAAATACTTAGAGGCTAAACCAGAGAATGTGGTCAACATAAAAATTGTATCCCTATGGGTCTACTTTAATTTAAAATTAGTTTGAACTAATTTGGGTGCCTGGTTTGACCAGGACATGCATTTTGGCGGGGTCTATACTTAGGGCTAGACAGAGGTTAAAATGTGTGCCCCCACTTCATCCCTTATCCAAATGACTTGAAATTTGGACAGGGAGTCACCCTAATCTGTACCTAGGTCTTGCCCAAAAATGAGAATTTATGGGGACAATTTTTCTATAGTTTTTCAAATCATTTAAATATCCTAGGGTAAATTAATTTAGGTACCTAAAGACCTCCAAACCCTCCCAAATTTTGGTGAGTGGTCCCTAGGGTCATCATGAGGATCTGTATAAATTTTCACCCCTTCTTGAGTTGATTTGGGTGGTAATTGGGCAAACCCTAGACTTGCCCTAATAAAGGGTATTTAGGTCAAAAGTGCACTTTGTGGGATTGGGTGGTCAAATCACCTCAACAGAGGCTGAAACTTTGTTCACTAGTTTTCATGACTTTGTACACCCTCATATGGGTTATGGGGTGGTTTGGGGTAGGATTGCCCTAGGACCCAAGTTCAAACCCTAAGTTTGGACTTTGGGGGTTTGTGAAGGGCATGTGGTCAAATGCCTATGTATGAATTTGAAATTTGGTAGAGAGGACTCTAGGGTAGCTAAGGTCCTTTGGTAAAAATCTTAGAGGATTTGGAGATGAATAACCCTTCAAAACTCTAACCCTAGTTTAGGTCACAATCTTTTAATTTGAAGGATATGTAATTAGAACTCTGTGAAAACTTAAGAAACTTAGGTAGTGTAGTTTTAAAGATATTATAAGCCTTGGATAATTTTATTGGGAATTTCAGAATAATAATTTTAGTATCACCTTTGTAACACCAGTATTATCCCTAATTAATTATATTTTTATTATGATCTTAATATCCATTAGATAATTATGAAATTGGGGCAGAGTGAGTTTTAGACCATTATGATCACACATGAATTTTTATGATCCCTTTTTATTGGAAAATTTTGAAACTTGATTAGTAGTGTTTCTAGGTCAATATGCTCATATGAGAATTTTATTATAATTTTTAAATGAATATTTGTTGTACTTAGTTCATTAATCTATTAACTTGGATTATTATAAGAAAATCAAGTATAGAGTTCATTATTCACTGATAAATTTTGAAACTTGACCTGGAGTGTTTATATGTCTTTATATTCATCCTTGAATTTTCTCCGAATTTTTAGAAGTATATTGGTTGTACTTGTCTCTTTAATTTGGTTAATGTAGATCATGTTCAAAAATTATGTTTAGAGGTTTAAGTTTTACTGAAAATTTGGAGATCTTGAATTTACTAATAAATAGTTGTCTTGTATTTATCATAATTTTGTGAAACATTTTGCATGTCTGAAAATAGTACTTCATGTTCAAAATAAGGCATTTGGATCTCTTTGGAAATTAAATAAATTATCAAGTAAATTAGGAAAATTATAAACTTCTGGATTTAGTCTAATCATGTCATGATAGACCTCCAATAAGTATTATAGGGATTTTGGATGATAATTTGGAGTACCTCCCATTATATACACTATATAGCTTAGAATGGTCTGTGTTTAGTAAAAACTGCAGAATTCATAATATGACGCAAAATGAACCTAGGGAGTTGGGATATTAGTGTAGTGATTTGGTAAGTGAAAATAGATTACCATCGGGAGTCGTGATGAGGAGTGGGAGGTTTGACTAGTGTTAAGAGGTGCTCGGGGTCGACGAAACATCATCTTTCCCCGTGGGGAGAGAAAGAGTCAAAATACAATAGAGTTAGATCCAGTACAGCATAAAAGGGATTGAGAGTTGGGTAACAACCAATAATAATAAGTGCCTTGCAAAAGGGAACGATGGGCTTCAACAACCATCATAGTTCTTAGTGCCCTCGAGAGCCCTTCACGGGGAATACCTTAGGCAGTCATGGGCTAACCTAAACGGTAGGAATAATAAACTTCAAGTGCAACTAGTATAACTAGGGTTTTACATTCACACACCCCGGTAGCTCGGGAGGTTGGTTAGGTTAGTTTGATTAGCCATCCGGACGGTAGGTTCGGAAGGTAGATGTAACGGACGGGATAGTCTGGGGAGCCGGTTGCTCGGAAGGATTTGGATTCAAAAGTAAGGTGGTGGGTCTTCGGTATTGGACGGTCGTTTACACCAACGTCGATACGTTGAATCGACAGTGTGGGACACTTGGCCAAAGAAAGTCCAGTGGATATGGCCAGCATAGTACGTGGAGACTCTAGGTTGTGTTCTTCTAGAGGCATACGTAAGGGGTAGGCCTGATAGTGTGGATACCCGCCTAGGAGTGGGGGGCCCGACCCACTGTCTCTGTTTGCCACTACGGAGATTCCTGGGAGTGAAGCTAGCTGCCCAAATAGGGGGGAACTAAAGGTCTGTGCGCATAGAGTCGTGTGCGTGAGTTGCACTTGTATGAGTCATGACATAGCATAGCACTACACTCATACTTGCATACAACCGACACCCCAACGTATAAATTGGTATGAGACTTTTTATACGATGAGAGTCTTGCAGGAGACCCCTTAACTTATAAGTTTGTATGAGCATTCATATAAGTTAAGGTTACTTATTTCTTACCTTGTCTTTCTTACATATGCTGCTTATTCTACTTGTTTACTTTACTGCTTACTATTGTAGAACTGCTAGTTTGTACCTTTCTTCCTTAGTTGTTTATACAATATAAATAACTGCTAGATTAGTTCCACTGTCACCTGCTTTGCTTACTCTCCACCTTTGTAGCTTCCCTTTCCTCCTCCCCGCTCGGTGCCTAGGAGCCATGGGGGAGGGGTAGGGGATGATAGGACTTAGTCTTTATGACTAATGTTTTTCGGACCACAACATTACAGGGGCTCCGGATGGGAGACAGGGACCAGTAGATCAGGGACCAGCAGCACAGGGACCAGCACCAGCGGAGTACGGTGCGCATGGAGGTGGGCCAGTGTAGTACCAGAGCACCAGTGACCAACTCCTTGAGTGATTAGTCTTTTTATAGCTTTCGCGAGAGATTGTAGTGAGGATCTGATGTACCGGGCTTAAACCCGTTTATATTTCATTTGTACTGTTCTTTTGCAGTACTCTCTCTTTTCTATAATTATGGACTGTTGTGGTTTCTCATTTTCATATGATGTTTGTGGACTCAAATATATTTCAGTTTATGATTACCGCTCTCTCTTTGATGATCGAAAATGCCGGCAGAATCGGCGTTTTGTGGTGGCGGCCTTCCCGAGTGACGGGCCACCGCGAAACGTCGATTCTGGGCATAAGACCCACGGGTTTGAAAAAGAAAAAAATGGGGTCTTACATGCGCAACATAAATATTTATATTTCGATATTGTTTTGAGTTTTACTATTTGCAGCCCACTTTTATTTCATTCCGCAAAGTTTGATTTTGGTTTTAGTTGAAACAGATTGGAACCAGACCAAACTGTATGGAACCGGACTGAACCATTAGTGACCGATTTGGTTTTGGTTCTTGATGAACCGTAACCTGAAACGTTGACACGACGGTTCCAAAAATTAATTTGCAACCGGAACCGGTCAAAACAAATAAGATTTTGGTTTTAATTTGAAGAACCATTACCTTAGTGGTTGGGTTCATGGTTTTAGTAGAACCGGAACCGAACCGGAACCGTGACAACTCTAATTGAGATTTATGGATGGTGTGAAAATGGATCTCTTCGGTGCTCTTTAGAACTAGGAAAAGTATGTGGTCAATCACTCCTTAGGGTTTGAAACAGAATGCTCTGATTGTAGTACCTCTACGAGTGATTCAACTTTTCATGATCAAATCCTTTTATGACTCGTTTTTTTGGGCAGAATCGAAATTCGATATTGAAATTGAACATTGATGAATATTGATGAATAATGTGAAATTGAATATTAGTGACTAATTCAAATTCCAGCATTGGCCTAATTTCAATATTAGTTAATATTGTGAAATTGATCGATTTTTTTATTTGTTTGTTAAATAAAAATCAATATAAGAATTGAAAAGTAATACGAAAAAAATAATATTTTTAACATATATTATAAAAAATGTGCATTCAAGCAGAAAAATGCACATCCGGGTGCAAAAGCTTGCCAGAAAAAAAAAAGAATGCCCGGGCGAAAAACGTGCGCCCGAGCCCGGGAGACAAAAACGCACGCTCCGGCAAAAAAACGCACGCCCTGACGAAAACCGCGCTCGGGCGAAAAGTGCGTGCCCAGGCGAAAAACGCACGCCCTGGCAAAATACGCATGCTCGGCCAAAACGCGCGTTTGGCCGAAATACACGCGCCCAAGTGAAAAACGCTTCTCGGTCAAAATTGTCCAATTCTTATGTAGATTTGAAAAATTGTATTTACTTCAAAATGAATTTCACGTAATTCATCAAAATTTCAATTTCAACGTCAAACCTGAAAGCGAACGAAAAAATTGAAATTAGACCTTCAATTCTAATTCCAGAAGCTCAATTTCGTGGAAACAAATAGATCCTTAGGCCATGTTCGTTTCGCCGGTTTTGCTAAGTGGGTTTTGGTTTTCCTTAAATGAAAACCAAAAATCAAGTTCGTTTAGTCATTTTTAGTCAAGTTTTTGTTTTTATTTGAAAACCTACCGGTTTTAGCGGGATAAAAATTGCCTACACCTAAAACTCACCTCCATCGGTCGGTTTTCATCCAGCGTCTGTTCTCGCCCACTCCCGATCGAGTGAAGACCTGCGGTCGTTTTCCTCGCCATTGATCCCGACGGTGCCGAAAATCTCCAACAACGACTTCAACTGTCGGAGAAGAGGGGGAGGAAGAGGGAATGACTGCCGGCGGACTGCTTTCTCGTCTTCATTTTCTCCCCATGATCACTGATCAGGAATGGGAACGGGCAACAGAGGAAGGAGATTGCGGTTTTGCTAGGTTTTACTTCTATTTAAGTTATAACGCTGTGAAACTCCGGCGACCACCACCGGCCTCGACGAAAACTTGCGCCATCTCCCTCGCCGAGCTTCGACCATCCTATGTCCGTGCCATTTCAGAATTTTTGGCAGTAATCCTCTTCTAATAAACACATCAATTCGAGTATTTATTGAGAAAGAATGGCAGAATGCAACATTTCATCCTCAATATGCATACTTTTTTGCGCCTGGGAAATTTGAAGGCATGAATGACTTCATAATGATTCTAGCCCCAAATGTGAGCAGAAAGATGAAATCCAATGTTTTTTTCTTCTGTGTCTGAAAACCTTCCCATAGATGAACATAAAATTTAACATTTATCAATTTCTGTGCCTGAAAATCTTCCTGCAAACAAACATCAGAATTGGTTTTGACAGAAAACTAAAACCTTCCAGTTTTTAGTTTTTGTCAAACAAAACTTGCGAAATGAACGGAGCCTTAATGTTTTTTTATTAAATTTATAAAGATGATCCTTTTTAGTACTTATATTCAGTTGAGAGATTATATTTAAACATTGAGATGCAAAATTATATGAACATGTTTTTATGGTTTTACATGTACTTTACTATTGTGTTGTCCCATGATTTTGTTTATTAACATGTCAACGATTGTAGGAATGGATTTGTTACATGTGAACTACCATGGTAAGGCTCCTCTCCCATGTCTCCTTCCTCTTTCATATTTTTTTGATGGATATCCAAAAGTGGGGCTTACGTGGGTAATGGAAGGCATTTTTAGATATGCATCCAATATGTTTGTTTAATTGCTTATAATATCAAAGCTATGTATGCATTTTTCATTCTCTTGCCTTTATCAAATATTCAGTGCAACAATTTTAAATTGACGCACCACATGAAGTGCACAGGTTAGTGACCATGAAGGCAGGAACTCTAGGTTAACATAACTTTTCTTAATTTCATAGTTTGATGGCATTTAATAGAATCCTCAATCTCTTCCTCCGCAGCAAAAGTGTCAATGAACCAATCATTTTGACTATTACTTAATTGTTTATGTCACATATAGTTCTTAAGTTTACTCAAACAATCTGTCAGTTACATTATTATCCCACAAGTTTACTCAAACAATCTGAATTACATTATTCATGATTTTATCATTAGGTAATCCTCTCAACCCCATCTTTGTTGCTTAAACCATAATGATAATCATCAAACTAGCGACCGATGCCGCCGCCCGCGACTGATGCCGCCGCCGTCGACCAATGCCGCCACCCGCGATCAATGTCGCCGCCCCGCACGGGGTCCCCCATGCACGACTGCTTGTATATATACACACACACACACACACAACTCTACTGCAATGTATTTTCCAATAATTCAGTTATCTAAGCGAAGTAAGAATATTGAAAAATATGCTCGGGCTGCACAGCTGCTTGATCTTGTTTGGAAAACCCCCAAAATAAGGGAAAAAATTTAGGTGTGTTACTCTCACCTAGAAATAGATGCAGTATTAAATACAAACCGTTAATTTCCTACAAAAATAACATAATTGATTAAAATACTGATCAACGATCAGTATTTAATACCGGTGGGTCATAGAATAGATAAATGGTCAGTATTTAATACTGCACCTATTTCTAGGTGAGAGTAACCCAGCTAAAATTTTTCCCAAAATAAGTAAACGTATTTTAAACCTAATCATCATAGGGTAAGAATCAACTGAAATTCTTTCCAGATCATATTTTTTATTTGCCAACAAATAAAATGCTGCCAACCGAAATTATCTTCCAGCAGTAAGCAGCTGAATAAATGTGAGCATTCACCACTTCACATACACTATCTAATAAACCTCAACATGCCATTGTTTGTTTTTCTTAAGCCCAGCAAGCTTCTCATCCCACAGATCCCCTCTCCTCTCTGCAACTCTTTTCAGAGTCTGTTGAATGCCCGGCATCATCCCCTTCAATCCACAGAAATAAATATGAGCACCTCCGTCCAGAAGTTTAAAGATTTCGTCGCTGTATTCCTCAATCTTATCTTGCACATACATCTTCCCTCCGCTCACGTTCTTCTCCTCCCTGCTGAGGGCTTTATCGTACCTGATCACCGCGGATTAGGCTGAAGGATTTTCGAGGAACGGAGTCGGTTTAATGGTGGAATCGGTTTCGAGTGCTACCTGAAGTTGTCGGGGAAGTCTCGGAGGTACTTCCTGAACTCGTCGTCGTAGAGAAGGCTGTCGGTGTTTGCAACGCCGAGGAAGAGCCAGGCAAGTCCACGGAACTGGAAAGTGGGAACGGATTCCATGAACATCCGTCGGAGGTAGGCTCGGAATGGAGCAATTCCTGTTCCGGTGGCAATCATGATGTGAACGGCGGCTGGATCCTCCTCCGGCAGCAGCATCACTTTCCCTGAGGGACCTGAGGGAAATTGAGGTCAGAATATGACTTCTTTAATTACAAAATAGGAATAATTACCAAAATTCCTCCTGGAAGTTAGCTTAATTACAGATTGCACCTCTTATTATTGAAATTACAAAAGCCTTCCATGAACGTTACAAAACATAACATTTACCTGACCTGAAGTTATGAAATGTGAAGTTCAGGGGAGATAAATGTTATGTTTTGTAACATTCAGGAGATTTTTGTAATTTAAATAATAATAGAGGCGCAATCTGTAATTTTTCAAACGTAGAGAGGAGGTCCCGGTAAATGCCCCCCTTACAAAATAAATATGGGAGAGAGAGGTGGGAGAATAAGAGAATTTTAAACAACATTCATCTCTCAATCATCAAAAACATTCATTCAACCTCTATTACACAAGTAGGATTAGAAGATAAAACCAAGCTAAATTTGATTCGTATATGAAGCGCCACCACCACTACCCATCATTATCATTATAAATAATCCCGTACAAAATATATCGGGTTGATTTTATGAAGTTTCATTTCTCGCCTGTTCTTACAGGAGTTGCCTAAGGTTCTAAATATAAACTAGGCAAATTATTTTGAACAATTTTCTGTTACTTTGGATCTATCATTTCTTCTGTCTAATACTTTGACATTAAATGTATCTACTGGTCTAATATTTTTTAATTTCATTGTACGTGTATTTTTCTGTTAGCTTATATTCGATAAATGCCACCCCCGTCACTATATAATCATTTTAAAGATCCATTCTCTCTAGGTTTGACTCATATTTATCCTATCATTGTCATTTATGCCAACACTCAATTTAGATGTTAAACTATTTTTTACTACCAAGCACTCAAATCTATACATCTTCACCCTAATTACATTTTAGTTGAGTTATTTATGATATCTGCTTATAACATAGTAATGTTGAGAAACTTCTTTATTTTAACCACCTGGCCTTAACCCTAGAGATTATATATCTTCTATATACACATTCTTCTATCAATCCAAGATACTTGAGTATATTACATCTAGGCCAAATCTCTTTATCATCTAATAAGATAGATTGATAATTGATAAATCATCACCACCAAATTTGCATATCATGTATTCAATATTTGTTCTACTAATTTGAAGCCAACTATCTTCTAAAGAATATCTCCATTGTTCTAACTTTTTATTTAACTTGATAAAGTCTCCCTCGTGAGCACTACCCCAACTGCAAAAAGTATGCCACCTTGTTTTGGATATATTTTGCAAACATCTCCATGGCTAATAAAAAAAAATAAAACTTGATGTAGATCCTTGATGCAAACCTATTGGAATTGGAAATTCTTGATCTGCGCCAAAATAAATACTTTTATGCATCTTCTTCAAAGCTAAATCTACTTCATATCTTTGGATCAATCTATAATATAAGCTATTATTCTATTCACTATGTTTTACAAAAATATTTTTCATCTTAGAATGCAATACCTTATTAAAATAGCATTTTCACTTCTCCTTGATATCCTATTAAATAGCATTTTTCACTTCTCCTTGATATCCTAAGCATTAACTAAAATCATATCTTCATTTTTAGTGCATCAAACTAAGTCTCAAGTTCCTCGTTATTGACTAACTATTCATCACATAATCTAGGTTACAAGATCATCTTCATATGCTTCACTAAGTTTATTGTGTCGCCAAAACTAAAACATTATGAAATGTATACGCACCCTGAGCATATACGTATACTCCAACAGACTAACTTTGTGATAAGAGAAGACAAGTAGCGTCCATTTTTATTTAATAATTTACTAACAATTGTTTTAATAGTATGCTACCCTTTGTTGTCTCTTTAGGAGTGCTCTCCTTATATAAGGACAGGGAAGGTGAGTAAGTAGGGATCTTTTGAATGTTATATTTTGGAACTCTCTTTGGAGAAGGCACTCTTTGGGGGTAATCAGGAATCTTTAGATGGCAGGAACTTGTCTCTCAAGTTTTTGCATCACTCTTCTATGTTTTAGTGCATCATCTACATCTTTCTTGTTTTATCAATTGATCTAACCGAACAACCACTTGAGTCATCTTTGACTGCTGGGACCAAGCTCCTCCCACACCCCCATTGCCATGGACCAACCTCGCCATCGACTTACCCCTATCAAACTTGTTGTCTTACATGAAGATATCCATGTAAAGTGTTCAGAGCATCAAGTGTTCATTGCACCCAAAGACCCCTCAAGCCCACCACCCCCTCCTCTAGTAGCACCACTAGCCAAAAAACCACTGTCACTTCTTCAACAACCGCTATCCTACCTTTCTCCCACACCCACAGCCACATACCTCTTATATTAGTTTGTCGCCAGAACCATAATCCCCTGAGCCTCAATAACTATGTTATGGAGGAGAATGGTCACCCCCACCCCTTCCATCGTTGATTTCCCTAGCCCTATGGTATAATGTTGGTACTGCTTGCTCCCGGTGATTGAATCTCTCCTTGCCACCGAGCCATAAGCCTGAGCGTCGACGTAGGAGGATACCATCTTGTTCACTTATGCCCGTACTCGATTCATCGATTATCACATGTGCATTGCAACTGCTCGATCCCTGCTCGCTAGTGCAGCAACACGATGCAAGGTGCCAAACGGGATGACGATCCCACCACCCATGAACGACTTCCCCACTGCAGCCACTGACCTGAAAAAAGATTTTGTCAACTACTCGACAATATTGAGAGCCCCTCACCAGTAATATCCATTGTGCACCATTTCCTCCTAGCAAAATCTTGTCGTACATGCCACTCAGTCGATCCATTGTCAAAGACCATTTGACTGTCATAAAACGTTGTCTAGAGGAATGAAGCATCATCCCCTACAAGCAAGCTACTTGCAACACATCAAAGATCATGAGGCTCGTGGGGAGCATCACTCCACCTCGCATGCACCACCCGAGAAACCGTTTTTCATCCTCAAGCAACTGACTAAACCTCAGGCCAACAACACCATACGCACCTCACACCGTCGAGGTGCACCGCTTCAATGGCACCAACCTAATAGGTTGGATAGCTAAAGAGAGCTTTTTTGAACGGAAGAACACAAAAAAGTTCATATAGTGCTCCTCAGGATGGAAGGCTCGACCATTCATTAGTTGCAATGACTCTGTTTGATGGCCATATGCTTTATATGGTCAGGTCTCAAGAAAGCTCTCATCAAGAAATATGATCATCGGTGTTTGGACAACAAAGTGGAATTTATGCGGCCTCCACCATACAATTACGATAGACCAGTGCATCAGTGAGTTCACCAAGCTCGTTAACCATATTCTAAGACTTCCTCAAGATCACTTCCTGGAATTCTTCATGCAAGGGATACAAACTCACATCCGCTCCTGCATTTGCACCAATCACCCGATTAACATCTTGGTCTATCAAATCAAGAGTATAATGATTTGCAGAATAAGAGATTGTGTTTCTATTGCAAACAACCCTACTCTACGACTCATGATTGCCTAATGAAGGAATTACATGCTATTGCTGGGAATAGAGAGCAGCAAATTTGATGTTGAACGCGGTGGGGACATGGTCGAAGGCGCAACGGCTGCGGAAAATGATCTCGGGCTCAGTCGAAGCTTGCGTCTAGGTCGCCGCTGGAACTAGACGCTGCAAGCGAGGTACCCGCCGTTGAGATGAGACGAAGCGGGCGTTGATCCTGACGAAGATGGAGCTCGCACGAGTGTTTACGCGGGTAGATCGGCTAAGATCCACAGAGGCGTGTGGCCCTCTGTTGTCGATCGACGATCGGGGAAGACCCACAGAGGCGTGCGACCCTCTGTTGCTGAGCGATGGTCAAAGCCGGCGACGGACGAGTGTGTGACTAGCGGAAACTGTTGTGTGGGATTGGAAGTCCAGAGCGGGACGTGGCGGTGAAATAGATGAAGCAATGCTGGCATGCGAAAACAGCGGGTCAGCGGTGTGGAGTAGCGGAAGAGTCTAGTCGAGGATTAATAACTCTGATACTAAGTTGTTATGGGTCTTAGAATGTTGTCGGAGGAGAGGCCGGACGTGGAGGTGACGGTGGTGGAGATACTAGGTAGCCTTTGTCGTGGCTGCCTAAGCGGGGTGTGCTCGAAAGAGAGAGCATCCAAGATTTCTTTTAGGGTTAGGAAAAATAGACTTTCTTCATTCATATCGATACAAGACCCACTGGGTCCTTTATATAGGACTTACAAGCGACGCAAAAAAGGAAAAGAAAGTGAAAGGAAATAATGACAGACTGGGACATGTGACTGAAAAAGGGCACGACATAAAGACGCGATATAAATAATGACATCATATAATGGCGCTACTTTAAGACAGAATAAAGGCATAATAAGAAATAACTAATACTAAATAGCGGCATAAAAGGACCTGTAACAAAGACCTTTCCAGTTTGTGTATGGCCAACTACCGCTCTCCATACTTCATCACTTGCCTGAGGAATTTCAAGTGAAAGCTCGGGCCAAGCAACAAATGGAGAGAGATGAGATTCTACGACATCTTAATTTTCATCTCTAACGGGCACAACAAAAATAGCTAACACCACCAACTAATATCGTCGTGCGCAATTTCAAATGGGAAATGAAGTGTTTGTTAAGCGTCAACCATATAGTCGGGGTTCGGTAGCAAACCGACATCATACAGAACATGTAGCCCAATCCTCTGGGTCATTTCTGATTAAAGCACACATAGGCGAGTTAGCTTACCACCTATGGGTCCCAGCCAGCGTTCGCATCCACCAAGTATTTCATGAAACACAATTGAGGCATGTGGTGGAGCATCAATTTGATGGGACTCTATCGACCAATGTGGTCGTCGAGACATCAACACTTTACATCCAGGACTCAATCATAGTCTGCGATCTGAAATAGAAGGCGCAAAGTGGATGAAGTGCACGTCAATTGGAAACACCATCCCCTATTCGACACTACATTGGTGGCCCGTGACGAGTTCCTCCACCAATATTCGTTATTGTATCGGTGTAGAAGCAAATTTTCTAGAAGGGGCTATAAATATGGAGGCATGACCAAGTCAAGGGGAACGTGGAGGGTTTACTCATGTCTCCGGGCGGAGACAAGCCCATTAGGAATCGACATGGACGAGGCGTAGCCATCTACTACAATTTCACTTTTGTATTTAATTTTCAATTATTTACAAGTTCGCCACTGGACATTAGGGCATAAACATTGTTGCCTTCGCTTTGAACTCTTATGCGTGAATAATGCAATTAAAAGCCTCGGGTCTGTTCAACGAGTGCTCCATTGGAATATTTTTCCTCTCTTCTCTTTCCTCCTCGAGGCAATCAACTACCCTAATTTCCCTAGGATAACATATACTCCCTCGAACAAATTCTCACGGAAAAAGAAGACAACAGAAGTCTAATAAATACTATTTTTGTCTTATTAGAGCTGCTATCCTTTCTAATAAGGAAGGTGAAGGTATGTTCCTAAAGATCTTTTGAAGGCTGTTTTTTTTAAACTTTAGAGAATAAACTCTTTATAGGAACCAACACTATAGAGTTTAGTGGGAGCATGTCTCTCAATTGTATCGCTCTTCTATATTCTAATGCATCATTTCAACCTTAATTTTCAATCAGCTCCTAAAATTGCAAGTCCTTTGGTTAATGCATATGTATAAAAAAATAATACACATTTATTGTCGATCTTATATTATTACTTGATGCTTTTCAAATGAACATTTAGATGAATGTAACTGAAAAATGATAACCTGTTAGCTTAACCAAGTCTCCAGGATTTGCATCACAAAGAAAATTACTGCAAACACCTTTCTTCAAGGGATCCTCTTTTCCAGTTTCGGGATCATAGTGAACAGCACGGCGAACACATAAACTTGCTGTCAAGCCATCAAATGAGTCTCCGTACCTCGTGGATGCAATCGAATAGAGTCGTACATTGTGAGGAGAATCTGGTTTCTTTGGATTTATCCCCTGACATATATGATAAAATAAATAATGAATGAAATGATACATAATTTAATGAATGATGCTGAATTTTTTGATACTAAGAAACAACCAATAATAATTATTCCTATTATTGTTTGCTTTATCAAAATACTGTTTTTCTTCTCACCATGGCAGAATAAACTATAAATAACTGACTGAAAGCCTATTATGAAAGTAAAAGCCTTGGAGAAACATCCAAGCGTAACTGATAATATCTGGAAAAAAAACAATACTATGGAGTAAGGCCTTGAAAAACCTAGGCTTCATTTGCTATGAATTATGCTTTTCGGTTTGATTTAAATTTTTTTATCCAAACAGCCCGGTATCTTATGTGGCTTATTTTCCTATCACAAAACAGGTAGAAAGCTCAAACCAAATGAAGCCTTAAGTCATACTTCAGAGTGGGTTACTATTACGCACATGCGGGTAACATATTATTATATCATTTATTTTCATTTGTTGCTTTAGGGTTTGGATCTCTCATCTTTGAGAGGTGGTATGGGAGAGTTGTTTTCATCTTTTGATCATTAGGGTTTGGATCTCTCATCTTGGAGAGGGGTTTCTTGGACCAGCCTCCAGAAGTTGGGCACGAGTATACCTCGTGATTGTATCTATATTTTCTTTTAGTGCAATTGTTTTCTCCTTTCCATAACATTTGGTCCGACCTAGCCTCCCCGCCTGCACATTGGGTGTCGCCGGGCTACACCACTTCGTCTTCTCCAATGGACGCTTCTGCATCACGGAATCCTGCGTCGGCCAAGCCCGCCCAGTTTTCGTCCTCCTCCAGTCCAACCCAATCCCGACCACATCAGTCTGGATCGTCGCCGTTGGATCCACCCCGCTCCCAGCCCGATCGAGTCGCAGTTGTCGTCCATTACTCCGCCGGCATCAGGACAGCTTGTTTCTGTCTGATCCAGCCAAAACTGATTGATCCTGTCCTGCAGTATCCATCCGCTCCCTTCCAGGAATGCAGTAGCCTTGCAGTCCTCGGCCTGCCCCTTCGACCGCTGCGCCGCCCTAATCCCTTCCTTTTTCAGTGATCCGCCGACATCTAGCTCGCCTTTGCCGGCTCCAGCACTCTCATGCGACCTCCAACTCTTAAGCACCCTTCTTCCAATGCTAAAGGGTCGTCACTCAATTGAATCCTGCGTGGAAGCTCTCGAACACGTCCTTACCACCATCAACTCTCATCTTGAGGCCCAGACCGAGTAGTTCACGTGGAATATGGCCATGCTACATGTGATAAAATCTAAATAACAGGCTTTTTCATTGCCAAAAACTTAAAATTACATGGGTATGACCCCTTATTTATAGGAGAGAGGAGGTAGAGAAAGAATACAATAGACGATGTAGGACTAAATTATAACATACAAACTAGGTGAATAGATATTTACAGACCGCAGTGAGTTGTGTAGTTAGACAAGCTATCCGCCTAATGATAAGTATCTGTCGGTCTCTACTCCACAGACCGTAGCTGACAAACAGAAGCATCAGAAGAGGTTAGACAACTCTAACCGCCAGACCGCAGCGGCTTCAGCCTACTGACCGCTAGTTCACAGCGGCTTCAGCCTTCTGACCTCCATACCGCAACAGCGGTTAGATCAAGCTTCCCTTGCTCTATCAAAGACGTGGTCTTAGTGATCCTCAGGACAACTAGACTACCAGACCAGTCCGCCAAAGCTGTATACCAAACCACCAGAGCCAAACCACCGGAATCAGACCGCCAAGGCAGTCTACCAAACCTCCAGAACCAGTCTACCAGAAGTCTGTCAAACCGCCAATGACCACACCGCCAAGACAGACCACCAGACTTTCAAGGCGTCATTATTTATATCACTTCTTGCAGATCTGAGACTCCCCCCGAGCAACATATCCGGGAGGTTGCTCCATGTATACCGCTTCTTGCAGATTGCCATAAAGGATGACATTTTTTACATCTAACTGTGATATCTCTCAATCCCTGTTAACAGCCACAGAGAAAAGACCGTGGATCGTGCTAATACGAGCAACCGGGGAGAAGGTATTAAAGAAAGCCACATCATATATCTGAGTAAAGGCTTTGGCAACCAACCTAGCCTTATAACGATCAATAGTTCCATCAAGATGAAACTTAATGACAAAGACCCACCGACAACCAACCACATCCGCCCCTAAAGGGGTACGAACAAGAGTTCAAGTACCTCGTTCAGTCAAGGTCTTCAATTCTTCGTCCATGACAGCTTTCCAATGAGGAATATCAAGACCTTGATAGGTGGTCGGGGTAACACTAGCTAAGAGAGCGGGAGCAAAATTCCATCCAGTTGGGGAAAGACGAGCATAGGAGACAACATCATGAATGGAATGCTTAGTGCACGTCTGAACTCCTTTCCGTAGAGAGATGGGAAGATCTAGATCTGACTTGTCTTTTGTAGCAGATCCATCTGTTGGAGAGATTGCTGGTCTAGGAACTGTCAACAATGACTCCAAAGGCAAAGTAGGATCAGGAGACAGAGGTGGAAAAACAGAAAATGGCATAGGAAGAGGAGAAAGAAGCGTAGGAGAAAGTGTAGGCTCGGGTAGAGGTGCAGAGATAATAGGTATAGAAAAAGAATCATCATGTGGTGAGAGAGTAGAAACTCGAGAAAAGTAAGGTGTATCTCCAAAAAATGTGACATCAACAGAAACATACTGTTTCCGGAATAGAGGATCAAAGCACTGATACACCTTCTGAGTCGGACAGTAGCCAAGAAAGATATATTTAACAGAATGAGGAGAAAGTTTGTCACGACCGGGAGAAGGAGAGTGGACAAACACCGTACAGCCAAAGACACGTAGAGGTAAAGAAAATGGTGTGGCTCCTGGATACAAGATTGAGAACGGGGTTTTGTCGTGAAGAACCGAAGAGAGAATACGGTTGATGAGATAATAAAATAGGAGAACGGCATGACCCCAATATGATTGGGGAGCATTCATTTGTGTGAGAAGGGTGCGAGCAACATCCAGGAGATGGCGGATTTTGCGCTCAGCAATGTCATTTTGTTGAGAAGTGCATGGACAATTAGTTTGATGAATAATACCACGATGCCTGTAAAAATTCAAAAATTGATAACTAAGATACTCTTTGGCATTATCAGTGCGAAGAATTTTAATAGACGCATCAAACTGAGTTCGCATCTCATTATAAAAGGTAGTGAACACCGAAAAAAATTCAAAACATTCTTTAAAGAGAAACAACCAAGTAAATCGTGAGAAATCATCAAAAAAAGTAACAAAATACAGACTATCTCTACCCACAGAACTAGTAGGAGAGGGAGCTCAAATATCTAAGTGGACAACATCAACGAGACGAAAAGAACTACATCCTTGTCTTGCTGGATAGGAGGAGAGATGGTGTTTGCCAAGTTGTAAGGCTTCACAGTCCAGAGAGGAGACCCCCTGAGATAGATCTGGTAGGAGTTGGTAGATGAGGCAAGAGGAGGATGATCAAGACGAAGATGTCATTGCAGAAGAGAAGTGGAGAAAGCAGTGACATTATCTAGGAAAAGGGACTATTGTTTTCGGTCTCAATAACAATCTTCTCCTTGAAGTGAGGTTCCTGAAAAGAATAAGTATTGGATGTAAAGTTAACCGTGCAGTTTTGGTTTTTACAGAGAGCGGGAACATATAGTAAATTGTACGAAAAAGTGGGGAAGTAGAGAGTGTCCTCAAGCCGTAGAGACGGAGTGACGTGGACTGTACCAGTCTCGCACACAGGAGACGGAGTACCATCTGCAATAAAAACCGGAGGTGCCCGGTTATGCTTGTCCAAACGAGAGAGCAAACGAAGATTGTCGGTCATGTGATTAGTAGCCCCAAAGTCAACAAGTCACCCTGAGTGACCATATTAGCACTTCCTGAAGAGGAGGCAATGGATGTGTATTTCCTTGTGGTGTCACTCGTTGAAGGGCGAAGATGAGGATACTTGGCCCAGTAACGATCTACAAGATGTCATGTCTTGCCACAATGAGAGCAGAGATAGCGAGACAGACCACGCCCATCGGAGTGACCTCCACGGCCACTAGGATTGCCAGAACAAACTGGATGAGCAATGGTGTCGGAATGGGGTGAGCAGGCAAGCAGAGGACGCTGAAGAAGAGTAGTAGCAGCGGCGATACGAGCAGCACTAGCATCAAGAGTGAGAGAGTCAGCCTCTCCTAGAATTTGTTGCTGAATCATATCATAAGACTCTAGAAAGCGAAGAATATAACACACAACCAGAAGTTCCTGTAAGTGTTTGTGTTATTTAGCAAGATCAACGGAGAATGAGAGATGCTGAAGAAGCTCGATGCCAAGAGCTTGCACCTCCTGGCAAGCTGCAGCAAAAGACAAAGTGGGGCGGGCAAACGGAACAGCATATAATGTGTAAATGCGTGAAGTTTGAGCGCCCTTGGAGTACAGAGCAGCAAGATGAGCTCAAGCAGCCTTAACCGTCTCATCATGACGAATGACGGGTAGGAATTCATCTGAAAGATTATTAGCAAGTCACGTTCTAACCAAAGCATCATTGGCGTCCCAGTCTTCAAAGTCAACAGACTCTCGAGCAGGAGGGTCATCAGTAAGATGATGACACATGTGTTTAGACCGTAACAAAAATACAAAGGAAACACTGCAATCCAGATAATTTGGGTCATTTAGCTTGGAAGCAGTTCCAAGATTACCGAAAGGAGTGGAACCAGAACTAGCAGTTTGAAGAGCGGGTGCAGACAAGGTAGAAGAAGAGAGTCGGAGTCTCCATAGAGAAATCAGACATAAAGACAATCCGCGCGGCCTGAGGAAAGAAGACCGCGTGAAGAGCACAAAGCAAAACTCTAACCGAGCAGTTAGAAAGAGGTCGCACCACAAGAGCGGAGACTGCGGAGTTCGCAAGGAGAGAACAGAAAGAGCCCACAGGGATCAGCTAGCGAAACAGACCAAAGGGCTTAGCGGGCAGTTAGAAAACCGGAGTCCGCAGAGACCGCAGAGGAGCTCAATAGGCGGTTAGAAAAAACGAGTCTGCAAGGACCGAGTTATCCTCTGATATTATGTGATAAAATCTAAATAACAGGCTTTTCATTTCAAAAAACTTAAAATTACATGGATATGACCCCCTGTTTATAGGGGAGAGTATATAGAGAGAGAATACAACAGACGATGTGAAACTAAATTACAACAGGCAAACTAGGCAAATAGATATTTACATATCACGGCGAGCTGTGCGGTTAGGCAAGTTATCAGCCCAATGATAGGTATTTGTCGGTCTCTACTCCACAGACTGCAGCCGACCACCAAAAGCATCAGACGTGGTTAGACAACTCCAACCGTCAGACCGCAGCGACTTCAGCCTCCTAACCTCCAGTTCACAGCGGCTTCAGCCTTTTGACCGTCAAACAACAACAACGGTTAGATCAAGCATCCATTGCTCTATCAAAGACGCGATCTCAATGATCCTCAGGACATCTAGACTGCCAGACCAGTCCGCCAAAGCTGTCTACCAAACCTCCAGAGCCAGACCACCAAACCGCCAAAATCAAACCGCCGAAGAAGTCTACCTAACCTCCAGAACCAATCTGCCAGAAGTCTGTCAAACCGCCAATGACCAGACCGCCAAACTACCAGACCGCGAAGGCAGACCGCCAAACTACCAGATCGCCAAGCCAGACTGCCAGACCGCCAAACTACCATAACCAGACCGCCAATCCTCCTAAACCACAAGTTCTAATACTCCACAATCTGCAATCTGGCCCGACCTACAGGCCTCTTGCTGCCTCTACCTTGGGATCCCCCAGTACATCGGCCCCCGAAGATCCCTCATTGACAAGCTTGCCTCCCCAACCACCACATCTAGACATCCCTACGTTCAATGAGGCTGACCCCCTTGGCTGGATTGCCCGCACCGAACAGTTTTTTGACATTCACCAGACTCCTCCGACGCAGCAGGTCTCCACAACAGTCATCGACATGGAAGGGTCCGCCCTCCATTGGGTCCGCTAGCTCCGCCAGTCCTCCTTCGGCCTCACTTGGACAGCTCTCACGGATTCCCTCATTCAGCGGTATGATCACGGCTACTCTGACTCCATGATCAAGCGCCTTTGAGGAGTCCGTCGGACCGGCTCCATTGATTCGTACGTGGATGCATTTATCGAGTTGGTCACCCATCTTCCAAGTCTTCCACACGACCATTACTTGGCCTACTTCATGCACGGACTTCAACCCCAGATCTGAGCCCTCCGCACCCTTCAGTCGTTAACTGTTAACCAAGCCATGGACCTCTCCCCACTAATGGAGGCCAAATTTCTGAAGTTATCAAGGACCCTCCTTCCTCATTGCCTCCCACCAAACCTCCCTACCAACCATATTTCCCTCCCCCGTCTAAATATCCACCACCGCCACCTCCTCTACCTCGCCCACCCAATATGGGCCCACGCAACAACTGTCAAGTTCCTACTCACTGTCTGTCCAACCAAGAGTATAATGACTTACGGATCAAGGGCATGTGCTTCCGTTGCAAACAACCTTACTTGCCTACTCATGATTGTCCGATGAGGAGTTTTGTTGTTTTGGTTCCTTATTGGGGAGGACATGAACGAGATTAGCACGGCTAACTTTGAAGCTCTTATGATCGTGTATATACCGCCGGACGACGCTCCGGGCACCTTTACGGCTGCCCACCCGCGGGCATTTCCCTACTAGCTGGCGGGTGGCACTCTGACCTTGGGGACATGGTCGGTTTTCTGGCGGGGTGTATTGTTACGCACGTTCGCATAACGTATTATTATATATTGTATTTTCATTTGTTGCTTTATGATGAATGTTATGTGAACCCCTCCTCCATATATAAGGAAGTGGTTTGGGAGATTTGTTTTCATCTTTTGATCATTAGGGTTTGGATCTCTCATCTTGGAGAGGGGCTACTTGAAGGAACCAGCATCCAGAAGTTGGGCACGAGTATACCTCGTGATTGTATCTGTATTTTCTATTAGTGCAAGAGTTTTCCCCTTTCCGTAACAATTACAAATCCAAAAGTAGAGTTCACCCACAAACAAATGATAAGCAAAGATGATGAGATGCATTTATTAGAAATATACTGTAAAATTCTCTTTCAACTATTTAGGAAGTTCACAATACAAAATGGAGGGAAGTCCAAAAATTTTATCAAGGATTTAATCTTGTACTAACGAAAAATATATTAAGAGCCATAAATTTATATTTATGTTTGTTCCTGAACTAGAAAGTGCTCGATCTTTTCCTGAATAACTATTCTCAAAGATACTCAAATTTCTTCAATGAATATCTTGATCAGATATAGAATTTCTTGGAATTTAGTTTATTCTTTGTTATAACACAACGAGAAATCTCTTTAACCTTCCAAGTTATGATGCATCAAGATATCCATTCGTTCCCGTATAAATAGTAGCTATCTGTCCTCTCTAAATATAGCACAACCTATGAAAATCCCATTATGTAGGCATTTTAACAGCACAAAGCCAAAACTAAGGAGATACGGAATATCAGTTACAAACATTAATAATGGAAAATATTATTTCCATAAAGGTAGAAGAATGGAAAAAAATTACTTACAGGAGGAATTATGCCGTAGCTTTGCCCTTCCCAATATGGTACATTTCCACCATGATCAATTACAATATGGCAAGTCTCACCAGGAGCATTGGATCCAACAATCCTTTCAACTGATATAATAGTTGCCGTGTAGGGTTCCTTGGGCTTGTATAGGTGAAGAGGTGGTTGTTTATCATCTTCCAGATCTAACGGCTCAACTGCAACTTTCTTTTTTCCAACTTGCTGCACGGACATGTGGATCACCATGGAACAGAGCCATTTTCGTGTACTCACAGATTTAGAGTCTTGGTTACTAAATGATATCCAAGATTTCTCCAGGTAACCATTGCTATTAAAGGGCTGGATGGGAACAGGGAAGTAAATAATAATGTTAGAATAATATTTGAAAACATAAGAGTAAAAAATTGTAGCCGTAACCAACAAAAGGTATAAATGTATTTAATTATAAAGGTGCTTGGGTAAACAAAAATTATTAAATAATTCAAACAATGAATTTCAGTCAAAATTCATGGAGAATGAGGATTCAAAAGAGACGATGATGATGGTATGAGGTGAAAATGCTCATTTCGCAAAACAATTGGCATTTTAAGTGCGAGCATCTTGTTATGTTTCTTAAGCATGGGTTTCTTTAAACTCTAAGGTGCTGGAATGATGTGATGGCACTATAAGGGAAATATCCAAAGATTCAGTGAATCAGATACAGATTTGACAAGAAAGTGATAAGAATATTGGCAAAATTATGGTTTTAGTCCCTCAACTCTATAGCCTTTTGAAATCAGTGTCATAATTATTATTTGAAGGTTCAGTCCCTTAACTTTGTAAATCAATTTGAGTCCACCTTAAATCCGTTAAAATCAATAATGGGAAAATAGAACTCTCTGTCTCTTTCTTTCTGCCATCTTCTTCACTTCTCTACCATCCACTTTAAATTCATGTTCTCTTTATAAAACTCCATTTCCATACCCTTGAATCTCCAGATTAGAAACTTCACTGACACCATTCTAATCTTCTCCACCGACGTGGAAAACACCCCACTCCCGCAACGGTTCCTTCCTCCATCGCTACCTCGATTCCCGGAAACGGCTCGCCGTCTTAGACTGCATCGAGCTCCTAGATGCCATGCTCGACGATCTCCCCCTCGCCGTCTCCGATCTCCCCCTCGCCGTCTCCGAACTCCCCATCGTCATCTAGGATCTCTCCCTCTCGTCTCCGATCTTCGGCGTTCCTCTTTGAGAAGATGTAAGGAAGACCACTCCACCGTTCTCTCCACCTCCATTAGCAGCTAGTACAATGTGATGGACTAGACTATAACCACAAACAACAAGTATACCGTATCGAGAGTAGTATAGGATTATGAAATCAAGGTTGTATTAAACTTGGGGCTGTCGAGTACTTCTACTTCGAGTGAACTATTATTATCTTATCAGATAAAAATTTGAGAGGTTAAGAAGAGAAATAAATTACGAAGAAAAGCAACGCATTCGATCGAGAATTAACCCTTAGGAAAATATGATTAGAACGATTAAAACTCAAAAGCTTGAAGACTAGGATTGACCGTGGAGATTCCCGAAGTATTAACGCACTTCTCTAGAATACTACGTCCAACTAAGCATAAGAAATATTAACCGAACTCTCGTTCAAATTAATAACTTAAGAATCGCTTTATCTAAGTGAATCCCACATACTCACTATAGGCTTTGACTCCTATCCGGAAAAGTTTCGTCATCCTCTCTCGAGGGTTGCGATCACTCCTTTTTATTCTCGAGAGATCGATCCGTACTCACGAACCTCTCGGCTAACTAGAATACGAAAACAGGTACGAAATCGTATAAAGACATATGAGGGCGAAATTAAATTGAGAATAAATAAAACCTTCGTTCAAAGCTAGTAAGAGAGAATTATAAAATCAAATATCCAAAAGGTGTCATCCGATCAAATGCGTAACTAAATTAGCTAAACATGATTATAAAAAGGTGAGAAGAAAATTAGAAAAAAAACAATTTTATTACTAAGAAAAAAAGTACAATTACAAGGAAGGAAAATTCTAAGCTAGGAATTAAAAGTACAAAACATGAAACTGAAATTTACACCAAGGCCTCATTTGGTTTGGATTTTGACGTCACGTTTAATGCAAACGTATCAGGAACCTTTATTTTCATTTGTTTTTCGGCAAGATTTTTGAACCACTCCTTAACCCTCCGGCCTCAAAAAATTCGCGTCTCGAAACCCGCAGGATCCCCTCCAGTTTATCGCGTTTAGGTCAAGGGAAAAGGAAGAAATCCGCGGCTCTCTCTACGACGACGTCCAGGTATCGCGACTCCTCCTGCATCTCTTCTGTCGTGAGGAGGCATCCACGGCTCCGACTCTTCTCTACGGCAGGGCTTGCGACTCCGGCGTCCCGGAAGAAATCTGCCGCTCTCATTCTCCGACCGCATCCAGGGCTTGGAACTCCGACCAAATCTAGGGCTCGCGACTCTGGCGGCATCCACGACTCGTCTTCTCCGCGACCTCCAGGGCTTGTCTGCTCCGACGATATCCAACAATAGAGCTCATTCTTCCACGACAGAGCTTGATCTGGGCGAAACCTTCTATTCAGGCGTTTATGCATGGTCTTTGTGTTTAGAAACAGGAGAGGTGTAGAGATCGATGGCGGTTACAATGATAGCAGAATGCTCGCCGGCAAGGTTGATCTCGCTGACAACGATTTCTCTCCTCCGGTTGACTTGTTCCTAAGCAAATGCAAATGGAAAAATAATAATTAATATAAGTTTATAAAGGAAGAACAATAAAAAAGATAGAAAAATACGAAATGAATTTCAAAATAATACATTTTTTATTAACCAATAAGAAAGCAGTGCACACAAAGCTCCTTTGGAAGCCAGATAAACACTGGATAAAAATTTGTTGCACCATTTATTAATTTTGGAATCAGACCGTTGTTTTGTCAAACGGTTCTCTGTTCTGAACAGCTCTGCAAACACAGACTATCTAAACAAATCTCCATTTCCAGCATCCAGTTTCCAACAACTCTCTTTACAAACCTGCCTTCACAACAGCTCTTTTTACAACCGCAACCGCTCTACCAAATGAAGTCTAAGTGAAAGAAAATACAAGAAAAGGAAGCTAGAAATAGCCCAAGAGAGGCTGGAATTGGAATCCTTGAGATCTGGAACAGCTTGGCCTTTATAGCGCTGAAGAATTCGGGTTACACGCCCGCCTGGGGGCGTGTAAGGGGCATGAATGCTAGTGGAGTTGGCGCAAACTGTAATAAATTCTGGGTGTTACGATGTGCCACGCCCCTTGGTCATGTCGGTGACAGGGGGCGTAACCCAAAGACACGGCTTCTGGCGGGAACTTTTGGTGGGCAGGCGTGTAACGGTCGATTTGCGGACTTACAAGGGCGTGACACTTAATGGTCACAGGCGTGACTCGGCTGGATCAGGGGCGTGAACTCCGGATGAACTGCGGAACAGGATGAGGGCGTGCTCTAGGTGTCACGCCCATAGGTCACGGGCGTGTAACTTGAAATGACATGGCTGACGCAGTCTAGATCGGTGGACGGCACTGGGGCGTGACACTGTCACCCCCCTAGTACACGTCTGTGACCCGGGGGGGCATGTACTTTGTGATTTTTGTCAAAATGTTCTCATTTAGCTCATGATCCTGCCTATTAGCTCCATTTGGCCAATATGCAGCCCAGTTTTCACAAACAACTGCAGAAAACAAGATTAAACTTTATAAAAACTGAAATTATAAAAACAAATGTTTTAATATTAAAATAAACATAAAATAACTATAAATATTAATCTAAATCCTATACTAAAATTAGGTTTAAATGATACTTATAAAATACCCTCATACTTAAGTTTTTGTTATTACAGAGCAAAAGAATGAGAAATATTCATAAGATATTAATAAATTTTTTAATCTAAACTAAAATTTATTAATTCAAAAAAAATAGGGATTTAAAAATTAAGTTCTAAATTATGAAATTAAAATGAAAAGAACAAGAAATTTAACTGAGACTTCTCAAGAAATTTAACTAGCTAGCATGCTTGGGTAAATTTTGCAAACAAAAAAAGATTAGAATATACAACCTTTAACTTAAAAAAACTTTAAAATTTTTGAAATTTCTACTTATGTTCTCCTAATATTTTAATTTATGTCTAAATCAATTTTATTGGCCAATGGATTTTCGGAGGGACAAAGGATATGAAGAGATTTTTGATTACAGGTGATGAATTTTATCCTCGGTGTACAACCTCGGGCTCGCAAGAAGCTCTCAAGGAGCAAATAGGTCGAGGCAGGCGAATGGGACCAGGGGGCCCACTCCCAAGAGGCGAGATGATTGGCTCTCCAGTGGGCAAGATACCCCACCCAGAGGCGAGAGGGCCTCCAGAGGCGAGAGGGCCGCCAGAGGCGAGAGGGCCTCCAGCGGCGAGAATACCTCGTAGCAAAGGGCGCAGGCGAGATGGGCAGTGGGGTCCATCTCGCCGACAGGTGCTTCTCCACTCGCCAGGGCGAGAAGAGACCATTTTCATATTTCCATGTCAACAGGGGTTTTTACTCTTCTACCCCGGGTATTTTTACCCTCTTACCCTTGGTGGCCTGCGCATAGCTCCTCAGAATAGCGGAGTTTGGCTGTTGGCAGACCCAGCCAGGGGTACCCCGGTAATTTCAGACCAGTACAGTTTTGTTATTGGCAGTTCAGATTCCGAAATCTATAAATAAGCCCATAGGGGTTCTTCAGAAGGGGACTTTTTCAACTCCTAGGGAATCATCGGCATTGTCTTCTGAGAAACTCCAAGCCCAGCTTTTGGCTTTGGAGGAAAAGTTCTCAGTGACCTTTCGGGTAAGCGGTGGGACCTCCCTGCTGCGGCTTTGGGCCAGTTTTCTAGTCCTTCACGACCAGTCGGAGGTCGGAGCTTGGGCCAAGTAGGTGTCGGCTACGCCCCTATTTTGCGAACATTTGTCGGAGTCAAATTTTGGCTTCAACACTCGGCTCATTCTTTTTTTTCTTTTATTTGCATATGTTTACCAAGGGATAATGAATTTTATTCTCTTATTCTCATAACATATGAACAATTTTTTTCTCTCTTTATATAAAACAAAAAATGATTACAAGTAATGAATTTTATTCACTTACGCCTAGTTTTTTCTTTCGGGAATTGCATATGTTTACCAAAGAATATTAATTCTCATGACATATGATCTAACCAAAAATAATAAAAATGTATATGTTTATCAATATATGATGAATTTTATCCTCTCATGCTCATAACATATGATCTAATAAGAAATACAAAACAAGGAGAAGGCTAAACAAATTTTTAGATTAAATTAAAACAAAAAGAGCAATCATAGTAAATTAAATTTTCCTATGAATCAAAAAAGCGTGAAGTGAGTATAATTAAAATCTAAAAATGTTTAAATAAAGAACCATAAAATTGCAACTAAATAAAATTAAAAAGAAAAAGTGTTAAAAAGATTACTCTAAACAAATTAAATTCACAAGATATTTCTTGATATTAAAATTTACACTAAGTGAAGGAAAATACAAGAAAAGGAAGCTAGAAATAGCTCAAGAGGGGTTGGACTTTGACTCCTTGAGATCTGGAGTAACTGGGTTTTTATAGCTGAAGATTTCGGGTTACACCCCCGCCTGTGAGCTGGGAGCGTGTAAGGGGCGTGAATGCTGTAGGCGGAGTTAGCGCGATCTGCAATCAATTCTGGGCGTTACGGCATGTTACGCCCCTTGGTCACGCCCGTGACAGGGGGGCGTGACTCAGGGAAACGGCTACTGGCGGGAATTTTTGGCGAGCTGGCGTGTAACGGTCGATCCGTGGACTTACACGGGCGTGACTTGGCTGGATCAGGGAGGTGAAGTCCAGATAAATTGCGGAACTGGATGGGGCGTGCTCTGGGTGTCACGCCCATAGGTCACGGGCGTGACCTAGCGTGCAACTTTAAATGATGTGACAGACACACCTGGATCGATGGACGGGACCTAGGCGTGACACAATGTCACGCCCCTAGTACACGCCCGTGACCGGGGAACGTGTACTTTGTGATTTTTGCCAAAATATTCTCTTTTAGCTCCTGATCCCGACTGTTTGCTCCATTTGCCTATATACAGCCCAGTTTTCCCAAAAATCTGCAGAAACCTGTCGAAAGCAAGATTAAACTTTATAAAAGCATTTTAATATTAAAATAAACATAAAATTACTATAAATATTAAACTAAATTTTATACTAAAATTAGGTTGAAATGTTACTTATCAACATGCCTCGACGGATTCACCTTCGTAGCTAGAAAACAAATCTCTCGCCACGTCCACAATGTTAGATGTGCATCGCATATATAAACCCATATCTCCTTCGACTCAGATGGTACGGCCTGGTTAGGGCATTCTGGTGAGATCAAAATGTCTATTTTGTGATCTCATTGTGGGTCGACTGGGCTCTTAGTGGAGATATCATTTCATAATATGGTGTCAGAGAGATGTTACCAGTGTTTGGTACATTGATCACAATGTTCCAGATTTGAAGAAAACCCACAAGTTAATAATATACACAAACTTGTATTTGATATATGCATAAGTTTGCATGTGCAGGATATTGGTAAATATGTGATTAGACATGTTAAGAACATCAGGAATATGGATGGAAAGAAGTCAGCATGGTCATGGAAGTCAAAAAATGAATAAATACAAAAGCATTAAGTAACTACACATCACTCAACGCCTGAGGTCAAAAAGAGTTGACAGTACAATCCTCACTCAAAGCCTCAGTGGAGAAGCTCTATGTTCTGGCTAAGTACAAAAGCGTCGAGTGAAGGACTTGCACTCGACGCCTTCTCATGGAAATCAGTCTAAGTACAAAAGCATTGAGTGAAGGACTTACACTCAACGCTTTCTCAAAAAAATATGTCCAAGTGCAAAAGCGTTGAGTGAAGGACTTGCACTCAACGACATCTCAAGAAAATCTGTCTAAGTATAGAAGGGTCGAGTGAAGGACTTACACTTAACGCTTTTTCATAGCAAAAGTTGTTGAGTTCAAATGCGTTGACTGAAGGATCTTACACTCGACGTCATCTCAGAAAGTCAGGCTAAGTACAAATGCGTCGAGTGAAGGACTTACACTCTGACGCCTTCTTACAGAAAATATGACTAAGTTCAAAAGCGTCGAGTGAAGGACATACACTCGATGCCTTCTCAGTAACAGGTGTTAAAGGATAAAAGCGTCGAGTGAACAACCTTTTCTCAACGCCTAAGCGACAGGCAGAATTTGTCTAAGTACAAAAGCGTCGAGTGAACAACCTTCACTCAACGCTTCTAGAGTTAACTGTCAAAACTACAATTCGTCGAGACATATGGATTCTCTCAACGCCTGTAGAGATTCAGAAATATTCTAAGTCAATTGGCGGCGTGTCAAATATGTTGACGTCATCCTTAATTCAAATCGTCGCAAATCACGCGCTAAAAGAAAAAGTCCGTCGTATTTATCGGGCAGTGATATCCTGGAATGGATCAACCATTAAAGTCAATTATGTCGCTTACCAAAGATGGATATAGTCGTTGTTGTTGCTGAAATATTTAAGGGGAGAAAACTGAAATTTTATGAAGAACATTTGCAAGAAATTTTTGGTAATCTCTCAAAACCCTAATTTTGCAAAAGTCGGCCAGCAGAGCAGAGCTAATTTTTCATCATCTTCAAGTCTGCTATTCAACACAAGAACATCTTTCTCAAGCTTGAAAAGCAGAACTCTGCCAGATACAACACGATACAAGCTGAAATTAATCTGAAGAAATCATCTTCCTGTAGTTGTGTTGAAGAAGGGTTGTCTGCTGATTCAGCCAAAGAAGAAGACTCAGAGAGTTTCTGTTGAGTCTAATTTCTCAGAACATTTATTCAATCCTATAAGATCTCTCTGAGATCTGAGTGTATGTCTATTTTATAAAGGCTGAGTGTAGGACTGTGAGCAGTTTGAGTGGTAAGAGTGTGAAGCACTCTGAGTTGTAGGATCCTGAGTATGATCTAAGATAAGTCTTGTTCCTGAGGTATGATCTTTATTTAAATATGAGTTAGGAGACCAGCTAGGTCTCTGCGTTGTCGGAGTTGGAAGATTCTGAGTTGTAGGGCTTATTTGCCTGAGGTAGGAGACATGTGTTGTCTCTGAGGTAGGACCGTAATCAGTCTGAGTTGTAAGAGTGGAGTGCGCTCCGAGTTGTAAGATCCAGGGAAGGGATCTGAGGGGTAAGATCTGTTTGATCTGAGTATTGGAGGAGTTGGTCAAATCTAGCTTACTACTAGACAGGTGAAGGGGGAAAGTGGATGTACCCTAGATATGAGAACAACTATAAACTCTGTGTGTTATGTTCTTGAAAGATAACTTACAAAAATAAATACTGACCAAGATCATACTTGAAAAAGAGCCAAAATATTCCAAAGAAACCTATTCACCCCCCCCCCTCCTCTAAGTGTTTAGCTACCTTTAAAAAGACTTTCAAGTGTTATCAGACGGAGATTGTTCAAAAAGAACTTAACAGTCTGAACTAGATCTTCAAGGGTAGAAAGATGTATATCATCATGACTTCTGATGAGAACCATAAGGAGCTCAGTTCCATGAAGTTACCTGTATGCAGAAAGGAAAATTTTAGAATATGGAAGGAGAGGGTGAGGGTGTTCATAGAAACCTCAGACCCTAGGATTTTCATCACAGTGGAAGAGAGACCTTTCATTCCTATGAAGGTCTCAACTATTGATAACAACATCAAGACCCCAAAAAAATATACTAAAATGACCAAAGATGAGGTGATTTTGTCCACTATGGACAAGATGGCTCAGAACATCATAGTGAGTGCAATTGATGACTCAACCTTCCAGAATCTTGTCCACTGCAAGACTGCAAAGGAGATATGGGACTCTCTAATAGTCTACATGGAGGGGACTGAGGAAGTAAGGGATGACAGGAATTCCCTTCTTAACCAGCAGTATGAAACCTTCAAACAAGGCAAGAAGGATTCTATAGCAGAATACTATGAGAAGTTCTTCAAGATTGTGAACAGTCTAATAACCTATAGCAGACAGTTTTCTAATTATGAGTTGAATGACAAGTTCATGGGGTCACTTAACAAATAGTAGGATGTCAAGATCCGTGTCATAAGGGAGGTAGGCAACTTAGCCAACATACTGCCACAAAACCTGTTTGGCAAATTGCTTACATGAACTTCAACTGAACTCCAGAAAGGCTGAAGAGGATGCTGCCAAGTGACTCAGCAGAGAAAAGTCTGTGGTTTTCAAAGCTGAATTGTCCAGGAAGAGCAGGGAGAAGACTCTTTCTCCCCCAAGAAGGGCTACTGATTCAGAAAGTTCTGAACCCAGCACATCTGGTGAAAAAATGTCTGATGGAGAACTAACCTTGTTCTCCAAGCAGTTCAAAAAGTTACTGAGCAGAAGAAGGCAGTGGAAGAACAAGGGCCCATCCAGCTCTAGCTCAAGGAAGCCACAAAGCAACCTGGAAAAGTCCAGAAAAGACCCCTCTGGGGACAAGTATGATTCCAAACAGAAAAAATACTTTAAAACTAAAGTCGTTTGTTACTGCTGCAACAGGTCGGGACATGTCATAGTTGATTGTCTGGTTAAAAGGAAAGAGAACAGGAAGTCTAATGATAAGATTATCATACGAACAAAAAGGTGAACAAGGACTTCTTAGCAAAGAAGAAGTCAAGCTTGTCAGATAATGATTTTGAGACATCAGAATCTGAAGATGAAGTTGTCTTCATTGATCTAATCTTCATAGAAGAGGACGTTGATCATCCTATTGCTAAAGTGGGCAGAAGGGCATCACTGTCCTCTATTGACAGTGAAGATGAGGAAGATTACTGCCTCATGGCCACTACTGAAGACAATCAAGACAATCCTGATCCTGATATGGTTAGTCCAAGTACCCATCAAATGCTCATCTGGTACTTGGACAGTAGATGTTCCAGGCACATGACTGGAACAAGGAGTCATCTGAAAGACTTCACTCTAGTGAGGAATGGACCCAAAGCCATATTTGGTGGTTCAGACAGAGGAGTAACTAAAGGCTATGGTATGATCACCAATGACATAGTCTTCATCACAAAAGTGGCTTATGTGGATGGATTGCAACACAATCTGATTAGCATAAGTCAACTCTGTGATCTATGTTATGTCATTGTATTCCACAAGAATGAGAGTCTAATCAAGAGGTCAAGTGACCAAAAGATCATTCTGACAGGCACTAAGAGTGGAAATATTTATTGTCTTAATTTTCTATGGTTAGACTCAGATTCTCCAGTGTGTCTTGTAGCAAATGAGAAAGACTCTAACTGTGTGCAATGACACAAAAGGCTTACTCACTTGAACTACAAGGCTATCAGTAAGCTCTTCAGTGAAGGTCTGGTCAAAAATGGACCCAACTTGAAATGCACTAAAAAGGGTATTTGTTCTGCATGCCAGAAGAGCAAGCAAACAAAGACTATTTAAAAGCATTAGGTTCAAGAATTCTGAGAGGTATCTCTATCTCCAGCATATATTTGGTCATATGTCAATTCATAGTCTTGGTAGGAAAGTCTATACCCTTGTGATACTTGATGACTATTTTAAATTTGTCTTGACGTTCTTTCTTAAGAAAAAGTCTGATACCTTAGACAACTTTATGACTTTTATCGAGCAGATTCAGAATGAAAAGGGTTACTTTGTAGTCAAAATCAGAAGTGATCATGATATAGAATTTCATTCGGAAAGCATGATAGATTTCTGCAAAAAACAAGATACCTTTCAGGAATTTTATTCTCCAAGAACAGCTCAGCAAAATGGCATTGCTGAGAGGAAGAATAGAACTCTCATAGAGATTGGGGGGACTTTGCTTAGTGACACTTCTCTTCCAGAATATTTCTGAACTGAGGTAGTGAACACAGCATGTTATGTCCAAAATAGTGCCTCTATCAACAAGTATCACAATAAGGCTCTTTATGAGCTTATGAAAGGCAGAAAATCAAATCTAACCTATCTTAGAATTTTTGGGAGCAATTGCTGTGCTGAATAATGGAAAGTCCAACCTGATAATGTTTGCTGAAAAATCATATGAGGGTATTTTTGTTGGGTATAGCAGCCACAACAAAGCCTATATGATCTACAACTTGAAAATTCAAGTTGTAAAAAAATCTATTAATATTGTCTTTGATGAAACTTCAATGATTCACAATGAGTTGTCAAGCTCTTCTAGTGCTGCAGGTGCAAATTTAAGATTGGACAAGCTAAGTATTGATGACATAACTCTAGTTGAATAAGAAAAGGACAATTGTGTGCTCATCCCAGAAGAAGGTCCATATGAAATGCAAAGTGCGGATGATCTTCAGGCCACTGAAGATGAAGTTCATGAAGCTGAAGAAAGTATGTCAGCAGCTATCAGACATCTAAGAGACCATCCTAGAGATCAGATCATTGGGGATGCAATGCAAGTCAGGGTGTAACCAAAAGGAGCAGAAATCACAACATCGCTATGTATTCAACCTTTTTGTCTCAGATTGAACCCAAAAAAATTTGAAAAAATCAACATAGACTCATTCTGGATAGTGTCTATGCAAGAAGAGTTGAACCAGTTCAAAATGTACAATGTCTGAAAGCTGGTTCTCAGGCCTTAAGATCATAACATCATAGAAATCAAATGGATTTACATAAACAAAGTAGATGAGAATAGTGTTATAATCAAGAACAAAGCTAGACTGGTTACTAAAGGATACAGGCAAGAGAAAGGTATTGACTTTGATCAAACATTTGCACCAGTAGATAAATTTGAAGCTATAAGGTTATTCCTTGTATATGTTTTTTACAAGAGATTTAAGGTCTAGCAAATGAATGTAAAGTCAGCTTTCCTTAATAATGACTTAAAAGAGGAAGTTTATGTTAAGCAGCCATCAGATTTTATCAATATTTCTCTCCCTAATCATGTATTTCAATTAAGAAAAACTTTATACGTGTTGAAACAAGCCTCAAGTGCTTGGTATGAAACTCTGTCTAGCTTTCTCATTGAAAACAAATTCTCAAGGGAAAAAATAGACAAAACATTATTTCTAAAGAAAGTCAAGAGTAAGATTATCCTAATCCAAATTTATGTTGATGTCATAATTTTTGGGTCTACTGATGATGACCTATGTATAAAGTTTATTAAACTTATACAAGGGCAATTTGAAATGAAAAGTATGGGTGAACTTATGTATTTCTTATGCCTCCAAGTTAAACAATCTGAGGATGGACTATTCATTTCTCAGTACAATTTCACCAAGGAGTTAATCAAGAAATTTGGTATGGAGTGTCTGCACCATGAAAACTCTTATGGGATCAAGTGTGTCTATAGACAAGGATGAAAATGGGAAACCAGTTGATGAAACCTTGTATAGAGGAATAATTGGCTCCCTTATTTATTTGACTGCTGGTAGGCTAGACATTATGTTTGCTACATGTTTTTTTGTTAGGTAGCAGGCTTACCCTAAAAGATCTAACTATACTGCTGCAAAGAGAATTCAGAGATATCTAAAGGGCACACCTGATCTTGGTGGTTGGTACCCTATAAATAATGACTTTAAACTAACAGGTTACTCGGATGCAGATTTTACAAGTTGCAAAGAAGATAGAAAAAACACTTCAGGTACATGTCGATTTCAGGGAAGCAGGTTGGTATCCTGGAGCAGCAAGAAGCAAACCAATATGGCTATCTCCATAGCTGAATCTGAATACATCTTAGCAGGGAGTTGTTGTGCACAACACCTGAGTTCAACATCAACTTCAGGACTACAGCATCCAGCTAAGTAAAACCCCTATGTACTGTGATTCCTCTCATGCAATTTCAATACCTAAGAATCATGTATCAAACAGCAGGACCAAACATATTGAAATAGGTATCACTTCATCATAGTGCATGTTGAGAAAGAAAATATCAGTCTTGTGTTTGTCCTCACTAACAAACAAGTGGCTGACATCTTTACTAAGGCTCTTGATGAAGCCAAGTTCAACGTTTTCAAGTTTGAATTGAGAATGTTGAACTTGAAGTAGTTTTTTCATTGTAAAACATTTTTATTTTATATATGTGTATTTGGAGGCTAACCCTTTGCAAGAGAACTTAAGAAAGAATAAGATTAACTCCAGGCGTCAAGTGAGTTGAGTTAACTCCAGGCGTCGAAAGATTCATCTGCGTCGAGTCAACACCAGGCATTGAGTGTGTCGAGTGCACTCAACGCATACACTTTGACGAGTTGAAAAAGCTTCAAATCTATGAAATTAAATCCCAGCCATCAAACTAAAGTGTAAATCACGACAAGGTACGCGTCTCTTCGTCTTCTTGAATAGGGTAGAGTATATAGAAATCGTGCCTAGAATAAACATTTTCATTCAAGTGCCCTTTCGAATTACTTTGTCTCGTACCTATAATTCGTGCTTCGTCTTTCCCTCTTCGACCAATCTCTCAAGACTCAATGGCTCTCAAGAGTGTTGATTTCCTGTTTGAGGGCAGTGAAGTAGTTCGAAATAGATTTTGTGATGCTCCAGAAGAAATCCTATCAGTTGTTCACCTTCTCACCGTCATTGAACTGGAGTTTGTGTTGTGTGAGCCGTCTTTCATCTGAAAGAGAGAAGTCCTGGAATTGTATGACAATGCAAAGGTGAACTCTTCCTCCTCTAAGATTAAAACTTCCATCAATAGAGAGAAGATTAAAATCAATGTCAGGAAGATTAGCAAGGCACCGAAGCTCTTCAAGCTCAATATGTTTAAGGAAGAAGATGAACTATTCCAAGATGACATAAAGTTTGCATTAAAATGTTGTGACCTATCCAAGCGCACTGGTGGTTCTCTTATCAGGAGAAAGATGAATCTCAAAGGAAAATTACTTGCTGACATCATAGGAAAGGCTCTAATCTGCAAGTCAGGCCCACATGACAGTTTTCAGAGAAATATTTGAGTAGATGTCAAGGGTAATCCTTACCAAGAAGACCAACTGGGGTAAGATTATCTTTGAGAGGATAATTGAATGCATACCTGAACTAAATCTTGGCAGAATACTGTCTCTGTTCCTTCTGAACGTAGTTCCTAAAATTCTGAAACTGAAGCTTGGTGCCAAGATCTATCATATGAGGATGGATATTTGATGAGTACAATTATGATAGACTTTTTACTATCATAATTATAATCATGTCCACTATTTTCTACCTACCTATGTAATAATTTTGCGAGAATAGTTAAAAATTTGCTTTATCATGAATAGAAGAGCACAGTTAGGAGTTTCTATTATTTCATGTATTAAGCTATTTATTTATTCCTTCATTTTCCTAATGCAGGTATTGCTAATCAGCGGAACTAAAAATCTTGGAGCAAGCAGAGGAGTTCACGGATTCAACATGGCTGATGACAGGACAAGAATTGGGCGCACACGGGTAGGCACACGCTCGTGTCCCTACCTGTGTCCTATTCGGGATGGACCAGAAGAATTGGAAGAAAAGACAAAGCACCACACGGGTGGGAACACGCCCGTGTTCCCACCCGTGTCCTATTCGGGATAATTCAACGTGTGCTGCCAACCAACCCGTGTGCGGAGAACACGATGAATAACACGGCCGTGTCCGTACCCGTGTCAGATGACACGGCCCACGACCAGACACACCTATTCGTGTGGAACCGCCTTTGAACAGTCAACACGGCCTGTGACACGGCCGTGTTGGAACCCGTGTTCGACCCTGTTTGCAAGGAGACTATAAAAACTTATAGAAAAATTAGAATGGGGACTTTTGGATCATTTTTATTTGGAGAACTTCTGGAGGACGAAAGTGGAGCACCCAAGAGAAGGAGGAATTGAAGGAGATTTTCGTATGTTTTTAATCTTTCATGTATCTCTTTTAATCTTTTTTTTCTCTTGGTGATCTAACTTTATTTATTTTTTATTTCGTATGAAACTTTTATTTGAACAATTTGGTAATCATGTATGTTATTGTTTTCATCAAATTTGTGGTATTTTATTTGTATGTATACTTTCAAACAAAGAGATTTATCCTAGTTGTGAATTTATTATTTGTTTTACATGAATTCCAACTTTTTAGATTGAGAAATTGGAAGGTTGTGATGATGTTTATATGTTCATATTTAGGTGTTATTTCTCTTTGCATTTCAATTTGCATGATCGATAGATATGTTGATTGGATAATTATAATACGGATAAATGGAATCATGGTATTTTAGAAATAGGATTTCATAAATTTATGTATTAGATAGGGTACTTTATTTTAATGCAAATTTGAGGGTTGTAAATTGTTCGAGAGAAAATTTACTCAACCTAGGTTTAGATTTTGAATTGCTCGAGAGAGAGAATTTGATAAATGTTTAACCCGTACAATACAACGAATTTGATAATTTTATTATTACTTGATTACATAGAATTGAGTTAATAAGCGGTTATTTTCATGTGAATGCTCTTAGACTTTTGGCTTTTTATCATCTTTAATCCTCCAATGTTTTTTTATCCAAGTAGTCATAGTTAGGTTAATCTAGGTTAAAAATCAATTTTAATTATAGGTATGATAATAGAGTGAGGGTGAGTACGAGTATTTGAAAAGACCCTGTAGAATACGACACGAGATGTAGATTTCTCCTATACTATGATTGATAGGTGCACTTGCCTGAAAGTTAAATCAATCTAGCTTATGGTCATCTACATAGTTTATACTAGAGTGTAGAATGAATCTGCATCAAGTTATTACTTGTTAAAAAAAATAGCATCAAGTTTTTGGCGTCATTGCCGGGGACTCGTTTTCAATATTTTGAAAGCTTAAAGTTTATTAATCTACCAATTTTTGTTTATTAACATATAACTGTAAATTAGTTTATAATATAATTATATCGCTTAATCTCTGTTTTGTAGTCTATTAGTCTATGACCAGGGGGAGAAATTCTAGGCTAGCACCATTCATCCTGACCTGCAACGAATTATTCACAACACTAACCAAAGGGACGTGGGAACTAATATCACAGATATTTCAAACGGACTTTCAGAAGAGGAAATAGTAAACCAAGGAGAGCATTATGTAGAAAATTTGGATAACATGGCAAACCAGAACGAGCAAACCATGTTTGACTTTACTAGACCTAATCTCCAGGGAACTGGGTCAAGCATCGTTAGACAACCAATAGTCACCAACAATTTCGAATTGAAGTCTAGCGTTATACAGATGGTTCAACAGTATGTCCAATATGATGGCCTGCAAGATGAAGATCCTAACACACACTTAGCCGGATTCTTGGAGATATGTGATACATTCAAGATCAATGGCGTTTCCAATGATGTTATTCGATTGAGATTGTTTCCGTTCTCACTAAGGCACAAGGCGAAGCAGTGGCTCAACTCATTACTTAGAGGGTCGATTACTACATGGGATATGATGGTTGAGAAGTTTTTAATGAAGTATTTTCTACCGGCGAAGACTGCAAAGCTAAGGAATGACATCTCTACGTATGTTCAATTGGAATCTGAATCGTTGTACGACACATGAGAATGATTCAAGGATCTTTTAAGGAGATGTCCCCATCATGCACTACCTTCCTGGTTTCAGATTCAGACTTTTTACAATGGTCTCAATCCAGCCACTAAACAGATTATCGATGCGGCTAGTGGAGGCACCTTGAACAATAAGACACCTGAAGCGGCTCAACTGTTGATAGAAGACATGACAATGAATAACTATCAATGGACTACCATGAGACAAAAGCCTAACAAGCCTGCAGGAATGTATGAAGTGGATGCTGTCACTGTCTTAGCCATGCAAGTGGAGAAGCTTCACCAGAAGATGGATAACCTTTCTTTAGCATCACCCTTCATGGTACCTCAACAATGGGACCCTTCATTTAGTGGAATGCCTGGTTGTGAATCTCAAGTGCAAGAACATGTTGACTATATGGGCAACACCAGACCTCCTTTCAACCAAGCAAACAACCCGTATAGTTTTACATACAATCCTGGATGGAGGAACCACCCCAATTTCTCTTGGGGAGGACAAGGAAATCAAGGCAAGCAACCTGTGTTTGGACAGCCACAACAACCGAAACCAAGGAAGCCAAAATTGGAAGATGTACTTACCAAGTTCATGCAAACTACTGATGCAGCTTTCCGGAATCAAGAGGACTCAATTCATAATTTGGAGAACCAGATTGGTCAGCTCGCAAGGATGGTATCTGAAAGGCAACAAGGAGCACTTCCGGGTAACTGAGGAGTGGAACGGAGTTACAAGATCAAAGGCTTACAAAGGAAGCGCCCCAAGAGGCGTCTAGCGGCGAAGGACCGAACGAGATGAACGTGAAACCAATGGAGTATCAACCAGCAATACCATATCCAACAAAGCTTAACAAGGAGCGCATGGATGCGCAATATGGTAAATTCTTATCTATATTTAAACAATTACATGTCAATTTACCTTTTTCTGAAATCATTCAAATGCCTAAGTATGTCAAATTTCTTAAGCACTTAATCTCAAATAAAAAGAAAATAGAAGAATTATCTTTAGTAACACTTAGTGAAGAATGTTCCGCTATTTTGCAAAATAAATTACCACAAAAACTTAAGGATCTCGTTTCATTTTCAATTTCATGTTTAATCGGTGATTTACAAGTAAATAAAGCTTTAGCGGACTTAGGAGCTAGTATAAACTTAATGTCTTATAAACTATATTTGAAACTAGGTCTAGGAGAACTTAGCACAACTAGAATGAGTATTCAACTAGCAGATCGATCGGTTAAGTAGCCTAGAGGAATAGTAGATGATGTATTGGTTAAGGTAGATAAGTTTATATTTCCTTCCGATTTTGTTATTCTAGATATGGACGAAAATATCGAAGTGTCACTCATACTAGGTCGTTCATTCTTAGCTACATCTAGAGCATTTATTGATGTTTTTGATGGTAAATTAGTTTTGCGAGTAGGGGAAGATGAAGTCACTTTTCAAATTGGCAATACAATGAAACAATCCTTAGATAATGACGATTATTGCTATTTTTCTCATGGTGTTGATAATTTTATGACTTCTATGAATTCTAATTTATATTATAGAGATCCTTTAAAAATTTGCATCACTAACTGTTATCTAGAAAATGAAAAAAATGAATACATTGTTGAACATTTATTTTTTCTAGATAATTGCGTTTCGATGAATAGAACGACTGAGTATAGTTTGATTACACAAGGAGATCGTGAAGGTCTTAAGAATAATACTAAGGATCCATCGATAGTAGAACTAAAAAAATTACCGGATCATCTTGAGTATGCATTTTTAGGAACTAATTCTTCTTACCCAGTTATTATCTCCTTTAATCTTTCTAATACTGAAAAAACTAAATTAATAACTGTGCTGAAGAAATGTAAAGGTGCAATAGCATGACAAATATCTGATATAAAAGATATTAATCCTAGTTTTTGCACTCACAAGATCCTTTTGGAAGAAAACTATAAACCTTCTATTCAACCACAACGTAGGCTAAACCCAAATATGAAAGAGGTAGTTAAAACTGAGATTGTTAAGTTGTTAGATGCTGGTATGATATACCCTATTTCGGATAGTTCATGGGTTAGTATTGTACAAGTCGTTCCTAAGAAGGGTGGTCTAACAGTAGTAGCAAACGATAATAATGAATTAATTCCAACGCGAACGATAACAGGTTGGCGTGTCTGTATTAACTATAGGAAGTTAAACGATGTCACTAGTAAAGACCATTTCCCTCTTCCTTTCATTGACCAAATATTTGAACGTTTATCAGGACATTTTTATTATTGTTTTTTAGATGAACTTTCTGGATATTTCCAAATTCTTATAGCATCAGAAGACCAGGAGAAAACAACATTCATTTGTCCATTTGATACCTTTGCCACTTTCCAAAAGTGCATGTTAGTCATCTTTAATGAATATGTTGAAGATATTATGAAAGTGTTTATGGATGATTTCTCTGTTTTTGGTGACTCGTTTGATTTGTGTTTGAATAATTTAGAAAAAGTTCTTGGAAGCTGTGAGGAAACAAATCTAATGCTTAGTTGGGAGAAGTGTCATCTCATGGTGCAAGATGAGTTAGTATTTGGACATAAAATCTCAAGCCAGGGAATTCAAGTAGATAGAGCGAAAATTGAAACCATAGAAAAGTTACCACCACCAACCTTCGTTAAAGCAGTGAGAAGTTTCTTAGGACAAGCTGGATTTTACCGCTAGTTTATTAAAGACTTCTCTAAAATCGTTAAACCACTTACTAGGCTTTTAGAAAAAGACAAACCTTTTATTTTTGAACAAGAGTGTCTACATGCATTTGAGTTCTTAAAAGAAAGATTAATTAATTCTCTTATTATGATCGCACCCGATTTTACTCAGCCGTTCGAGATCATGTGTGACGCTAGCAGTTTTGCAGTAGGAGTTGTTTTATGACAACGTCGAAACAAACACTTTCACCCTATATATTATGCTAGCAAAACATTTAATAATGTGCAGGAGAATTATACAACTACGAAAAAAGAACTTCTAGCAGTAGTATTTGTCTTTGAAAAATTTAAATCCTATTTAACATTGTATAAGGTGGTAGTATACACAGATCACTCTGCCCTTAGATATTTGATAGTCAAAGCGGAAGCAAAGCCTCGTTTAATCCGTTGGGTTCTTTTATTGCAAGAATTTGATTTGTAAATTAGGGATAAACGAGTGGCAGAAAACTTAGCGGCAGACCATCTCTCATGTTTAGAAAATCCACTACGAGCAATGTTAGATGAATCTGAGATTTCTGATACATTCCTTAAGTAATCGTTATTTGCCTTATCTACAAATATAAATTCTGATTATCCGTGGTTTGCCGATTATGCAAACTATCTTGTGGCTAAGGTCCTTCCAAAAGAATTTTCATATCAGCAGAAAAAGAAATTTTTCTCTGACTTCAAATACTACTTCTGGGAGGACCCCTTCTTTTTCGGATATGTGCAAATTCCGTTATACGAAGGTGTGTATCAGCGGAGGGGGGTTGGAAAATCCTGTAGTAGTGTCATGCAGGTCCTGCTAGTGGTCACTATGGAGCAAATCGCTCAGCCAAAAAGATTCTTGATTGTGGTTTTTATTGGCCCCTTCTATTCAGGGATGCCCAAAGGTATGTGCTTTCATGTGATTCTTGTCAGAAATCAAGTAATATTTCTAAATTACATGAAATACCGCAAAAATTTATTGTTGAATGTGAAGTATTCGATGTGTGGGGGATTGACTTTATGGAACCGTTTCCAGTTTCTTACGGGAATAAATATATTTTGGTAGCTGTAAATTATGTATCAAAGTGGGTTGAAGCACAAGCTTTGCCTACTAATGATAGTAGAGTAGTAATCCAATTTTTGAAAACATTATTCGCACGATTTGGCACACCACGTGCACTTATTAGCGATATGGGTTCACATTTTTTTAATCTACAACTAGATAAAGTATTACAAAAATATGGAGTTACACATAGGATAGTCACTCCTTATCATCCACACACTAGTGGTCAAGTTGAAGTTTCAAATAGAGAAATTAAGAGGATCATAGAAAAATCTATAGAAGGGAATAGGAAGCAATGGTGTAGGAAACTAAATGATTGTTTGTGGACATATAGGACCGCCTTCAAGACACCTATCGGGACCACCCCCTTTAGATTAGTCTACTGTAAATCATGTCACCTGTCTATAGAATAAAAACACAAGTCGTATTGGGCAATACGCTCTTTGAATTTTGACACTAATTCTATAGGGAAGAAACGAAAACTTCAGCTTAACGAATTAGATGAGTGGAGAACCATGACTTATAAGAATTCTTGGATTTATAAGAAGAAGATCAAACTATTCCATGACCGTCACCTTTGCAAACCTAAGACATTCCAAAAAGGTGACCAATTCCTCCTTTTTAATTCCAGACTGCGTTTATTCTCAGGGAAGTTAAGGTCTAAGTGGTTCGGACCCTTCCAAGTCAAAGAAGTCTTTCCCTACGGCACCGTCGAGCTAACCCACCCTGAGAAGGGCGATTTTAAAGTCAATAGGCACCGATTAAAACTTTACTACGGTGTGCTTCCTCAAGATTTCGCTCGTCAAGAAACATACCTCCGTCTAGACTAGGATTACGTAAAATGTAGTAATATTTCTAAGTTTATAAAATTTTTAGTATAAGTCTAGTTAGTTTTTAATGTAAAAATTTTTTTAAATAAAAATCACTTAGGAGGAAATTCCCAATTCAGAGGAGGACACGGGTTACCACACGCCCGCGTGCATTGTCGTGTCCATAACATCCCCTTGGGCCCAGTCGTGTTCTATAAAAAATGAGTGGGTTAATTTTTTCCCGAGCACCACACGGATGGACACACACCCGTGTGTCATCTCGTGTTTTTAACACAGCATGTGGACTCGGCCGTATTCTGCGCCGTGTCGCTATTTGACGATGTTCATCCCGAGAAGGACACGGCTAGCCACCCGGCCGTGTTCTCCCCCGTGTCGCCGTTCGACGAAGTATATCCCGAGAAGGACACGGCTACCTACCCAGCCGTGTCATTACCCGTGTGCATTTTAATGCACTGTGCCCGAGCAGGACACGGGTCGATACACGCCCGTGTTGGTGACCGTGTCCACCTGACGCGCTGCTTTTCCGTGAAGTTTGACCACACGTCTCGTCGATACCCGTGTTCCACGCGGTAAAGATTCCTTAACACGGGTGCACACAAGGTCGTGTGTGAACCTGTGTTCGTCTTCTTTAAATATGGCCATGTTCTGGTCATCTCCATCTTCCTCCCCTGATTTCCAACTTCACCACCTGCACTACCTCTCTTTCAGAGCCGGTTGAGGTTTTAGCCTTCAACATGCGTGGATTCGCCTCCTCTCGTAGCCATCTATAATCTTAGGTAAACAGTTTTGGGATTACGTTCTTATTTTTTTTTCTCAACTTCTTCTTCTTCTACTCCACTCTCTTCCCCTTCTTATTCCTTCCTCATTTTTCCTCCACTTATTCCTTCTTCATATTTTAAAGATCCTTATATTTGTCCACAGATCATGTCTTCAGGACGTGCCCAAGGCGGTCGCCGTCGTCGTCCGGATCTCTAGGCATTGTCTACGGAAAGGCGCGACGCCGTTGCGCCGCTGGAATTCACGGATCCAGCGCACATAACCCGCTACAACCGCCTCCAGTCAAAAAAGTATCAAGACATTCGATCGATTGATTGGAGCGTCCTGGAGGAAATAAATTTAGCGGGAGATGTTAGAGAGTTGATATCTATAGTGGGGTGGCAACAAATTTTTGTTATCGAGGAGTTAGGATTTAAGGAACTCACATTAGAGTTCATGTCATATTTTTATTTAAATCTTAGACCAACTCTCACTGAGCACGCAAACGCGCAAGAGGGGGTCATCTCATTTCAAGTAGCGGGTATTACTTATACACTCTCCCTTCTCCAGTTCACCCAATACTTAGGGGTGTATGCGGACTCGTTCCTCTTTAGTGCCGCCTACCCCGAGCTTCATTTTGATCTCCCCACTCGCGAGCATGCCGGCAACATCTGGGCCCGGCTTACTTTTGACCGTAGTCCATATGAGGCCAAGAGGTCTTAGGCCTCCAAGTTGCATTCTCCCGCCCTCCACTACCTACACCATCTTCTGAGTCACACTTTCAGCGACCGGGGCAAAAGCTCTGGAGTTGTTAGTAGGCAGGATGTGTTATATCTTTATAGCATGTTGTCATGTTACCCCATCCATCTGGGTTATATGCTCGCACAGTTCATCCTTCACCATGCTGACAACTCACGCATAGGGTCTATCTGTGTAGCACCATGCATTACCCGCCTGGCGAAGAATATGACCATATTCTCTTCCCTTCCCCCAATGACCGTGGTCACGAAGACCGTGCCTATCACTATGGCCAGTGTTCGATCCCTCTGCCTCGTCACCGTCCGTCAGGGCCGGGGTGGCATTATATATTCCCTTGCGAGGCGTGGACCACATGCGGATGATGACGATGACGACGAGGTAGATCCTGATCTCGATGAGCCACTGGTCCCCCCAGCCCAGTCCACTTACACTCAGGGTGAGTCTTCTGCTGCTCCTCCTCGAGCGCGTTCTCAGTACTCGCGGGATTTACAGCACTTTTATGAGACCACGCTCTCACCGCGCTTACAGCGTATAGAGGATTCGCATAAGCGGACAGAGGACGCCATCCTTCAGATCAGGGACCACTTGGGGATCTCTCCAAGACCACCGGCAGCTCCACGCCCGCCTCACTTCCCTGACGATCAGGCCGATCCTCCAACATATTTTTGACATGTATCAATTTATTGGACAGGTATTTCAGCAACATCTATTTGTACCTGTATTATCAGATATTATATATGTTATCATATTTGCTCTTTTTTCATTCGTGTGCTCTTTTATTTTCATGATAGTCAGTTCTTGATTTATTAGTGAAATTGCTCTCTCAGTTCTTTACATTGCAATGAGGACATTGCAAATTTTAAGTCTGGGGGTGGATGTTCGTCAATTATATAATTTATGTGATAGACATGATTACAATTAGTTATACTTTTGCTCTCTCAGTTCTTTACATTGCAATGAGAACATTGCAAATTTTAAGTCTGGGGGTGGTTGTTCTTCAATTCTATAATTTCTGTGATAGACATGATTACAATTGGTTATACTTTTGCAATCATAGTACTCAAGGTTGTTATACACCCCAACATTTTTTTTGTTACTCCTTTAACATCATTAATTCACTCATTTGGGATTATAATTATCTAATTTAACTTCGCACCCTGATTAAAATGAATCGATGTAGACTCATTGAGTGTTCAAATTTGTTGATTCGTAATTATGTATAAAAATTCATTAGCCTAATTTTCTCTATATAATTTATTTTTAAGATTACTCCTTTATATTATTAACTATCAATCACTCTATTTTAGAAAATATAATTATCTATAATAAAGTGAGTCGATGAGTGTAACATTTTTATTATTTTGTATTAGGGAATCAAAATAAAGAATACTCTCTATTGATGTCTAGAACTTATCCTCTAGCGGTCCTCAAAACTTTTGCATAGGTTAATTAGTGAGGGCAGAAATGATTTAGGCCTCCTTTTGGATAGCTTGAGACTTGCAATCCCAAAACCTTAAACATTATACCCTTGCACACCCAATTTGAACCTAATCCCTATGTCTTTTGATACTCTACAACTAAAATTCACCAAGGCCAAATCTTTACCTACTAGCACACCAATTATGGATACCTTCTTGGAATGAGTTTGTTCATAGTGATATGTGGCATGAGTGCGTGTATACTTGCACCCACTTGGAATGATCCCTACTATGAACCCTTAAAAAAAACATAGTGATATGTGGTCTGAGTGCGTGTATACTTGCACCCACTCGGAATGATCCCTACTATGGACCCTTGGTTAAGAAAAATAAAAATATAAAGTATTCATAAAAAATGTGGAAATATAATAACTGTAAAGTCTAGGGGTGCTTTTATAACGTTGATGTATGTTAAGTTATTTACAAAGCAAGAGACTCAATAATTATCTAGGTGTGATATGAACCATTAAATTTATCTTTGATTACCCCACCTATAATCTTCTATCCTAAGCCAAAAGGTTACACCATAATACAAGTCCTAAGGATCCAACCTTACTAATTCTAACTAGTGTCGTGGAGAGGGTGTGGAAAGGTAAGCTCATGACTATCAATATTGGTACTTATAAGTTTTGAAATACTAATACATATCTTATTGAGATTGTTATTTTGTCCTCATAATTGTTATGGATGACTATACTTCTATTTCTAAGAAAGAGTGAAAGATAGTTAAAAGATATATTGGAGGAATTTTAAGATAATGTTAAATTTAGAAAAGTCTGCTATATTATTTTCTATACGATTACATCATCAAAGTTCTCTTTAAATTCATAGCAACCAATGTGTGGAAGCAAAATTATTTATTGGTAACCCAAATGTTTGAATTAGTTTGCTTAAGGACAAACAAACATCTAAGCCTGAGGGTATTTGATGAGTACAATTATGATAGGCTTTTTACTATCATAATTGTAATCATGTCCACTATTTTCTACCTCCCTATGTAATAATTTCGCGAAAATAGTTAAGAATTTGCTTTATCATGAATAGAAGAGCACAGTTAGGAGTTCCTATTATTTCATGTATTAAGCTATTTATTTATTTCTTTATTTTCCTAATGCAGGTATTGCTAACCAGTGGAACTAAAAGTGTTTGAGCAAGCAGAGTTCACAGATTCAACATGGTTGATGACAGGACAAGAATTGGGCGCACACGGGTAGGCACACGCCCGTGTCCCTACCCGGGTCCTATTCGGGATGGACCAGAAGAATTGGAAGAAAAGACAAAGCACCACACGGGTGAGAACACGCCCGTGTTCCCACCCGTGTCCTTTTCAGGATAATTCAACGTCTGCTGCCAACCAACCCGTGTGCGGAGAACATGATGAACAACACGGCCGTATCCGTACTCGTGTCAGATGACACGGCCCACAACCAGACACGCCTATTCGTGTGGAACCGCCTTTGAACCGTCAACACGACCTGTGACACGGCCGTGTTGGAACCTGTGTCCGACCCTGTTTACAAGGAGACTATAAAAACCTGTAGAAAAATTAGAATGGGGACTTTTGGATCATTTTTATTTGGAGAACTTTTGGAGGACGAAAGTGGAGCACCCAAGAGGAGGAGGAATTGAAGGAGATTTTTGTATGCTTTTAATCTTTCATGTATCTCTTTTAATTTTTCCTTTCTCTTGGTGATCTAACTTTATTTATTTTTTATTTCGCATGAAACTTTTATTTGAACAATTTGGTAATCATGTATGTTATTGTTTTCATCAAATTTGTGATATTTTATTCGTATGTAGACTTTCAAACAAAGAGATTTATCCTAGTTGTGAATTTATTATTTATTTTACATGAATTCCAACTTTTTAGATTGAGAAATTGGAAGGTTGTGATGATGTTTATATGTTCATATTTAGGTGTTATTTCTCTTTGCATTTCAATTTGCATGATCGAGAGATATGTTAATTGGATAATTATAATACGGATAAATGGATTCATGGTATTTTAGAGATAGGATTTCATGAATTTATGTATTAGATAGGGTACTTTATTTTAATGCAAATTTGAGGGTTGTAAATTGATCGAGAGAAAATTTACTCAACTTAGGTTTAGATTTTGAATTGCTCGAGAAAGAATTTGATAAATGTTTAACGCTTACAATACAACGAATTTGATAATTTTATTATTACTTGATTACATAGAATTGAGTTAATGAGCGATTATTTTCATGTGAATGCTCTTAGACTTTCGGCTTTTTATTATCTTTAATCCTCCAATGTTTCTTTATCCAAGTAGTCATAGTTAGGTTAATATAGGTTAAAAAATCAATTTTAATTATAGGTATGATAATAGAGTGAGGGTGAGTACGAGTATTTGAAAAGACCCTGTGGAATACAACACGAGATGTAGATTTCTCCTATACTATGATTGATAGGTGCACTTGCCTGAAAGTTAAATCAATCTAGCTTATGCTCATCTATATAGTTTATACTAGAGTGTAGAATGAATCTGCATTAAGTTATTACTTGTTAAAAAATAGCATCAATATTAAGATGTTTGACTGATGGGATAGGGTGCTGATCAATCACCCAACGCAGAGTGTTATGCAATAGAAGAAGGTTGTTACAGATTCTGATGAAAACTTCGGCAGTAATTTTTCTGATAGCAGGCATACTGAATCTCATGATCCCAATCTGACAGAATTAACTGAAGAGGTAAGAAGGGATGTGAGTGCACAAGTCTTTATCTTTTCAGAGCTTACTACAAAGGTTGTTACCACCTGTGTGTCCCCTACAGATGCTGAAGGAGACACAACTATGAAGAATGCTGAAGATGTTGTAACAGACATTGTGGATAGGATATATGTTGATGTTCAGGGGGGGACCCTGAGAAATGTTGCATTTGTTGAGGGGGAGCATGGCTCGCCCACTGAGGGCCTACAGGAGAAGATTGGTAGCTTCCTGGAAAATCTACAAGAAAGGATAGAGCAAATCTCATCTGAATCTCCAGTGCTTAATGACAGTGCTCCTGTTCAGGGGGAGCATGTGCCAGAGGTTGTCAACAGAGCTGAATATGATCTACTTCAGGATCTGCTAGCTGATGAGCATGTTGAGGGGGAGTCTCACCTTGAGCTCCCTGTTCAAGTTGTTGCAACTGTGATTGAATTATCAGATCATGACTCTTAAGAAGAACAGAGAATGTCTATTGCTGAGGAGCATGAGAGCGAAGAGTCTATCCATGTTGATACCCAAGCAGAGCACTCTTCTGAGTGTGAAATGGCTGATTCTCACCTGGGTAGTTGATGTAGGCTAAGCCTTAGGGATCCTACACGGAGGGCGTGAACTACGACCCTTACAACGTTAACGCTCCCTAACACGTACACAAACGAAACGCAGCGACCACAATTGATTTTATTTATCGTTCGCGCTAACATACGGGTAGCCGATCCGCAAGTGGAACGGAGAATGGCTATAGGCCAAAATCCCTTCCGGCTAAATGGAATAATATTGATTCCGGTCGAGCTTGGAGTTGAACCAAAATAGATCCTCCCAAAATAAAACACGATTCAAAAAGTGGTAGGATCTATCCCAACAAAACAAAAGCGAGGAGCGTCAATCCTCTCGTTAGATCTTTCGGAAAAACCAAATGAAAATCCAGATCTACTATTAGAAACACCGCGAAAATTAACGATTCGAGAAGATCACGCAAAAGTCGTCCACCAAAAGAACTAATCAAGAGGGAAATTCTCTTGTGTAGGAATTTTCGTTACCCCGCTCGGAAGTGTAGATCCGAGATGTTTGGATCCACCAAATTGACCGCTTTTCCTTTGGATCCACGGGAAACGCACCACGGATGAAGACTTTGCTCGTCTCCTTCGCTTTCACGCCGCGGTTGATTACCCCAAAGACCTTGGTTCTTCCTTACACTTGATCCTTTTTCCTCCAAGGCGGCCGAAAATGACAAAGGGGAATATGATTTCGGTGGAGAAAGGTAGAGGGGTGGAGGAACGAGGGGTTGTTAGTGGGAGCGAGGAGTAGAAGGGGCGGCCAAGCAAAGGGGAAGAGGGGGGCGGCCGAACTCCTTGAGAGGGAGCCTTGAGGGGGGCGGCGGCCAAGAGGAGGAGGGAAGAGGATTAGGGTTAGGCAAGCAATTCTTTTTGATCTCAATAATAATCTCATAACAAATGAAAACTTGGCCTTATATAAGGCTTACAATCATGTGGCTATTAGCAGCCCAAAATAAAATATTGTTCCGAAATGAAATGATAGAAAACAACATAGTTTCAAATACCACAAATAAAAGATAAATGCAGACCAAAAATAAATTTAAATCTTAATTTCGGTTGCGTGGGCGAAGATTGTAGCCGTGCCCGCTACGGCGCCGCAAGTCTTTTGTTGGAGGAGCATCGTCGTCATCTTCTGCCACGACAACACCGCCATGGTCGTCATCTTCTGCCACGGCAACACCGCCATGGTCGTCATCTTCTGCCACGGCAACACCGCCATGGTCGTCGTCATCTTCACCCAGTTGGCCGTCGTGGTGGCCGTCGCCATCACCGTCGCCATCAATCCTCCCGCTCTCAAAAGGAATCATCGCCGATGAGTGGGCTGGACGGTAACGGTGGAGGAGATCTGCATCAAGAAGAGCCAGCTCTGCCGAAGAAACCCAAGAGTCGTCCGAAGCTGGACGACCTCGCCATCTGACCAAAAACCTGTGAACGTCGCCGTCGGGAGTAGAAAACACCGCATCCTGCAAAATCGTTTCAGGCAAGAAATCGGTCCGGGGGAACCTTGGAAAAGCGTTAGGCGCAGGAGAAAAACAAGGTGTAGCATCAATAGGCAACGTACCTCCCGAAGGATCCGAAAGGGAGAGCGGTCCAGAAATATTTTCACCCCCCACCCCTTGAGACGGTATAGTGGAAATAGGAAACGAAGAGACTGACAGTTCAGGTGGTGGAGCGACATAGAGCGTTAAATCCGAAATGTTAAAAATAGGGGAGATTCCCCAATCAGCGGGTAACTGTAATAAATATGCATTTTCACCTAGCTTCTTCAAGACCCGAAAAGGACCGGCTCTCCTATTCGCTAATTTTTTTATGGTGCCCGAAGGCATCCGTTCAGGGATAAGACGTACCATTACCAAATCGCCAATATTGAAGGGGACTGCTCGCTTATGTATGTTAGCATTCGATTGATAAATAGCATATTGTTTAGCCAACGTCTTGCCTATGTGCTCGTGGAGAGTGCGAACGTGCGAGGCGAAGTCCTGTGCAAATTGACTTGATTTAAATGATGGTGGTAACGGAATCAAGTCAAGAGGCACGGGCGCCTTATATCCATGCACTATCTCATTTGGCGATAACCCGGTGGACCTATTCTTAGAATTATTGTAGGCTAGTTGAGCGTGAGGAAGAATAAGGTCTCATGTACCCTTATGATCACCTACTAAGCAACGAAGTAACCCACCCAAACTCCGGTTAACAACTTCCTTTTGCCCATCCGTTTGTGGATGATAGGCCGACGAAAACATAAGTCGCGTGCCCAACAGCTTCCAAAGTGTTTTCCAAAAGTAGCTAGTAAACTTAATATCCCTATCGGTCACGATGGTTTTGGGGACACCCCGATGTGCCACGACCTCCTTAAAATACAACTTAGCGACGTGTGAGGCATCATTGGTGCTATGACAAGCGATAAAATAAGCCATTTTTGAGAATCGGTCCACTACGACCAAGATGGAATCGTGACGCCTAAGTGTCGGTGGAAGGCCCAAAATGAAGTCCATGCTAACATCCACCCATGGGGCAGACGGAATCGGAAGAGGTGTGTAAAGACCGGCATTGGTCTTGTTACCCTTGGCTAATTGACAAACGCGACAGCTCCCGACGATTTTATTGACCATTGGCTTGAGACCCGGCCAAAAGAATTTATCCTCTACAAGTGTGATCGTTTTATCGCGACCGAAATGTCCTCCTAGTCCTCCACTATGTAACTCCCATACAATAAAATGGCGTAGCGAAGAGCGGGGAATGCATAGTTGTGTCTGCTTAAATAGGTACCCATCACGGATGTAGTACGCCGAAATAGTGGAAGGGGAATTGTCCTGAGCGGCGAAATATATCTCCTTAAAATCCGGACACTGCATATACTCATCTTTGATTCTTTCAAATCCTATGACCGATACCTCCATGGTAGATAGTAATAGAGTGACGCGACTAAGGGCGTCCGCCACACGATTTAACGTACCCTTGAGGTGCTTGATAATGAAGGTATACTCTTGAAGGTACGAAACCCATTTTGCGTGCCGTGGGCTGATCTTACTTTGGGAGTTTACAAATCTTAATGCCTCATGATCGGACAAGATGACAAATTCCTTGGAGATAAGATAGTGTCGCCAATGTTGGAGGCAACGGATCACGGCATAGAACTCACGATCATAATTGGAATAATTTAACTTTGGACCGGCAAGTTTTTCGCTAAAATATCCTATCGGATGTCCATCTTGACTCAAGACTCCTCCGATCCCTATTCCCGATGCGTCGCATGATAATTCAAACACTTTACTAAAATCCGGCAAGCGTAATAATGGGGCTTCAGACATCCGGTCCTTAATCATTTGAAACGCGCGAGTGGCCGCTTTAGTCCAATGAAATTCTCCTTTCTTCAGGCATTCGGTGATCGGTGCCATGATACTACTAAAGTTTTGGATGAACCTTCGATAAAATGTGGCCAAGCCGTGAAAACTTCTAACTTCCCGAATATTTGTTGGTTCAGGCCATTCTTTAATCACTTGGACCTTCTTTGGGTCAACATGAATGCCTTCGGAACTCACTATGTAGCCGAGAAACTCTACGGATGTCACACCAAAGGAGCATTTTTTTAGATTGATATAGAGCTTTTCTTGGCGCAAGGTTGATAGGATTGTCCTTAGATGTGTGTCATGATCCTTTTGTGAACGGCTGAATACTAAGATATCATCAAAGTATACGACTACGAATTTACCCATGTATGGCTTAAAAACTTGGGTCATCAATCGAGAGAAAGTACTCGGTCCGTTAGTGAGCCCTTCCCCAAGCACCAACCACTCGTAGAGCTCATCCTTAGATTTAAAAGCCGTCTTCCATTCATCTCCTTCCCGTATCCGTATTTGATGATAACCACTTTTGAGATCCAATTTTGAAAACATGGCGGCGCCCGATAACATATCTAACAAATCGTCCAAACGGGGAATGGGGAACCTATATTTGACCGTAATTTTATTTATGGCCCGGTAGTCTACACACAATCGCCAAGACTTATCTTTCTTTGTAACCAAGAGGGCCGGTACGGCGCATGGGCTCTTACTATGGCGGATAAAACCTTTTGCTAGCAAATCCGAAATTAAAGCTTGTAGCTCCTCATGTGCGGAGGGGTTGAGCCGATAATGTGGATGGTTAGGCAATGAAGAGCCCGGGACGAAATCTATCTCATGCTGAATATCTCTCATGGGTGGCAACTTAGATGACAAGTCCTCCGGATAGACGTCTTTATACTCTTCCAATATAGTGCGCAGAGATAGCGGTATATTCTCTAAAGTGGGTGAGTCTTCCTTAGCTTGTAGGCATACTAACGCATACAGAACACCGTCCAAGAAGGTCTCAACCATGAGATAGATATACTCCTTCTTACTTATCAAACTTATAATTTTTCTTTCCGTCGGCACGATGGTGTCCTTGGGGGCAACCGAAGGATCCTTGGGTGGTGTGGGTTTCAGTACAATGGTCTTACCATTATACTTGAACTCGTAAGTGTTGGCTCGCCCGAAATGGGTCACGTCATAATCATAGAGCCACGGGCGCCCTAGAAGTACATGACATACATCCATGGGGATGACGTCACACCACACTTTATCGACATAGCTTTTCAACGTAAGTGGCACTAAACAACGCTTAGAAACCGTGATAGACGTTTTGTTCACCCACGCTATTTTATATGGCTGGGGGTGTGGTTCGGGGACTAGGTGCATACGAGTGACGGCGTTCTCCGAAATGACATTCATGCAACTTCCGCTGTCTATTATTAACTTGCACCACTTTTCACCACATTTAAAATTCAAAGAAAATATGTTCGTCCGATTGTGCTCATCCGGTGCACGTGGTGTGGCCAAGATACACCTCATAACCATCATATAAGACTCATCTTCGATATCACTCGGCTCGGCATCTGATTCACCGCCAGCTTCATAGACGAGCTCGGCAGGTTCAGACGTGGACTCTAATAGTGCCAATGGCTTACTCTTGGTAGGACACTCACTAGAGTAGTGTCCTTGAATTCCGCACGAATAACAGGTAGCATTAGTCTTATTAACTCGTCCTATTGGAACTCTCTCACCATTGGGAATTTTATTGTTCCTAGCGGTAATTACTATGGAACTTGAATCAGTCGATCGGAACTTTCCTTTGTCTCGCATGGATGACGAAGGTGGGGGTCCTAAGATGGATTTTCCTTTCTGGAATGCTCGACCCTTGGACTTGTAGGCATTGTGCTTTTTTATATCCAATGTCGCATTGAATGTTGTGTTAAGGTCCGTGTGACCATAACGCAAAAGCTTGCCTTGGATATCCGCATTAAGTCCCTTACGGAAACGAGATAGTGTGACCTCGGGCATTTCTCGAATATCACAACGCACCATCATATCCTTGAGTTGTCCCATGTACTCCGCTACCGATTGGCCCCCTTGACGAAGGGTGGCTAGCTCGTCGAACATTTGGGTACGGTGATATGCCGGGACATATTGGTCATGCAGGAGTGCCTTCATGGCAGCCCACCCAATTGGGGGTGCTCCATTCACGGTGCCTAAACGCCTCTCTTCGTTCAACCAGAACGTTTTGGCTCTACCCAGAAGTTTCATTTGTGCTACTCGTACCTTCTCAACGTCCGTCAGGTTGTGCCACTCAAAATAGCACTCAATATCCATGATCCAGTTTAGAAAAAGTTGGGGTTCACCCATGCCATCGTAGGAGGGTGATTCCATTTTAACGGCCCTAGTTAAGTCGAACTCATATGGGGCTCGGGGTGCGTACTCATAATCCGGATCACGCGGGAGATTTTGTCGCTCTTCTCGTTGGTTGGCGGGATGGGGTGGCTGCCCTGGTCGATTTATCCCAAAGCCGGGATTTCGAGGCGCCGCCTGATTTACAGCCAACCCTTGTATTAACTGAGTGAGTGCATCGAACCTGGTGTTAAACTCTTCCCTAAGCGCCGCAATTGTAGCAGGAGCGGGCTCACCATCATCATGATGGTCGGCCATGTGTGATGTGGATGGAGGATACTCCGTGCCAAGCCTCGTGCGCATAAACAACACAGATACAGGGTGTCTCACCTAGATAAGAGACTGTTTGGACAAGAATTTTATAAATCAGGATTTTTATACGCTTAGTGACTTGTAGAATAAAAATACTTTTTTTGACTTTTATGCTTAGAAAAAAAAGTAGAAAAATTCAGAATTTTTGGCAATTTTTTTTTTTTTTGCAGAAATTTTTTGACTTTTGTTATATGCAGACCAGATGGTGGAAAAAAAAATTTTTTGTTTCAGATTTTGTGTCTACGAAACGTGCACGACCAAGTGTGGGTCGACGTCCTAAGACCGGAAGCGTAAGGACGGTGTCGATTGGGAAATCAACACAAACCTCGCTTTGATACCAAATTTGATGTAGGCTAAGCCTTAGGGATCCTACACGGAGGGCGTGAACTACGACCCTTACAACGTTAACGCTCCCTAACCCGTACACAAACGAAACGCAGCGACCACAATTGATTTTATTTATCGTTCGCGCTAACATACGGGTAGCCGATCCGCAAGTGGAACGGAGAATGGCTATAGGCCAAAATCCCTTCCGGCTAAATGGAATAATATTGATTCCGGTCGAGCTTGGAGTTGAACCAAAATAGATCCTCCCAAAATAAAACACGATTCAAAAAGTGGTAGGATCTATCCCAACAAAACAAAAGCGAGGAGCGCCAATCCTCTCGTTAGATCTTTCGGAAAAACCAAATGAAAATCCAGATCTACTATTAGAAACACCGCGAAAATTAACGATTCGAGAAGATCACGCAAAAGTCGTCCACCAAAAGAACTAATCAAGAGGGAAATTCTCTTGTGTAGGAATTTTCGTTACCCCGCTCGGAAGTGTAGATCCGAGATGTTTGGATCCACCAAATTGACCGCTCTTCCTTTGGATCCACGGGAAACGCACCACGGATGAAGACCTTGCTCGTCTCCTTCGCTTTCACGCCGCGGTTGATTACCCCAAAGACCTTGGTTCTTCCTTACACTTGATCCTTTTTCCTCCAAGGCGGCCGAAAATGACAAAGGGGAATATGATTTCGGTGGAGAAAGGTAGAGGGGTGGAGGAACGAGGGGTTGTTAGTGGGAGCGAGGAGTAGAAGGGGCGGCCAAGCAAAGGGGAAGAGGGGGGCGGCCGAACTCCTTGAGAGGGAGCCTTGAGGGGGGCGGCGGCCAAGAGGAGGAGGGAAGAGGATTAGGGTTAGGCAAGCAATTCTTTTTGATCTCAATAATAATCTCATAACAAATGAAAACTTGGCCTTATATAAGGCTTACAATCATGTGGCTATTAGCAGCCCAAAATAAAATATTGTTCCGAAATGAAATGATAGAAAACAACATAGTTTCAAATACCACAAATAAAAGATAAATGCAGACCAAAAATAAATTTAAATCTTAATTTCGGTTGCGTGGGCGAAGATTGTAGCCGTGCCCGCTACGGCGCCGCAAGTCTTTTGTTGGAGGAGCATCGTCGTCATCTTCTGCCACGGCAACACCGCCATGGTCGTCATCTTCTGCCACGGCAACACCGCCATGTTCGTCATCTTCTGCCACGGCAACACCGCCATGGTCGTCGTCATCTTCACCCAGTTGGCCGTCGTGGTGGCCGTCGCCATCACCGTCGCCATCAGTAGTGATGTGAGAGGGCATGAATCTGTTAAGTTAACTGGTGACATTCCCACTTCTTTTCTAACAGAGAAGAAAAGTCTGTTTGATGAACAAAGAAAGAAAATTGAGATGTATGTGGATGACTCCATCAAGAACTTGAGAAAGGATCTCACCACAGAGATCTCCTCTATTATATGTGAGGTCAAATTGTTGAGAGACAATACAGTCAAGTTCATTACAAGAGCTGCTACAGCTGTTGATTACACAACCTAGAGACTTGATGAAATACAGCAGAAGCAAAATGATATCATTGAGAATCAGTGCATCACTACTGAGAACATGAAAATGGTTCATGAAGTAACAAGGACCATCCTGGAAGGGGATAAGACTGTTCTAGAAAGAAGAATGGATGCATGCACCCAATTTCTAGATGATCGCTTGCTGAAATAAAAAACCTTGTCACTGCAGGGGTCAACCATTTAGCTGACAAGACCACCTCCCTAGGCAATATAGTTTCTGAAGAAGTCATAAAGGGGAGAGGTCAATGATAAAGGCCAGTGCAGATCATGCAGTATAGACTTCAAATATTATCAGAGAAGCATTGGGTCTTGACACTATCATATATGATGATCCTGAAATTCATGGAGATGGGGTAGAATCTATTGGTGATATAGCTGCTGATGTGACTGTATTCAATCCCACCACTCAACAGTTATTAAAGGTCAAACGCAAAACTATTGCAGATGAAGAAGAGGAAGCTAGACTAAGCAAGAAAAGACAGAGAAGAGCTACAATCCAGACCAGATTTTGATCTGTGGAGTCCACAATCAAGAACAATCATACTGTCAGCATGGGATCAGGTCAAAGAGAACAAGATAGATAGAGACAAACTTATCAGTTCTATTGAATGTGCCAAGTTTGAAAGGCAGAAAAAATTGAGAGGAAAATTCAGAAGAGACAAGAGAGATGGTACTATTCAGATAGATGCCCCAGAGCCCTGCAAATACAATCATAAACCTTACAGTTACTTTGAAAGACAAAGACAAAAGAAGAAAGAGTCTGAGGAAAAGATGGGAAAGAAATCAAGGGGGGCATAGTAATTACGGAGCCTAATACTTAACAATGTTATATCTTTGAGATTCCTATGGGCTTTAAATGAGAATGTTTATTGTAGATCATGTTAAAACTTTTATCTGTTATGCCTGACATAATCTCAAATATTTTGTTGCCTAAATATGTGTTTATATGTTGTTGTTTCTTATCATTTATTTTGTAGTGGTGTATATCATTGACTGAGTTTCTGACTTTTTCAAATATGGGTACATTGTTGGGTACATTAACTACAATGTTTCAGATTTGAAGAAGACCCACAAGTTAATAATATACACAAACTTGTACTTGATATATGCCTAAGTTTGCATGTGCAGGATATTGGTAAATATGTGATTAGACAGGTTGAGAACATTATGAGTATGGTTAAAAAGAAGTCAACATGGTCATGAAAGTCAAGAAAATGACTATGTACAAAAGCGTTGAGTAACTACACATCACTCAACGCCTGAGGCCAAAAAGCGTTGGCAGCATAACCCTCACTCAAAATCTCAGTGGAGAAGCTCTATGTTTTGGCTAAAAAGCATCGAGTGAAGGACTTGCACTCAACGCCTTCTCATGAAAATTAGTGTAAGTACAAAAGCGTTGAGTGAATGAATTACACTCAGCGCTTTCTCAAAAAAATTTATCCAAGTGCAAAAGTGTTGAGTGAAGGACTTGCACTGAACGGGATCTCAGGAAAATCTGTCTAAGTACAGAAGCGTCGAGTGAAGGACTTACACTCGACTCCATCTCAGAAAGTCAGGCTAAGTACAAATAAGTCGAGTGAAGGACTTACACTCGATGCCTTCTCACAGAAAATCTGGCTAAGTTCAAAAGTTTCGAGTGAAGGACTTACACTCGACACCTTCTCAGTAATAGGTGTTAAAGGATAAAAGCGTCGAGTAAACAACCTTCTCTCAATGCATCAGCACTAGGCAGAATTTGTCTCTAAGTACAAAAGCGTCGAGTGAACAACCTTCACTCAACGCTTCTGGAGTTAACTGTCAAAACTACAATTCGTCGAGACATATGGATTCTCTTAACGTTTGTAGAGATTCAGAAATATTCTAAGTCAATTGGCATCGTGTCAAATCTGCTGACGTCATCCTTAATTCAAATCGCCGCAAACCACGCGCTAAAAGACAAAGTCTGTCGTATTGATCAGGCAGTGATATCCTGGAATGGATCCACCATTCAAGTCGACCATGCCGCTTACCAAAGATGGATATAGCCATTGTTGTTCCCGAAATATATAAGGGGAGAGAACTGAACTTTTAAGAACTTTTGCAAGAACTTTTTGGCAATCTCTCGAAACCCTAATTTCACAAAAAATGGCCAGCAGAACAGAGCTAATTTCTCATCATCTTCAAGCCTGCTATTCAACACAAGAACATTTTTCTCAAGCTTGAAGAAGCAGAACTCTGTCAGATACAATACAATACAGGCTGAATCTAATCTGAAGAAATCATCTTCCTGTAGTTGTGCTGAAGAAGAGTTGTCTGCTGATTCAGACAAATAAGAAGACTCGGAGAATTTTTGTTGCGTCTAATTTCTCAAAACATTTATTCAATCTTCTAAGACCTCTATGAGATCTGAGTGTAGACCTATTTTATAAAGGTTGAGTGCAGGACTGTGTGAAACACCCTGCGTTGTAGGATCCTGGGTAGGATCTGAGGTAAGGTTTGTGCCTGAGATAGGATCTTTGTGTAGATATGAGGTAGGAGACCAGCTTGGTCTTTGAGTTGTAGGAGTTGGAAGACTCTGAGTTGTATGGCTTATTTGCCTGAGGTAGGAGACATGTGTTGTCTCTAAGGTACGACTATAATCAGTCTGAGTTGTAGGAGTGGAGTGCACTCTAAGTTGTAAGATCCAGGGAAGGGATCTGAGGGGTAAGATCTGCTTGATCTGAGTACTGGAGGAGTTGGCCAAACCTAGCTCACTGCTAGATATGTAAAGGGGGAAAGTGGATGTACCCTACATAGGGGAACCATTATAAACTCGGTGTATTATATGCGTTCTTGAAAGCTAACTTACTAACATAAACACTGACCAAGATCATACTTCAAAAAGAACCAAAAGATTCAAAAGAAACCTATTCACCCCATACGTGTTTAGCTACCCTTAAAAAGACTTTCACCTAGGATTTTGATTACTCTTTTGCCGCTCCCGTGGACCGTTAGTTGCGGCTGTAAATCTCTGTTGTGTTGATCCCGCTGCGCCCTAAACCCGTGTTGCGTCGAACTCGTCAATCTTTCGTAGATCCCGCTACTGTGTCGATCTTTTGCAGATCTAGCCACTCTCTGCTTCCGTCGGTCTTCGCAAATCCGGCTTCGGTCATTGTCTCTGCTTTTCGTCGATCTCTGCACTCATGAAGTTGCTTCCAGTGAGTTGTTTTCTTCCAGCGTTTCTTCCGCCAGCCGCACTTATGCTGCTTTTGATAGATTGCTTCCTTTGCCAGCCTCCATCGTGCAGCTCGTTTAGCAGCTCTCTCAGAGTCATGCCCTCTCGTACTCGGCGTCTGTTGACAGTCATGCCTCTGCTTTACAGACCGACTCAGCGGCTGGATCTTCTGAAAGTCCACCTAGTGTCAACTAGCTTCACCTATGGGGGGGAATAGGTGACGTGCAGCGTTTTTGCGGAATTAAGATTGTACCTGCACAATAAAAATAAACAGCACAACACACAGAATACACAGACAATTTATAGTGGTTCCCCAACTTGGGTACATCCACTTTCCCCCTTCGACCTATCTCCCAACAAGGGACGACTCGGTCACTTCTCCAACAGGATTGAAATCCAATCCTTGCACTATAGGAAGGAACCCTTCCACACGTAGGAGTCAACACTCCCACAAACCGGGTTGCACTCAACCCTTACAACGCGGAACAAACGTTCCTTTACAACAAAAGTAAATCTAGAATGTACACGAGATACAAACTTCGTTTGGAGACTACGGTGTTCCTCTTCGTTCGACGACGTGTTCGTGAAGTCAACGAAGAGTCTACAACCTTGGTCTCTCTTGGAGAGGATCTCCCCGGAACCGGCGGCGGCAAGATGGGCGGCGGCAAGGTTCACGGGATCGGCGGCGACGACGATGTGCAGCTGCACTTCTTTAGAGATCCAAACTTCGTAGCGAAGCTAGCTAGGTCTACCAACGGTCACACTAGGATCAATCGTCTCGATCGATTCGGATGGGGAAGACTTTCCCGATCTACAAATCGAGAGACAAGAGATTTCCGGTTAGACACGTGAGACGCTGAGCTTAGCTAGGCTTCTATCGACCGGAGATCTGGAAGAAAACACGATCACGACCGGCGATCTACACTCTCGCGCGGCGACGGAGGCGGCGGCGGAAATCGCGAACTAGGTCAAGTCGCGGCTCTGCTTTGTATATCTTTTTCCGTGTTTTTACTGTTCAAAAATACCATGGATTTATACACTGTAGGCACTTACAATATGACCGTTGTGGGACCCACAAGAAGAATCCCGAAATCCGGTTCAAAATAGTCCAGCGGCAGAATCCGGTCCAGCAGCTTCCAGAGAAATCGCTAAGTAAAAATTGCCGAGAATCGCAGGTGATTCTCGACGAATCGGCGAGAATCAGTTAATGATTCTCGACGATTCATCGAGAATCACTAGTGATTCTCGCCGAATCACTTAGTGATTCTCAACGAATAATACTTGGTATTCATGATCTGCTCAGCGATGGGTTCGGCGAGAATCATTAGTGATTCTCGCCGAATCTTACTTGGCACCGTTTTGAGGTAGCCGGAAAGAGTCGGCGAGAATCACTAGTGATTCTCGACGATTCGGCGAGAATCACTTGGTGATTCTCGTCGAATTGGACTTAGACGATTTTTCGTCTTTCCACCCAAGAGTTGCTCCTTGACCCATCCTTGCTCCTTGTCTTCTCTTGCATAAACACGGCCATGTACTTGAAAGTAAGTGCACTCCAATAGAGAGAGTACACGTAGGCCAACACACTGATCTGCTCAACGAGGGATTACGTCGTGCAGACCCGTGTATATTGACCTACTGCACCCTGACATTGGTGTGCACTTAGCGTGGAAGAACTGCAAGCACAACTTAAGAAGTTTCATCAAATACATTGTGAATTCATCTTAGCTTGACAGGTGGCTTCCTCAAATCCAGGTGATTGTGGATACAATACCCAACAATCTCCCCCTATTTGACGAAGCCAAAACCCTACTAGCTAAGATGAATAACACCAATCAAATAATAAAAACAGCATTCAGAAGTTAAACATGCAGCACAAGAGAATATAAGCAACCAGATCAGGACTTGAGTCATTCACAAATTCAAATATATATACCAATATATATATATACACATATAATCTCAGAATTGTTCATATAATAGCAATACGCATTAAATGTTCTTAAGAGCAAATGACAAGCTATAGATTGTTGACTATTTTTCCTTAGCTAAGTCATTCTTGAGTTTTTGCGCCAAGTACTTCTTCCTTTGCCTCTCCATATACTCTTTAGGCTTCGGATAATATCTGGGAGGAGGAACTTTATCTGCATCCGTGTTGTTTCTGAAGAAGATGTTGCGTTTTGCTTCATACGTTTTGTGCATTTCCCACTCATACTGGCTGTATACTTCGTTTCGATTGAGTTATCCTTTTTCTTATAGCCAGAAGGTGTCCAAGATGATGTTCTTTGAAACTGGACTCCACTTTTCGTTTCGTACTTCCTCCTCACTCATTCTGATTCTCTTCTCAGCTAGTGTCTCCTTGGAGGTCCCTTCCTGAGCTTTTCTCTTGCCCCTGGCTTTTGCTAGGGCCTCTTGGTCAAACATGCTCCTCAGTTTAGCTTTGGAAATAGCCCTAGCATCAGCTTCACTTATGGGAACATCTGCAGCACTGGCACTTATTCCCTCAGCAGCACTTACTCCCTCAGCGGCCGTAGAAGTCTCAGGAGGATGAATATCCGCAGGATTTTCAGGCAAGGCGAGGCCTAACGCCTGGTGGAGCATCCACCAGCTGCTGTCATAGACGTATTTGTTTGACTGTTCGAAATTGTTGATCATGACTTCTCGGAGTTCAGCCATCTTAGCTAAGTAGTCCTTCTCCCCCCTTTTTGGCTTCGAGAGCGATGAAGTTTGCATAGCAGTGCAGGGAGTCATCAATATGCTTGGTGGTCCGGGAGAATTCAGTGACCAAGGCCTGCTGATTTGCGTTGAGAGTGACCATATTACCGTCAAACTTTTGAATGTTGTTGGCTACAACATGTGCATTCTGATTTACTACAGCAAGAGTGTCGGTGTTCTTCTTCAATCCGGCCATAAGAAGTGTGACAGCTTCGCCGGCCGCGGTATACTTCTCTTCAAATTTCTTGTCCATCACGTCAAGTTTATGATTGATCTCCACCATATTCTTGAGCATGACATTTTCAGACTTCTTAATTCTTTGCAGCAGTTTATTCTGAGCTTTATCAAAGGAGGCTTTAAGTTCATTCACTATGCCCTGAATGACATTTACAGTGTGAGTGGCTAGCTCATCTCGTAACGGAAGAGCCGGAGGCACTTCTTGGCCTTGCTCTTCAGCAGACGCCTCTGTAGAGCTGGATACAAGCACAGTCTCTAATGGGGGAATGCTGGCGGCCTCTGTAGATTTGTCTGACTCCCCCTCCACTGGTGCATGCTTGTCAGATGGAGGTTCAAGGAGATCCGGAGCCTCCAATGCTTCATGTCCCTCATTCCCGTCTTCCTCTCCGTCATCATCCATGAAATCATCTTCATCAGCAGCCTCTTCCAACTCTTTGTCAGCAGTCTCCAGTACAGTAGCGTCGGCTCCTTGATCGTTTCGGTTCGGGGCCTCCCCATGCTCCAGCTCAGGTTCACTTTCTTCGTGTAGATCTGCCACAGCATCTCTGGCCAGCTGGGAGATGTCAGATACTACATCAGTATGAGGGGGTAGAGGCTCCCCCTCGATTCCTGCAGTCAAAGTATCAGGAATTTCACTGGGGGTGACTGCTGGAGATATTCCCTGTTGTTCTTCCACGGCAGTCTGCCCAATACGCCTTTCCCATCGGTCAAACACACTTGAGTTCATCTTCTTCAAGTAGTGTAGAGGAACACATTTACTCATGTCAAACTTGTCTCCATTTAGCTGATTTAGATACAGACTTATGATGCGGCCAAAACTCGGAGAGCTCAAGGTGTCCTTTATCTTCTCGAACAGCAACGCCCCCCAGTTGAACCGTTTACGGCAGACAATAGCTATCAGGATCTTGAACATATCCGCTGAGATATGGTCATGAGAGCCCGGCTTGCAGATGAGCACCTTTCCAAGTATGTCAGACAGAAGCTTCCCTTCTTCATTCATATCCTTGCGCTTGATCGACCGAGTTCCTCGTGGGAGACCACAGAATAGGAGAGTCCTGCTTTTGTCTTCTTCCTCAAGATAGACCTCGTCCTCCGAGCTAGAGAGCTGCAGGAAGCGGGTCAGCTTGCTGGCAGACATCTTGACCTTTGCCCCAGCCACCTTGCTTTTGATTAGTGAGTCGTCATTCCAGAGTCTTGCGGTAGCGAAGAACTCCAGCACCTCTTTGTCCAAGATTTTGCAAGGGTGCTCCAGGACGAATGATAGCCCAGCCTCTTCCAGCATCAGAATGATGTTTCGGAATTCGTCAGAGGCGTGAGAGAACCCAGTTCGAACAAGCTCGCAACCAGTGACCAACCCAGCAGTCGTTCTTGGAGCCATTGCAGATCTAGGGAGAGAAGCCCTATTCTACGCTTAAAAAAAAACAAAAAGGAAGCGATACTAGTGATCAAGTCCAAGTGAGGGTGAGGGGATACCTAACGGTGTAGACGATGAATTAGTTCGAGCGGAGAAGAATCGAAACTGGGAGAGATCGTCGGTGAGTGCTTCGGCGGGATTCTTGCGGGAGACCTTCGATGGAGACCGATTCGGCGAGCTTTCCTGCGGGAGTCGGCGAGTTGCCCTTCCGGTGAGTTTCCCCTGCGGCGGTGAGTCTTGCGGAAGTCGGTGAGTTTCCCCTTGGCGAGTTTTCGGCGAAGAAGGAGAGAGTCCCCTGCAGAGAGAGTCGGCGAGATTCGGCGTGCTTCCGCGAGTCGGTGGGAATGGGAAGAGTCGGCGGTAGAAACCTAGTGTGATTTGGCGTGTTTCCTGCGAAGTTCGGCGGGATTCGTATAACTTGCTCCTTCGGCGGGATTCTTATGGAAGGTGAAAGGTCGGCGGGATTCTAATGTACATAAAGATGAGTTCGGCGGGAGACCACGTGAGATAAACGGGATTTAGAATGAATTTAACGGGTTTCCGGCTTTTCCATATATTTCTTGATGACCATCTTCGCTAGTTTTTATTGAACAGATGGAAAATTCATGATTTCTTTCAGGGTTTCTGCAACGAGTGATGAATATCTTTTAAGTTTCCTCAAAGACTAGTAAATACGCTTTGCATATGCTACAGGTCCTTTATTTAAATCTGTACCTTTGCCATCCTAAAATCAATCCCTAGTTCATGAAGGGAACACTAAAAGAAGAGGTTAGAACAATAACCAGGATTACTAAATGAGCTTTTCAAGGCCAATGTAATAAGGACTTTTTCCTCCATGTTATTAGATGATTCAAGGATAACTAGAAAGTGATCAAGAAAACACTGACTTGCAATCGCCCTCATATCAGTTGACATTCCTTAGATGTACTTACATACAAGTGAAGTATACGTATAAAGATGTATATGTATATATATATATATATATATATATATATATATATATATATAACTGTGAATACCCTATGACTCAAGTCCTGGAACTGAGCAAACGTACCTGGGATTATGAGAGTTATCATTTAGTCCCCCAGGTAAAACATATTAGGAGCTCGATGTGAATAAGCTCAATTAGATATCACATCTGTTATTCCAGACGCTTGTTCCAATTTATTCTTGAGCCACCTACTGTCTAGTTCCCATCATATTTAAGGGAACCTAGACTACCCTGCAAGAAAGAATTACTTTACCTTAGGAACCCAAATCATATTGAGTCCTAGGTTCCTGTTAGCATAAGCACTAGACTGCCTTCCTTCAGAAAACCTGCCAGGAAGACTACCTCTGTCCCGTGAATGTGGATAAGCCCTTGCCTTTGGCACAGAGGGGTTGTGCCAACAGTCGATGGCAAAGTGCCCCACTTTGCCACAGCACCAACATGGGTGAATGTTGTATCGCCGTTTCCGACCTGATCTAGTGACTGAGGTAGTCACGATCCTAGGTCTAAACGGGATAGAGCATGATCGCCTCACAAAATTTCCTCTTCCATCGTGACACGTGGAAGGGTGGAAGGAATGCATGTTGTGAGCGTCATGAGACCGGGAAGGTGGTGCCTTTCTTTCAGGCATCCCCCTTCCTGAGGCCCCATGAAAACTTACATCATGACTTCTATCCTCCCTATTTTGTGTCCTCGGGTGGTGAGAAGTCTTCTGTGAGCTGGGACATGCAGATTCACACCGAGTTGAGGCAGTGGCAGTGAATACAAAGGGCTCAGAATGAGCCTTAGGTATTCTCTCATGGGTGGCCACGACGGCCCTTGCACTATGGGTGTCTCCACATGGGGACAGATCACCCTTGCAGTGACCACGACTATTCCTGTGGTCATACCTGAAGGCATGATGAGTTGCCTTCCTGCTTGGAGTGGGGGGTCGGAATACCGTTTCCCCATTTCTCCACGCATTGATAATCCGGGAGATCCACCCGTTTTCTTGCTTTCTCTTTATAGCATCAACTTTGGAAAAGTTTGATACTATTCGTTTCTCATTCTCTAGACTACTCTCTAGAGCTGAGATCTTAGAGTCCTTGACCTTGTTGGACGCCAATTGGAGAACCAACAAGAGCTTCAGTCGAGCAATCTATTGAGCTTGCTCCTCAGCAAGTAGGTTGCTTGACTGAAAGGCTCTCTTCAGAGAATCAGAATCTTCTGGAGGAAAGCAGTTCCTGTCTTCAGAAAGTTCAAAAGAGATAGGGCAGGATGATGAAGTTACCTGCTCTTCAGTGTTATTGTCATTCGAGTCAGTGACCATCGTGTCATCCTCATCAGAGCTGCTTTCCTCACTGGCCTCTTCAATCTCAGACACGGACACTGGAGCTCTGATGCTGTCCGAGAGATCCCTGCCTTCATCTTCAGAGGTGAGGACCCCCACATAGGCTTCATCCTCTGGTTGACAGCATATTCCCGCTTTCTCTGACTCCCCCATCAGCTCTGAGATCATCTCCCACATACATTTAGCCGTCCTACATTTTTCCAATCTAGAGCGAGAGGCTCCAGACCAGATGTCCATAATAATTTGACGAATCCTCTGGTCCAATTTGAATAATGAAAGTTCCGTCTCTGACATCTCAGCAATGCACATGGGCACTTGGATTCCAGAGTCGGAGGTCTTCATGGGAATAAACGGACCCTCTTCCAGGATGAAGGATGCTCGAGGATCGATAGCATCCAAGTGATACGACACTCTCATCCTCCAGATGGGATAATAATCTTTTGTGCATGCGGGGAGTTTGAGTGGCGATATCTCATAATCCAGCTTCATGCTTCTGACACTGGTGGCAGGATTCTACTCAAGGTGTTAACCTTTTTGATGAGTAACCTGGCTCTGATACCACTTGAAAGTCCACCTAGTGTCAACTAGCTTCACCTATGGGGGGGGAATAGGTGACGTGCAGCGTTTTTGCGGAATTTAAGATTGTACCTGCACAATAAAAATAAACAGCACAGCACACAGAATACACAGACAATTTATAGTGGTTCCCCAACTTGGGTACATCCACTTTCCCCCTTCGACCTATCTCCCAACAAGGGACGACTCGGTCACTTCTCCAACAGGATTGAAATCCAATCCTTGCACTATAGGAAGGAACCCTTCCACACGTAGGAGTCAACACTCCCACAAACCGGGTTGCACCCAACCCTTACAACGCGGAACAAACGTTCCTTTACAACAAAAGTAAATCTAGAATGTACACGAGATACAAACTTCGTTTGGAGACTACGGTGTTCCTCTTCGTTCGACGACGTGTTCGTGAAGTCAACGAAGAGTCTACAACCTTGGTCTCTCTTGGAGAGGATCTCCCCGGAACCGGCGGCGGCAAGATGGGCGGCGGCAAGGTTCACGGGATCGGCGGCGACGACGATGTGCAGCTGCACTTCTTTAGAGATCCAAACTTCGTAGCGAAGCTAGCTAGGTCTACCAACGGTCACACTAGGATCAATCGTCTCGATCGATTCGGATGGGGAAGACTTTCCCGATCTACAAATCGAGAGACAAGAGATCTCCGGTTAGACATGTGAGACGCTGAGCTTAGCTAGGCTTCTATCGACCGGAGATCTGGAAGAAAACACGATCACGACCGGCGATCTACACTCTCGCGCGGCGACGGAGGCGGCGGGGGAAATCGCGAACTAGGTCAAGTCGCGGCTCTGCTTTGTATATCTTTTTCCGTGTTTTTACTGTTCAAAAATACCCATGGATTTATACACTGTAGGCACTTACAATATGACCGTTGTGGGACCCACAAGAAGAATCCCGAAATCCGTTTCAAAATAGTCCAGCGGCAGAATCCGGTCCAGCAGCTTCCAGAGAAATCGCTAAGTAAAAATCGCCGAGAATCGCAGGTGATTCTCGACGAATCGGCGAGAATCAGTTAATGATTCTCGCAGAATCATTAGTGATTCTCGCAGAATCACTAGTGATTCTCAACGAATAATACTTGGTATTCATGATCTGCTCAGCGATGGGTTCGGCGAGAATCATTAGTGATTCTCGCCGAATCTTACTTGGCACCGTTTTGAGGTAGCCGGAAAGAGTCGGCGAGAATCACTAATGATTCTCGACGATTCGGCGAGAATCACTTGGTGATTCTCGTCGAATTGGACTTAGACGATTTTTCGTCTTTCCACCCAAGAGCTGCTTCTTGACCCATCCTTGCTCCTTGTCTTCTCTTGCATAAACACGGCCCTGTACTTGAAAGTAAGTGCACTCCAATAGAGAGAGTACACGTAGGCCAACACACTGATCTGCTCAACGAGGGATTACGTCGTGCAGACCCGTGTATATTGACCTACTGCACCCTGACATTGGTGTGCACTTAGCGTGAAAGAACTGCAAGCACAACTTAAGAAGTTTCATCAAATACATTGTGAATTCATCTTAGCTTGACAGGTGGCTTCCTCAAATCCAGGTGATTGTGGATACAATACCCAACATCTTCCTTTGAAGGTTTCACTACAGATTCTTGGTTACTTGACTTTGGTGCATCTTTTCATATGACCTTTGATGTCGCTCCCTTACATTCATGTCGGTCTATTTCTTCTGACCTGCGTGTCATCATTGTTGATGGCACCACCATGTCTGTTGCTAGCTGTTGTGCCCTGCATACCGCCTACTTTAAAATTCCAGATGTTGCCTATAGTCCTAAGCTTTCTATGAATCTCATATTTATTAGTCAGCTTGCTTCCCAAAGTTGTCGTGTTCGTTTTGATGCACTTTTTTGTCATGTGCAGGATTGTCATACAGGGGCTCTAATTGAAACTGGTCGTCGTTGTCGCGGCGTTTATGTACTCAACCATCTTTGGCTTCACTCATTTTGTCATCAGCTTTCCCTGCTGCTTCTCCCATCTGTCTTTCTTCTGTTAGCTTTTCGCAGTGGCATCACCGTCTCTGCCATCAGAGTGGAGCTCTTCTATCCTATCTTGTTCGTCATGGTAGCATATGTCGTGTATCTATTGATCGCTCGCACTCATGTATGGGTTGTAAGTTTGACAAACAGCTACAGCTCCCATATCGATCCAGCGAGTCTCAATCATTTATTCCTTTTGCTTTAGTTCATTCTGGTGTATGGGGTCCTACCCCCTTTATTTCAAAAGGTGTTCATCGTTATTATTATTTTTTGATGATTTCTCTGATTATACATGGGTTTACATGATGTGTTCTTGTACTAATTTCTTTCACATTTACGTTGAGTTTGTCTCCATGGTACGTACTGAAAGTCTTTGTTTTCAAGGACAGCAAAATCACCGAGAGGGGAGTGAATAAGTTTTTTAGTCTCTTATGACTATCTTTGATTTTCCTTTCTTTGAGGTGCTTTGTTAGTTAGTAGTTAAGCTTTCAAGACACATACCTGCAACAAAGAAACAAAACAAAGAAGCGCACACAGAATATATAATGGTTCCCCAGATTATGGGTACGTTCACTTTCCCTCCCACCTTTCTAACTTATAGTTAGACAAGACATTTCTCTAATCTCGGCTCCTAAGAGCTTACAACACGATCCTGCAGGACCATTGGGTCTCCTCCAAGACCTACAGCTCAGGCACAAGGCACTACAACTCAGTGATCCAAAGATCACCTACCTCAGGCCCAAAGGCCCTATAACTCAGGTTGGGAGGACAGCCCTACCTCAGATCCACAAGGGATCCTACCTCAAAGAGGATGACTCTCCTACAGCTCAGGCACAAAGGCCCTACCTCAGATCCAAAGGATCCTACAACTCAGACACAAGTGTCCTACACTTAGAGAGAATGACTCTCCTACCTCAGACCCAAAAGTCCTACCTCAGATCCAAATTGAATCCTACACTCAGTGATCAAATGATCACCTACCTCAGATTCTCAACAGAATCCTACCTCGGGCTAAACAACCCTACAACTCAGATCCAAACTTGGATCCTACCTCAGAGCAAATTTGCTCTTACCACTCAGATCCAAAAGAATCCTACAAGGTGGAAGTGGGTTGGTGAGTTGATCTTAACACAAGAGATATTTCTTTGTACCAATCTATCTGGGGTGAGATAAACTCAGCCTAACTTTGACTCTAGGGAAATAATCCCAGAGACTACTGCTACCTGAACTGAGGTATACTCAGCACTATCTAATTCCTCTCAGCACCAGAAAGTGTTTCTGCTGGAACTGAGAACTTACTGCAGCTAGTTGCTCCTACCTGAGCTGAGAGAATCACAGCCCTAACTTTTTCACAGCAACAAGAGTCTTGAGCTGGAAGCAACTTTGCACATCTGCAGCTCTGCACCTTGCTGAACTGAAACAGAAGCTAGGCTCTCTCTTCTACACAGCTCCAGAAATTTATCTTCAGGAAATGTTTCGCTGGAACTGTGAAGTAACCTGCAGCAGGGGTTGGCCCTATGCTGCAACTTCTCTCTCAAAGATTTACTCTGACCTGTTGTTGATGATGGAGATGACAACAACAACTTGATTATCTTCTTATTGCTGCAACTTGGGTAACAATCTGCTGCTTCTTCTTCCTCAAAAAGAAAACTTTTTGAACTTGCTGGTGCAGGTGAGAATGGCACCAGCTAACTGCTGCATCTTCTTCTTCCTCAGAAAGAAAACTTTCTGAACTTGCTCGTGCAGGTGAGAATGACACCAGCTAACTGCTGCAGCTTGCCTCAGGCCATAGCTGCTTCTATTTCTTCAGAGAATATCTCTGATCTTGCTGGTGCAGATGATAATGACATCAGCTATCTCTTAGAACTCTTAGATCTGAAGTTGGAACTTCTTCTCCAATGCTCAGAAACAATGGCCGAGGAGGAAGATGAAGTCTAGACCTTTTTCCCAGAAGTTACTTTCTTCAATCTCAACTATTCCTTTTCTATTCCGCCGATCAACGGCTACTTTGACCCGTGTGCCCCACTGAAATTGACAGCTGCAACTTTGCTTTTGCATTAATTGCAATACTGTAGGCAAGCGGCTATATTTGTCGCGTACTGTAGCTTTCCCGCAACAAATATGAATTTTGTTGACTTGTTGACTTTGCAAACGTCACCATCTGTGAACTTAGCCAAAATCAAGCATCATTAGTATAGGCGTTGAGTAAGTAAGCTTCACTCAACGTCAAAATACTTAGACAGATTTCTCTCTATCTCAAGCGTTGACTGAATAAGCTTCACTCAACGCTTTTGACCTTAGTCAATCATTCTGTCACGAGACGTTGAGTGAGCAACCTTCACTCAACGTCAAAACACTTAGAAAAGTTTTCTGTCATTAGGCGTTGAGTGAGCAACTTTCACTCAACGCCAAAACACTTAGAAAAATCTCTCCGTCATTAGGCGTTGAGAACGTTGAGTCCACTCAACGCTTTTTGCCTTAGAAAATATTCCTGTTTCTCTGGCATTGAGAGCGTTTAGTGTGTCTTCATCACTCATCGATTTTTACATTGGCCACTTTCTGTTATTAGGCGTTGAGTGAGCCTTCATCACTCAACGCCATATTACTTAGACAGATTTTGTCACTTGACGTTGAGTGAGTAAGCTTCACTTAACGCCAAACTATTTAACAGATATTCTTCTGTTATATGGCGTTGAGTGAGCAGTGTTCACTCAACGCATTTGGACTTAGCCAAATATCTGTGAAATCACAGTCTCTGAATGACAAAGGATCAGTCAACGCTTTTTATCACATGGAGTTGAGTGAGAAGGTTTACTCAACGCCTGTGGACATAGTCAAATATCAACACAGATTTTCTGTGACGTTGACTGTCTGAGCTATACTCAAAAATTTATACTATATGGCGTTGAGTGAGTAGACTTCACTCAACGCCTATGCACTTAGTCACATCTCAGCCAGTTTCTCCTTAGGCTTTGATTGCCTCAGTCTGTCTCACAGTTTTTTGTTGTATAGCGTTGAGTGAGTAAACTACACTCAACGCCTATGAACTTAGCCACTTTTCTGTCTAGTCAATAGTTACGCTTAGACAAACCAAGTTATACTCAACAATTTTACTTACCTGACGTTGAGTGAATAGACTTCACTCAACGCCTGTGGACTTAGGCGATGTCCAGTCTATCCAGCATCTTCTCTTACATCTGGCGTTGAGTGAGCTTGTTTCACTCAAAGCCTGTGGACTTAATTGAATTCCTGCACCTGGCATTGAGTAAGCTTGCTTCACTCAACGCCTATGGACTTAGGCAAATTCATGCTTGTCCAGCATCTATCTTTGTGTCCACCTGTCCAATCACTTGAAATATCTGTCCTATCAATGTTTCAAGGATAACCTGCATACATGAACTTAAGCACACATCAAATACAACTTTATGTATATCATTGACATGATTGACTTCTTCAAATCTGAGACATTGTGGGTAATAGACCCAATACGTACTCAGTTCTCCACGTCTACCAGCACATTTGGCTCTGATTCAGGTTGGAATTCTTGTCACATGCTTTTCATGTTCTTTTTGCCTCTCATGATACTCTACCTCATCTCTCATGTCCTGGTGCTCATTCTCAGAATGGCACTGCCGAAAGAAAGCATCGTCATATCACCGAGACGGCTCGTACTCTCCTCATTATCTCTCATATGCCTCCACACTTCTGGGTTGAGGTCATATTCATTGTTGTCTATCTTATCAACCTCCATCCATCCTCTTTCTTACAGGGTAGCAGTCCTGATGAGCAGTGTTGTAGGTGTCAGGAAACATGTCTGACATGTCGGTCGACATAAAGGTTTTGGGCAGAAAATGCTACGACATCGATATTTTAAACAAAAATATCGTTTTTAACAAAATCCCCGATATATCGGTCTTCAGGCCCCAATATATAGGTTTTACCCGATATATCGGGCGATATCTCGCGGACGATATATAACGAATACTAAAAATAAATATATACTTTTTCATTTTTTAATCGTTTGAGCGGTAATATTATGTTTTGTACTATATTTTGTGCATCTCTCTAAGCCAAGATTTAATTTTCTTTCCTCGTTTCACCCTCATTTGATGCTCTTTATGTCATTTACTGTCTTCAATGCTTCTTTTTTTGTAATTTATAACCACACATTATGTGTATATATGTTTATTGTATAATTTATAAATATACATTATATGTAAATATGTTTAATAAATTTATAAAATATTAAAATCCAACATTGTAAAAAATCCCTGATATATCCCCGCAATCCGGCATACGACATTTCAAACTCAAACCGATGTGAACTCGACATCCGACATCTTCAACCTTGCTGATGAGCGTCTGTTTGGTTGTCCTTTTCGATATGACCACCTATGCGTGTTTGGTTGTCCATATTATATTTTTCTTCCTCCTCGTAAGTGCATCAAACTATCTGTTCAGTCCACCGCTTGTGTTTTCTTTGGTTATATCCCTAAGCATAAGCGCAATAGATATTATAACCCTGTAGCTCGTCATGTTCGTATCTCTTGAGACGTTATTTTTGTTGAGGACTGTCATTTCTTTGTTTCATCCTCGCCTTCATCTCATTTTTACTCTACTCATAATTCTATTACAGTTGATGACGTTTTCTTTCTCTACATACCATCGACTGTCACCTTCCTCTGAGTCACCTCACACACAATCTCCACCAGAGTCACCGTCTCTTGTCCTTCTTCCTAAGTCATCTTTGTAGTCTTCTGACCATCTAGTCCAGGTGCGTGCTCCTATTCTTCTTGAGTCCTCCCCACAATCTCCTAACCGTCTTATTCAGGTTCGTGCCCCTGCCCCTCAGTACTATGCTCGGCACAATGTTTGGCGGCCTTATCCTACAGATGTGTCATCTGCTCTTCTCCATCTGGTCACTTTTGGTAAGCTACATGTGGATGATCCTCAAACACGATGTTATCCCACTCGTGATCAGCACCCACCCGATCGGCTCAACTTTGCTACTCAGTTGCATGATCTACCAGTCCTTGACCTATCAGCTCTTCCAGCAACTACTTGTGGTATTTCAGAGCCTAGTACCTACAGGGAGGTTGTTCTGATTCCTGAATGGCAGACAGCCATGTCTGACAAGTTGAGTGCCTTGGAACGCACATCTACTTGGGATCTAGTTCCATTGCCTTTTGATACAATCCCTATCACATATGAAGCACGGATACTTCCCTGAAGTCAGCGTACCCGTACCGGATACGTATCTGCTACCGATACATACCCAATTCTTGACGGATACACCTATGTGGACACACTTGCACTTAACACATCATTTTACATATTGTGATAGGAGTCTGTTTTTCTAGAGTAAATAAAAATTGGCTCTATGATAGTAAGTGTTGGTACATCCAATTAAGTTGTGTATCTGTACCAAGTATGTTTCTAGTACTAGTACGTTTCTGTTACAAATACGTGTATTGAACGTGTTGATACGACGCAAGTTATTAACAAAATGGCTAACCTGTCTCTAAACTAACCGAAGATTGAAGATGTTGATCTTCAACAATGAAGTTGATCTCCAACAATCAAGAAGACTCGCTCGGATGGAACTGTGGATAGATACAAAGACCGGTTGGTGGCTCGTGGTTTTCAATAGCAGTACGATCGTGACAATGATGAGACCTTCGCTCCTATGGCCCACATGACTACTATCAGAACCCCCATTCTTGTTGCAGCCGCCCGTCAGTGGTCCTTGTCTCAGTTTGATGTGAAGAATGCATTTCTTCACGGTGATTTATCGCAGGAGGTGTACATGTTTCTTCCCCCGGGCCTCTCGATTAATCCTGGCCTTGATTGTCGCCTCCGTCGAGCTCTTTGTGGTCTCAAACAAGCTCCTCGAGCCCGATTTGAGCGTTTTAGTTCATCCATTCTTGCAGCTGGTTTTTGCCTAATCATTATGATCCAACTCTCTTTGCCTATTCCTCATCACGAGGTCGGACCCTTCTGTTATATGTGGACGACATGATTATCACTAGTGATGATCTCTGTCATGTTGAGTTTGTCAAGCATCACAATCAGTGGCAGTTTCAGATGACTGATCTTGGCACTGTGTTACTTTTTGGGCATTGATTTCTCTGCCACTCCTACTGGCTACCAGTTATCTCAGCAACGCTACACCTCCGAATTACTTGCTCGTGCTGCTCTATCTAACACTCGCGTTGTTATCACTCCCATGGAGCTCCACCTTCAGCTGTGTCCAGATGAGGGCTCTCCTCTTTCCAATCTAACACGGTACCGTGTTCTGGGTGGGAGCCTTGTTTACCTCACCATTACTAAACCTGACATTTTCTTTGTTATTCATGTATTGAGTCAATTTGTGAGTGCTCCCACAACAGTTCACTATGCTCACCTGTTGCGTGTTCTCCAATATCTTCGTGCATTATGTCTTGTGAGCTATTCTACCCCCTCAACAGCTCTCTCCAGTTACAGGCATATTCTAATGTTGCATGGGGTCAGTGATCCTGTTGATCGTCGTTCTGTCACCGGTTTTTGTCACTTCTTGGGATCTTCACTCATTGCTTGGAAATCCAAGAAGCATACTGGAGTTTCTCGTTCTAGCACAAAGGCGGAGCTTTGTGCTATGGCCACTATAGCTAAGGATATTGTCTGGCATCGTTGGTTGTTTATTTATCTTGGTTCTTCTCCTTTCGGTCCTACCACTCTCTATTGTGTGAACACCAGTGCTATCCAAATTACCCTGAATCCAATGAAGCACTCGCTCTCCAAGCATATCGGTGTTGATGTTTTCTTTCTTCGTGATCAGTACATTCAGAGTACTCTTGTAACTCATTATGTTCCCGTGTATCAGCTTGCCGATTTGCTCACCAAGTCTCAGAAACGCGCTCAACATGAGTTTCTTCTCTCCAAATTCTCGGTGTATGATCCCCGTGAATTTGAGGGGGAGGGGTGTTAGATGTGCACCGCATATATAAACCAATATCTCCTTCGACTCAGATGGTATGGTCTGTTTAGGGTATTATCGTGAGATTAAAATGTCGGTTTTTGTGTATTTTTGCATTGGATCAACTGGGCTCTCAGTGGAGGTTTCATTTCCTAATAAACAACAACATCACAATGTCGAAGATCACTTTGTCGGAAAGCTACAAAGGCGGCGAATAATAAATGCTAACGGAAATGTTATATAGACCTCAACAATCTAACGAAAATATTATCTTGGACTGACATCAATTGATTCTAAAACTTGAGGGACTGAAATCCATCAAAATAAACTTTAGGGACTAACTTCAAAAAGTCCCTAAAGTTTAGGCACTAAAACCACATTTTTGACTCGAATATTTTGTCCAAGAAAGGTCAACTTCGCATTCCATGTGGTGGTTTGCCATTGTTGCTCATATGACTGTTTGTTGATAAATTCATAATCAGCAATGACTGTTACAAAACATTTTCATGTGTGCTGGCGGAAGAGATGTGTGGATCAAGCGTAGCTATGATACTAAATTGTTACGTGGAAGGATCATCATAAGGATCCCATATGTAGCACAGGAACAGAAACGGGATACGGGATACGATACGAAACGGATACGAGAAACATGATTTTTAAAAAAATAAGGATACGGGAAACATTTTTAATTATTTTTAATTATTTTAATATAAGTATTAATTAATATAAGAATAAGATAACTAACAAATTATTTGTACATACCTTGAATTGTACAGCAACAACACTCAAGCCCTTAAGTTTTAATGGTACTTTACGATCACACAAGATCCCTAATGCGCCTCTCCACTTCATATAACCCGTTTGGATTATGTGTCACAACTTAATCAATACCTCCATCTTTTTGAACTATCAATCCAAAATATTTAAAACATTCACTACGGGAAATATCTTGATCACCCAACTTAATAACGAAATCATCCGCCCTTATTTCACTGCTAAATTTAAGCTCCAAATACTTTTTCTTTGCCGAGCTCAACCTAAAACCAATTTTTTTAGTGTCTCGCCAAGATTGAAATTTTGCATTTACACTGTCACGTGTCTCATCGACCAAAACGATATGATCCGCAAATAATAAACACCAAAGTATTGTTTGTTGGATATGTCCGATGAACTCATTTAAGATTAGAGTAAAGAGATAAGGGCTTAAAGTTGAACTTTGATGTAAGCCAATATTGATAAGGGCTTAAAGCTGAACCAAGATTCAAGTTTTGCGTTTACCTTGTATTGTAACAAAATTCTTTTTAATAAGACTATATAACATATCATTGACTTTTGCTATAATGCTATAAATAACATTTCATATAATATTATAACAATATAAAGAGGATTCAAGTAAACAAAAACCATAAAGAACAGTATATTACTAAAAAATCAATTAAGATTTAATGATATTTAGGTAGAGAAGCTTTCACGTAATTTCAAGAAATATTCACCAAACCTATGTTACAACAAAAATTAACCAGAAGCATAACATAAGAACAATGAGGAAGGGTAAGTTTTTAAGCTTTCCAATTGTTCACGAAGCAAAGCTTTAATGTTCTGTTAAAAAATATTGATAAAACCTAAGGTACAATAAAAATTAAAAAAATGAGGAAGAGAATTGGCAGGATAAATATAAGGAAGAAGAAAAGGGAGGACCAGAGGGGGAGGCAACGGGTTGTTGTGGGTGTCGCGGTGAAGAGTCTACGTTTGTGGTTGGATTTCTCTTGTGCCAGATTGAGGTTGAGGGGAGTGGAATCGTCATTGCATCTACAAAGAAGATGAGTTGAATGTCTGACTGATGATCAACAACGATGTTTGGTGTCGATATTCACCAAGAAGAAAAGGAAGAAGAAGAGGAAGAAGAAGAGGGGAAGAAGAAGAGAAAGAAGTAGAAGTAGAAGAAGAAGAGGAAGAAGAAGAAGAAGAAGAAGAAGTGGAGGAAGAAAAAAATGAAGAAGAGGAAGAAGAAGAAGAGGACGAGGAAGAAAAAAAAGAAGAAGAGGAAGAAAAAAAAGAAGAAGAGGCGGCGGAAAAAGAAGAAGAGGCGCCGGAAAAGAAGAAAAGGCGCCGGAAAAAGAAGAAGAGAGGAGCTTACCAGCGACACGCCGACAACAGCTATCCTCTAGCGGCAACAACAGCGGCCAGCGGGAAAAAAGGTCGGGCGTGATGCGGGAGATGAGTGAATGAAACCTAAACCTAAACCGTGATTATAAGATTTCGTGTGAAGGGGGTCATTTTCACGGGAATCGCATATCCCAATTGCGGGATACGCGATTCCAATTTTATTTTATTTTTTATTAAAAAAATGTTTCCTACAATTTCGGAAACGCGTTTCTGTGCGTTTCCCGTATCTGAAACGCGTCTGAGCCGATACGTAGAGCATTTTTAAGTATCTGTGCTTCGATCCCTAAAGCACCAGTGCTCCAACTAGGGTGCATTCACCCAGGAGGAGAAAAACAACAAACTTTTTAGTTCACATTTATTGTTCCATCAATTAACAAGCCAGAAGCCCTATTTGTAGAAAAAAGCCTAAACAAATTTAAAGATTAAATAACGTAATAAAATAATGAAATACATGTAAGATTATTCATATGCAGATAATTACTTATTACATGAATAGAAACAAACAGATATTAATCCTAATTTGAATCGAGCTTTTTGACTGATTTGCTTGATGTGCCATGTCACTTAATTAGGACAAAAAAACTCTTCGTTTCGTAATTGGAGGTATGGGCAAAGGAGATGGAGAATATGAAACAGGTTGTTGAAAGACCCTTAACGAGTTTACGATGAAAACGAATATAAGTACAAGTGCTTGGGTGGTGTGGGTAAACTTTAGCTTGTGTAAACTGATGCCATTAAACAACAAGAAAAATTCAAGTTTTGTGCATCTACAGATAAAATTTGCAATCTGCGGAGACTGCAGTTGCCTGATAATGCATGTCACACCAGGTTAGTCATCAGTTGAAGAGAAGCCAAACAAACTTGGTAGGTGTGGTAGGTAGATGGCTGAAGAGACATGGGCGGATCTACAGGGGGGCCACAGGGACACGTGCCCCCCCAAATTTTTTGGAAAGTTTGATTAGGCTTGGTTCGTTCAGATCGGTGCCCCCCCAAATTTTTTTTTTGAACAGCGATTTAAGTTTAGCCGGTTCCCGATTCCGCTGTTCTAAAGTTCAGAATATATATATATATAAAAGAATAGACTGCGGTTCTTAGAAAAAACTGCAGTCTATTCTTTTATATATTTATATATATATATATTAATAGGGGATATCTCAAATGCGGGCATCCATGGGCGGATCTACAGGGGGGCCACAGGGACACGTGCCCCCCCAAATTTTTTGGAAAGTTTGATTAGGCTTGGTTCGTTCAGATCGGTGCCCCCCCAATTTTTTTTTTTGAACAGCGATTTAAGTTTAGCCGGTTCCCGATTCCGCTGTTCTAAAGTTCAGAATATATATATATATAAAAGAATAGACTGCGGTTCTTAGAAAGAACCGCAGTCTATTCTTTTATATATTTATATATATATATTAATAGGGGATATCTCAAATGCGGGCATCCATGGGCGGATCTACAGGGGGGCCACAGGGACACGTGCCCCCCCAAATTTTTTGGAAAGTTTGATTAGGCTTGGTTCGTTCAGATCGGTGCCCCCCCAAATTTTTTTTTTGAACAGCGATTTAAGTTTAGCCGGTTCCCGATTCCGCTGTTCTAAAGTTCAGAATATATATATATATATAAAAGAATAGACTGCGGTTCTTAGAAAGAACCGCAGTCTATTCTTTTATATATTTATATATATATATATATTAATAGGGGATATCTCAAATGCGGGCATCCTAAAATGTGGGCGTACGGCAAGCCGTTTTGGGGGTCATGATGGTCTCAAATAGAAAAGTGATCAACATGAAAGTTGTAGATCTCGGCGATACGAACAACTTTCATGTTGATCACGTTTTGATTTGGAGCCATCTTGAACCTCGATTTGGGCCCCGAAATCTGGGTCGGCGGACGCTTTACTGTAGCAGTTCCGCCGCCCCAGATTTCGGGGCCCAAATCGAGATCCAAGACTGCTTCAAATCAAAAATTGATCAACATGAAAGTTGTTCGTCTCGCCGAGATCTACAACTTTCATGTTGATCACTTTTCGATTTGAAGCATCCTTGACCCTTGCCCGTACGCTTGTACGCCCGCACTAGAGTAACCCCCTATATATATATATATATATATATATATATATATATATATATATATATATATATATATATATATATATATATATATATAAAAGAATAGACTGCAGTTCTTAGAAAGAATATCTAATATGCGGGCGTACAGAATATCTAATATGTATACAGAATATCTAATATGTGGGCGTACAGAATCGTGTTTTTGGAGGTCAAGATGGTCTCAAATCGAAACGTGATCAACATGAAAGTTGTAGATCTCGGCGAGACGAACAACTTTCATGTTGATTACATTTTGATTTGGAGCCGTCTTGACCCTCGATTTGAGCCCCAAAATCTGGGGCGGCGAGATTGCTACAGTAGCGATCTCGCCGCCCCATATTATCTTGTTGTTTTGTATGAATTAAATGTAGTTTGTATGAATTTGCAATGTCAAAAATTTTACATTATCTTGTTGTTTTATTTAAAAAAAATTTTGTGCCCCCCCATTGCAAAATTCCTGGATCCGCCACTGTGAAGAGAGACGGCATCAATGAGATTGTAAGAAGAGGTTGAGATCGATCAGAGGTGAATAATATCAATCTATGGGGTGGGAAAATCAAACCAAACTTTGATAAAATATTAAATAGGTTGGCAGATCAAACAAAACACTAATATAAAATTGAAAAGGGGTTAAATAGTAACACAGATAGAAGTGAAGAGGTTGCTCGAAGCATCCAAATGGTGATCAAAGTAGAATCACCTACCCGTTACCCCTAGGTGGGTATAAATAGGCAAACTCTTAGGAGTTACTATGGGTATAGGATAACCGTGTATCCGAACCGACCCGTTACGCCTCCGAACCTGATAATTGTTCAAATATACATTAACAATCTTCTCTTATATTTGTGACAAATATCGTGTACGTCTCGGAATGCAGAAAGTAGAATGTACTAAAAGGAGATATTTTCGACTTTACACATTTTCATAAGAGATAGCACAATTGAACAAAAGTAGGAGTTTACCAAAAACCAGTAACATAAACATCCAAACATACAGTGCTACTTATGAATAAATAAGTCTGAAAATAAAATAACAGTGGATCAAAACATATAACAATTCTACTCAGATAGTAGATCATCATCATCGATGTCAAAGTCTACTTTCTCTACTCAATCTTCACCAGTGTCTGCAAATAATTTCATGAGTTAGACTGTATGAATTCATAAACATATGCAGTGACGTATCAAAGTAAACTAGCTCTACCTAAATGAGTTTAGTGCTTGTAGCAGTAGTGGAGTAACACTGTCAGCATCCCTATCTAGTCTCAGAAGGACCAGTCAAATTATGATTTTAAAAAATCACGCATTGTTATATTACTCATTAGTGACCACTATGTACCTATCATATGATTTGACACACCGTCATTTGCAACATTATCAAATGTGAAATAATATGTTATGATCACTAATGTTAGATTAATTCGTACAACGAATTTCTATTACCAGTTGAATAATTCTCAAATCCACTTACAATGAGAAAGATGTTAAGTTATCAAATGTGAAATGACTAACATCCAACTTTCTTGGGTTTTCATCAAGAAATTATTTGAGAATTTCAGTCTGTTATTAGATGCTTGAATGTTGCAGTTATAGGATCTTACCATTAAAACAGAAACATAAGAGAAGAGTTTCATATTTCTATGAACTTTAATCTTATTTTCCCCGATGTTTTGATTGTGACAGCTCTATTTAATGCTTTTGTCAAGACGTTTGCAACATTATCTTTTGACATCACATCAACGAGGTTCACAATCTCTTGACTCGTAAGGGAGGTCAATCAGGCTTGTTTCATACATAGTTGTCTTTTTTTACTATTGAACAAAGTGTTTGTAGCATTCATTTTGATAGCCTGATTATCGAAGTAAACTGCAACAGAACTCAATTTCAGGCTCGACAGTGGAATGTCCATCACCAAATCTCTTATCCATTCTGCTTCTTCTCCCGCTAAAGCTAGAGCGTAGAGTTCGGATTCCATAGAAGATAGTGTAATACATGATTGCCTCTTGGACTTCCAGGCTACAGCTGTTCCTCCTAGTGTGAATATAAATCCACTAGTGTACTTGCTGTCATTGATTTTTGAGCACCATGATGCATCAGAATATCCGTCCAAAACTGGAGGATGACCATGGTAACATAAAACATACTTTGGGTGTGCTTTAGGTATCGTATAAGCCTATCGAGTGCATCACAATGGTCTTGGCTAGAATTACTAGTGAATATGCTTAACATGTCAACCATAAAAGCTATGTCAGATCTTGTGCAGACCATAACATACATGAGACTACCAATCAGCTTATCATAATTTAACTGTCTAATCGCAGCTTCATCATTGGGCTTCAAGCGATTATTGTAATCGTAAGATGTCTCCACTGCTCTATGTTCACTGTATGCACACGTATCCAACATGAACTTTATGTAGTGGCTTTGACTTAGGGAAATGTCATTTTTTTCAAAGCTCACTTGCATGTCTAGTATAGTCTCAGCTACACCTAGGTCTTTAATGTTAAACTCTTACATTATTTCTGGCTTAACGTCATCCACTACGAATTGATCAGAACCAAAAATCAGCATATCATCCACATACAAGCATATTATAGAGACTTTGTTCGATCTATTACGTATGTAAAGACATTTGTCTGAGAGACTCGACATGAATCTCATATTCCTTACACTATAGTCAAACTTCTCATGTCATAATTTTGGTGTTTGTTTTAGTCCGTATAGCGACTTGATTAACTTACAGACCTTACTTTCGTAACCGTCTACTATGAATCTTCAGGTTGGCTCATGTATATTTCTTCGGTCAGATCTCCGTTCAAGAACGCAGTCTTAACATCCATTTGATGAACAATAAAGTTCTCAGTATACGCAATAGCAAGGAGTATCCTAATGGTTGTTAATTGACACACTGGTGAATATACATCAAAGTAATCCACCTCACTAACTTGTGTGAAACCTTTAGGCATCAGGCTTGCTTTATACTTAGCTACGCTACCATCAGGATTGAGCTTCTTTTTCAGAACCCACTTACACTCAATAGTTTTAGCCTCTTTTGGCTTATCAACCAACGTCCATGTGTTGTTCTGAAGCAAAGAGTTCATCTCTTCATCAATGCTTTCTTTCCATAGTAGTGAATCTCTTGATCTCATCGCGTCCTTATAGGTGGTTGGATCGGCCTCAACGTGGTAAGTGATAAAGTCACTACCAAAGGTTCTGGGAGTTTACTCTCTCACCGAAGTCCTTCTAGACTCTAGGACACTATTGTCTACCGGGACTGAATAGGAGATGCTCGGTAATGATTCAGGTTCTTTCTCGGTAATAGTTGCATGCATACTTGGGATTGTCAGGTTCTTATCATTAAGGAACTTATCCTCAACGAACACAGCATCTCTAAATTCAATAATTATATTATTAGACAGGTCTAAGAATCTATCTGCAGCATTATCTTCAGCACAATCTAAGTAGACACATGTGTTGGTCCTAGGTCCAAGTTTAGGCCGTCTAGGGTCAGAGACCCTGACATAGGTTGTGTAGCCTCAGGTCTTAAGTCTAGTTATAGACGGGGGTCTCTTAAATGAAAGCTCGTAGGGCGTGATATCTAACTTAGCATGAGGTACTTTGCTTAGAATGTTGTTTGCAGTTAAAACTGCTTCTCCGCAATAGGCAGTAGGCATGTCAACAGTGAGGAGCATAGAATTTAACATCTCTATTAACGTTCTATTATTTCTCTCGGCTATACCATTCGATTGGGGTGAGTATGGAGCAGTGGTTTCTGCTATGATGCCTTGAGAGGCAAGGAAACATCTGAACTCACTGGACACTTATTCTCCTCCTCTATCATTTCTAAATCTTTTTATTTTCATGTCTACTTGGTTTACTACCCTGGTTTTGAAAATACAGAATTATTCAAATGCTTCATCTTGAGTTTTAAGAAGGTAAATGTGACAGAACCTATATCAATCATCTATGAATGTGAACATATACTTTCATCCTCCTCTAGTGACAAAAGTTTTAAAGTCACATATCAGAATGTATAAGCTCTAGAGGTGTTGTGCTTCTAGTAACCGCACTAAAAGGTTTCCTAGTGATCTTAGTCTGAGCCCACACTTCACATTTCTCAGGTTGGTTTTTAGTGTCTAATGTGATCTGATGAGTTCTAGCTATTTGAAACATTTTTCTATAGTTCACGTGTCCTAATCTCTCATGTAGAGTCTTAGCGCTAACTAAGTTTGTTTGAAATTGTTGAACTAACTCGTTTGCTAGATTTAGTCGGTACATCCTATTTTGGACGTATGCACATCCAAAATAGTGTGAGTTAACTAACAATGTTACTCTACCGCAACAGAAATCAAAAGAAAACATACCAACATCACAAAGTAAACTAATAGACACTAAATTAGAAGTTAGTTCAGAAATAAATTTAATATTATTCAAAAAATTAAATTTTTACCTGAGGAAAGGACCAAGGTAGCATTCCCAGCATGGGTCATCTCGGTCTCTCATCAATTATAGTTTTTCACCTTTTCCATAACTATTGTGACCTTAGTTAGAAGATCTGTGTCATTAGTCACATGATAGATAGCAGCGTTGTCCAACCATCACTCAGAAGACGAACATGTTGTAGCATTCTGCGGGGTTTCCTCTTTTTTCAGTATGTTCATTTTAGACTTGAAGGTAAGACAGCTTGCTTAAGGTCAATATATGACGAGGATTCAGGAGATTTAGAAGGCAATCCCTATAAAACATCCTTGTCTTTGTTCCACGGATATTCGTCCACATCCTCTCGAATAGTGGCGAAGTCGCAGAACATTGTATGGTAAATCTCTTATTTTTTCAAGTCAAGTTGAACGTGGAGTTTCCACCCATGGAAATCAGTGGGACTAAAGAACTGCAATTTTACTATATCATAGTTGATACGTTTCAACATTTTAAAGAACAAAGTCACCTGATCCGCACGGAGACGACAAGTCTTCGGCTCGAATCCAGAAAAATTTTGTTCGCTCCTCTTCAGCTGAACACGGTCGCCGAATACTTGATCTGATTGCCAAAACTCTCAAGAGTCAATAGAGTTCCAAGGACCAAGATCTGGATTCTTGTTTTGAGTAATAAGCCATATATTTTCAGGTCTTGTGGTGAGTCTCTTTGAATATTTTCAAGCTTTCTATTAATGGCGGAAAACTACTGGAGCTGAGTGATGAAAAAAAATAGATCTCTGGTTTTTCTCCAGAAAAAGAAATGGCCACTTCGCTTCTCTTGCCGAGATCCCAAAAATCATGAAGGATCCTGAACCCATAAGTTCCACACCAGATCTACTCTCCTCCTGAACAGCTTTAAAAGATAAACAATGGAGGTTCCCAAGCAGCACTGATCTCTAGCACAGCAGCGACGCAAGAAAACGAAGAGAAGCATCAATGGAGGGTCACGGGAGCGGCGGCAATTTCACAGACGCACTAGTGACGGGAAAACCTTTCTTGATCTCTGACGATAGAGGCGGCAGCAGATCATTTTCCTTTGTCGATACAAGCAGCGGCGGCCAGCGAACCCCTTTGTCCCGATCAATAGGCTTTGAGGCTTCTCGTTCTCTCGATCTGAGCGGCGGCAAGAAACCTTTTTCCGGTAAAGCAAAATGATGGCCAAAACAAATCCCGAGAAGAACCAGCGACGGGCTTTATTCTCCTTGGCCCGATCGGCGGCGACCACAGATTCACACAGGAGCGCCGGCGAAAACGCGATCTGCGATTTTTTCCTTTCTTTTTCCACTCTGATTCCGACTCTTGTGGCGGCGAGAAATTCCTATTCCCGACCACGTTCAGCGGCAAAAAAAATTTCACGGAAGAAGCGATGCGGCGGTTTCACACGAAAAACTGTGACGAGACGAGATTTCCTTTTTTTTCGCGCGGCGGTGCGGGACAACTTTTGCAGATCCAGACGACAGCCGATCTTCTCTTGCAGGCGGGGTTTTTCCTTCTTCCTTCCCGACTCCAGGCGGTGGCTATCCCGATCGGCGACGGGATAATTCCTGCAGTCGGCGCACGGCGTGAAAATCAATTCCAAACCTATCCTGTTCCGATCTCTAGAGCGGCGGCGTGAACTCCGGCAGCCAAAATCGAGAACGAAAACTGAAAAGGTAAACGGTTACAGGATGCAAAAACGTGAGCGACGGGGGGCTTGATTCGAGAATGAAGAGGTCGCTCGAAGCATCCGAATGGTGATCAAAGTGGAATCACCTACCCGTTGTCCCTAGGTGGGTATAAATAGGCAAACCCTTAGGAGTTACTACGGGTATAGGATAACCGTGTACCCGAACCGACCCGTTACGCCTCCAAACCCGATAATTATCCAAATATACATTAACAAGAAGCCCTTAAACGAATTGGATGAAGGAGGTAGACATGAACCAAGCTTTGCTACAATTGATACAAAGGTGAGAATCACATCAGAGATCCCTGAAGTAGAAGGGCACTAACTATGATCCTTTCATAGCATGGAGAGAACTTCTAAGGTTTCTGACACTTTGGAGAAGGAAGAAGTAAACTTCTTAATTCTCATTCATTGTTCCATCAAATTACATGCCAATAACCCTTTTTATAGAAGAGGATCCTAAGGAACCTAGAATAATAAGAAAATGAGAAAATGCATCTAAAATTATCAGCAGGAGGATGATCATTTATTACATGAATCTAAATACTAAACAATCTATCTGAAGCAATGTACCTTATGTATTGCATTATAGGCGATGACTGTGTAGATGCAATTTTAGATAGACATGAATGGTTAATGCAAATCAATTTGTAACAAAAAATAATAATTTCCCTTGTGCGACAACTGTTCAGCTGAAAAAGGGAATTTTTTAACAATAGGACGTTGACATCAACCAAGCTTTGTGGGAAGAGAAGGAATTTTTTCTAACAGTAGTGCACTATTGTTAGAAAATGTGTGAAGAAAAGAATTTTTTTTTGTAGAACGTACAAAATCGGCTAAATTAGTTATCCAAAAATTTAGTCCACCACTTAAAAAGGCAGTAAATTTGTATGATTTTAAGAAGACAAACTCATTGGGTCTAACAAAAAAAACATATTGAGACAAGAAGACAATATAACTTTCACTGAAAAGAATCAAGATACACTAATCTTCCTCACAAAAAAATAGTAAAACTATATCCAAAATCTAAAAAGAAATATGAATAATCAATAGGAATAAAAGAAGCAACACTCAGAAAATCAACGAAAATAGTAGCAGCACGCTATTTATAATCATGATGATTTCCATCGAATTTAGTTAAAAACTTAGTAAACTGGAAGGAAATATATGAAAAAATGATCTTAAGCATAAGTGTTGTGTGATTGAGACTATCATGCACTGTTGGAATGTATCAATGGAGGGTTTCTTCCACTTTGTATGGCTCCCGACTGAACAGGACAAAAAATTTCTGAACTTAATTATAAATTCAGATCCAGGAAGTCCTCAAGCTTGCTCCATAGGATGTTGACATGCGGTGGAAATAAATGACAAAATCTTTAAACCACGCTGTGCATAACTGACCCAAGGGTTATGAACTGCACAATATTGCTGCTCATCATCTTTATTTTATGTCTTCTTCATTTCTACAGCTTCTTCTATTCTGTGAGATTCCCGTGTTGTGTGATTGCCATTGTTTAATCTCCCCCATATAGTTTTCAGAACAAACGCCAATTTTCAAAATGGAGAAGATAAGACTTGTCATTTTACATATCATTTTTAATCTTGCAACATTTTATATATACCAGTTTGTGGTAGCAAGCAATCTGTTTGTTGTGTGAGTTGATCTCTGGGGAGATCAAAAACTAGGGATATCCAGGGAGAATAACTTTGATTTCTAGAGAGATCAGCTACCAATTAAGATTTCTAGATAGATTGGGGATCACTTTTGAATTCAAAAAAAGATCATATATGTTCTCCCAAGCCAGATCAGCAGTATATTGGGAGATTATTTGCAAAATAAATCACCCTGATATCCATTTTTATGCCTTAAGCATATACCCTTGCATTGCTATATGATCTTAACTAATGCATTACTCTAATAGTCTGACAACAATAACAATAGTCACATATTTCTAATTGTTCAAAATGAGGAAGAACTATACATAATGTATTATTAATATGCACGCGTATTAAATTTAACGTTTGGAAAGAGCACAAATTATTTGGTTTGATAGAAAGATTCGCAAGTTATGTGAGTATTCTTGCTCTAAACCATAATAAAATAAGTGGCTAAGGTTCCGGATCCTGAATTCAAGTTCGTCATACCATGTTTTTATTGTATTCAATGCCGATAAAGAAGGCAAAAAAATGACAATTGACAAGTTTGCAGCGAAACACAATGTTATGGACATAGAGGAAGAAGAGAGACATCCTCCAATGTGGCGGGTGTACAATAGCTGTGCAAGACCGGCTAGAGATACGTCGGCGGAAAAAATAATTACGATGTATCTTTACTTGGACCGGGGGGTATTATATAAACTCACGGGGGCAATGTAATTGGAATCTTCGATAGTGTTAAAGAAGAAAATGTAAAAGCCCATTTGTAAAGCCCACTATTGGAGCCCATGTAGATTCGCTTTAGTCCCACATCTTAGGATTGAGATTCTCTCCTCTCTCCCTTCCTATATAAATGTATACATACTAGTTTTTTGAGAATTAATAAAATTGGAGTTTTATTTTTTGTCATGCGTTTCTCTATATGGTATCAGAGCGAAACACGGTCCTTGCGGTTTGCCACTTTCAAACCGCCAGCCTTGCTTCTCTCTTGCTATCCGCACAAGGCTGCGGCCTCCTTGATAACCGACGGCCTTCTCTTCTCTTGCTATCTGCACAAGGTTGCGGTCTCTGTTTTTTATTCGTCTCCCCTCTTCCCGAGGATCCACTCCTCCCTCCTTTCTACCCCCCCCCCCTCCTGATTTTATAGCTTCTTCTTGGGCCCCACTCACCTCTCTGATCGCCGCGGACTACTGCTAGAAGCATGTTGTTGCCCGCCGCGGACTGCTTCACTGCCAGCTGCACGCTCTTACAGCCTTGGCTTCCCTGCCCACTGCTGTCCTCATCTTGCCGCGGTCTGCCTTTATTAACCGCTACTTGCTGTAGTTCGCCACCTTCGGTGCTTGCTATTTACGCCTTGCGGTCTGCTTGCTATTCGCGGACTGCTTGTCGTTTGCTTGGGTGCGCGGTCTACTTCTCTTACCCTATGCGGTCTGATTCTCTAACCCGCCGCGGTCTGCTTCTCTTACCCATGATCTTACCCGCCGAGGTCTGTTTTTCTTACCCGTCGTGGTCTGCTTCTCTTACCCGTGGCCTTACCCGCCGCGGTCTGCCTTTTTTAACTGTCGCGGTTTGCTACTCTTACCCTTCGCGGTTACTGAGGTTGCGTTCTTCTCTGACTGCACTGTTGCTTGAGCGGACTGACTTTGTTATCCGTGCAGTTACTGTGCCTGTCATTTTCTACTCTCGGACTGCGTCTTGGCCAATTTTGTGGTTGCTGCTTCAGCCCGATGCGGTCTCCTCTCTACCCGCTGCGAGCTTCTCCGCGACTTGCCCTCTTCTCTACTCTACTCGCCAACCCGTTCTCTTCTATTCGCCAGGCCGCTCGTGACCATCTCTCTTCTTGCTTGTTGTGACTTCTCTTCTTGTCGTCATGGACTCAACGGTTGCTTCTTCTCTTCCCGCTCGTGCCGCTGTTCCTCCTGAAGTTCGTGATGAACTTAGAATCACCACCATTTCTCTCAGTGGGAAACAGAATTTTGTGGAATGGGTGCACTCTGTTCGGCGAGTTCTCCAGACCAAAGGTCTTCTTCATCATCCTACTAGGGATGCTCCCACTGTCCCTACTGATGAATGGCTCTGTGATGACGGTCGGGTCTAATCCTGCATTCTCAATTCCATGGACCCCGATCCATACCGCATGGCCATGTATCATAAGACGGCCAAGACGATGTGGGAGGAGCTTCACTCTCTCTACTCTGGCAAAGACAGCTTACTGCATTTGTTTGATATCATCTTTGCGCTTCAAACACCGGATCCCGGCACAACCGGCAATTTGACCTCCTTCGTTGCCAAGGCCAAAACTCCGGTGGAGGCCTGAATCCAACATCAACCTCCTTCCACAGATCTCGCTACACAACAGGCACAAAAGGAAGTTGTTGGGATTGCTATGATGATGGCCTGTGTTCTTCCTCATCTTCACAGTGTCAGGGCTCAGATTCTTTTCTCTTCTACAACGCCCTATCCCTCCGATGTTTGTTCTATGATTCTCAACGTTACCTCACCACTCGAGGTTTCTGTGAATTTCTCTCCGGCTCTCCTTCAGCAACCCCTCTTACCGACTCATGCTCCTACAGCTCGTTGCTCTTCAACTCGAGAAGGTCGCCTCAAGCCTTGGGGACATGGACGTACTGGGCGCTCTACCCTTAAATGTGCTTACTGTGGTCGTGAGGGTCATCTTGAAGCCACCTGGTAACGCAAACATGGGCTGCCTCCATATCTTACTGCTTCCACTACAGTTGCTCCTCATCACACTGCCTCTACTCCACCGGATTCTCATTCTTCTACCCGACAAGATATTGATGCTCTTCGCACTCAGCTTTAGCAACTCCAAGGAGTTATTAGTCGTTTGTCTTGCTCTGTTGCGCATTTCTTCACTGAAGGTATATCTTGTCTATCTTATAGCCCTCACTGGACTGTGGATTCGGGTGTTACTCGCCACATTACCTCCCAGAAACCACCTCAGTACATACACTCTGTCTATCCCAAGTTCATAACTGTAGCTAATGGCGACACCACTCCGGTTTCTGGTGTTGCTGATCTACGGCTTACACCAACTCTCTCTCTCTCCTCGGTCCTTCATGTTCTGAGGTCACCTTTTAATCTGCTATCAATTAATCGTCTTACTCAAGATCTTGATTGTTGTATAACATTCTCCCATTCCTCCTTTGTTGTGCAGTATCGACAAACGCAGAATACGATTGGTGAAGGACGGCTGTCTAATGGGCTCTACATCTTGGATCTCCCACCTAACGTTCTCTTTGCAGTCTCCTCTATTGATTGACATTGTCGCCTTGGGCATGCTCCCCTTCCGATTCTCAAGAAGACTCTCCCTGATGTTCCATTGCAAGAATTTACTTGTGAATTTTATATCTATGGCAAACAGCAGCGTACTTCTTTCTCCAAAATATACTCGGAGTGATACTCCGTTTTCTTCAGTGCGTTCTGATATCTGGGGACCCTACAAAGTTCCCAGTGTGTTTGAGTATCGTTATTTTGTAACATTTATTGATGATTACTCGCATCTCACCTGGTTATATCTACTTCATAAGCGCACTGAACTTACTTCTGTGTTTTGTGCTTTTATTACTGAGACGCGACGCAGCTCTCGACGACTTTAAAAAAATTCGCACTGACAATGCCCGTGAATATACTAGCCGCACCTTCTCAAATTGATGTACTGAGTTTGAAATTATACATCAAACCCCGTGTGTCTATACACCACAGCAAAATGGTGTGGCCGGGGGAAATATCGTCACCTCTTTTATGTCGCCCGGTCGCTTATGTTTCAAATGCAGGTGCCTACACAATATTGAAATTTCGCGGTTTCTATTGTCTGTCATCTCAACAATCGCATGCTCTCCTCCATGCTCAACTTCGCATCTCCGTTTGCTCTCTTTTTTCCCTCCACGTCTCCGTTCTCCCTCCTGCCTCGTGTCTTTGATTGTACATGTTATGTTCACACTCTCAGTCCACCCACTGACAAGCTTGCTCCTCGCGCTACCAAGTGCATGTTCATTGGTTACTCTCGGACTCAAAAGGGGTATGTCTGCTACTCTCCTACTGATGGCAAACTGATCGTCTCGGCTAATGTCGCCTTCCTTGATGATCAACTATTCAACTTGGTGCAACCTGCGTCACATCATGTGTCATATTTTATGTCTCGCAATATTATTTTGGTATTTGTAGTGCATGTATTAGCGCACGTGTATTTCATTTCACGCATTTTTATTTTGGTATTTGTAAGCGCATGTGTTAGCGCACGCGTATTTTATTTGGCATACTTGTTGCAGTTCATTGGGGGTGATCGTCCAATAAGTCCCTGAATAAAAGATCCGTCAAATTAGGGGATAGGTTAATTAAGGCAAACATGCTCAAAATTTAAGATCAAATAAAAGAAAAATATATATATATTTTAAAAATGTAAAATAACAATTCCATTAAAACCTTACTGCCCGAATAGGCCAAATAAGAAAGATTCTATATCATTTATATCTCTATATATTTGAGGTATTATTTAATTCTTAAAATAAAAATTTCCTACGTTATAAAACCCTTCGCTCCTCCTTCCCCTAACGGAGAGCTTGGTAAAATCGGGACAGAGAATTTCTCTCTGTTCCCGGACATCCAACTCCGCTGCCTTCCGGAGCTCCGCCGCCTGGCTTCCCCCCTCTCACGCACGCCCTCGCGAGCTCCCAACCGCCGGCAAGCTCCCCTCCACCAACCCAGGCCTGTTCGACGGCCTCGGCGTCGGCCCTTGGCGGCTCCGTCATCATCCAGTCGGGAGAGTCCACCGTCCCTCGGCTCAATTCCAATTCTCTGTCGACCATCCTCCACCATCGCTCCAATTCCGTTGTCGTTAGTCTACGTGGGCACCGGCAAACCTTACACCTCCAATCCCCGTCAGCTTTGACGGCTTCGGTGAACCTCCCACCTCTAGCCCCAGTCCACTTCGACGCTTCCATGTCTGACCGCTGACGCCAGTCTATTCCGCCGCCTACGAGGGCTGGTGGGTTCGCTGGTTTGAAAGATCAATCTGTCCTTGATCTCCAATTTGTTGATTCCCCTGATCCTGTCTCTCCATCTGTGGGCATAACAGATTTGCAAGACTCGCCTGGTACCAGTCGGACATTTGTGCTGATTTAACCTATGGTATACTCCTATATTTCTCCCTGAGCTTGTTTCATGTTGGTATTATGATATGTTAGTTATTTATTTGATCTTAAAACTCAGAGCAAGTATGCCCCTGATTAATTTGAACTTATTTATCGTTAATTTTCAAATGCGCACATGTTCTTTTTCATCTCGTCTATGCTTGTGGAAGATTTATTTCAAGTCGTTCATTACACTTGAGTGTGAGGTTTATATGCGTATTTATGAAATTCAGATCAAATGTCACTTACCTTTTGCTCAAGAAAATCACACTGGCGCTACGAGTTTAAAAAAGAAAACAAATTTATTTCATTTAAAATTAACTTGAGACTTCGGATTACATCACAACTCCTCTCCTTCCACACCTTCCACACTGTCTCCACCTTCCCCAGCCCATGTTGCTCGTCCTGATGTCCCTGTCATAACTCTGTCTTTCCCTCTTCCTCCTCCACCGCTCTCAGAGATAGAACTCCCTCACCCACCTCTTCGTGTCTATACTCGTTGTCGTTCATCCAAGAATGATGCCCTACAGCAGTTCCATACCACCAGTGATACCCCGTGGCCCGTCGATTCAGCATCAACCTCTACGGTTCATTCGTTGGCGAATTGTGTATCATTCCATCGCCTCTCTCGGCTACTCCTCAAGTTCGCCCTCTCTTTCCTTCATTTCTCTTCTTAACTCTTTGCAGGAGGATCTACATCATCCGGAGTAGCGTGCGGCCATGGATGAGGAAATGACTGTCCTATGAGCTAACCAAACCTGAGATCCCGTTCCTCTTCCTCTCGGCTAATCTTATGTCAGTTGCAAGTGGTCTTCACTATCAAACATGCTCCTGATGGGACTGTTGAACGCCTGAAAGCTCGCCTCGTGGCTCAGGGCATCACTCAACAACAAGTTCTTGATTATGAAGAAACTTTCTCCCCGGTTGTCAAGTTAAATATTGTTCGGGTCCTAATCTTCTTAGTCGTGCACCGATAGTGGCTCTAGCATCAGTTAGATTTTTAAAATGTCTTTCTCAATGACGATCTACTGGAAACTGTTTATATGCATCAGACACCCGGGTTTGAGATCACGGCGGAGTCTCGAGTATGTCATCTCAGAAAATCTATATATGGTCTCAAACAGTATCCTCGAGCTAGGTTTGACAAGTTCAGCAAGGTTGTGCGTGAAGTAGGATTTATACGAAGCTCGACTAATTTCTCCCTTTTCACTCGTCATCAATCAACAGGCACCGTGATACTCCTTGTTTATGTTGATGATATTCTAATCACAGGCTACGACTTCACGGGGATACAACCAAGGTTGCAGATGTCGGATGTCGGGTTAATGTCGCTTTGAGATTGAAATGTCGTATGCCGTATGGCGGGGATATATCGGGAATATTTTACGATGTCGAATTTTAATATTTAAATAAATTTATTCATATATATAATCATTTTTTTAAATATGTGCAGTTACATACATAATATATTTTTATAAATTACACAATAAACATATATACATAATGTATGTTTATAAATTATACAATACTATATATGCACATATAGTATGTTTGTAAATTACATAAAAATAAGTGTTGACGATTGGTAGTAAACGAGATAAAGAGAACCAAATAAGAGAGACGAGAAAGAAGTCAAATATTGGCTCAGTGAGATGTACGAAATGCAACACAAAACAAAATATTACCGCTTGGACGCTTAAAAAAATTAAAAACATATATTTTTAGTACTCACCATATATCGTCCGCGAGATATCGCCCGATATATCGGGTAAAACCAATATATCGGGGCATGAAGACTGATATATCAGGGATATTTTCTAAAACGACATTTTTGCTTAAAATGTCGATGTCGTGGCGTTTTTTATTCAAAATTTTATGTCGACCGACATCTACAACACTGGATACAACAAATAAAGCAACATTTGAACGCAGCATTTCAGACAAAAGACCTGGAAAATCTTCGGTACTTTTTTGGACTTGAGGTCGCACGGCGTCCAAATGGCCTTATCATATCCCAATGGAAGTACTGTATTGATCCTCTCCAAGATGCCGACTACTTGTGGTGTAAACCGTCGGACACCCCAATTCCTCTCTTCTCCTCCTCCTCTATAGGTATTGGGGTTGTCGCCGGTCTCCATTCCGAGTGGTAATAATTTGGTCCAACCTGCTTCGCTTCCCGCTGTAAATTCCATCTCATGAAGCATTCCTTCCCGCGACCTAAGGCATCAGCTACACTCGCATACACTGCATGTTATGTCCTCGTAGCCAGTGACTGACGCTCTCCTCCTTGGATCGACGTCTTGTGTCCATCTGCAACTCCCTCCGCTCTCACGTACGAATTCTTCAGACCAGTGAGAGCCATCTGCGCTACTCCCACGCCCGTGCTAGTGGACGATTCTCGCGATTGGTCGCACCCTCCCAACGGCTCCCAGTGCTGATCCTTTCAGAGTTCATGTTTTTGTTTCTTGCAAGCCCGACAGTACCTCCATCGCTCGTCTGGTTGTGCACTGCCCTCTCTCTTTTGTGCTTGCCCTCACGGCTCCGCTCTCTAGCGCACTCTGACACACCCGCACCTCAACCTCTTATGGATCCAACCATCTCCCACTGCCTCGATGCTCACAAGGAGTCCATCACCTCTCTCCAGTCCCTCATGATGTGATTGGATGCAATGTTCAACACCCTCCTGGGCAGCAACCCGAGTGCCTCCTCGACCTCCAATGCGGAGTCCCCGTCGCTACTCGGAGCACACCCGGATCTTCCCCGAGATCCTATTCCGTCGCGGACAAGCTATCCACATGCACTTTGCTCGCTCGGTGTTCCTTCCTTCAACGACTTAGACCTAATGGGATAGAATGCCTGCGCAGAACAGTACTTCTACGTTCATCAGATACCGGAGCCGCACAAGCTCAGTATGTCCCTCATTGGCATAGCTTCGCTCTCCATTGGGTCTGTTGACGACGCAATCTAAGCCCGCTCTATCATGGTCGGACCTGTAGCAGAACCTTATTCGCTATTACAATGTCCATTACTAGGGCTCCGTCGTGGAGCGTCGTTGTGGCATCCGCCAGACGAGGTCCCTTGATGACTACATCGACAAATTCATTACATTGGACACGCATGTATCGAGTCATCCTTCTGACCATTACCTTAGCTTCATCATGTATGACTTACTACCGCATGACCGCGTCCTCCTGCGCATACACCACCCGTCTTCTATAGCTGAGGCCATGGATATCACCTGTTTGGTTGAAGTTGAGTCCCAAGTCTGACTGTTGGATACTGGCTGGCCACCGCCGATGGCTCCTCATCCGCCCACCAAATCTGCAGCAGTGCCCCGACCCCCACATATGATTCCACGGCCACCCCGCCCGCCCAGAGCCACCACCGCGCCCTCGCAAGCCCCAACACACACCAAGTTTTCTAATCAGAAGCATAACGATCTTGGCATAAGGGGCTTGTGTTTCTGCTGCAAGAAGCCATACTCTCTGACCCGTGATTGCCCAGTGAAGAACCTTTGGGACCTCATTGGTGAGGAGGAACCCGAGGTTACCTTCGCAGACTCCAAGCATACAACACTCTTTATAGCAGTGTGGTGTGAATAACTAAATACGGTCTGCAAATAGTAAAAATCAAAACAACATTGAAATAGAAATAATCAAGTAGATCGAGCATCAGCGATCTCCTTCGTGACCGGTGGGCTAGTATTCGTCGCATTCCTACGCGTGTAAACTCGCTACGGTGTCTCGTCAGCGTGCGTGCGTCTCGTCGGAGTGCGCGCCTCTCGTCGGCATGCATGACCGTAACAGTCGCCTTCCTACGCATGTAGACTCGCCACATCATCTCGTCAGCATGCGCGACCGTAGCAATGACGTCGTCTGGAAAACATGTCTTGTCCTCAAGGCAGTAGTCGGAGGACCGGCGGCGGAATTCATCCCGAGGCAGCCACGTAACTTTGAACTCCGAACGATTAAGCCCAACAAGGACCTCCTTTGAACTAGAGTCCCCCTGAAGGAGGTAGCGGCGACAAGTATCCTAGTTGAGTAGTACAACGCCAACTGTCGTCCTTATTGCAGACTAATAAAATCAGGCTGGAAAATGAGCTTGCACCATTCTTGTCATGGTGTCGCCTTGGCGACGCCTAGACGTCCAGGTGCCCAATGGTAAACAAGTCATTGGGCGCCTTATTTTTTTTAAAAAAAATAGGGGAATACACTGCGGTTTTTAAAAAAACAGAAGTCTATTCTCCAATAGATAACGGTTTTTTAACAACCGTAGTCTATTCTACTATGAACCCTAGAATAGACTGCGGTTGTTAAAAAACCGCGATCTATTCTAGGGTTAGGATAGAATATACTGCGGTTATTAAAAAAATTGCTGTCTATTTGAGAATAGATTGCGGTTTTTTAAAAAACCGCAATCTATTCTAGGGTACAGGGGTAGAATAGACTACAGATTTTATAAAAACCGCAGTCTATTCTATCTATTTTAAAATCAAAAGTCGTAACATTTTGTTTTTACCTCGACTTTTTATTTCTTACAGCTACTGTTTTGTGCGGAAAACCCTAAAGCCGATTTTGTGAAAGTTTATACTCATTTACTTCTATTTGGTGATTCTTCTTCGACATATCACATATGTTGGTTTGATTGTGTTGGACATCTATCATAAATATGAAACACAAGGCTCCTCCAATCCTTCTCTCATTTAGGTATATCATTTCTTTATTTTTTCAGTAGTCAGTACTGTATTTCACTGTTTAGTTATAGTGTTGTACTATAAAGGTGTTTCCTTTATGACCTTCTAGGAGAAATGCAAAATGGTTTTGAGCATAAGATTGTATATCATCCATATTAATGTTATTATGTTAGGGCCTTTCTTATACCTGATCACCAAGTTGAATGTTGCGAGATTAATTATGCATTAAATTATTTATGTGAAAGTGTGTAACTGTTTTTTCATGTGTCTAACCAACTAAAGCTTTGTTGAGTGACTTGAGTCTCCTTCCTTGTACTTCTATATTAGCATTAACATATATATTTATATGTGTAATTGTGTGGTAATACTTCAATATCATTGCGGGTTTTATGAATTTGTTTAGGGTTTTTGGATGGTTTAGGGTTTTTTTAGAGTTTTTTATTACAGGAAAATAACTCATAAAGGATCTTCATCAAAGTCAATAAGAGACACCACTAAAATGGTTGAATTGAATAAGATTAGGCTAGAGGAGAAGAAACTTGATAATTCTGTGAGTGATGATGGTCGCATTATTTTTGGGTCTAACACAAATAAATTGATGAGTTTTATGGGTTCTCTTGTGAAGTATAATATGTCAATTACATATGCTAGATGGAAGGTAGTTGATAAACATCTTAAGGATCAATTAAGAGAAGAATTAAATGTATGTAATTTTTTGTTATTAGTTATTACATAACTATGTTTTCATAGTTAATTATTAATTAATATTGTCTATTATTTTTAGTTTTATTTTGATGATATTGATGATCTTCGCAATGCATCACTAAAAAGCATGGGTGAAAGTTGGAGCACAAATCAAAACTTTTTGCCACTTATATAAAGAATGTTGATTTGGAGTATCCATACAATGTACCTCTCGAGTATAACTTTATTACTCCTGAAGATTGGTGAGTTTTTGCCGACCATCGCACCACTCCAGAATATAAGGTAATGTTCTTAATAAATTCATTGTTTTATATTTTTTTTAATTTTGTAAGCAATCTAAGCATTAATAAATATTTCTTTGTATATGAGAAAAGTCAGATTAATACAGAGAGAGCAAAAACACAAAAGACTTTTCATATTACTTATAGAATGGGTTATTATGTATTACAAAAACAGATGGTATTAGTTCTCTGGTATCTGCATTATAAAAATTGGTTTTCTCAATAATTTAAATAATAATTTATTTTCATTTTATTGTCAAGATTGAATATGATGCAACTGCACCAATTTCACGTGAGGGGTTATGGAAAGTTGGTCACTAAAGAAAAAAGACGGGTGCATACATTAATAAAGATGCAGCTGATTTTGCATCTAAAATTGTAATTATAAATTTATCATTTCATCATTTGTAATTTATCAGTTGTAATATTACTTGTGAAACATGATTTCTTATCTACATTAACAATTATTACTTTTTCTTAGTAAGAGTTGTCGAGTCAAGAGCCCCAGAGTGCTGAAAGAGTGTCAAAAGGAAGAGTTGTCGAGTCAAGAGGCCCGGAGTGTTGAAAGAGTGTCAAAAGGAAGAGATAACATTCTTGCATCTGTTTTAGGCAAAAAAACATTCGGGCAGGCATAGAGCTGGTGACAAGTTTTTCACCATTAAAAGTTTTTTCAAGGATGATAGGCAAAGTGAGAGGAGATTAGTAGTTTGTATTGAATATATGGAATTTATAGTCCAAGAAAAATTGAGTCAGCAACAGGAATATATGTGCCAACAACATCAAAAATTATTGAGCCAACAACAAGAATTATTAAGCCAACAACAACAAGCGCATCAAACAGAGATGAACAATAAGAAGAATCAAATTGAATGAATAACTTATGCACATGTTTAGTGTTGGAACTAGAACAGTTAGGTACACAAGTGTTGCACCTGCACCTGTACTTGAAATTTCTCAAGACATATCTCGGGTATTATTATGTTTAATTATTTATACTTTTATGAAATGTCATGCTTTTTTGTTGACCTGGTATTTACTAAATTTTTTGTTATTGTTAGTTTGTTAGCCGGCACTTTTCTATGCATCATCATCACAAAAAGAAGGGTTTGAAACATCACATGAGTGCTCACCTTCTCAGGTATAATTAATATTTTAGACTTTTATGTAATCTCAAACCAATCGAGCATAGGCAATGTCAATGACGACTTACTAGATGATGATTATATTTGATTATTTTATGATTGTTTAAACTTTAAAATTTTTGTTAAAATTATTATTCATGCTAGTTCACTTTTCCGGTTCACTTTTATGGTTAAAATTGTTAATACTCAAGGAAAAGCTAGTGTGAATTATGAATTGATGATGACATTTTGAATTTGACTATAATACTATGATATTCTTGTGTTCTATTTTCTGGTTCATTTTTCTTGAGTATTGAGATATTATGATTCATGGATAATGTAAATTATACTACGGAACAAGTGAACAACATTTTTGCCCAAAAGTTTGGTGCATGTAAACTCAGCGTTTAGCATGTAATGGGGGAGATTTTCCTCTCTTTTTATTGGAATTTTTTGTTGTTTTGTTCTTGAGTATTTAGATATCATGATTCATGGATACATTGTGTAAATTATACTACAGAAGTAACAGAATAACTGTTGTTGGCTTGGGGCTGTCAACCTGTGTCTGTGTGATTGTTATTTCTTACTCTGAAGTCTGAAGTCTGTATTGAGAACCTGTATTTAGATATTTGTGTGCTTAACTAAACCAGTGTGCTTAATTAACACATAACCTGTATTGAGAAGAAGGTGAAGAACTTGTATTAAGAAGAAGGTGAAGAACTTGTATTGAGAAGAAGGTGAAGAACCTGTATTTCTAGTTCATTTTTCTTACTCTGAACACTGAAGTCTGAACTCTGAACTCTGAAGTGTGAAGCTAGTGTGTATTGTTACAGTGAAATAACAGAACCTGTGTGCTTACTACTTAATTACAGAAGTAACAGAACTTGTGTATAGTTACAATGAAATAACTGTTGTTGGCTTGGGGCAGTCAACCTGTGTCTTTGTTATTGTTATTTTTTACTTTGAAGTCTGAAGTCTGTATTGAGAACCTGTATTTAGATATTTGTGTGCTTAACTAAACCAGCGTGCTTAATTAACACAGAACCTGTATTGAGAAGAAGGTGAAGAACCTGTATTTCTGGCTCATTTTTCTTACTCTGAACTCCGAAGTCTGAACTCTGAAGTTTGAACTATGAACTCTGAATGCTGAAGTCTGAAGTTAGTGTGTATAGTTTCAATGAAGTAACAGAACCTGTGTGCTTACAACTTAATTAAATTTGTATTCACAATTGAGATATCATGATTCATGGTATGAATGTATGATTCACGTATAATACTTGTGTGGCTGTCTTGGTAAACTATCTTTCAACGTTTAAAAAAATACTGGAACTTGAGACAGCGGTTATTATAATAACCGCTGTCTTTCAGACTATACACGCCGACTTTAGACCACTGCCTAAAGTCTGTCAGGTAGACTATACACTGCGGTTTTTAACCGTTGTCGTTTAGACTATACACTGCAGTTTTAAAAAAATCGCAGTGTATAGTCTGTCTGACAGACTTTAGATTGTGTTTATTATAATAATCACTGTCTAAAGTCGGCCTTAATTTTTAAAAAAAATATATAGTTTTCGTCTTGCGACTTGCTCACCTTATTGTGGCCTAGGCGTCCGCCTTGTCGCCTAAGCGTTCAGGCGCTCGGCACTTGCCTTGGTTCGCCTTGACACCATGACAAGAATGGCTTGAACCAAAACGGAGAAGGCACCCCATCAGCAGCTCCTGTACTAGATGCTCAAGCTCATCTGTCTGCACATGGTTCGAATGGAACCGCCACGTCAAGACTGTTGTTGTCCTAGGCTGGAGAGAATCGACGCGGTCGGTCGATCAGGCTGGCGGCGGTCCTGCCGAAGGCTGTACTACGTCGGCGAGTGGAGTGGGAAACTCTGGGAGGTCTGTCGATGAAGGAGTAGGCACATCGAACAATCCTGAAAGGGGCCGCAGCCCCGCGGAAAGGTCATCGTCTGTGGTCCGCTGGATCGTGCGGAGGGAGGCCGAAGTGAGGAGGAGAGCATAGCCACCGTCGAGGCGATATGATCAACCTCCGTGGAGGAATTGCATGGTCATAGTTGCCCAAATTACGTGTACATCGCCTAGCGTGCGGAGCTAAGCCACCCCCAAAACAACATCGATACCGTCGAGGACAAAAGCGTAGAAGTCTGTAGTTAAGGAACAGTACCCCACGGAGAGTCACATCGGTGCAACAGCCCTGAGTCGGTCAGTGTCGCTCATCGCCAAGGCGGGGCAAAAAAATCCGGAGAGGGAATCAAAGAAAGATGGAGTTGTTGCATCAGGAGCTCGGAGATGAGGTTGTGTATTGCGCCACCGTCCACCATGATGATGATCGAGCGATCATGAGAGCTGCATAGTCTGTGGGCCGGAGATACCACCCTCTGAGACACAAGATAACTTCAGGCAGTGGAATGTAGTTATGGTGAGGTCGAAGGAGGTATCCTCTGCTGAAAGCTACATGGCCTCAAAATCTGGCAAGGTAACCTCAGGGCCGCCGTCGCCGATGATGGTGTGGAGTTGGGGGAGTAAAGTTTGTGATGCCTTAAAATATAGGCTCTTGTTGTGAAGCTCATTGTAATCCTTGTTCGAGAGGCGCCGAGGGGCCGATGGACGGTCAAGCTGGTTTCCCACAGGCGGCGAGCGCGGTGGTGGAGTCGTGGTGGGTGATCATCAAGAAGGCCGAGGTTGATGTTGGCCAGCCGGAGGAGCAGGTGGCGGAGGGAAGAGATCGGCCTCCACCAGACGGTTCATGTCCAGGGCCTCAGAGATTGTATGGGAATAGTGCGTACGGAGACGAGTGTGGATATGAGGCAGCAAGCCCTGCATGAAGAAGCCAGGGTAATGGTCAGGAGGCAGACCGGGAACATGGGTGTCCAAAGCGACAAACTCCTCAATATAGTAGTTAAGGCCGGTTGTCTAGCAGACACAGCAAAGCCACTCGATTGCGAAGCTAGAATGGCAGGTGTCATACAACCGAATCATCTCCTGCTTAAGCTTGGGCCATAAGAGAAACTGGTTGGATTTGCGTAGCTACCGAGCCCAATGGAACGTGAAGTTGTTGAGGCTGACAAGAACGGTAGAGATTTTGTCTCGTTTTGGCGTGAAATTGAGGTCGAAGTATTGTTCCGCCTCAGCAATCCATGCCATTGGGCCGACGCCGACGAAGGATGGAATTTCGAGGGAGAGAGCGGAGCGGCTCGGCGGGGGCAGTTGTGGCAGCGCGGTCGAATATCTCGCCAGCACGGCACCGAGAAGGGAACCCCCATCCACGGGCGAGCCAGCAGCGGAGGGGGCGACTGAAGCTTGGAAGGATTCGAGTTTGGAGTGGAGAGCGAAAAGAGAGAAGTGCATGGAGGCGAGTAGTTAATCGGGGTCCTCCACGAGTGCTAATGGCGACGTCGGTGTCATCCAGAGCGGCGTCGGTATGGGAGCGTGTATTGGGAACCATGGGGTGGCGGTGCTATGCGAGGGGTTCTACTGAGTATGGGGGCAGCGGGACCGCACGGCGGTAGGTTGCTGAAGTCGATGGTGTGAGAAGATGGACATGAGGGAGGCGGATCGGACTGGGCTCGACGGTCGACGGAGACTTGCACGCGCGAGCGGGATATGGCCCGACGTGGACGGCAGAACCGGGGAGAAGAAACCTGCACGATGCGTAGGAGACGCAGGTGGCGCGGTTCAGGAGGGAGAGGTCAAACGGGTGCGACTCGGTGTTGGGTGAGGTAGGCAGCCACTACGGTGAGTGAAGTGTGCGGGAACTATAGGCGCTAAACGGGACGGCGACAATCTGTGCACCGACATCGACTAGAGCCGAGCGGTGAGGCAGGTCAGACCAAATGTATATGATCCAGGAGAGGTGATCTAGGCTCGTCACCCAACGAACCGAGACGGACAAAAGACACCAAACTACTCTCTCACGTTCCAATTCTACGATCGCACAAGTAAAACGCAGCACACTCGATTTACAATATTATTAATCCAATGCTAACGCACGGGTTTGCCACACCCTTAGAGATCAAATAAAATCTATGAGACAATATTCTCTCAAGCAAAAAGGATCTACCCGATCCGATCGAACGTGTATTGTACCAAAAGAGATCCATCGAAAAATAATGATTTCGGAAATGGTAGATCTCTCCAACAAAAAAACGAGCTCTGTCAATCCTGCCGAATTTAAATAGATCAAGAGAAAACAACAATAATCGATTGGATCAAAACCACGATGAAATTAAGATTCGCAAACAACGCAAAAGTTAACCACCACAAGATTTATCTAGGATGGAACACACAAGATTAGAGATTTTCGTTATCCCCGCTCGAAAGATGATTCCTTGGAAGAGGATCGCTCTACTACGGTTCCGTCGGAGTCACACCGAACGGAGAGAAACACGTCCGCCTTTCTCGCTTCACTCCGTAGAGGATTCTTCGTTGCAATAGAACTTGTCCTTGGCCGAAAATCCACCAAGAGGGCGGGTTCAAGGTTGGCCAAAAATTCTAGGTGGGGATCCTTGGTGTAGCCGAAATCTTCAAGGGGGAAGGCCTTTGTTTTGGAAGGAGTTGGGGAGGAGAAGGGAGGTGTTATGGTAGAGAAGAGAGGAGTAGAGAGGGGGAGAGAGGTGGCCGAACCACTATGGGAAAGAGCGGGAAGTCGGCGGCCAAGGAGGGGAGCAAGAAAGGGAGGAAAATCTGATTTCAGATTTTATGGTTTCCTTTTTCATTCAATCTCTATAATTCATCAACACAAAGCTTTATATAAGGCTAACAAAAATTCGGGTTATACGCGGCCCAACTTAAAATACCATATGGCTTAACACAGGCCAAAACTAAAAATAAGAATCTGGATAAATACAGTCCAGATTTTAAAGCAAAAAAATAAGGAAAATAGATATAACATAAGCAAGATAATCATCAAAAGAAAGTCTTGCGCCGAGAGCGGAGGTTGTAGCATCGATCAACAATGTTTTCGCGGCGCCGTAAGTCTTTGGTTGGAGAGGGCGAGAGATCTTCTGTAAGCATGCCGGCACCATCATCAACATGCCAAGGGTCGTCGTCTCCATCAATCCTCCCCCGCTCAAAAGTACTTATCACCGATGAGTTGGCTTGAATGTATTGGCGTAGAAGAGCATCATCCAAAAGAGCCCCCTCCGATTCAAGTAACCAAGAGTCATCGGAAGCCGGACGATCACGCCACCGGATCAAGTAGCGGCGAATGTCACCACTTGGAGATGTGAGCACTTCATCCTTGAGGATCCTATCAGGCAAAAAGGTGGTCTTGCGGAATCTTGGAAAAGCATTAGTCAAATAAAGAGAAAAAGTTTCTACATCGACATTCAACGTACCTTCAGTGGAAACTATAGGAGAGAGCGATTCAGGGACAAGCTCACCCCCAACCCATTAGAGGACACCGTGGAAGAAATAAACGGAGAGACAGATAATTCAAGTGGTGGATAAACATATGACGTTAAATCCGAAACATTGAAAATAGGGGATATACCCCAATCAGTGGGTAATTCCAAAAGATATGTGTTTTCTCCTATTTCTTTAAAATTCGAAAAGGACAGGCTCGCCGATTCGCCAACTTTTTTATGGAGCCCGAAGGCATCCGTTCAGCGATGAGACGCACCAAAACTAAATAATCAACATTAAAGTGAGACGCTCTCCTATGTACGTTAGCATGAGATTGATAAGACGCATATTGAGTAGTTAATGTTTCATGAATGTGCTTATGTAAATTGTGAACATGAAGAGGGAACTCTTGTGCAAAATTACTTGATTTATAAGATGGAGGTAACGGAATTAAATCAAGTGGCACCGGTGCATTATAGCCGTGCACGATTTCATTGGGGGATAAACCCGTGGATCTATTTTTAGAATTATTGTACGCAAGCTGAGCATGGGGAAGGATCAAGTCCCAGGTATACCTTGTGGTCACCACAAGACAACGTAGTAAACTACCCAAACTTTTGTTTACTACTTCTGTTTGTCCATCCGTTTGTGGATGGTAGGCCGAAGAAAACAAGAGTTTGGTACCCATAAGCTTTCAAAGAGTCTTCCAAAAATAACTAGTAAATTTCACGTCTCTATCAGTTACTATTGCCTTGGGAACGCCCCGATGCCCAACGACTTTCTAAAAATATAATTTCGCAATATGCAATGCATCGTTGGTCATTTTACAAGCAATAAAATAAGCCATTTTCGAAAACCGATCTACTACTAACATGATAGAATCATGATGTCTAAAAGTGATGGGTAGACCGAAAATGAAATCCATACTAACGTCCTCCCAAGGAATGGAGGGAATCGGAAGAGGAGTGTAAAGACCGGCATTCGTCTTATTACCCTTAGCTAATTGGCACACACGACAACTCCCCACAATTTTATTTACCGTTGATTTGAGACGAAGTCAATGAAACTTGTCCTTCACTAACGTAATGGTCTTGTCACGACCAAAATGACCACATAAACCACCGCTATGCAATTCCCAAACGATGAAATGATGTAGGGAAGAACGAGGGATATATAGCTTCGAATGCTTAAATAGATAACCGTCTCGAATATAATAGGATGAAATGGTAGTGGGAGAGTCGCTTTGAGCGGATAAATAGATTTCCTTGAAATCCGGACAATGGACATACTCATCTTTAATCCTATCGAACCCAATGACTTTCACTTCTATCGTAGAAAATAATAAAGAAACACGACTAACGGCGTCGGTCACACGATTTAGAGTCCCTGTAAGATGTTTATTATAAATGTGTATTCCTGAAGATAGGAGACCCACTTGCCATGCCGGGGGCCGAACTTGATTTGGGAATTGACAAATCTCAAAGCGTCGTGATCGGATTGGATAACAAACTCCTTTGGGAGTAGATAGTGCCGCCAATATTGGAGGCAGCGAATAATAACGTAAAACTCTCTATCATAATTAGAATAATACAACTGACCCTCCTGACTTAATACACTGCCTATGCCGACCCCAGACACATCACAAGACAACTCAAAAACCTTATTAAAATCTGGCAACCTCAAAAGTGGAGCTTGTGATATCCGTGATTTAATAGTTTCGAACGCTTTAGCAGCCGATTTGATCTAGGTGAAATCACCTATCTTCAAACATTCTGTTATCGGCGCCATGATACTACTAAAATCTCGAATGAATCGCCGATAAAAGGTAGTTAGTCCGTGAAAGCTCCTAACATCCTGAATGTTGGTGGGTTCCGGCCAATCCTTAATGGCTTGGACCTTCTTAGGATCCACATGTATGCCTTCCGAACTCACAATATATCCAAGGAATTCTACAGACGTCACATTAAATGTACACTTCCTGATATTGACAAATAATTTTTCCGTCCTCAACGTGGTAAGGATAGTCCTCAAATGTGTCTCATGATCGGTCGGAAAAGTAGTAAAAACGAGGATATCATCAAAATACACCACTATGAATTTTCCCATGAAGGGTTGGAAGACATAAGTAATCATCGTAGAGAAAGTATTCGGGGTATTGGAAGGCCCAAATGGCATCACTAACCATTCGTAAAGCCCATCTTTTGACATAAAAGCGGTCTTCCATTCGTCTCCCTCCCTAATCCGGATCTGGTGGTAGTCACTTCTAAGGTCCAATTTCGAAAAGATCGTGGCCCCGGCTAACATGTCCAATAAATCATCCAAACGAGGGATGGGGAATCGATATTTAATAGTAATTTTATTAATTGTGCGACAATCCACACACATCCTCCAAAAGTCGTCTTTCTTAAGGACAAGTAAAGCGGGTACGGCACACGGACTCTTGCTATGGCGAATGAATCTCTTACTTAACAAATCTAAAATTTGGGCTTTCAACTCTAGGTGTGCGGAAGGATTTAGTCGGTAGTGAGGAAGGTTGGCTGGGAAGCACCGGTACGGGTACCGGGTACGATACGTATCCGGTACGGCGGTACGGCAAAATTTTAAAATCAATGATGCGTGTACGGCGGGATACGTTGTATTAAATTTAATAAATATATATAAATATATCACAAATACAATTATAAATTCTCAAAACAATAAAACATGAAGCATAAATAATCAATTGAAGTACAAGTCCATAACTAATGCAATATAACATGAATTTGTTAGACATAAGTTATTCATAATTATTTCAACTAAAACGATGTTCATCACTCATTTTCTTCATCACTCATTTTCTAAAGACAAGTTGACAACCGTAAGCATGTCAACTCCATCAAAAGAATTTGCTCATGCAACTCCTCCTATATCCAACATTCTACTCCTTCCTTGACTGTAGATTTTGTTTCTCCTTGATAATAAGCGTAGATTACAATGTACGTACACCAAATCATGAGCTCGTCGTGGTAGAATTTTGCTTTTTCTCAATGAGTGAATGAATGAGTATGTGTTCCAATTTCTCTCGCAGCAGGACGATGAAGAAGGTTGACCTAACAACTTCAAAGCAATTTTTTGTAATTTAGGTGCTTAAGTTACATAGTAACTCCATCAATCTTTGGGCAATAATGAAGCTCTACTCTCCAAACTATTTGGCTCACTAAAAGCTTGACCAAATCCCGTGAACCTAGAAAACTCATTGATTACTATATTCACAAACTAAGAGCACATTCACAAATTAATTTAAACTAACAGCGCATTCATAAATTAATTTGAACTAATTAATTGAACTAACAGCACATTCACAAATTAATTTGAACTAACTAATTGAACTAACAACACATTCACAAATTAATTTGAACTAATTAATTGAACTAACAGCAGAAGAAGAATTTATTGAACTAATTAATTGAACTAATTAATTGAACTAATTGAAGAGGAAGAAGAGGAAGAAGAAGATCGTCGAAGGCGCAACGTGCGGGATCGTCGAAGGAGCAGCGTGCTGGATCGTCGAAGGCGCAGCGTGCTGGATCGTCGAAGGCGCGTGCGGGATCGTTGAAGGCCGCAGCGTCCGGGATCGAAGAAGAAGAGGAAGGCCGCAGAAAGGATCGTCGATGGCCGTCGCTGCCGGAAGAAATGCGGAACGCAGGATCGGCGCCGGAAGAAATAAAATGTGGAAACAAAACCCGACCGAAGCCTAATAGAGCGTATTAGCGCGTACCATACGCGTACCCGTACTGGAAACGTACCCGGTACGGGTACGGGCCTAAATAAGATGTATCAGTGCTTCGTAGAAGGTTGGGTAAAGAGGAACTCGGAATGAAATCTATCGCATGTTGGATGTCCTGCATGGGGGGTAAGGTAACATGGGCGGTAGCTCGTCCGGATATATATCCTTAAACACTTCTAAAAGTTTCCTCAACACTAGAGGTAAATTATCAAAAGAGGATACATCTTCCTTTATTTGCAAACAAATTAACGCATACATGACACCGTCCATAAAAGTATTATGCGCAAACTCCTTCTTACCTATCAGACTTAATGTTTTCTTCTCTATCCGAATAATCGTGTCTTTAGAGGGGACAGTAAGATCCTTAGGCGGATTGGGCTTCAAAATAATGGTCTTGCCATTAAATTTGAACTCGTAGGAGTTAGCACGTCCTAGGTGAGTAACATCATGGTTGTAAATCCACGGACGTCCTAATAGAACATGACAAGCATCCATGGGGATGACGTCACACCAAATTTTCTCCGTATAAGCCTTGATGGTAAGGGGAACCAAGCAACGCTTCGAAACCGGAATAGATGTCTTGTTAACCCAAGCAACCATATAAGGGTGAGGGTGAGGTTTTGTGGTTAATAACATTCGTGACACCGCATTTTCCAAAATTACATTCATACAGCTTCCACTATCGATAATCAATTTACATCACTTCTCTCCGCTCTTAAAATTTAACGAAAAACTATTCGTCTTATTCCAATCATCTGATGCTCGCTGAGTAGCCAAAATACACCGCATCACCATCATATTAACATCATCCTCTATGTCGCTAGGTACTCCTTCTGATTCAGACTCAGATTCTTCACCGGCCTTATACATGAGCTCGGCGGATTCAGACGAGGCATCTAAAAGGGCTAGGGGTTTGGGCTTGGTTGCACTCGCAAGCATAATGTCCCTGAATGCCGCAAGCAAAACAAGTAGCATTCTTCTTGCTAATCCTACCGACGGGTACTTTCTCACCGGTCGGGCTTCTCAGATTCCTAGTCGTAATGACAATTAAGTTCGGGTCAACGGACCGGAACTTAACCTTATTCTTATGGGTGGCTGGGGGGTGTTCTTAAGATGGACTTTCCTTTCTGAAAGGGGCGAGATTTGGAATTGACAGCATTGTGCTTCTCAATATCCAAGGCGTCGTTAAAGATGATGTTCAAGTCGATGTGACCATACTGTAGGAGCTTACCCTGAATGTCGGGGTCAAGCCGCGTACGAAATCTAGAGAGGGTGATCTCTGGCATCTCCGTAACATCGCACGTGACTATCGTGTCCTTAAGAAGGCTCATGTAATCTGCGACTGACTTATTCTCTTGTTTCAAGGTAGCTAAATCATCAAACATTTGTGTCTGATGATACGCAGGAACATACTGATCAGGCAACATGGCTTTCATGCCAGCCCAACTAATAAGTGGTAAACCGTTCACCGCACCTAGACGTCATTCCTCATTCAGCCAAAATATTTTAGCCCTGCCTAACAGCTTCATCCTCGCAACTCGCACCTTGTGTACGTCGGTCAGATTGTGCCGCTCGAAATAGCACTTCATTTTCATAACCCAATCTAAGAACACTTGGGGTTCACCTAGTCTATCGTACGATGGGGGTTTGATCCGGACAGCCCTAGTGATATCAAACTCGTACGGTGTCTAGTTATTATGATTAAGGGTCTGTTTGGGACAGCTCTGGCGGATTGAAAAGTTGTTGTCCGGATATAGTTGTTTTAAAATAGATCTCTGGGGAGCAGTTTTGAAAAGCTGCAGAGTGTTTGAGTGTTCTGTGCAGAAGTGCGCTTTGAAGAGCGATTTTCTATTTTTAGCTGTTTGGAGAAACAACTTTTGGAAGCTGTTTTTTTAAAAACTAAAATATATAAATATATAAAAATAACTGATAATAGAAGTCTTTTACATAGTTCTAGAAAATAGAAAAAAAAGGTCTTCCAACATCCGGTGACTGTTTCCAATCCTTCCGATCACCTGTTCGAAAATAAATTGATATGAATCAAACTTTTGATAATTCATCCTCTCGATCGATGACATAACTACACGGCAATACTCTATATATTGTCTCCGCTCCGGCGAAAGACTTGTTGAATCCCCAGAATCTTCAGGGGAGCAGTCATGCTCTTCCATTATAGTAGCTGCAATTAAAGCATCACAGAACATTTATCATAATCTATATAAAGATAATAACAAAACAGCTATTACAGTTTCGAGACAAACATCACGCGGTACAACATCAAAAAAACAAATAGAAACATCATTGTGTTCTTCATGCAAAACACAAAAGGAAATATAGATCGTAGCTAAGCCCGTGTCACTGAGCCCTTTTCTCGTACGACTTCATAATCCACCAAATCCGCATATCTTCAGGAATACTCATGAAGATCTCCCTAGTGGTCTTGTCACTGATGTGCTCGAGAGTAAAGTAATATAGATCCAGGTTTGCCCGTAGCTCTGGGCTACTGGAAATCAACTCCATCACCTCTTTGACTGTGACAACTAGTGGTGGCTTCACAGCTAGAGTGGATTGATGTAAATCTGATATCAAAGAAACTGTCATTCCTTTGTTCTTCCCGATCTTTCTTCTTTTACTTGTCGAGAAAGACGCATTCCCAGGAGGTGTTGAAGCACCTCCTATATCTTCAGGATCACCTTGATTGTTTTCCATATTATCTGCTACATCATCATCTTCCAACTGGATGCTCCCCACATCTGGTGGCAAACTCCAATTGAAGGAGTCCACGAGTCTTCTCCAATTGCGACAACCTGACTGAACATAGTGTTCAGTTTCTCCTCCAACTCAGGTGCAATACCTTCGTATCAAAATTTTTTTGCCGCTGGAACAACTTGTTGAAATGAATAAATAAATATTAAAATCTGTCAAAAATAAAAACTAATTTCATGAAATCAAACATGAATTTGTTTTGACCTTAATTTTTTTCTGCCCACCATTCTCCTGATGCAGCAATAGTTCTCTTCTCTGGATCTCAACCCAAACCAGTCTCGTCATGTTTCAGCTCCTTCCATAACTTCCAATCCTTTTTCAAATGATCTCATTTATTTTTCATTTGCAATCGATCGTAGTTTTTCCCTGTTCGTTCTTTAAACCCTGCAATCAAATTTTTCCACCCTTCTTTGCTAAAGTGGGTGGTGGGACGATTCTCCAAACCAATCTCTTTTATGCAGAGATCAAAAAATAATATCACTTCACCTGACTCTCAACTCGCTACGATTTCTCCTTTCTTTGGTTTTACCATTATGTTATACCCTAAACCGTAATTAAAATAACAATTACTAATCAAATTCCTAGCCTAACAATTACTAATTATAATAACAATTATTAAAATAACATACACCACACACAAACACACACACACAATCAAAAACACACACACACACATACACAATCAAAAACACACATACATACACACACATACTCACACATACACAAACAAAAAACACAAACAAATATACAATCAAAAAACACTCAATAACCAAATATACACACACACATACACACACTTACACAAATACACACACATACACATACACAATCAAAAACACCCAATAACCAAATACACACACACACATACTAGATCAAAAACACACACACAAATACACAATCAAAAAACACACACACACAATATACACACACACATACACAATAAAAAATACACACACAAATATACACTTACACATACACAATCAACACAAACATACATACATACAAAATCAAAAACACACACATACACAGATACACAATCAAAAATACACACACACACACATACACAATCAAAAACACACACACACACACACATACACAATCAAAAACACACACACACATACACAAACAAAAAACACAAACAAATACACAATCAAAAAACACACACACATACATGCACAAACAAACATACATCAATAACACACACACACACACAATCAAAAACACACACACATACACAATCAATAACACACACACACATACAAACACACACACACATACACAATCAATAACACACACACACGTACACAATCAATTACACACACACACAATCAATAACACACACACACATATACGCAATCAATAACACACACACACAAATACAAACACACACACACACATACACAATCAATAACACATACACAATACACAATCAATAACATACACACACACACGCATACACAATAAAAAAACACACACAAACATACACACACAAACAATCACACACACACACGCACACACAATCAATAACACACACACACACAATCAATAACACACACACACACATACACAATCAATAACATACACACACACACACAATAAAAAAAACACACACAAACAAAAAAAAACACAAACACACACACATTCACACCTATCCATATACACATTCATCCATATACACAAATCCATATACACATACAAACATACACACATCCATCCATATACACCCACAAACATGCACAAAAACACACACACATCCCTACAAAACCACACAAACAAACAAACAAACACACACACAAACAATTCATATACATGCACACACACACACATCCCTACAAAACCAAAAAAAACACATATAAATCCAAACCCCCAAAAACTTCATGATTTAAGCCAAAGGCGTGGGAGAAGGCCTCAAGGGGAAAAATTACCGTCGATAGAAGAGGGACGAGGAAGAGAGAGCCGGAATCCAACCCACTGGAGTACTCGTTCAAGCTGGATTTCGTAGCAGTTCGCGCGAAGCCGGGCCGACGGAAGCTAGGGCTGGAGAAGACGGCCGATGCTAGGGCTCCTTTTCCTCGATCTTGCTGTCGCCGATGCTAGGGCTGGAGAAGACGGCCGATCGGGAAGAAGCTCTGCCGTTGCGGCCGGCGATGTCGCCTGTGTTCGGGAGAAGGAGAAAGAGCGGCCGGCGATGTCGCCTGTGTTCTGCGATCGGGAAGAAGAAATAGCGACGGATCGGGGAGAAGGAAGGGACGCGGGATCGGGAAGAAAACCGCAGGGGGGAATAACATCCGCGATTTTTTAGAGCGCTGAACGCAGGGGGGAGGGGCTTCTGGAAAAGAGCTCTGTGAGCGGCTCTTCGAACAGCGATTTCATTAAAGAGCTGTCTCAAACAGACCCAATACCAGCTCTGGCGGCTGGAAAAGAGCTTCTCCAGCCGTCAGAGCTGTCCCAAACAGACCCTAAGTGCACGCGGGACATAATCGTTATTATTAATGTTATTGTTATTCCCCTCGTCAGGTTGGCGGGGCGCCTGATTAGGGGGAGCCGCTTAGTTTAATCTCATTTCGTGAAGCATCTCTCTGATGTCCGTCAGCTGATCAGTGAATTCCTGACGGAGTTCATCAATCGTTGTCGTACCGTGACCCATATCCCGATCATCCGTCATATTGGAGGAAGAAGGGGTATACTTCGTGCCTAGTCTAGTGTGCATGCAATGAAATAAGTTTGACCCTGACTTGATGAAATTTTATAAAAGATATTTTTTTTACTAATAATAACTTGGTAAAAAAATATTTTTTTTAATTTCTCACTGCGAAGAGTATGGAGATTTTCCAGAAATTTTTTTTTGGATTTCGCAAAAAATTGAGAATTTTAGGCGCTATTTGCAGAGCAGAAATTAAAATTTTTTTTGTTATTTTGATCAACAAAACGTGTTAAACAAGTGTGTGTCGGCGTCCTACGAATATTAGGATAGTGTTAATTAAGAAATTGACACGAACCTCCCTCTGATACCAAATTGATGTATGTTTGTCACCCAACGAACCGAGACGGACAAAAGACACCAAACTACTCGCTCACGTTCCAATTCTACGATTGCACAAGTAAAACGCAGCACACTCGATTTGCAATATTATTAATACAATGCTAACGCACGTGCTCGCCACACACTTAGAGATCAAATAAAAGCTATGAGTCAATATTCTCTCAAGAGAAAAGGATCTACCCGATCCGATCGAGCGTGTGTTGTACCAAAAGAGATCCATCGAAAAATAAAAATTTCGAAAATGGTAGATCTCTCCCGACAAAAGAAAACGAGGTATGTCAATCCTCACGAATTTAAATAAATCAAGAGAAAACAACAATAATCGATTGGATCAAAACCACGATGAAATCAAGATTCACAAACAACGCAAAAGTTAACCATCACAAGATTTATCTATGAGGGAACACACAAGATTAGAGATTTTCGTTATCCCCACTCGAAAGATGATTCCTTGGAAGAGGATCGCTCTTCTACGATTCCGCCGGAGTCACACAGAATGAAAAGACGCATGTCCGCCTTCCTCGCTTCGCGCTGGAGAGGATTCTTTGTTGCAATAGAACTTGTCCTTGGCCGAAAATCCACCAAGAGGGAGGGTTCAAGGTTGGCCGAAAATTCTAGGTGGGGATCATTGGTGTAGCTGAAATCTTCAAGGGCGAATGCCTTCGTTTTGTAAGGAGTTGGGGAGGAGAGGGGAGGTGTTATGGTGGAGATGAGAGGAGGAGAGAGGGGGAGAGAGGTGGTCGAACCACTATGGCAAAGAGAGGGAGGTCGGCGACCAATGAGGGGATCAAGAGAGGGAGGGAGATCTGATTTCAGATTTTAGGGTTTCCTTTTTCATTCAATCTCCATAATTCATCAACACATAGCCTTGTATAAGGCTAACAAAAATCCGGGCTATACGCAGCCCAACTTAAATATCATATGGCTAAACGCAGGCCAAAACTAAAAATAAGAATCTGGATAAATACAGTCCAGATTTTAAAGCAAATAAACAAGGAAAATAAATATAACATAAGCAAGATAATCATCAAAAGAAAGTCTTGCGCTGAGGGCGGAGGTTGTAGCGTCGATCAACAATGTTTTCGCGGCGCCGCAAGTCTTTGGTTGGAGAGGGCGAGAGATCTTCCGTATGCATGTCGGCACCATCATCAACATGTCAGGGGTCGTCGTCTCCATCAAGAGGAATCCGGCAAGGGGAAGAGACAATGGTGGTACAAAAGAAGAGAGAGATTAGGGTTATGAAAAAAACTTAAGGAGCAGCCCTAAAAGTCCATTCATCCAAAGATAAAACTCAAATACAAGCATACAACACCTTTTATAGCAGTAGGTGCGAATAATGAAATACGGTATGCAAATAGTAAAAACCAAAACAACATTGAAAAAAAAATAATCAAGTATATCGAGAATCTGCGATCTCCTTCATGACCGTTGGGCAATTATCTGTCGCCTTCCTATGTGGGTATACTCACCACAGCATCTTGTGGGCGTGCGCAACCGTAATAAATTCATTAAAGGCAATACCGTGTTTGTCAAGCTTCAGCTGCACCGCTAGATTTTGGTCACACCGCGGACACACTCCATGTTAGTGGTCATGTTCTACGGCCCATTGGAGATCATTGCACAGGTGGGCCCACAGGCATATCGTCTCCACCTTTCTCCCGACAGTCACATATGCTCAGTGTTTCACGTCTCTCAACTCAAATGGATTATTGGAGACCATCCGGTCAAGGCTTCTCTGCCCAAATCAGCTCTCGGGACCACTTAGTCAGACTACCTCCCTCAGCTCGTCACGACACGCACACCATCCGTCGAGAGGAGTCTTTGGTCAAGTAGAACTTAGTGCATTGGCGTGCTCGTCATGACACACTCAGTTTCTGAACTTTTGCCTTTAGGCCAAGGCAACTTTTCCAAAGGCAGCATTTTAAAACACGAAAAAAGGAGAGAGACCTACTCTATTGTGGAGGATGTACAAGCGCTACGAAAGGCCCGATAGCAACACGTCGGCAGGAAATAATTAACACGTGCATATCTTTACTAAGACTGGGGGTGTTATATGAACCCAAGGGGGCAATGTAATTGGTATGATGGACAGTATTATGAAATTATGGAAACTTCAAGGGTTATTTTCTTTCCTCCCTCTTACTCTCTTCACCTCTCTCAGTTTTAGGGTTGCACCAATCCCCATTCTTAATGGTAACACAACCACAACTTGTCAGTGCAAATGAGCAACATTTTCTCTGCTCACATGGGAGTGTCAGTCAAAATATAGATAATGTATTGAAATCAATGATTAATGTGGGAATCAGAACAAGTGATGCATATTCTTACTTTGCCGATGAAATTGGGGGATCGTACAATTTGGATTTTCTAAAAGAGATGCATGTAATTTTATTGATAAGGATAGTTGATCAAAATAGATAGTTGTAACATTGCAACTTCAAGCTCTTAAAATTATTAAAGAAATGATAATTTAGTGATATCAAGTTCTCTTTTGATGTGTTTATATTTGATACTACTTATAGAATGAATAGATACAATTTTGCATGTGCTCATTTTGTGTAAGTAAATCATGACTAACAGAATATAATTATTTTCATAATGTTTATTGTTGAATAAAAAATAGAATCATTTACAAAACATTATAAATTTTTAAAAATTAACAATTTACATAAATCAAGATAAAGCAATATCAATAGTCATTTGTAAAGTGCGTTGTAAGAGTCATCATCACTTATGTTAATGGTAAATTACTAAAGAAACTTGTTGGGTCCATTGCCCCCAATATCTTAGATTTGAAAAAGTCAATCATATCAATGACATACACAAAATTGTATCTGATGTATGCTTAAGTTCATGCATGCAGGTTTATCTTTATAACATTGATAAGACGGGTATTCCAAGTTTGTGACAGGTGGTCCCAAGGTAGAAAGGTGGGCACAAAGAAGCTGGCTGAAAAGGCAGGAATTTGACTAAGTCCACAGACGTTGAGTGAAGCAAGCTCATTCAACGCCAGATGTTAAGGAGCAGTTGATAAAGTTTGAAAAGCAGCTGTCCACAGACGTTGAGTGGAGCAAGCTCACTCAATGTCAGAGGTAAGGAAAGATGTTGGCTAGCAAGAAATGTGGCTAAATCCACAGGAGTTGAGTGAAGTGTACTCACTCAACATCATATAGCTAAAAGCTGTGAGACAGGCAAAGTCTAAGAAGAAACATCAAGAATGTGGCTAAATCCATAGGTGTTGAGTGAAGTCCACTCACTCAACGGCATAACATCAAAATCGTTGAGTATTGCTCTGACAGTCAAAGACACAGAAAATCTGTGTAAATATTTGACTGCCCATAGGCGTTGAGTGAAGCTTACTCACTCAACGTCATATGATAAAAAGCGCTGACTGGACCTTTATCAGTCAAAAACTGTGATTTCATAGAAATTTGGCTAAGTCCAAATGCATTGAGTGTAGCTTACTCACTCAACGCCAGATAACAGAAGAATATTTGTCAAGTAGTTTTGCGTTGAGCGAAGCTTGGTCACAGAACACATGTGACAAATTCTGTCTAAGTATTATGGCGTTGATTGATGAAGACTTACTCAACGCCTAGTAACATAAAGTTTGGCTAAGACAAAAAGCATTGAGTGATGGAGACACACTCAACGCTCTCAACGTCTAGTAACAGAAAATTTGGCTAAAGCAAAAAGCGTTGAGTGATGAAGACACCCTCAACGCTCCCAACGCCTAGTAACAGAAAGTTTGGCTAAGGCAAAAAACGTTGAGTGATGAAGACACACTCAACGCTCTCAACGTCAGAGAAGCAGGAATATTTTCCAAGGCAAAAAGCGTTGAGTGGACTCAACGCTCTCAACGCTTAATGACAGAAAACTCTTCTAAGTGTTTTGGAGTTGAGTGAAGGTTGCTCACTCAACTCCTTATGGCAGGGAAATTTTTCTAAGTGTTTGGCGTTGAGTGAAGGTTGTTCACTCAACGGCTAGTGACAGAAATTCTGTCTAAGTATTTTGGAGTTGAGTGATGCTTACTCAACTTTTATACTAATGATGCTTGATTTTGGCTAAGTCCACAGTTGGTGACGTCAGCAAAGTCAACAAGTCAACCTAATTCAAAATGTTACGGGAATGCAGTTGTACACCTTTAATGAAGCCGGCGGCCAACTGTTTGTCCTTTATATAAAAGGAAGGTGGTAAATGGCAAAATCACAGCCACCAATTCTGGTGGGGCTCACTGCTCAAGGAGCCGTTGATTGGCGAATTATAAAAGGAAGAGATCGGCCAAGATGCAGAAAGCGAATCGGGTGTGGTCTTTTCGAAAAGCGGCAGAACATCTTCGTCCTCCTCGCCATTATTGCAGAGGTCAGGGTTGAAGTTCAAATTCACTAATCCAAAAGGTCTACAAATTAGTTGTTGGCATCTCCATCATCAACAGCAAGATAGCTGGTGCCATCTTCATCTGCACCAGCAAGGTCAGAGACATTCTCTCTGAGAAAAGGATAACAGCCAAGGGCTAACCCTAGCTGCAGTTTCTGATACTTCAAGCAAGATAGCTGGTGTCTTTTCTGTCTACACCAGCAAGCTCAAAGTGATTCTCTGAGCAAGAAGAGGCAGCAAGGGTCGACCCTTGCTGCAGGTACTTCACAGATCCAGCCAATCATTTTTAAAGAACATTCTTTGGAAGATGTGAAGAAGAAAGCTTGAAGAACCAGTGATCTGAAAGATGACTCAGAGGACCATTTCTCTGGAGTCAAAGTCAGTGTTGAATCTCCTCAGTCCAGGAAAGAAAGAATAAGCAGAGCAGTTGTCCGCAAGTTACTTCCAGCACAAGCCAAAGCAACCTGAAGATCTGCATCCTTGTTGCTGAGAAGAAGTTAGGGCTGGGATTCTCTCATCTCAGGTAGCAGCAAGACAAGCTGCAGTCACTTCTCAGTCCCAGCTGGAAAACTCTCTGGTGCTGAGAAGAAGAAGTTAGGGCTGAGTATTACTCAGTTCAGGTAGCAGTAGGCTCTGGGATTATTTCCCTAAAGTCAAAGTTGGGCTGAGTTTATCTCAGTCAAGATAGCTTGGCACAAAGAAATATCTCTTGTATCAAGACCAACTCACCGACCCACTTCCACCCTGTAGGATTTTTTTGGATCTGAGTGGTAGGAGCAAATTTACTCTGAGATAGGATCCAAGTTTGGATCTGAGTTGTAGGGTTGTTTAGCCTGAGGTAGGATTCTGGTGAGAATCTAAGGTAGGTGATCATTTGATCACTGAGAGTAGGATCCAGTTTGGATCTGAGGTAGGACCTTTAGTTCTGAAGTAGGAGAGTCATTCTCTCTGAATGTAGGGCACTTGTTCCAGAGTTGTAGGATCATTTGGATCTGAGTTAGGGCATTTGTGCCTGAGCTGTAGGAGAGTCATTCTCTCTGAGGTAGGATGCCTTGTGGATCTGAGGTAGGGCTGTCCTCCCAGCCTGAGTTGTAGGAACTTTGGGCCTGAGGTAGGTAATCTTTGGATCACTGAGTTGTAGGGTCTTGTGCCTGAGCTGTAGGTCATGGAGGAGATGGAGTGGTCCTGCGGGATCGTGTTGTAAGCTCTTAGGAGCCGAGATTGGAGAAGTGTCTTGTCTAACTATAAGTTAGAAAGGTGAGAGGGAAAGTGGACGTACCCATAATCTGGGGAACCACTATATATTCTATGTGTGCTTTTTTGTGTTGTTTATTTATTGCAGGTGTGTGTCTTGAAAGCTTAACGACTAACTAACAAAGCACATCAAAGAAAGAAAAATCAAAGAAAGTCACAAGAGACTAATAACCTATTCTCCCCCCCTCTCTAGGTGATTTAGCTATCCTTGAAAACAAAGACTTTCAAGTGGTATCAGATGGAGGTTACTCAAAAAAGATTTAACAGTCTGAGTAAACCTCAAAGAATAGCTAAAAATTTAGTACTTATGGGTTCAAAAGAGAACCATAAGGAATGAAGCTCAATGGAGCTTCAAGTCTGCAATAAGGAGAATTTGGGGACTTGGAAAGAGAGGGTCAGGAAGATTATGGAAGTCATTGATCCTAGAGTTTTTGCAACAGTTCAAGAAGGACCTTTCATCCCCATGAAGATCTCTGTCTTAGATGCAGAAGTCCGGACTCCAAAGAGTTATGCTGAAATGACTGAAGATGAAGTCATCATGGCAATTATGGACAAGAGGGCACAACACATCATGGTAAGTATCATGGATGACTCCACCTTCCAGATCTTACTCCACTGCAAGATTGCCAAAGAAATGTGGGACACCTTGATTGTCCACATGGAAGGCAAAGAGGAGGATAATAAAGAAGAAGACGTCATCGGCCCATCAAATGGTGTCTATCCAGATGCTAGTCTAAAGATCAGGGCCCCTCTACCACATCCAGAATGTGATTCAGAGGAGGATGATGAAGAAGAAGATGACTGCATATGTTATGGGTTAATTGTCATGACAGAAGAAGAATCCTGCCAGGATCAGTATGGTCCAGATCAGGTACAATCACTGTCTAGTTCTTCTTATTGCTCAGGTCATGAGATCAGTCCAAATTCTGATGCATCCTCATCCAGTGATGAAGATGACTCTGAATCTGAGGTAGATGTCAATCAATTGATTGACAAGTATGATAAAATATTGGATGCTTTGAGAAGAAGCAAGAAGTTGGCCAAGATGAAGGCTGAGGAGATTATCTCTCTACAGCTAGCTGCTGCCCAACAGTCTGAGATAGCATCCCTGCTGGATCAGAAAGTGAGAGAAGTCAGTCAACTGAAGGTCATCTCAACCATCCAAATTGAGACCATAAGGCAGAAAAACAAAATCATTTTAGATCTTGAAGAGGAGCTCCTTAAAGAGAGAAGGATAGTGGTTAGTTTTTCTAAGTCAAGTAGTGTGTTGTCCTTGATAGATTCTTTCTCCTCTTAAAAGGGTAAGAAGGAATTGGCAGTCAAGGGAAGCACAAGAGTTGACATTTCCAAAGGAAAAGGCAAAGCTCCTGTAGTGCCACAGTTAACCTTTCACAAGGTAATCCTCCCTTCTAACAGGTATGACCAGGACTGCACGTATGGTCACTGTAAGAATGGGAATTCTACTTGTAAGAATACAAGTGTATCTTACGATGGGAGAAGAAAGGGTAGGGGAATGAGTGCCTTTAAGGCTCCCCATGAAGAAGTACAAATGGCTCATTCTGGATCATTTGTATTTGGTGCCTCAGCCCCAACTCTCAAGGACAAGGTAGTGGCTTTCACTCAAACCCATCCAGCAAAGACTCAGACCAAGGATCAGTCTACCAGTAAGCCTGCTTGGCTATTTCTGATGATATAAATAGCATGTCATCTGCAAAGAAGATAGCTGTAAATAGCATTCAGAGCAAACAAAGGTAGCCTGCTGGAAGACTAACCTTCAGTCAAATCCATGTTGAAAAGAACTTGAAGAAAGCTGTTGTTCCTCTTCCTTTTGTTCAGTCAGCAGTTAACCATACTGCAGGACCTGCTCATAAAAGGAGATATAATATCCATGAGTGTTGGTGTTGTGGCAAGGTGGTGCATTTTGCCCTAGATTGCTGGCACAATTCTTCTGTGCCCAGAGCAAGAGTTAGCCTACCTGTCAGAAATGTTGTTGGTTGGCAAATTAGATTTCAGACTAATCAGAACCTAGGACCCGATACCTATTAGGATCCTAAGGTAGGATGAACTCTGTTTTGCAGGTTAGTCCAAGTGTCCATTTCTCCCATGTTGTACTTGGACAAAGGATGTTCCAGAACTTGAACTGGAACAAGAAATCCATTTTATGGATCATACTCCAGTGAGGGAAAGACCAGCTGAATAAGGACAAGTGCACAGTCATGGATGAAGACCAGCTGAATCCATCCATTAAAGGTTAAGATGTCTGAGTGATGGGACAAAGTGTAGCTGTCTTCTCAGCAAACAAAGTGTTGCACAAGACTTGTGCAAAGGCCAGCTCGAGCAAGCCAGCAGGAATGTCTAGTTGGACAAAATTTTGATGTCATACAAGCAAATCAATGAAGATAAAAACAGACTGTACTCATTACTGAGGAAAGTTAAGGTTGCTCTTCTGTGAGCAGTGTTGAAGAGGCAGTTGATCCTCAGTGTCTGGTACTACTGTGCAAACAAGAAAAGAAGTATGCTCAGGTTTCGGTATCATCTGATCCTGTAGTAAAGGATGTCCATATCATTGGACAGTGTGGATAGAATCTGTGCAATTATTGTGGGGGAGCCAATACAGTCTAGTTTAGTCAGGAAAGCTTAAAGTCTAGTCTAAAGAATTGGTGTCTGAGAATATCCAGCTCCAAAAAGATCAGAAGAATACTTCTGAAGTTCAGAATGTCCCTATGGACAATGTTGAGGATGAGGGGGAGACTATCCAGATGATTGCAACTGTTGTGAGTGAGCACGTTCACAAGAACAGCTGGTTTGCTCCAGCTATTGCTGATACAAGTCAGCATATTCCTATGGGAATTGCAGTGTAAAAAAAGACTTTGTATCAAAATGAAGGGATGGTTCAAGAAAAGATCACTCAAGGTTCAAGTGGTCTCAAAGTCCAGCAGCTGCAGGAGAAAATTCAGACTCGTGTAAAGAGGAAGCTGTCAGCTGCACCAGTGGTGTCATCTGCAATCAGCTAGGGGGAGAAGAAAATCAAGACAGACCAGCTCCTCCCTAACTATTCAGAAGCCAAGAAGGGATTGATCAAGTGGTATCAAGTGATATAGGAGAGTTGTGTCAGTGGTATCAACTCAAGAGATTTGATCTCTAGTCAAGTGATATGATCACAATAGGAGTAGTAATTGGCTATGATCAAGGATGAAGGCACATTGGGGCTTGAACAGTATGCAGACATCATTCCTCTTATTCAAAAAGGATTGTATTGTATCCAGTGTGGTCATCAAGAGGTCAGATCAATTGGATGATCGAGATGGTGCTCAGTGGGCTGAACACTCTTGTGATGTTGATCAGAAAGTTGAAGCCAGAAGCAAGTCTGTTGCTAAAGGAAAGAAAAAGACCTGGCTCAGCAAGAAGAGACCTAACATGGTGCAAGGGAGCCGCTGGGCTCAACTGGTGTGGATCCAGCTAAGTTCAAGCACAAATCGGCATATTATCTCATGCGCGATGGGCAGCTGTACAGAAAGACTTTCTCGGGGATATTTGCACGTTGTGTGGCCGAGGGGGAAGTTCAGAGGATTTTGGAAGAAGTTCAATCAGAGGAGTGTGGAAGCCACTCGGGGAGCAGAACCTTGGAAGGAAGAATAGTCCGACAGGGGTACTTCCGGCCGACCCTAAGTCAGGACGCTGTGGAGTTCACAAGGAAATGCCAGAAGTGCCAGTTGTTTGCCCCCCTCCAACTTTAACCAGCTCAGCGGCTCAGGAGTATCACGGCCCCCTGGCCCTTCGCCATTTGGGGGATAGATTTTGTATGACCTTTCCCCCAGGCCAGCGGGCAGAGGAGGTTTGAAGTGAAGGCGCTAGCCAAGGTGATCTCCCAGGTAATCAGGAACATTGTCTGAGGAGAGATCATATGTCGGCACGGGCTGCCGCAGGCCATCGTGTCACGGACAATGGGACTCAATTTGCCAGCGCCGAGTTCATCAGTTTCTGCGAACAGCTTGGGATTGACCTCAGGTTTGCCTCAGTACACCATCCCAGGAGCAACATGCAGGTACACGCGGCGAACAAAATCATTGTCAACCTCCTCAAGAAGAAAGTGGAGAATTTGAAGGGTACCTGGGTGGAGCAGCTTCCTTCGTTTCTCTGGGCCCTGAGAATCACTCCCAACACGGCCACGGGGGAGACCCCCTTCAAGCTCTCTCATGGATGCGAGGTTGTGCTCCCAATAGAGTTCGAGATCCGGACGCCTCGAGTGGTCGAGGCAGAGGCAGGCATGGAAGAATGGCAAGCTGAAAACGAGGAGCTACGGCTCTCCCTTGACATGGTGGAGGAGCTGCGTGATCTCTCCGTCATCCGACAGGAAGAGGTAAAACGAAGAATGGCCAAGTATTTTGACAAGCACATCAGGGTCAAGCAGTTCGCGGAAGGGGACTTGGTCCTGAAGAAGGTGGATGCGGCAGGCAGATCAACGGCGGCGGGTAAGCTCAACCCTAACTGGGAGGGACCATACATTGTCCAGGAAGCTCTAAGATCGGGGGGGTGGGGTGGGGGGGTATCGACTCCGGAATGTGGAGGGCTAGACCCTGAGTTACACCTGGAATGGTGATGACTTGAAGCGTTTCTATCCGTAAAAATATATACGTTCGTTCATTTAATGAATATGAAATTCTTTGATGATCCAACTCTTTTGCAGATCAAGTTTGAGGCAAGTCGTATCTATCAAGCTAAGTCATGAAATGCTCCCGCCGTCAGGCTTCCATCTAGCTAGCGGGGGGCGGAGGTTGACTGAAGGAAAGTTTTCTCGCTCTGGGGTTAGGTCCCGAGATGCTCCCGCTATCGGGCTTCCACCTAGCTGGCAGGGCCGGGATCCTCGAGTGACGACGTTATGAACCTGGAGGGCTAAGTCCGGTTGATGTTCAACACCCGTTGTCAGGCTCTCACATAGCTGATTGGGCCGGTGGTAGCACCCAGAGGTCGATGGAAGGAATGTTTTCTCGCTCTGGGTTAGGTCCGGAGACGCTCCCGCTGTCAGGCTTCCACCTAGCTGGCAGGTCCGGGATCCTCGAGTGATGTCGTTATGACTCAGGAGGGCTGAGTCTGGTTGATGCTCAACACCCGCCGTCGGGCTCTCACCTACCTGATTGGGCCGGTGGTAGCGCCCGGAGGTGGATGGAAGGAAAGTTTTCTCGCTCTGGGTTAGTTCTCGAGACGCTCCCGCTGCTAGACTTCCACCTAGCTGGCAGGGCCGGGATACTCGAGTGACGTCGTTATGACCCTGGAGGGCTGAGTCTGGTTGATGCTTAACACCCGCTGTCAGGCTCTCACCTAGATGATTGGGCTGGTGATAGCGCCCAAAGATGAATGGAAGGAAAGTTTTCTTTCTCTGGGGTTAGGTCCCGAGACGCTCCCGCTGCCAGGCTTCCACCTAACTAGCAGGGCCGGGGTCCTCGAGTGACGTCGTTATGACCCTGGAGGGCTGAGTCCGGTTAATGCTCGACACCCGCCATCAGGCTCTCACCTAGCTGATTCGGCCGGTGGTAGCGCCCGTAGGTGGATGGAAGGAAAGTTTTCTCGCTCTGGGGTTAGGTCCTGAGACGCTCCCGCTGTCAGGCTTCCACCTAGCTGGCAGGGACGAGATCCTCGAGTGACGTCATTATGACCCTGGAGGGTTGAGTCTGGTTGATGCTCAACACACGCCGTCAGGCTCTCACCTAGCTGATTGGGTCGGTGGTAGTGCCCAGAGGTGGATGGAAGGAAAGTTTTCTCGCTCTGAGGTTAGGTCCCGAGACGCTCCCGCTGACAGGCTTCCACCTATCTGGCTGGGCCGAGATCCTCGAGTGACGTCGTTATGACCCAGGAGGGCCGAGTCCGGTTGATACTCAACACCTGTCGTCAGGCTCTCACCTAGCTGATTGGGCCGGTGGTAGTGCCCGGAGGTGGATGGAAGGAAAATTTTCTCGCTCTGGGATTAGGTCCTGAGATGCTCCCGCTGCCAGACTTCCACCTAACTAGCAGGGTCGGGATCCTCGAGTGACGTCGTTATGACCTTGGAGGGCTGAGTACGATTGATGCTCAACACCCACTGTCAGGCTTTCACCTAGCTGATTGGGCCGGTGGTAGCGCCCGGAGGTTGACTGATGGAAAATATTCTGGCCCTGGAGTTAGGTCTCGAGACGCTCCCACTGTCAGGCTTTCACATAGTTGGCAAGGCTGGGATCCTCGATGGGCACCTTTTTGGTCCTGGAGCTGTCCCAGATCGTGTTTGCCAATCAACATCAGGCATCTGAAGTTACTTGGGGCAGAGGCTGGGGGAATGTTGGATCTAGCAAATCTCAAGGCAAGCTGGCAAGGACGAGCCGAGGTCTTTGCATATTTTACTTGGGAGATTCAGTTTTTGGCAAAGTCTCGGGGAAGAAGAGCCCTTACAGGCGAGCTGGAAATTCGCGAACCCAGCTCGGCAAGCGACCAGCCCAACTGTCGTGGGGTAAATATCTAAAGGCAGGGTAAAGGGGATGGCGAGCTGAGGTCTCGGCATCTACTGAGGAAGGCGAGCGGAGGCGGTCCTCGGCGGTACATTTCCACCCTCCTAAAGTTTTACTTGAGAATTTCTAACAACTTCAGCTTGACATTGGCGAAAAAGAAGAGCTCACGGCCGGGCTGGGTAGTCGCGAGCCTAGAGCGGCGAGTAATCCACCTCTTGACTGTCCGGGTCGGCGAGCTCCCAAGGTCTATCCGCGGGCACGAATCCTAACTCAAATACATTCTTACGACTCGCTCTACCCAGGTAAGGTCGCTCTATGAAAGGGGGCAGCTCGCAGGCGAGCACGCCGAAGTAAGTACAAAGAAAAAGAAGATAGAAAAATTAGGGCCAAATCCTTTTTTCATTAACAAATGTTATGCTACAAAATGGAAAGCTCGCCTCAGCGAGGTTACAAAACGGGGAAGAGAATTACCACAGAAGAAAAAATAAAAATGAGAGGGAGGCGCGAGTCAGCTCTCGCCCTCCCCTCCGGACGGGTGGTCCTCCTGGCCCTCCCCTCCGGATGTGTGTTCATCCTTGTAACCCTTGAAATCCTTGAAGAGGGACTCGAAACTCTCCTTCTCGCTGGGAGGGGTAGCCGGCGGGAACAGGTTCGGCACAAGGTCCCTTGATGTGATCTCGTCGCATCCCTCCACCAGCACCTCCATGTCTTTCATCATCTGCAAGGTGTAGTCGGCGGTGCTTATGGAATTGATCTGTAGCCTCTCGTTGACCTCGGCCTCACTGTAAACTTTTGGCCATTTGGGAGGAATGCTCGGCACGCCGCCGGACTGGGGGAAGAAGATGTTTGTTTGCCGGATCAGCTCGCTCTGGAGTCCTTTGTTCTCCTCGCTCAGCTTGGCATTCTCCTTCGCCAGCTCGGCGGCGCGAGCTCGTAGCTAGCTCGCAGCTTCGGCATCCTGGAAGGAAGGGCAAGGTAAGATAAATATACATGAAAAATCCTAAGTAAAAAAGGAAGGGGATAGCCGCCACTTACCATCCCGCTGGCGGATTTTGCGAGAAGATACTCAGCGACCTGTAGTCGCCTCGCCAGGTCAGCGGCGTTGTCCTTGGCGAGGTCGCACCCTGCTCGGTCTTCAGCAGCTGGTGGTTGAGGCCGAAGCCCAGCGCATAGGCATGCCCAGAGGCGAGTTGACTCCCCGACCAGGAGGGATGGAGTGATGAGATGGAAACCCTGTGGGTCTGCTCATCCCATCGCACCATCGGCTCGCCGATCGAGTCTTTTGATTTTCCCCCAAAGCCAAAAAGGGAAGAGCCAGTTTCCACCGCAGCAGAGGGAGCGGAGGGCTCGCCATCCTCCAGGTCTTTCTTCGGCGAATCCTTCAACGAGCTCTCTGGCGACCCCTCGGGTGTGGTCTCTGGCGAGTTGATGTAGATTTGGGGTTGTTTCCTGGATACCACCAGGGCTTTCATCTTTTTTGGCGGCGGGGGGCGGCGAGGCGAGCTGGACCCAACGCAGTCAAGTCGCCTCTTGCCGGAGAAGGGTCCACCAGACCCCAGCTCGCCTCGACAGGCAGCCGCGGCAGCCCGCTCGCGCGCGAGTAGGTCCGGGTAGAGTCCCGAGTCCGCATGGGGCGGATGCTCGGGAATTGATCGCTCCCCTACAGGAAATGACTTGGAGTTAGAAAACAATAATCGTAGGCGAGCCCGTAAGGAGAAAAAGGAAAAGTATACCTTCGCCGGGTAGGCCCGGGAGGAGCGAGTCGAAGCCCCTTCGAAGGAAGGTGACCTCGAAGTCCTTCCCCAGGAAGAACTTGTGCAACTCGGCGTCGTCGCCGGATAGCGTTGGAGGCCGATATACCTCCTCGCTCTTCTGCTGGGGGAAGAAGGGTATATTTCCCTGGTCACCCTTGATGAAGACGATCTTGGATACCCAGTTGTGATTCTTGTTCGTGGTCTCGCGAACCTTTATGTGTGAGCCCATCAGATAGGCGACCCCGTCGTTGGTCGCGCGGTAGGTGAAGAGCTTGCGGAAGACGGAGAGGTTAAATTCAATGCGCTCTTGGCGGAGGTGACAGGCGAACGCGACCATCATAGCGATCGCATTCGGGTTCAGTTGCGTGGGCACTACGCCGAAGTAATTGAGTATCTGGCTGATTTCCGGCCAGAGGGGCAAGTGCAACCCCGCCTCGAAGTGCGAGATGGGGAAGACGAGCTCGTCTCGATAGAAGGTGCTGAAGGTCTCACCCTCTGCGGGCCTGCGCGCCTCATAGCCGGGGGGGCATGTACTCGGCTTTGAAGCTGGCGAGCTCGCGCTCGGTGGTATTCCCGTCAAAGAAGAGGTATTCGGCGAACTGTCGGGCACACTTGGACCGCCCGTCGGCGTCAGGTCGCGTCTTGCCCATGTCTGCGAAAAGGGTTAGGGTGCGAGAGCGGGTAGAGAGAAGAGCAGCAAGGGGGGTATGAATGCAATAAAGGCGATGGCCAGGGGGTTTGGTAAGGGGCCTATTTATAGAAAACCGAATTTATGGCCGAGCTGACCGGTCAGTTCAGCTCGCCAGCCCCAGCTCGCCTATTCCAGCTCGCCGACTCAGCGACCTGGCCTATCCTAGTGCGAGCTGAACCTAGATGACACATCTTACTACTTCAAATAGCATATTAAGTCTAAAAAATTATTTAAGTTATTACAGACAAGGACGTTCGCAGCCCCGAGAATGAAGAAGTTCATAGCAAGCAGAAAAAGGTTTGTCAAGACGAGCGAGCTGGGGGTGCTGGGGGGCGAGTGCCGGTAGGCTCAGCTAGGGAGCCATTTCCATCTACGCCGGACTCGCGCCCCCATCCCCGGAGGTCAGCGCGGGTTGAGGAACTCACAGATCAAGTCCCGGTCCCGACTGAAGGTCTGCAGGTTCTCATCAATTCTCTCCATGACCGGGGTGGGGGACATCATCTCGCTCGTCGGGCCGTGCTCCACCTTATCCGCGAGCCGCACATAGTCCCGCTCCAGCGCCTGCAGTCTCTGCTCGCGATATGAGTTGTCCACTCGAAGTTGGCGCATGGCAGCGTCCTGCTTCTTCAGCACTTCTACCATTCGTCGTCTCAGCTCGGCAGGATCCAGCGAGTTGTCCAGAAAGCTTTCCATCCCGGGGTCAGGGGTGCCGAGTGGCGAGCATGTTCAGAAGATTCCTCGACTTCAGACGGAGCAGGGAGACCTGCAAAAACAATCAACTCCGGTAGAAAGAGGGTGCGAGAAAAATAAAGATGCTTAGGCAAAATGTTTTAATAAAAGTGAAGCTTACGGGATGAGCTCGGCAGTCGTGGAGGGGTGTGCGAAGGGGTAAGGCTAAGTTTTTGTCGCGACCCGGATGATGGATTCCTGGGGAGATGAGGTTGAAGCAGGGAACTGGGATGTCTCCGGCCCTTTCCCCCACGAGTGCAGGAGTAGGTGCGGGCTGCTGAGAAGGAGTGCGAGCTGGCGAGCTGGACTTCAGCGGGTCCAGCCCCGTGGTCCCAAAGGGAGGTGATTTGCTTTGCAGGAGAGTGTCGGGGGGATTCTGAGGCCGCGAGTCGTCGTGTGGGGTGTGGACTCGTGGCGCGGAGGTCTCGGCATCAGTCTGACGGCTCTCGGGGTCAGCGGGAATGTCGACGGCCATTTTCCCCTTGGGGTCGGCGGCCGGTTTAGAGGAGGCGAGCCTGGGATTCAAGGTGGATTTCAGGTCGCGGTAGATGGATTCAGCATCTTTTGGGATGGACGTGGCCTTCTTGGCAAGATTGGATTTTGTCGGCTCGCGCAGTGCAGCATTAGGAGGCAGGCTGACAAGCGCGTCAGCGGGAGCGGCGTTGAGCTCGCAGGCGCGGCTAAGCTTCTCTTGGAGCTCTTTGGAGAGAGGCATCTCGGCAAAATTCAAGTAAAAGGAATGGTGGAGGCCACCCAGGTGCGCGGGCATGTATTTATATCCGCTGGTGGAGCCCACCAAAAGAATCTCTGGCTCATGTCGTACTCGCCACATATTGCGGAGTTGGATGTTTCTTTCCGAGCTTGGGTCAACCTTGCAAAGAGCGGGGATTGTGTACAACCCCATATCCGGCGAGTAGTGGTCGACAGGAGCCAGATCGGCCAAAGTCCAGCAATCCGGCTTGCCCAAGCGGGGTGGATCGTTTGAGGGGCGAGTGGAGCAGGTCGGCTCGCACTCGCCCCAGGGTCTCGACGAGCAGCGGGCGAGTGGAGCAGGTCAGCTCGCACTGGCCTAGGGGCTCGGCGAGCAGCGGGCGAGTGGGGCAGGCCGGGCCCGTACTCGCCCAGGGCTGGGAAGAGGCGGCGAGTGTCAGCTCTATCGAGCACTCGCCGCCCCCGGCGAGTGGAGGTTCAAGAGGGCCACTCGCCCAGTCTCTTGTGATGTATTTTTACCATTTTACCCTCACTGGTCTGTCTATAGCCTTATAGAACAGCGGAGTTACGCTGTTGGCAGACCCAGTTGGGCTGCATATAGCAGTTCAAAACAGCAGAGGTTGGCTATTTGCAGGCCGTCTTCAGAAATCTATAAATAGACCCAAGGGGGTACCTCGGAAGGCATGCTTACTTGTGCCCCGGTCTTCTTGCGCTTTCTGAGGTATCCTTAGCTCGGCATTTGGCTAGGGAGGGGAAGCGCTCTAAGATCTTTCGGGTATGTGGTAGGACCTCCACGCCGAGCCCTTGGGTCTGTCCCTTATTTTTTTTCCTTAGTAGTTTGGCTCGCGAGAGAGAAGTAGGTGTGCGATCACCCCTTCCCCAAGGGTGAACTCCACAGAGACCGAGTTTTTGATTTCAACATATAACTTCTCTTGTTATATGTTTTCCAAGTTGATATATTATTGTCGCATAAGTTCGCGTATGTCATTGACTTATTTGATTGAGGGTTTTGACTTATTCAAATAGGGGGAGATTGTTGGGTTCATTGCCCACAATATCCTAGATTTGAAGAAGTCAATCATATCAATGACATACACAAAGTTGTATCTGATGTATGCTTAAGTTCATACATGCAGGTTTGTCCTTATAACATTGATAGGACAGGTATTTCAAGTTTGCGACAAGTGGTCACAAGGCAGAAAGGTGGACACAAAGAATCTGGCTGGAAAGGCGGGAATTTGCCTGAATCCACAGGCATTGAGTGAAGAAAGCTCACTCAACGCCAGATGTCAAGGAGCAGTTGACAAAGTTTGAAAAGCAGCTGTCCACACATGTTAAGTGGAGCAAGCTCCCTCAACGCCAGAGATAAGGAAAGATGCTGGCTAGCAAGAAATATGATTAAGTTCACAGGCGTTGAGTGAAATGTACTCACTCAACACCATACAGCTAAAAGCTGTGAGACAGGTAAAGCCTAAGAAGAAACAGCAAGAATGTGGCTAAGTCCACAGGTGTTGAGTAGAGTCCACTAACTCAATGTCATAACATCAAAATCGTTGAGTATTGCTCAGTCAGTCAAAGTCATAGAAAATCTGCGTAAATATTTGACTATCCACAGGCGTTGAGTGAAGCTTACTCGCTCAACGTCATGTGATTAAAAGCGTTGACTGAACCTTTGTCAGTCAGAGATTGTGATTTCATAGAAATTTGTCTAAGTCCAAATGCGTTGAGTGTAGCTTACTCACTCAACGCCAGATAACAGAAGAATATCTGTTAAGTAGTTTGGCGTTGAGTGAAGCTTACTCACTTAACGCTAAGTGACAAATTCTGTTTATATATTATGGCGTTTAGTGATGAAGGCCCACTCAACGCCTAGTAACAGAATGTTTGGCTAAGATAAAAAAACGTTGAGTGATGAAGACACACTCAACGCTCTTAACGCCTAGAAACAGAAAGTTTGGCTAAGGCAAAAATCGTTGAGCGATGAAGACACACTCAACGCTCTCAACGCCTACTAACAGAAAGTTTGGCTAAAGCAAAAAGCGTTGAGTGATGAAGACACACTCAATGTTCTCAACGCCAGAGAAGCAGAAATATTTTCCAAGGCAAAAAACGTTGAGTGGACTCAACGCTCTCAACGCTTAATGACAGAAAACTTTTCTAAGTGTTTTGGTGTTGAGTGAAGGTTGTTCACTTAACGCCTAATGGCAGAGAAACTTTTCTAATTGTTTTGGCGTTGAGTGAAGGTTGCTCACTCAACGCCTAGTGACAGAAATTCTGTTTAAGTGTTTTGGCGTTGAGTGACGCTTACTCACTCAACGCATATACTAATGATGCTTGATTTTAGCTAAGTACAAAGATGGTGACGTCAGCAAAGTCAATAAGTCAACATAATTCAAAATGTTGCTGGAATGCTGTTGTACACCTTTAATGAAGCCGACGGCCAGCTGTTTGTCCTTTATATAAAAGGAAGGTGGTCAATAGCAAAATCACAGCCACCAATTCTGGTGGGGCCCACTGCTCAAAGAGTCATTGCTTGGCGAATTATAAAAGGAAGAGATCGGACAAGATGCAGAAATCGATTAGGGTTTGGTCTTTTCGAAAAGCGGCGGAACAACTTCATCCTCCTCCCCATTGTTGCAGAGGTCAAGGTTGAAGTTCAAATCGACTAATCCAAAAGGTCTTCAAGTTAGCTGTTGACATCTCCATCATCAACAGCAAGAAAGTTGGTGTCATCTTCATCTGCACCAGCAAGGTCAGAGACATTCTCTCTGAGAAAAGGATAGCAGTCAAGGGCTAACCCTAGCTGCAGTTTCTGATAGCTTCAAGCAAGATAGCTGGTGTCTTTTCTGTCTGTACCAGCAAGCTCAGAGTGATTCTCTGAGAAAGAAGAGGCAGCAAGGGCCAACCCATGTTGTAGGTACTTCACAGATCCAGCCAATCATTTCTAAAGAACATTCTCTGGAATTTGTGAAGAAGAAAGCTTGAAGAACCAGTGATCTGAAAGCTGACTCAGAGGACCATTTCTCTGGAGTCAAAGTCAGGGCTGAATCTCCTCAGCCCAGGAAAAAACAAGAATCAGATCAGTTGTCTGCAAGTTAATTCCAGCATAAGCCAAAGCATCCTGAAGATCTGTATACTTGTTGCTGAGAAGAAGTTTGGGGTTGGGATTCTCTCAACTCGGCTAGCAGCAAGATAAGTTGCAGTCACTTCTCAGTCCCAGCTGGAAAACTCTCTGCTGCAGAGAAGAAGAAGTTAGAGCTGAGTATTACTCAGTTCAGGTAGCAGTAGACTCTGGGATTATTTCCCTGGAGTCAAAGTTGGGCTGAGTTTATCTCAGTCCAGATAGCTTGGCACAGAGAAATATCTCTTGTGTCAAGACCAACTCACCAACCCACTTCCACCCTGTAGGATCCTTTTTAGATCTGAGTGGTAGGAGCAAATTTGATCTGAGGTAGGATCCAAGTTTGGATCTGAGTTGTATGGTTGTTTTGCCTGAGGTAGGTGATCATTTGATCACTGAGAGTAGGATCCAGTTTGGATATGAGGTAGGACCTTTGGGTCTGAGGTAGGAGAGTCATTCTCTCTGAGTGTAGGGCACTTGTGCCTGAGTTGTAGGATCCTTTGGATCTGAGGTAGGGTCTTTGTGCCTGAGCTGTAGGAGAGTCATTCTCTCTGAGGTAAATCCTTTGTGAATCTGAGGTAGGGCTATCCTCCCAGCCTGAGTTGTAGGGCCTTTGGGCCTAAGGTAGGTGATCGTTAGATCACTGAGTTGTAGGGCCTTGTGTCTGAGCTGTAGATCTTGGAGGAGATCGAGTGGTCCTGCGGGATCGTGTTGTAAGCTCTTAGGAGCCGAGATTAGAGAATTGTCTTGTCTAACTATAAGTTAGATACGTGGGAGGGAAAGTGGACATACTCATAATCTGGGGAACCACTATATATTATGTGTGTGCTTCTTTGTGTTGTTTATTTGTTGCAGGTGTGTGTCTTGAAAGCTTAACAACTAACTAACAAAACACCTCAAAGAAAGGAAAATCAAAGAAAGTCATAAGAGACTAATAACTTATTCACCCCCCCCCCCCCTCTAGGTGATTTAGTTATCCTTGAAAACAAAGACTTCAAAACCCCTCCCACAGTGCCCATATTTAGTGTGAATCGTAACATTCATTCTTAATTATAAATTCGCCTAAGAAAATGCGATATAGCAAGAAAAAATAGAAGAATATTGAAAAAAAAAAGATTTTTCGTGGCTACATATGAGATAATAGGTTCTCGGATGATCAATACAAAATAAGGAAAAAAGTAACCACAGGTTCAATGAAATAGTTCTTGGTCATGACATTGTCCACTCAAAGGAGAGATCATATGAATAACCACAAGTTTCAACGAAGTAGTTCTTGGTCACGGCAAATTGTCCACTTAAAGGAGTGATTCTACGAATAATGTATGTCATGCAATCACCAAAGCAGCATCAACACTAATTAATTGTTTGCTTAAATGCAATAAATGGTAACAATTGTAGTGAAAATCAACAAGATGAGGACTTTAAATGGCTGAAGAAACAATTGAGTCATTTACGCCATTTGATGTTTGATGATTTACATCAACATGCACAATGATATTTTTTTTACAGCCACTTATTGATGTTTTATGCTCCTTCCACGAAATAACAGTAATTGATCAAACTGTCATTTACATTTTTGTTTGCATCTGAAATTTTCTTCTTGCTCCTTTGAGTAGACAATATGCCATGATCAAGGAATATTTTATTGAAACAGGCTGCCTACTTTTTGATGGGGGACCATCGGGCGCATCTCGGCGCAAGGCAGGCCCCACCTTCGTATATTCGCGTCGACGGGCTTGATCGGACCGGCGATCCGCCACCGCGGATGTGTCCGGCTCGTCGTTTCGACTCAGTTTCATATATGACATTTTATATTTTGGATTTTATTTCATGTACTTATGGGATCGGAACCGCCGGCCAATCATAGCCGTCGATTCCGGTTGCCCTAATCCCATTCTCCTATAAATAGAAGTGTTATGGCTGCAGGAATTTTATTGCTGAAGTTGGAGAGGATCTTCTTCCTTGCTTCCGGTGATCGTTCCACGGTGCCGACGCCGTGGAGCCCTTGGTGCCGACGCCTTGGGGTAAGTTTCCTTATTTTCCCTCCCCCTTTCCCTAATCCTTGTTGCCGCCTACAGTCCCTAGCCGCCCGCCCCTCCTAACAGCCGCACCACCCCCCTGTCCGCCCGGTTTGGGCTGCCGGAACCCCACCGCCCAGTCCTCCTTCCCCCGCTGGTTTTCCCCCGTGTAACCCTCCCTCCAGCCTTCCCGTGCAGCCACCGAACAGCCCCCTTACCTTCCCCTCCACAGCCACCAAACTCAGCCCCACCAGCCACATATTCAGCCCTCACCGGATCTGGACAGATCCGACCAGATCTGTCCAGATCGAGCTGGATCCCGCCGGAACCAGTCCGGCAACCCCAAACAACCCTCCTCCACCCCCCAAACAGCAGCCCTTTCATTCCCCCACGTGGATCCACCTTCCCCCTTGCCCGATCTCGTCTCAACACCACCCGGAAGTCCATCCAAGCCTCCGAAATTTCAGATCTACGTATATTTCCTGCAGCCCGAATTTTAATTCAGCACTTTGTACTTGTTTTTGTGGATTTTATTGTTGATGGTTTAATATATGTTGTGCACGTTGTGGATCTTGTGATCGACGGAATTATAGCACGTTGTATTCGCCTGTGAATCTCTTGCCTTGCAGGACGCTTTATTCGCCGCGCGCTTAAATTAGCCCTCCGTGCGGAGGAACGCTATTGCCTAAATTGCTGAATAGAAATCGTTTCTCTTGCTCAGAATGAATGTAATGATTTATATGTTGACTTGTTGCTTAAATTAATTTAACGCCTGATTAGTTTCACCTCGCATATAGTCATTGGTTAGGGTGAGTCCACCCCCCCCCCCCCACTTCACTAGCAGGTGTTTTAGGAGTTCACCCCACAGCCTACCCTACATCAGTTGGTATCAGAGCCCAAGGTTGGGCCATTGTGCATGCTCCGTAGTGGTAGGACATTTAGAAGCATGGTAGATCCACCAGTCACCAACGACCGGGCAGCGGGCTCGAATTCGAGTACCGCTACCACCGACTTCCAGCGCCTTATTCTATAACGCTTTGACGCAATGGGTACCCAGTTCGAGAATGTGCGTCACGATATCGCCGCGGTGACTCGTCGTCTAGATCTGATAGAGCACGCTAGAGATACCCCCTCCCTTCATGACGATGGGATCGCGGGTGACCCGGGAGAGTCTCCCCGTCGCGGGCAGCGAGTCAGAGATGATCCGCCACCGGCAGACCGCTACCACCGTGAGGTCCCCGTGAGAGTCCCCACCCCGCCTGCATGGCGGAATCCTGAGCCAGCACGTGGCCGACCCCCGCCCCCGCGGGAAGATTACCGCATGCCACGTCATCCTGACCTGAGGGACCATGTCCCTCCACACGATCGCCGTGACCATCGTCGAGACGAGTATTACCCGCCGGGTCGACGTGAGCGCGGGCCCCCGCCCGCTCGGCACGACTATGACCGGGACGACGATCCTGATGTGTATCCTGACCCGCGGAGAGGTGATCGCGGTTTTGACATCACCCGTAGGATTCGCCTCGATGCCCCGACATTCGATGGTCGCCTGGATCCAAAGGCCTTTAGTGATTGGCTCCTGGACATGGATCATTATTTTGATTGGTACGACATGAGTGATGAGCGTTGTGTCCGGCTTGCCAAGATGAAGTTAGTCGGGCAGGCCAAGGTATATTGGATTAGTGTCGAGAGATCCTTAGAGCGTGACGGTTATTACCCTATCACCAGATGGGGAGAGATGAAGCAGAGGCTGAGCGAGAAGTACCTCCTTGCGTCCTACCGGGATCAGTTATTCGAGCAATTACAGAACTTGCGTCAGGGAACGCTTACGGTGGCCGAATATATGGCTCGATTCGACGAGCTAGTTGTTAGGAGCGATATTTCGGAGGAGCCTATTGCCACCGCCTCTCGATTCAAGGCTGGCCTCCGCTCGGATCTCCGGAGAGAGCTGATTCCCCATCGCTTGGAGACTGTAGATCAAATATTCCAGCTCGCTCTAGAGTATGAGCAGTACCTTCGTGCCCCTAGTACGAAGCAGTTTCCTTCCCGGACAGATTCGTCAACGTTTAGGAAGCCCGCTCCCGCCCAGACTGCTGCAGCCACCTCATCCCCCCGAGTCACTCCTGACTTGAAGGGGAAGGCTGTCGCTACCGAGGGCCAGAGGCCTGGGGGTATACAGTGTTTTAGGTGCGGAGGTAGAGGACACGTGGCGGCCCACTGCCCCACTCGTAGTCTGTTGATTGAGGACGAGGAGCCCGATTTAGAGGGTGATGTGGAGATTACTGAGGAGGTCACTGCCACCGTTGAGGAGGGCTGGGAGAGCGACACTGAGCGATCGTTAGAGGTGGGAGTGGTCAGGCGCTTTCTGCATACCCCACGAGCTGATGAGGATTGGCGCCGCACCACCATTTTCTACACGTATTTCCCGAGTGCAGGCGGCCCCTGCAAGTTGGCTATTGATAGCGGGAGTTGCGTGAACATCGTGGCCCAGAAGGGTCTAGACCGTATGCAGGTGAAGGCGGAGCCTCACCCACATCCTTATCGTGTCATCTGGGTTGATAAGACAGCTATCCAGGTTACCCAGCGCTGTCTCGTTCCGATCACCATAGCATCTTTTGAGGACCGAGTTTGGTGCGATGTCATCCCTATGGATGTCGCCCACGTCCTGCTGGGCCGCCCTTGGTTATTTGATCGCGATGTCACGTGCTTCGGTCGATCGAACACGTGTGTCTTCTATGATAAGGGGCGGAAGATCACCTTATCCCCCACCCAGCCCAGAGAGAGGCCTAAGGGCCGGGTCGAGCCGTCCACTAGCACGATTGCTTCGAGACCCGTGCATATCCTGAGGCGTAGTGAGTTTCTGAGAGATAGCACTGATGCTGGTATCATGTATGTAGTGGCAGCCACTATGGCTTCTGATTGCCCTACACCTGAGGTTTCCCCTGCCGTGCGACCGTTACTAGGTGAGTTTGCGGACATTATGCCAGAGGAGCTCCCTGATGAGTTACCCCCTCTGCGGGACATCCAGCACGCTATAGACTTAGTCTCGGGGGCCTCGCTCCCCAATCTGCCACATTATCGCATGAATCCCGTTGAGCATGCTGAGCTCAAGAGGCAGGTTGATGAGCTTCTTCGAAAGCAGTTTATCCGCGAGAGCTTGAGTCCGTGCGCCGTCCCCGCCCTTCTTACCCCTAAGAAGGACGGCAGTTGGCGCATGTGCATTGATAGTAGAGCTATCAACAAGATTACTGTGAAGTATCGTTTCCCGATCCCTCGTCTAGATGACCTATTAGACACGATGTCCGGAGCTCAGATCTTCTCGAAGATCGATCTCCGAAGCGGGTACCACCAGATTAGGGTCCGCGAGGGAGACGAGTGGAAGACGGCGTTCAAGACGAAAGACGGTCTGTATGAGTGGTTGGTCATGCCATTTGGGCTCTTGAACGCCCCGAGCACGTTTATGCGAGTCATGACCCAGGTTCTGCGGCCCTATATGGGCAAATTCCTAGTCGTTTACTTTGACGACATTTTGATCTATAGCCACACTGAACCTGATCACCTTGAGCACTTGAGACTCCTATTCGATATTCTCCGAAAGGAGAAGCTGTTTATCAATCTGAAGAAGTGCTCCTTCCTATCGGAGTCCGTCCACTTCTTGGGATTTATTATCTCCTCCTCAGGCGTGTCAGTTGACCCTGAGAAGGTCCAGTCCATCCGTGAGTGGCCCGTGCCTTCGACCATTCATGAGGCTCGTAGCTTTCATGCACTGGCTACCTTTTATAGGAGATTTGTTAGGGGTTTTAGCTCGATCATGGCCCCCTTTACTAGCTGCCTGCGTAAGGGAGATTTCCAGTGGACCGCCGCGGCCACTCGAGCATTTGAAGAAATTAAGGACAAGCTGACGTCCGCCCCTGTTCTGCGACTCCCCGATTTTAGTAGGGCCTTCGAGGTCGCGTGCGATGCATCGGGTGTGGGTATCGGAGGAGTGTTAAGTCAAGAGGGACACCCGGTTTCTTACTTTAGTGAGAAACTGAATGAAGCCAAGCAAAAATACTCGAATTACGATCGAGAATTTTATGCTATTGTCCAGTCTTTGCGGTATTGGAGACACTACCTCCTTCCCCGGGAGTTTGTGCTATATTCGGATCACCAGGCCCTACGCTACCTCGACTCCCAGAGGAAGCTGAGTCATCGCCATGCGAAGTGGGTAGAGTATTTACAGGATTTCCACTACGTTCTCAAACATCGCGCCGGTGTTGAGAACAAACCCGCCGACGCACTCAGTCGTCGAGTCTCTCTACTTCACACATTGAGGGCCCAGGTGGATGGTTTCGAGAGGGTGATTTTGGACTACCCCACTTGTCCAGATTTTGCTGAGATTTACACCGCGTTATCGAGGGACCCTCCAGAGCCTGTTGAGGGGTTTCGGATCATTGATAGGTATTTGTTCCGGGGCTCCCGCTTGTGTGTGCCCAATACCTCATATCGTGACTATTTAGTTTGGGAACTACACGCCGGGGGTGCCGCCGGCCATTTTGGGCGAGATAAGTCGATTGCTATAGTAGAAGATCGTTTCTATTGGCCGAGTCTGAAGAGAGATGTGGCTCGTATCGTTCGACACTGCCGTGTGTGCCAAACGGCCAAGGGAACGAAGCAGAACACGGGCTTATACACTCCTTTACCCGTTCCCCACCGTCCTTGGGAGGACATTAGTATGGACTTCGTGCTGGGACTCCGCGCACCCTGCGGAAACACGATTCTATCTTTGTTGTGGTCGACCGGTTCTCTAAGATGGCGCACTTTATTGCATGTAGCAAGACCGCCGATGCTCCCCGCGTCGCGGCCTTATTTATGAGCGAGGTCTTTAGACTACACGGTCTCCCAAAGTCCATCGTGTCCGATCGGGACGTGCGGTTCGTTAGTTATTTTTGGAAGACGTTGTGGCGGAAAACAGGAACTACTCTTAAGTTCTCGTCCGCATACCACCCTCAGACGGACGGTCAAACCGAGGTGGTGAATAGAAGTTTAGGTAGCCTGCTGAGATGTCTAGTTGGAGAGCATGCCTCTAGTTCGGACTCGGTGCTCCCTATAGCGGAGTTTGCATACAATAGTTCCATCAATAGGTCGACTGGTCTGAGCCCGTTTCAGGTGGTGTCAGGTTATGACCCTAGGAAGCCTATTGATCTTTTACCAGTCCCGACTGAGTCACGTCCTAGTGAGTCTGCTGAGTCCTTCACACGTCATTTGCATGAGTTGCATGAGTCTATCAGGCGTAAAATCAATTTAAGCAACGAACATTATAAAGAACTGGCAGACAGACATAGGCGGGAGAAACATTTTCTGGTTGGCGAACAGGTGATGGTGCGAGTTCGTGCGGAGGGGCTCCCTCAGGGGCCTGCTAAGAAACTGAGCGCCAGGCGAATTGGGCCCTACACTGTTTTGAGGCGGATCGGGTTGAATGCTTACGAGCTGGACATTCCTGTGAGCATGGGTATCCACCCTGTGTTCAATATTGAGGACCTGACACCTTACTTTCCACCCCACGAGTACCCCGATCCCTACCTTGGCGGCCCTCCCGAGCCTCTACCACCACCCCGTTCTCCCACCACCCAGCCTCCCCTTGACTCCCACTCCCCAGGAGTTCACCACCAGTGGCTTCACCTGTGGCACCACCACCATCACCGGACCACTTCTCCCGAGAGCTGAGGGTCGAGCAGATTACAGAGATCATTGCCCATGAGTTTGTCCCTTCCACTGACGGACCCGTGTGCCGCTACTTGGTTCGCTGGTTTGGACGTTCTTCTTCCGACGATACTTGGATTGCTGCTGCTGAGCTTGATCAACTCGCTCCCGGACTTCGACTACAGTACGATCGTCTCCATTCATCGGAGATGAAGGCTCTTCAGTCGGGGGGAGTTGATGGGGGACCATCGGGCGCATCTCGGCGCAAGGCAGGCCCCACCTTCGTATATTCGCATCGACGGGCTTGATCGGACCGGCGATCCGCCACCGCGGATGTGTCCGGCTCGTCGTTTCGACTCAGTTTCATATATGACATTTTATATTTTGGATTTTATTTCATGTACTTATGGGATCGGAACCGCCGGCCAATCATAGCCGTCGATTCCGGTTGCCCTAATCTCATTCTCCTATAAATAGAAGTGTTATGGCTGCAGGAATTTTATTGCTGAAGTTGGAGAGGATCTTGTTCCTTGCTTCCGGTGATCGTTCCACGGTGCCGACGCCGTGGAGCCCTTGGTGCCGACGCCTTGGGGTAAGTTTCCTTATTTTCCCTCCCCCTTTCCCTAATCCTTGCTGCCGCCTACAGTCCCTAGCCGCCCTCCCCTCCTAACAGCCGCACCACCCCCCCTGTCCGCCCGGTTTGGGCTGCCGGAACCCCACCGCCCAGTCCTCCTTCCCCCGCTGGTTTTCCCCCGTGTAACCCTCCCTCCAGCCTTCCCGTGCAGCCACCGAACAGCCCCCTTACCTTCCCCTCCACAGCCACCAAACTCAGCCCCACCAGCCACATATTCAGCCCTCACCGGATCTGGACAGATCCGACCAGATCTGTCCAGATCGGGCTGGATCCCGCCGGAACCAGTCCGGCAACCCCAAACAACCCTCCTCCACCCCCCAAACAGCAGCCCTTTCATTCCCCCACGTGGATCCACCTTCCCCCTTGCCCGATCTCGTCTCAACACCACCCGGAAGTCCATCCAAGCCTCCGAAATTTCAGATCTACGTATATTTCCTGCAGCCCGAATTTTAATTCAGCACTTTGTACTTGTTTATGTGGATTTTATTGTTGATGGTTTAATATATGTTGTGCACGTTGTGGATCTTGTGATCGACGGAATTATAGCACGTTGTATTCGCATGTGAATCTCTTGCCTTGCAGGACGCTTTATTCGCCGCGCGCTTAAATTAGCCCTCCGTGCGGAGGAACGCTATTGCCTAAATTGCTGAATAGAAATCGTTTCTCTTGCTCAGAATGAATGTAATGATTTATATGTTGACTTGTTGCTTAAATTAATTTAACGTCTGATTAGTTTCACCTCGCATATAGTCATTGGTTAGGGTGAGTCCACCCCCCTCCCCCCACTTCACTAGCAGGTGTTTTAGGAGTTCACCCCACAGCCTACCCTACATCACTTTTCACTTATCTTGTATAATTTATTCAACCACATATTCTCTTGTAAGTTGCCACAAACGATCATTTCTCTTTAATTTTCTTCAAATTCTTATATAATAGTGCATTTGCATAGGAAAATATAAAAAAAATTATATGTTGTGATCCATGTTGAATGTGGACACTTTATAAGGCACTTTTTAACAATATGCCACCGACATAAGCGATGATGGCTCTTACGAAGTACTTTTTCAATGACCACTGTCATTATTTGATCCCGATTTGTGTAAATTGGTAATGGTTGTTCACCAAAAATAAATTTAAAAGAAGTTTCAAAAGATCGTGTAAATGATTTGATTATTTCTTCAGTAATAAACACTATGAAAATAACTACAATCTGCAAGTGATGATTTATTTCAACAAAAAGAACACATGCAGGATTGTATCTATTAATTTTATAAGTAGTATCAAATGTAAGCACATCATTAAAACATTCATAATCTATTTTCCTTTGACTATCAATCAATAAAAAATTTGTCAATCTATTGAGATAATAACTTGTACATCAAAAGACAAGCTATCACTAAATTATCATTCCACTAATAATTCAAAGAGCCTTGCAATGTTACGGTCATCTATTTTTTATCTAATATCCTTATGAATAAAATTATATGCATCTATTTTAGAAAACCTCTTCCACAATCCCTCGACTTCATCAGCAAGGTAAGAATGTGGATAAGTAGTTCTGATTCCCACTTCGATCATTGACTTCAATATGGATAAAATATTGCTTATTTGCACTGACAAGGGAATCTTGTGCTCCGCAGCAAACTTGTCGATAATCAAAATTTAGCATTCTTTATCGGCATTGAATATAATAACGGTTAGGTAATTTGTTCTACTATCCATACGAAATTTAGATTCAGAATATGGAGCCTTGGCGAATCTTTTTAATATAGATCTATAGCAAGAATATTCCTGTGATTTAAGAATCATTGTACCATATCAAAATAATTTGCTCTCTCTACGAATGTTAAATCAAATATTGCATGATAATAATAGTACATTTTGTATGCTTCTTCAAATGCTGCATGTTACTAACAGTACATTTTGAATGCTTCGTACTCACTTTAAAGTAAATACACTAGTATTGCTATTATTGGTAAACTATTAAATTAAAGCACTAGTTAAGATCATATAGCAATACAAGGGTATGTGCTAAAACATAAAAAGAGTTCTCATGTGATTAGTTTTGTAAACAAACAACAAATTTACTTAATCTAGCTTGGGGGAACATATATGATCTTTATGAAATTCAAAATTGATCCTGAATTTATCTAGAAATCATAAACCAGAGATATCACTTTGTATTGCAGGGAGACCATTTATCAAAAATGATCTCACTTGTTTTAAATAACTTTTAATTTAGTTTCTCCACGAATCAGCATCCGTATTCAAAATATTTGCCTGAGTTGAGAGACATAAATGACAGTGATATACCCTTCATATAAAAGATTTGATTAGATACCAGTAAAACTGAATGATTACAGTAGCGCAATACTGAAAATTCCAACAAGAAATTATATAAGATCATTGAAAGACTATCCAGTTTTGTCTCCACCTTTGAAAAACCAAAATCCAAACAGCAAAGTCACATAATACAATTCGATGAATACCTTCAATGTTGACTTCCTCAGGGTCGGATCAGCTCCAGACTGTAAAATAAGAGAAGCCTGCAAAGAAAACGGAGCTATTTCAGGTCGCATCATTCAGGCACAGGATCGTGTACGATCGCGCAAATAACCATCAGCAAATGGAAGGAGATAACACAGTACGGCGAAACCTGAGCTCCCAAAGCGTACACCATGGTTGCAGAAACAGTAAGGCTACTATGCCGGAGATCTTCTACCGGATTTCTTTACCGAAGGAGCCCTTGTAAGAGAGAACAGCGTAGAAGACAGTTAAGGGCGGAGGACTTCGGCAGACTATACCGAAGCTTTTTCCGGCCAGCGCGGCTGAGCTACGGCCGCCTCTGTTCCTCGCAGCTCTAGGTGTACGAATATGCGCTGGATGTATGGTTTTAGGCTGGTTAGTAATCATTAATAGTGAATATTAAGGGCACTAATGTGATTATATATGGAGCTAGGGTTATTTTCGGAAACTCATATTTTGGCTGTACAATCGATGAATCCAAGAAAATTTTTTAATGTTGTTTTTGCTCCATTTGGAGGTAAGATGATGGTCGTAAACACATGAGTTAAAGAGTCATTCGTTAAAGATCACCTAACAAATATCATTCGTTTGAACATAAAAGCGGATGAAATTTCTTAGATGAACGTTAACAAATGACAATTTAACCCCGAGTTCATGGTCATCACCATCGTGCCAAACAGAGCCTTTGGTTACCATCTTTCCCCATTTTTTGCCATATTTTTTTGGGTGTTCCTCGCATCTTACACTACATGCGAACGTAAATAAGGCCTCTTTTATGCGTGCCCCGCTTTCCATTCAATTTTTTAAAGGGGCGAGTGAGCTCTCTCCTCTCCCCCTCAAGGACGATTCAAATGCTCTAGTTTCCGGAAACATTCTAGCAAGTCGGAAATCTGTGCTGATGAGTTGTTAGAGGCCGCTCAAACTAGAAGCCTAAGCTAAAGAATATCTGTAGCTGGAACCTCCAACCTTCCCCCTCATTCGCTCATCTTTATCTCCCGCTGAAACAAACTCTACCTATGGGATTCCTGTGACTCGAACTCTTTCCTTCCTTCCCGCAAAAGGAAGCTTATTAGAAGGAGTTGTTGGTCACAAGAAAAAGTAAGAGCGGTTAAACTTGATCAGAAACTCTTTCAAAGTAAACCAAGCAAATATTGACAGAAAATCTCCAAACCAGCAATGTTGAGGAGTCAATTGATTTTGTAAACATATTGATATAATTCAATTTTGTGTTCTATCGGGCGTTCTATCGAGTTTGTTAGTTATTATACTTATATAAATTTGATAGGTATTGGTCCTATTTGTTAACGGACATCGTATTTTTATATCACGGACCGAATTTGTAAAATAACATTCAGTTTCTAAGCTAAAAAAAACTATGGTATTTATTATTTGCTTAAATTTTTACTGGTTAGTAATGGATGTATGAATTTAGACTGGCTAGTAATCATTAATAGTCAATATTAAGGGCACTAATGTCATTATATATGGAGCTATGGTTATTTTTGGGAACTCATGTGTTGACAGTAAAATCGATGAATCCAAGAAAACTTTTTAATATTATTTATGGCTCCGTTTGACATGGTGGTGGCAGTCATAAACGCACGAGTTAAAACGTCATTCATTAAAGATCACCTAACAAACATCATCTGTTTGAACATAAAAGTGGATGAAGTTCCTTAGATGGGAATTAACAAATGAAAATTTAACCCCCGGGTTCATGACCATCACCATCGTGCCAAACGGAGCCTTTGGCTGCCATCTTTCCCAAGTTTTTTTGCCGGATTTATTTGGGTGTTCCTCGCATCTTACACTGCATGTGTGCGTAAATAAGGCCTATTTTATGCATGCCCCCACTTTCCGTTCAATTTTTCGAAGGAGTGAGCGAGCTCTCCCCTCTCCCTCTCAGGGATGATTCAAATGTCCTAGCTCCCGAAAACCTTCTAGAAGGTCGAAAATCTGTGCCGATGAGTTGTTAGAGGCCGCTCCAACAGGAAGTCTAAGCTAAAGAATATCTGCAGCTGGAACCTCCAACCTTTCATCTTTATCTCCCCCTGAAAGAAACTCTACTCGTGGGATTTATGCGGCTCGAATTCTTTCCTTCCTCCCCGCGAAAGGAAGCTTATCAGAAGGAGTTGTTGGTCACAAAAAAAGGTAAGAGCGGTTAAACTTGATCAAAAACTCTCGCAGGAACACCTTCAAAGTAAACCATGCTAATATTGAAAGAAAATCTGCAAACCGGTAATGTTGAGGAGCCGATTGATTCCGTAAGCATTTTGATATCATTCAATTCTGTGTTCTATCTGGTGTTCTATCGAGTATGTTAGTTATTGTAGTTATATGAATTTGATAGGTATTGTCGAATTTGTTAACGGACGTCATATTTTTTATATAACCGACCGAATTTGTAAAATAACGGACTGATTCTAAGCTAAAAGAACAACTGTATTTATTATTTGCTTACATTTTGACTACTTAAAGGCCCAAATGTTTTCTAGCTAAATTAACGTAGTAGTAAGTTCGAAATTTATTTGACTGTGACTGACCAGCAATTACACCATTTTTTCATTACAGACAAGCAAGGAAGCTATTGTTTTTCTTATTGTTCTTTTTGATGAACATACATATGAAAAGTACTTTGAATATGCATTTAATAGTGGTTTCGTTGTATGAAAGCAATATATTTATTATTGGACTCATATAATAAGAATCATTAACATAAGAGAATATTCATGTACAAAAGCATTGCATAATATTTGCAAGTTGACCACTGATGAGCAAAAAAAGCATCACAAATTTGATTCTCGCACCAAGTGTTTAGCATGCATACACTTCACTGCCGACCATAATTTTTATGGACCAAGATCATGCAATGGCAGCAACTATTGAAAAGTGTTTACCATCACTCATCATCGTTTGTGTCAACGACACATTTAAAAAACATCTTCTAAGGTATCAACTTTCAATCAAGATAAGAAAATTAGTGGATCATTTTTAATTATATGCGCCATTGTGATGGTGAAATAGAAATTGAGGCATGTTGGAAAGAGATGATAAGTCAGTGTAACTTGCATGAGAATCGATGGTTGAATAATCTTTATCAGATTAGAATGAAGCGATTCATCACATTTAATTAGGAAAAATTGGATCCTGGCAAATTATCTAACCAACAGAGTGAATCTAATAATGGCATACATGAATGCTCAGAAGTCACAAGTCCACTTATTGAATGCTTTATTGAAATGAAAAAATAATTTTAGGTCGGTGTAGAAATGAACATGATAAGGAATTCAAATGTAAATAAGAGAGTATTACACGTAAATTCAAGAACTTTTTATTTCTTAAGCAAGTTCCTAAAGTCTATACAAGAAAAATATATAAATTCTTTGAGCAAAATTTTATTAAAGGCATAGTAGGTTTGATGGTTGCTAACGATACAAGGTACACACCTGACCATGATTTATACATCACACGATATTATGATGGATTCTATGTTGGTAAGCAATGAATTATGAGTTTAGGTATAAAGAATGCTAATGTGGAATGTTCTTGTAGGGGCTTTCAAACAAAAGGCCTGCTATTCAAACAAATTTTCCAAGTGTGCAATATTAGGAATGAGAAGCATATTCAATAGAGATACATACTAAAGCAATTCATCTTGTTATCTAAGAAGAGGATCTATCTATGCTTGTCACAACCCGCATTTTCACCACAATGTCAAAATATCAGAGTAAGGGAAAATGTGCGTCATGATGCCACGTCAGCAGGGGATAACTGCAGACGCTCAGGCAACACTCCGACTCAATACTAAAAATACGATTTAAATATTTTATTGAAAAAGTTTATTTAAGTTAGACAATTGGTTGTATCCCTCGGCTTAGTGGTTCACGAGTCCACCAGAAGGAAAGTAATTAAACGCAGTGGAAAATACTATAGTAAACAGGTTAGACATCCTACATGAGTCTAGCATCCAAAAAAAACTCAAGGCATGCATTACCCTAAATTTATAGTAATAATATCGAAGTAGTTTGTACGGTATTTAAATATAGTGACTTAGAGTTTTAAAACAAGCTGTGCATGATATAGTAATATTAGTTGGTTTTATAGTTGAAAATACCTATAGGCATCCTAGCATAAATCCTTCCCAGAGAGCAAGAACTACTAACGTAAAAGTAGACACTGACAACTAGCCAAATATCCAAGAACGACAATAAACAATCAGTGGGCGTCAAATACCTGACACGAACCCACTAAAAGTTCTCAAGTCTTAAGCATACTATAAAAGAACAAAAGCTACCTCACAACCTCGAGGCACCCTCAGCAAACCCAACAACAAAACTACTCAGCCTTACCACCGGCTACAGCCCTGAACCTAAAGGAGGGTGTTCCAAACCCAACCAAAGGAGGAAGAATGCAAAAGAAAAAGCAACAATTAGCCAAATAGAATATATAGAGAAGGTTAGCCATTATAATAACCTCTAAATTTAAGAAAAGAATACACCAAGTGCGAAGGTGAACAAGTCTGGGCATAACCAGCAAAATTTAGCAAAGCTGTGACATAAACCACAAGAAAACAACTGATCACAATACAGCTTGAAAGAGGGTGGATCATCAACACGTGGTATGACTGCGTTGTAGGCCGGAGAGGGCGACGACCTCAAGCGCCCTAAGCCCAACTCCGGATCCTCAACCATCTCACAGTCGGTATTATGGTCCACAATGTTGGGTACATTGGTCTAAATGTACCTGATTTGAAGAAGCCTCACCCAACTCAATGATATACATCAAAATGTATTTGATGTGTTTTGAGTTTACTTGTGCAGGCTAAGTATTTGCAGGAAAGAAGAAAAAGTTTCTAAGTCCATGTGTTGACACCCAGAGGGAAAGTGTCGACACTTAAGAAGACTTGTGTCGACACCCAGGCAAGCAGTGTCGACATTTGGAGTATTTGTGTCGACACCAAGGATGCTGAGTCGACACCAGACAGAAAGTGTCGACACAAGGAGCTGTGTCGACACTCAATGAAGAAGAGTGCAGTGAAGCTGTGTCGACACTTAGCAGTTGTGTCGACACCCAGTGAAACTGTGTCTACACCAGAAAGTGTCGATGCTTAAAGATGTGTCGACACTCAGCAAAAGTCAGCAGAGACTAAGTACAAGTGTCGACACTCAGAACAATGTGTCGACACACAACAGAAGAGTCAACACTTGAAGGAAGTGTCGACACAAGAACAATGTGTCGACACTTAGCAGAAGAGTCAACACTTGAAGAAAGTGTCGACACAAGAAAGAATGTGTCGACACTTAGCTGAAGACTCAACACTTGAAGAAAGTGTCGACACAAGGAGCTGTGTCGACACTTAGCAAAGAACAGCAAAGTTCAACAAAATATTCTAAGTACAAGTGTCGACACTAAGGAGTTGTGTCGACACTCAGCCAGAGTCTCGATAGAAGAAGAATGTGTCGACACCCAGAGCAATGTGTCGACACTCAGCAAGTATCAACACTAAAGACATGTGTCGACACCAAGAAGCAGTGTCGACACTTAACAGATTCAACACATGGAAATGTGTCGACACAAAGGAGTAGTGTCGACACTTACAAGAATTCAGCAAAATACTGAAGTACAAGTACTTGTGTCGACACTCAATTTTAGTGTCGACACATGAAGAAGAAGTAGTGTCGAGATATAAAATCTACAACACAAGGAGTTGTGTCGACACCTTGTAGGCTAGTGTCGACACTTAGACAACGTGTGTCGACACTTGGTCTATAAGTGTCGACACTTAAAGACAGATAGTCTCGACGCTTCTAGACAGTTACAGAATTTTCAAGAACTGACTGGATGACTTGACAGCTGTCATTCCAGCCGGTCTACTGCACCTGTCAGAGTTGTCAGAATTCAGTTATGAACCGGACCAGCCGGTTACCATGAAGAAGGCCTATAAATAGGCTTATACAGTCTACAGAAACTGTTGTTGAAGAGATCAATTTAACACAAGTACAAGAGATCAATATTCAAAGAAGATCTTGCTATTCTTTGAAGAATCAAGTGCAGATCTAAGAAGTTGGAGAGAGAGAGCTCCATCCAAGAAATCAGCCGTTGGAACCAGGCTGAGAAGAAGGGTTCAGATTCACTCTGAATCTTAAGTAGCAGAGATCAAGGATCAACTGCAGAAGGAGTCAATCTTATTGAGTTCTACTTTCAAGAAGCTTTGAAGAAAGCTAAGTTAGATTGATTTCAGCTGAGTTCTTCCAAGAACTCATCAAGAAACTCACAACTCCCCTCTCTTGTCTCTGGGTTGCTGAGTTAACAATTTTTGTATTCATTTTATCTTGTAGGATCCTTTGGATCTGAGTCTTGTAAGCCTGCAATTATAAAGGCTGAGTGTAGGGCTTGAGAGCTTGAGTGTAGGAGATTGAAATCTCTGAGTGTAGGCCTTGGTGGCTGAGTGTAGGCCTTGGTGGCTGAGTGTAGGCCTTTGTGGCTGAGTGTAGGCTTTGTGAAGAAGCTGAGTTGTAGGGCCTTGGGCCTGAGGTGTAGGAACCAGTTTGGGTTCTGAGATAGTGGAGGAGTTTGGCCGAATCTAGTACACTGCTAGATAGGCGAAGGGGGAAAGTGGATGTACCCAAACCTTGGGGAACCATTATAAAACTGTGTGAAAGTCCACCTAGTGTCAGCTATGTGCACCTATGGGGGGGGGGGAATAGGTGACGTGTGGTTCTTTTGCGGAATTTACGGATGTACCTGCACAATAAAAACAACAAGCACAGCACACAGAATACACAGCAAATTTATAGTGGTTCCCCGACTTGGGTACATCCACTTTCCCCCTTCGACCTATCTCCCCAACAAGGGAAGACTCGGTCACTTCTCCAACGGGATTGAAATCCAATCCCTTCACTAACGGAAGGAGCCCTTCCACACGTGAGAGTCAACACTCTCACACAACGGGTTGCACCCAACCCTTACAACACGGAACAAAAGTTCCCTTACAACAAAATTAAATATAGAATGTAAACGTGATACAAACTTCTTTTGGAGACTACGGTGTTCCTCTTTGTTCGACGACGTGTTCTTGAAGTCGATGAAGAGTCTACGACCTTGGTCTCACTTGGAGAGGATCTCCCCGGAACCGGCGGCGGCACACGAGCGGCGGCTAGCTTCGGGATCGGCGGCTACGATGAAGAGCGGCTGCTGAACTTGGAGATCCAAACTTCGTAGCGAAGCAAACTAGGTCTACCAACGGTCACTCTAGGATCGGTCGTCTCGATCGATTCGGACGGAGGAGTTTTTCCCGGTCAACAAATCGAGAGACAAGAGATCTCTGGATAGACACGTGAGACTCAAGCTTTGCTAAGCTTCTGTCGCCGGAGATCACGAAGAAGAACGATCAGCGGCGGCGACGTACTTGCCCGAGCGCGACGGCGGCGGCGGAGAGGAGTCGCGGATCTAGGGTTTGGTTGCGGCTCGGTTTCTGTTCCTTTTTCTCCGTAGTTTACTGTTCAAAATACCCATGTATTTATACCCTGTAGATACAGCAAATTTGACCGTTGTGGGACCCACAAAAGAAATCCCCAAATTCCGGTTCAAACTAGTCCAAAAGCAGAATCCGGTCCAGCAGCATTCTGAGAAAACGCCAAGTCAAAATCGGCGAGAATCGCAGGCGATTCTCGACGAATCGGCGAGAATCGCAGACGATTCTCGACGAATCGGCGAGAATCACCAAGTGATTCTCGACGATTCGTCGAGAATCGTTTTGTGATTCTCGTCGAATCACTTACTGATTCTCAACGACTTTTACTGTGTACATGGGCTGCTTGGCCACTGGTTCGGCGGGAATTACAAGTGATTCTCGCCGAATCTTACTTGGCACCATTTTGAGATGGCCAGAAGGAGTCGGCGAGAATCACTGATGATTCTCGTCGATTCGGCGAGAATCACTAGTGATTCTCGCCGAATCGGCGAGAATCACTTGGTGATTCTCGTCAAATTTGCCTTGGACGAATTTTCGTCTTCCCCTAGGAGCTCTCCTTGATCCTCCATGCTCCTTGTCTCTTCTTGCATATGAACGGCCCTGTACTTGAAAGTAAGTGCACTCCAATAGAGAGAGTACACATAGGCCAACACACTGATCTGCTCAACGAGGGATTACGTCGTGCAGACCCGTGTATATTGACCTACTGCACCCTGACATTGGTGTGCACTTAGCGTGGAGAAACTGCAAGTACAACTTGAAAAAGTTTATCAAATACATTGTGAATTCATCTTAGCTTGACGGGTGGCTTCCTCAAATCCAGGTAATCGTGGATACAATACCCAACAATCTCCCCCTATTTGACGAAGCCAAAACCTTACTAGCTAAGATGAATAACACCTATCAAATAATAAACATAGCATTCAAAAATTAAACATGCAACACAAGAGAATATATGCAATCAGAACAGGACTTGAGTCATTCACACATTCAAATATATATACCAAGAGAAATATATTCACATATAATCCAGAATCGTTCATACGACAGTAATCATCATTAAATGTTCTTAAGACACAGTGACCAGCTATAAAATGATGACTATTTGTCCTTAGCTACGTCACCCTTAAGAGTTTGAGCCAAGTACTTTTTGCTTTGCCTTTCCATGTATTCCTTGGGCTTCGGGTAGTACCTAGGAGGAGCAACTTTGTCTGGATCCTTGTTGTTTCTGAAAAAGATGTTGCGTTTCGCTTCAAATGCTTTGTGCGTTTCCCATTCATACTGGCTATATGCTTCATTTCGATTGATCTCTCCTCTTTCGTGCAGCCGGAAGGTGTCTAAGATGATGTTCCTTGAAACTGGACTCCACCTTTCGTTTCGTACATCCTCCTCACTCATTCTGATTCGCTTCTCAGCTGGAGTCTCCTTGGAGGTCCCTTCCTGAACTTTTCTCTTTCCCCTGGCTTTTGCTAAGGCCTCTTGGTCAAACATGCTCCTCAATTTAGCTTTGGAGAGAGCCCTAGCATCAGCTTCATGTGTGGGAATATCTGCAGCAACACTTGCACTAACATCCTCAGCAACACTTACTTCCTCAGCAGCCTTAGATGTCACAGGGACATGAATACCGGCAGGGTTGTCAGGTAGGACGACGCCTAACGTACCTAGCGCCTGTTGGAGCATCCACCAGCAGCTCTCATAGACGTATTTGCTTGATTGTGCGAAGTTTGCATCCATGCTTTCTTGGAGCTCGGCCAGCTTAGCGATATACTCTTTCTCCCCCTTTTTGGCTTCGTCAGCTATGCAGTTGGCATATGAGTGCAGGGAGTCATCAATATGCTTCGTTGTCTTGGTGAATTCATTGACCAAGGTCTGCTGATTTGCGTTTAGAGTGACCATATTACCATCAAACTTCTGAATGTTGTTGGCGACAACATGAGCGTTCTGATTGACGACGGCAAGAGTATCTGTATTCTTTTTCAAACCGGCCATTAGGAGTGTGACAGCTGTGCCAGCCGCGGTATACTTTTCGTCAAATTTCTTCTCCATCACATCCAGCTTATGGTTGATTTCCACCATATTTTTGAGCATCAGATTTTCAGAAGTCTTAATCCTTTTCAGCAGAGTTTTCTGGGCTATATCAAAAGAGTCTTTAAGCTCATTTACGATGCCCTGAATGACATTGATGGTGTGAGTGGCCAGCTCATCTCGTAATGGTATGGTCGGAGGCACTTGGGGGCCTTGCATATCTGCAGACGCAGCTGTGGAGCTGGATACCATCACAGTCTCTATCGGAGGAGTGTGGGTGGCCTCTGTAGATTTATTCAACTCCCCCTCCACTGGTGCAGACTTATCAGAAGGAGGTTCAACAGTATCCGGAGACTCAAACACTTCATGGCCCTCATTTACATTGTCCTCTCCGTCCTCATCCAAAAATTCATCCATATCAGCAGCTTCTTCCACTTCTTGATCAGCAGTGTCCAGTGCTTCAGCTTCGGTTCCGTGAGTGTTTCTGTTCAGGACCTCCTCATCCTCCAACTCAGGTTCACTTACTTCAGGAATTTCGGCCACCACATCCCTGGCCAGCTGGGCGATTTCAGATATTATATCCATATGAGTGGGTAGAGTCTCCCCCTCGATTCCTGCAGTCACAGTATCAGGAATTTCACCGGGGGAGACTGCGGGAGATACTTCCTCGTGCTCTTCCACAGCAGGCTGTCCGATGCGCCGCTCCCATCGATCAAACACAGTAGCATCCATCTTTTTCAAGTAGTGGAGAGGAACTCCTTTGCTCATGTCGAACTTGTCTCCGTTGAGCTGGTTGAGATATAGACTGATGATGCGGCCGAAACTTGGAGTGCCCAGAGTGTCCTTGATCTTTTGGAACAGCAACTCCCCCCAGTTGAACCTCTTGCGGCAGACCACAGCTATGAGAATCTTAAACATATCTCCGGAGATATGATCATGGGACCCCGGCTTGCAGATGAGCACTTTTCCTATAACGTCAGATAGGAGCTTCCCTTCTTCATTCATCTCTTTTCTCTTCACTGATCGAGTGCCTCTTGGAAGACCGCAGAACAGGAGAGTTCTGGCTTTGTCCTCGTCCTCCAGATAGTCCTCCTGCTCTGAACTTGACAGCTGCAGGTAGCGAGTGAGCTTACTGGCAGACATCTTTACTTTTGTCCCAGCCACCTTGCTTTTGATGATGGAGTCTCTATCTCGGAGTCTTGCGGTAGAGAAGAACTCCAGCACTTCTTTATCCAGGACTTTGCAAGGGTGCTCCAAGACGAAGGTTAGCCCAGCCTCTTCTAGCATTAGAATGATATTGCGGAACTCGTCCGAGGCATGAGAAAATCCAGTGCGAACCAGCTCGCAACCAGAAATCAAGCCTGCAGTCGTCCTTGGAGCCATTGAAGATCTAGAGAGAAGCCCGACTCAAAGCATTAGTGAACATTCAAAAAGAAAGTATCACTTGGGGTTCGGCCTTGGAGCCATTGAGGAGGAGGTTACCTAAGGGCTTACACGGAAGTGAGTTGATGAGCTTCGGGAAGATCTTCGGTGGATGGAAGAGTATCCTGTGGGGTTCGGCCTTGCCAGAACCTTGCGGTCACAGGGACACTTCGCTAGAACCTTGTGGGGTTCGGCCTTGCTAGAATCTCAAGGGGGAGAAGATGGTCACACAGCAGCGATTCGACGAGAACTCTAGTGGCGTCGACGAGAGCGTCGGAGGGCTGCGAGTTTCGGCGAATCCGCGGAAGAGCACTTTCGGGAAATTTCTGCGACGAGAGACGGGATTCGTGAAGAGAGCGATTGCTGATGCCGCGGGATACTTAAGGAAGCCGAACGGTCAGCGAGCTCCTTCGGCGGGATTCGGCGGAATTTGTCTAATTTGGTCTCTAATACCGTTTGTCTAATTCGGCGAGATATACAATGGTTCGGCGAGATTTGTCTAAGTCGTCGGGATTCGGGGAGAATGCCAAGGGTCGGTGAGCTCCTTCGGCGGGATTCCGAGTATATAAAGTGATATTGATGTTTTTCTTTACCACTTGTAATTTAAGGGTTTTCTTTACGAGGAATTGAAAGGTTCCGAATTGAAGAGTTTTTCTTTACCACGTTGGGAAGCATTGCAATTTCAAGTTCTTCGAATGTCAAGTTAATATAAGATTAATAAATACATGTTTATTATAACGACAATCTATTCGGATTTGAGCGAGACTTCTCCAGACACTTCTTGATGTCAATTGTGATTTGTCGAAATTTACAATGACATATCTTTGTTAACCTTTTATTGATAATGGTTAGCATGCCTCGAGTTAACCAATCCTTAGACGTGCATACATACACTAATATACAAAGAAGGATCTGTATATGATGATATATATAAGTATATATATTTTGAATGAGGATCCATCATGACACAAGTCCTTGAACTGATCAAAATTACCTGGGATTTTGAGAGTTATTGTCTTAGTCCCACAGGTAGAACACATTAGTAGCTTAAAGTGAGTATGCTCAACAGGTAGCACATCTGTTATTGCAGACGCTTGTTCCAAGTTAGCCTTGAGCCACCTACTGTCCAGATCCCATCGTATTTACGGGGACCTAGACTTCCCTGCAAGACAAAATTACTTTACCTTAGGAACCCAAATCATATTGGGTCCTAGGTTTCTATTAGCATAAGCACGCAACGGCCTTCCTTCAGAAAGCCTGTCTGGAAGACTGCCTCTGTCCCTATAATGTGGATAAGCCCTTGCTGTGGGCACAGAGAGGTTGTGCCAACAGTCAATGGCAAAGTGTCCCACTTTGCCGCAGCACCAACAAGGGTGAATGTTGTATCGCCGTTTTCGACCTGATCTAGTGACTGATGTAGTCACGGTCCTAGGTCTAAAAGGGATAGGGCATGTTCTTGTCGCACAAATTCCTCTTCCATCGAGGCATGAGGAAGGGTGGAACGAATGCATGATGTGAGCGTTATGAGGCCGAGAAGGTGGTGCCATTCTTTCAGGCATCTTCCTTGCTGAGGCTCCATGAAGCCTGACATCATGACTTCTATTCTCCCTATCCCGTGTCCTCGAATGGAGAGAATTCTTCTGTGAACTAGGACATGCAGATCCACACTTTGTTGTGGCAGTGGCCGTGAATACAAAGGGCTCAGAATGAGCCTTAGGTATTTCCTCATGGGTGGCCATGACGCCTCTTGCACTATGGACGTTTCCACATGGGGACAAATCACCCTTGCAGTGACCACGATTATTCCTGTGGTCATACCTGAAGGCATGATGAGTTGCCTTCCCGCTTGGAGTGGGAGGTCGGAACACCGTTTCCCCATTTCTCCATCCCTGGATAATCCGGGAGATCCACCCGGTTTCTTGTTTTCTCTTTATAGCATCAACTTTGGAAAAGTTAGATACTATACGTTTCTCATTATCTAGACTATTCTCTAGAGCTGAGATCTTAGAGTCCTTGACCTTGTTGGACGCCAATTGGAGAACCAACAAGATCTTCAGTCGAGCAATCTCTCGAGCTTGCTCCTCAGCAAGTAGATTGCTTTCCTGAAGGGCTCTCTTCAGGGAATCAGTATTTTCTGGAGGAGAGCAGTTTCTGTCTTCAGAAAAGTCGAAAGATATGGGGCAGGATGAAGATGATACCTTCTCATCTGAGTTATTGTCATTAGAATCAGTGACCAATGTTTCGTCCTCGTCGGAGCTGCTTTCCTCACTATCTCTTCAGTCTCTGACAAGGATACTGGAGCTCTGATGCAATCCGAAGGATCCTTGCATTCATCTTCAGAAGTGAGGACCCCCACATACGGTTCATCCTCTGATTGGCAGCATATTTCAGCTTTCTCTGACCCCCCCATCAGCTATGAGATCATCATCCACAGAGATTTAGCCGTTTTACATTTTTCCAATCTAGAGCGAGAGGCTCCAGACCAGACATCCATGATAATTTGTCGAATCCTCTGGTCCAGTTGGAAAAATGAGAGTTCCATCTCTGTCATCTCAGCAATGCACATGGGCACCTGGATCCCAGAGTCGGAGGTCTTCATGGGAATAAACGGACCCTCCTCCAGGATGAAGGATGTTCGAGGATCGATAGCATCAAGGTGACATGACACTCTCATTCGCTAGATGGGATAATAATCCTTTGTGCAGGCGGGGAGTTTGAGTGGCGGCATCTCATACTCTAGCTCCATGCTTCTGACACTGGTGGCAGGATTCTACTCAAGGTGTTAACCTTTTTGATGAGTAACCTCCCTCTGATACCACTTGAAAGTCCACCTAGTGTCAGCTATGTGCACCTATGGGGGGGGGAATAGGTGACGTGTGGTTCTTTTGCGGAATTTACGGATGTACCTGCACAATAAAAACAACAAGCACAACACACAGAATACACAGCAAATTTATAGTGGTTCCCCGACTTGGGTACATCCACTTTCCCCCTTCGACCTATCTCCCCAACAAGGGAAGACTCGGTCACTTCTCCAACGGGATTGAAATCCAATCCCTTCACTAATGGAAGGAGCCCTTCCACACGTGAGAGTCAACACTCCCACACAACGGGTTGCACCCAACCCTTACAACACGGAACAAAAGTTCCCTTACAACAAAATTAAATATAGAATGTAAATGTGATACAAACTTTTTTTGGAGACTACGGTGTTCCTCTTTGTTCGACGACGTGTTCTTGAAGTCGATGAAGAGTCTACGACCTTGGTCTCACTTGGAGAGGATCTCCCCGGAACCGGCGGCGGCACACAAGCGGCGGCTAGCTTCGGGATCGGCGGCTACGATGAAGAGCGGCTGCTGAACTTGGAGATCCAAACTTCGTAGCGAAGCAAACTAGGTCTACCAACGGTCACTCTAGGATCGGTCGTCTCGATCGATTCGGACGGAGGAGTTTTTCCCGGTCAACAAATCGAGAGACAAGAGATCTCTGGATAGACACGTGAGACTCAAGCTTTGCTAAGCTTCTGTCGCCGGAGATCACGAAGAAGAACGATCAGCGGCGGCGACGTACTTGCCCGAGCGCGACGGCGGCGGCGGAGAGGAGTCGCGGATCTAGGGTTTGGTTGCGGCTCGGTTTCTGTTCCTTTTTCTCCGTAGTTTACTGTTCAAAATACCCATGTATTTATACCCTGTAGATACAGCAAATTTGACCGTTGTGGGACCCACAAAAGAAATCCCCAAATTCCAGTTCAAACTAGTCCAAAAGCAGAATCCGGTCCAGCAGCATTCTGAGAAAACGCCAAGTCAAAATCGGCGAGAATCGCAGGCGATTCTCGACGAATCGGCGAGAATCGCAGACGATTCTCGACGAATCGGCGAGAATCACCAAGTGATTCTCGACGATTCGTCGAGAATCGTTTTGTGATTCTCGTCGAATCACTTACTGATTCTCAACGACTTTTACTGTGTACATGGGCTGTTGGCCACTGGTTCGGCGGGAATTACAAGTGATTCTCGCCGAATCTTACTTGGCACCATTTTGAGATGGCTAGAAGGATGATTCTCGTCGATCGGCGAGAATCACTGAATGATTCTCGTCGAATTTGCCTTGGACGAATTTTCGTCTTCCCCTAGGAGCTCTCCTTGATCCTCCATGCTCCTTGTCTCTTCTTGCATATGAACGGCCCTGTACTTGAAAGTAAGTGCACTCCAATAGAGAGAGTACACATAGGCCAACACACTGATCTGCTCAACGAGGGATTACGTCGTGCAGACCCGTGTATATTGACCTACTGCACCCTGACATTGGTGTGCACTTAGCGTGGAGAAACTGCAAGTACAACTTGAAAAAGTTTATCAAATACATTGTGAATTCATCTTAGCTTGACGGGTGGCTTCCTCAAATCCAGGTAATCGTGGATACAATACCCAACACTGTGTGTCTTCTGTGTGCTGTGGTTTGCTGTGAATGCTGTGTGATTGCTGTGAAATAGTAGATATAAATCTGTGTTAAATACTGATTGCTGCCATAAAAAGTTAAAAAGAATTTGGTCACCTATTCACCCCCCCTAGGTGTTTAGGTACTATATCTTTCAAGTGGTATTAGAGGGAGGTTACTCAAAAAGGGACATACCTGTCTGAGTAGATCCTGTTGGCAGATTCAGTCTAAGTCAATTACAGAATCAAGAAAATCAAGAACCATGGGTTCCACTGAAAATCACAAGGAATTGGGATCCATGAAGCTACCTATATGTAGGAAAGAGATCTTTGGGATCTGGAAGGAAAAGGTAAGGTTGTTTATGGAAGCTTCCGACCCTAGGATTTATATCACAGTAAAGGAAGGGCCATATGTGCCCATGAAGGTGTCAGTATTAGATGCAAATCAGAGAACTCCAAAGGATTTCTCTGAAATGACAAAGGATGAGATTGTTCTAGCCACCATGGACAAAAGGGCTTAGAACATCATAGTGAGTGCCATAGATGATGCAACTTTTCAGAATCTAATACACTGTAAGACAGCCAAAGAGATGTGGGATAGTCTTATTGTGTATATGGAGGGTTCTGAAGAAGTTAGACAAGACAGAAAATCCTTGCTAAATCAAGAATATGAAAGTTTTAGACAAGGTAAAGCTGATAGCATAACTGAGTGCTATAAGAAGTTTTACAGGATAGTGAATGAGCTCATGTCCTATGGCAGAGAGTTCAGTAATTATGAACTCAATGATAAGTTTCTAAGGTCCCTAACAAAAGATTGGGACACCAAGATCTGTGCCATTAGAGAAATGGCAAAGTTGAGAGAAATTCCTCCACCAACACTTTTTGGCAAATTGATGTCTTATGAGATGCAGTTAATGACGAGGAAAGAAGAGGAGAAATCCACAAGAAATGAACACAAGGAAAGGACAGTGGCCTTTAAATCAGAAGCCCCCAGAAATTACAGGAGTAAGTCATCAACTCCACCGCCTAAAGTAGTTGAGACTGAGTCAGAAGATTCAAAAAACACAAAATCTGAAAGTAGTGAAAGTGATGAGGACTTTGCTGCCTTTACAAGACATTTTTAGAAATTCTTAAAGAAGAAACAGTGGAGGACAAGGTCATCTACTTCATAGGGAAAGGAAGACTCTTATCAGAAAAAGAAGTCTTCAAAGAAAGACAGGAAAAAGTCCAAGTCTAGCAAAGCTACACTATCAAAAATTGTGTGATATTGCTGTAATAGACAAGGACATGTCATTGCAGACTGTCCAGAGAAAAGGAAGGAGTCTAGTGACAAGAAAAGGACTCAATACAAGGGCAAGAAGGAGAAGTCTTTTGTTGCCAAAAAGGACAAGAGCATGTCAGATATCTCTTCATCAGAAACTGAGTCAGATGCTGAGGCATATATTGGACTCTTTGCTGAGGAGGAAGAAGAAGAGTTCATGCAGATTATGAATTCTATATATGAACAAGAAGACTGTCAGTGCCAAGGACTAATGACATTGACAGAAAGTGACAAAATCCTGGAGCAGCCAGGACCTAGTAAGGTACAAAGTTCAACTTTATGTTCAGTTTCTTGTGCCAGTACAGAATCAGATTCATCCTCATCAAATGATGAGAGTGCATCTGAGTTTGAAGAAGATATTCATCAGTTGATAGATGAATATAGAGTTCTGTTGCAAGCTTATAAGAAGAGCAAGTCCCTAGCCAAAAGTCAGGCAAAGGAAATTGCTATTCTCAAAGCTGCTGCAACTGATTTTGAGAAGTTGTTTGATCAAAAACTTAATGAGATAGCCAGATTGAAGCACATAACTGTGATTAAAATGGGAACTATATCATTTAAGAATGATCAAATCAAGAGTCTGGAGATTAATCTTCAGAAGGAGAAAGACTTAGTTGCTAGGTTTTCTAAACCAAAGTCTGTTTTACCCATAATTGATGAATTTGTTCATCACAGAGGTAAAGCTGGACTGAGATTTACAAGACCTGCAAGGACTATTCAGTCCAAGTCTATGTCCAAGGGCAAAGCCCCAACTCTCAACAAAGACAGTACCTAAGCAAATGTACAATAAGTTTGAGTGTTGGTGCTGTGGCAAGGTAGGCCACTATGCAATGGACTGTTGGCACAATGCTAGTGCCAAAGTGAGTAGCAAACTGCCTATTGGAAAACCAGTAGGTAGCCTTGTTAGGATGCAAACTAACAAGTACCAAGGACCCAAGAATTCTTTGGGTTCTAAGGTTCACTAATCTGTTTTGCAGGTGAGTCCAAGTGGCCATGCTCCAATATGGTACTTGGACAGTGGATGTTCCAGACATATGACTGGAACAAGGGATTTACTAAAGGACTACACACCAATAAAGGATGGTCCAAAAGTCACCTTTGGTGGTTCTGAAAAAGGAATCATCAAAGGGTTTGATAACATTTCTAGTAACTTAGTTACCATTACTCAAGTGGCTTATATTAAAGGTTTGAAACATAACCTAATTAGTATAAGTCAATTAAGTGATGTAGGATATGACATCTCATTTGTTAAGGATGGTTGTCATATCAAGAGGTCAAATGATCAAGAGATCATTTTGACTGGCTATAGAAAAAGAAATGTCTACTGCTTAGACATTATGTGTGAGACTAATGGTTCTCAAGTGTGTCTTGTAGCTGATGAGAAAGTCTCTCATTGTGTCAAATGGCACAAGAGGCTAGCCCATCATAATTACAAGACAATTGGCAAACTCTTCAGTAAAGAGTTAATGAGGAATGGTCCTCAAGTTAAGTGTATTAAAGATGGTATTTGCTCAGCTTGTCAAAAGGGCAAGCAGACTAGATCCACCTTTAGAAGCATAGAAAACAAAGATGTTGTGAGGTGTTTATACCTCTTGCATATGGATCTCTTTGGTCCAATGCCAGTTCACAGCCTAGGTAGGAAGGTCTATACCTTTGTAGTTGTAGATGACTACTCAAGGTTTTCCTGGGTGTTCTTTCTTAGACAGAAATCTGAAACACTCAATGTCTTCTATAGCTTTGTTAGACAAATTCAGAATGAACTTAATAGTATAGTGGTCAAAATAAGAAGTGACCATGGTACAGAGTTTCAGTCTGATAACATGACAAAACTATGTGAAGAATTTGGGATATTTCAAGAGTTTTCTTCACCAAGAACACCTCAGCAAAATGACATTGCTGAGAGGAAGAATAGAACCTTGATTGAGGCTGGTAGGATCCTATTAAGTGATACATCACTACCAGAATACTTCTGGGCTGAAGCAGTCAATACTGCATGCCATGTTATTAATAGGGCTACCATAACTAAAAGTCTCAACAAGACCCCCTATGAGGTTGTGAAAGGCAGGAAACCAAACCTATCCTACTTCAGGATCTTTGGTTGTAAGTGCTTTATACTTAACAATGGAAAGTCTTACTTGACTAAGTTTGCTGCCAAGTCCCAAGAGGGAATTTTTGTTGGGTACAGCAACAACAGTAAGGCTTATAGAGTCTACAACTTGTCAACTCAAGTTGTAGAAGAAACTGTACATGTAGTATTTGATGAAACTAGACTTATTAACAATGAGTTGTCTAGTAGTGTATACAGCCCCACAGGTTTAACAAAGAAGATGGACAAGCTTACTATAGAAGAAGTACCTACTGCAAGACAGCAAGTAGAAGACAGTGGCTGTTGTCCAGGGGGAGAACTACATGTACCAATTGCTGATGAAGTTTAAGGAGTACATCATGATGAATATGTTGAAGAAGCTCAACCTGAAGTCAGGATGCCTCCAGCCAATAGGCATCTAAGAGATCATCCAGCTGAGCAAATCATTGGTGATCCTAGACAAGGGGTACTAACAAGGAGCAGAAACCTGAATGCAGCAATCTACTCCAGTTTCCTATCCCAAGTTGAACCTAAGAAGTTTGAAGAAGCCATCAAAGACCCTCTTTGGATTGAGGCAATGCAAGAAGAACTCAATCAGTTCAAGAGGTGTAAGGTCTGGGAGCTTATTCCTAAACCAAAAAACCACAATATAATTGGAACCAAGTGGATCTATAGGAACAAGATGGATGAACAAGGAGTCATCATTAAGAACAAAGCAAGACTGGTTGCTAAAGGATATAGGCAGGAAGAAGGTATTGATTTTGATCAAACCTTTGCTCCAGTAGCCAGACTGGAAGCCATAAGAATGTTCCTGGCCTATGCAACCTATCAAGGATTCAAAGTTTACCAAATGGATGTCAAGTCAGCATTTCTGAATGGTAATCTTAAAGAGGAAGTCTATGTGGAACAGCCCTCAGGTTTTGTTGATTCAACTCTACCTAATCATGTCTATAGACTTAGGAAAGTATTATATGGGTTAAAGCAAGCCCCTAGGGCTTGGTATGAAAACCTGTCTAGTTTCTTCATTGAGAATAAGTTCACAAAGGAGAAAATAGACAAGACTCTATTCCTTAGGGAATCTAGAGGCAAAGTTATACTAGTACAAATATATGTAGATGACATAATATTTGGGTCTACTGAAAGTAGCCTTTGCAAAAAGTTTGCAAAACTGATGCAAGGTCAATTTGAGATGAGTAGTATGAGTGAGCTAAAGTTCTTCTTGGGTCTCCAAGTAAGACAGACTGAGAATGGATTATCCATCTGCCAGTCCAAGTTCACCCTAGAACTCATAAGAAAGTATGGTATGGATTCATCCAGCACCATGAAGACTCCTATGGGGTCAAGTATGTCTCTTAGCAAGGATGATGCAGGGAAGCCTGTAGATGAAACCTTGTATAGAGGGATAGTTGGCTCCCTATTATACTTGACTGCAAGTAGACCAGATATCATGTATGCTACATGTGTCTGTGCAAGGTATCAAGCCTGCCCTAAAGAGTCTCATTTGACAGCAGTCAAAAGGATATTGAGATATCTAAAGGGCACTCCTTATCTAGGCCTCTGGTACCCTAGGAATGGGGATTTTGATCTAACAGGTTATTCAGATGCAGACTTTGCAGGATGCAAAGAAGACAGAAAAAGCACAACTGGAACCTGTCAATTCCTAGGTGGAAGACTGATTTCTTGGAGTAGCAAAAAGCAAACAAGTGTGGCTATCTCCACTGCAGAATCAGAGTATGTGGCTGCAGGAAGTTGCTGTGCTCAACTTCTGTGGATACAACATCAGCGTGAGGACTATGGATTTCAGGTAAGTAGAACTTCACTCTTCTGTGATTCTACAAGTGCTATTTCAATTGCACATAATCCTGTTTCCCATAGTAGAACTAAACATATTGAGATAAAATATCATTTTCTTAGGGAGCATGTAGAGAAAGAAGATATTTTTCTGGAATATGTTAAAACTGATAATCAACTAGCTGATATGTATACTAAGCCCCTAGAAGAAGCTAAGTTCAATAGGTTTAAAATTGAACTAGAAATGATAAACTTAGAGTAAGTTTATAGAATTGGAAATGGCTAAGTAAAAAGGTGTCGACACACAGAGATCTATGTGTCGACACAGAATAGTGGTGTCGACACTTCAGGAAAAAGGTGTCGACACATCTAGGAAGTTGGTGTCGACACTTCAGAATATTAGTGTCGACACATAACAAGTTATTGTCGACACAACCAAGGTAGTGTCGACACATGGTGTTTACTCAGAATTATCTAAGTAAAGTCTCGACTATGTGTCGAGTTAAGTGGTGTCGACACATAAACAAGTGTCGACGCATATAATCTGTTGACTAAACTTGTGTCGACACGTAAGTGTCGAGACATTACAAGTCAGTGTAGAAACTTATTGACAGTGTCGACACAATTTAAGTTAGCTGCCCGCCTTTTCATCTTCAAAATTAGAAAGGTATAAATAGGGTTTTGCCTTAGTCTGTCGACACGCTTTCAAAAGTTTCGAGACCAAAACTTGTGTGTCGACACCTCTCTTCTCTCCAGTCAAATTCATCAAACCCTAATGGCGCCAAAGCTTGAGGAGAACGTCAACGAAGGCTACGAGCTGGTGCGCAATGCTTTTGATGATGCAGATCAAGAGATCAAGGCTGTAGTAACCCTAGTTGCCGACTCAGGGTTAAAATATCTTGTTTCAGAGCCAACAAAAATTTGGAAGAAGGAAGTCTTGGAATTCCTTAATGGAGCTAAGGTAGACGACACTGAATTGAAGATCAAGTCCAGGATCCATGGTGAAAAGGTGAAGGTGTCACCAAAAAGTATGAGAAAAGTCCTTCAGTTGCCAAGAACTAAGGAAGAAGAAGAGATTACAGCTTCCAGGACCAGAGATGCATTGACATGGTGTGGTCTGGATTCTAAGATGAAGATTGGTTCAGTTTTCAATAGAAAAGGAATGAACAGTCAGGGGAAATTCCTGTCTGAAATTGTTGGGAAAGTGATATTGAGCAAGCCAGGAGGGCATGACAGAGTGTCTGCCCATATGTTCAGCATTATGACCAGAATAATCTTCAATCTGAAAACTGACTGGTCTATAGTAGTTTTTGAAAAGATTAAAGAAAGCCTAAAGAAGCCCAATCTGGGTAGAATTTTAAGTCTATACCTTGCTGGTGTTATACCAGAAGTTATGGGTCAGACTGCAGGCACTAAAATAAATCATATGAGGAAAATGGATATGAGAATATTCTCCAGATGGGACAGGGTGTTGACTAAGGAGATGCCAACCCCTGAGAAGATCACTTCTGAAAAGGAAACCCCACTCAAGAAGAAGAAGAAGTCTGCCCCAGTGGCTCAGGATCCATCCACCAGCTCTGAAAGTGAAGAGCAAGTTGTCTTCACACCTGATGAGCATGAAAAAGAGACTGTTGAGAAGTCTACTGCTCAACAAGAAGTTGCTGAAATCCAGGGGGATCTACCTCAAGCTAGCCCCATACACAAGGATCACATCCAGGGGGAGCCACTAGTTGTGGAAGAATCCACTCCTCTTGAAAGTGAGCAAGCTACAACCACAATTCTAGAGGTAATTACTGAGCTTAATGCTTTGGTTTTTCCTATAGAAGATACTGATTTGTCTGATGTTTATCAGGAACCACAGACTGATAGTCAAGTCCCAGATGTTGTCATGGAAGACACATCTGCTGCAGCTCAGTTTGTATCTGATCCAGTGGTAGATGAGCCCAGAATTTCTCCAGCTCATTCTCCACAAGAGTATACCATGGAAGATTTATTTCTAAATCTGGATCAAGCAGATTTTGACAAGGAAACTGCTGCTGCTGAGGGGGAGAATGCTCCAGTTGAGGGGGAGCAAGTGCCAATTGTTGAAGAGCCTGCAAGGACAGAACCTGAAAAGCCCCAAGCTGTTGAAGAGCTACCTAAGGAGAGGGTAGAGATAGCTAGCTCCTCAGCTTATGAAGATGAGGAGGCTACAATGGCTAAGAAAAGAAAGTTTCAAGTTTTCAGGAGAAGAAGCCAGAGTTACAAAAAGGCCTTACAAACTGTTGCTCCACAGCCTATATCACAGCCAGCTCCAACTGTTGATTATAGTGCACTGATGGTTGCAATGCAAATTAAACTGGATGAGCACAGGCAGGCAATTGAGAAGTATGTGGATGAAGGGCAGAAATCATTGCAATTTGATCTGGCCCAGGATATCAAGTCAATAAGATCTGAGATGAATCTTAATAAGAAGGAGATGACAGACTGCTTTCACAAGGGAGGAAATGCAGTAGTCTATCTTGCTACACATCAGGAAAAGATTAAGGCTCAAGTAGATGACATAGCACAGAAGCAGGGGTATGTTCTAGAGAACCAAATAAGAATGAATGATAATTTGACACAATCTCACAATGCTATTGTCACAGAAATGAAGAACATTGCTGCTGTCCTGACAACTTCTACTGCTACTGCTATGACAGCTTTTGATAAAGCACTGCAAGAGAGCTTAACTGATATTAAAACTGCTATTCAAGACTCTCAGAAGCTGATCTCTGAAAAACTCCAAAGGTTAAGACCTTTCTACAGGGATGGAGTCAATTATCTCAATGCCCAAATCAGATTTCAAAAAGATGACTTAAGGGATCACATAGAAAGAGAAGTCATAAAGGGGGAGAGGGTCTTAGTCAAAGCTGGCTCTGACCATGCAAAATGGGTTTCTAATTCCATCAGAGCCACTCTTGGTTATCCTCCTCTTTGTGATGATGATAATGTAGCAGAATCTGGAATTAACCCTGCCTATCTTGGAGGTGAGCAACCAGAAGTAGCTCAAGTGATCTATCCTCCACCAGATTTTGACATAATCCATGCTGACATACAGTCCATGTATAGCCCACCTGGGGGTAAGGACAATGTTATACTAGAGAAAGTTGTTCAGCCTGTCTCTGAAGCTTTACAGGAAGCTCTCTTGAAGGAGCAAGCTGAAGAAAAAACCAGATTGTCAAAGAAGAGGTTCAGGGAGCAAGCTGAACAAAGACCTGACTTTGAGCAGTGGAGCCCCACCTCTAGGAACATTATTTTGACTGCCTGGAAAGCTGCAAAAGATAATGTGCATGATAGGAACAAGTGGTTTTCTGAGGCTGAATGGAGAAAGCATGAGATAAGGTAGGAGGCTATAGTCCAATACATGAGAAAGGCCAAGATGGGAAAGCTACCTCCTACTGCTCAGGAGCCTAGCAAGTACTTTCCCAAGCCTTATCATTATTTTGAAAGGCAAAAGATTAAGGCTGAGGAACTTAAGAAGAAAGATCTGAAAGGCAAGAAGCCTACTGATGCTGAAGTTGCTGAAGCTCCTGTTCAAGCCAAAGTACAAGCTGGAAAAGGAATAGTGATCAAGGAGCCTGAACAGAAATAGAATTAGAATTTTCTTAAAGTTTACTATGTAATCTTTTTGATGTAAAACATTCTGTAAACTTTTGAAAATGAATATGACAGATATTAGAACAATGTGTTATATGTTAAATCTATTTCATATTTGTTCTGTGATGATGTCTATGTATACATGTTTAATTGATACATGTTTATGATTGCCCTGCTATATATAATCCTGCTTTACATCATTTTGTAATTTTATTATGAATGTTGTATATCATTGACTAAGGGTTATGACTTCTCCAAATAGGGGGAGATTGTTGGGTACATTGGTCTAAATGTACCTGATTTGAAGAAGCCTCACCCAACTCAATGGTATACATCAAAATGTATTTGATGTGTTTTGAGTTTACTTGTGCAGGCTAAGTATTTGCAGGAAAGAAGAAAAAGTTTCTAAGTCCATGTGTCGACACCCAGAGGGAAAGTGTCGACACTTAAGAAGACTTGTGTCGACACCCAGGCAAGCAGTGTCGACACTTGGAGTATTTGTGTCGACACCAGGGATGCTGAGTCGACACCAGACAGAAAGTGTCAACACAAGGAGCTGTGTCGACACTCAATGAAGAAGAGTGCAGTGAAGCTGTGTCGACACTTAGCAGTTGTGTCGACACCCAGTGAAATTGTGTCTACACCAGAAAGTGTCGACACTTGAAGATGTGTCGACACTCAGCAAAAGTCAGCAGAGACTAAGTACAAGTGTCGACACTCAGAACAATGTGTCGACACACAACAGAAGAGTCAACACTTGAAGAAAGTGTCGACACAAGAACAATGTGTCGACACTTAGCAGAAGAGTCAACACTTGAAGAAAGTGTCGACACAAGAAAGAATGTGTCGACACTTAGCTGAAGACTCAAAACTTGAAGAAAGTGTCGACACAAGGAGCTGTGTCGACACTTAGCAAAGAACAGCAAAGTTCAACAAAATATTCTAAGTACAAGTGTCGACACTAAGGAGTTGTGTCGACACTCAGCCAGAGTCTCGACAGAAGAAGAATGTGTCGACACCCAGAGCAATGTGTCGACACTCAGCAAGTATCAACACTAAAGACATGTGTCGACACCAAGAAGCAGTGTCGACACTTAACAGATTCAACACATGGAAATGTGTCGACACAAAGGAGTAGTGTCGACACTTACAAGAATTCAGCAAAATACTGAAGTACAAGTACTTGTGTCGACACTCAATTTTAGTGTCGACACATGAAGAAGAAGTAGTGTCGAGATATAAAATCTACAACACAAGGAGTTGTGTCGACACCTTGTAGGCTAGTGTCGACACTTAGACAACATGTGTCAACACTTGGTCTATAAGTGTCGACACTTAAAGACAGATAGTCTCGACACTTCTAGACAGTTACAGAATTTTCAAGAACTGACTGGATGACTTGACAGCTGCCATTCCAGCCGGTCTACTGCACCTGTCAGAGTTGTCAGAATTCAGTTATGAACCGGACCAGCCGGTTACCATGAAGAAGGCCTATAAATAGGCTTATACAGTCTACAGAAACTGTTGTTGAAGAGATAAATTTAACACAAGTACAAGAGATCAATATTCAAAGAAGATCTTGCTATTCCTTGAAGAATCAAGTGCAGATCTAAGAAGTTGGAGAGAGAGAGCTTCATCCAAGAAATCAGCCGTTGGAACCAGGCTGAGAAGAAGGGTTCAGATTCACTCTGAATCTTAAGTAGCAGAGATCAAGGATCAACTGCAGAAGGAGTCAATCTTATTGAGTTCTACTTTCAAGAAGCTTTGAAGAAAACTAAGTCAGATTGATTTCAGCTGAGTTCTTCCAAGAACTCATCAAGAAACTCACAACTCCCCTCTCTTGTCTCTGGGTTGCTGAGTTAACAATTTTTGTATTCATTTTATCTTGTAGGATCCTTTGGATCTGAGTCTTGTAAGCCTGCAATTATAAAGGCTGAGTGTAGGGCTTGAGAGCCCGAGTGTAGGAGATTGAAATCTCTGAGTGTAGGCCTTGGTGGCTGAGTGTAGGCCTTGGTGGCTGAGTGTAGGCCTTTGTGGCTGAGTGTAGGCCTTGGTGGCTGAGTGTAGGCCTTTGTGGCTGAGTGTAGGCTTTGTGAAGAAGCTGAGTTGTAGGGCCTTGGGCCTGAGGTGTAGGAACCAGTTTGGGTTCTGAGATAGTGGAGGAGTTTGGCCGAATCTAGTACACTGCTAGATAGGCGAAGGGGGAAAGTGGATGTACCCAAACCTTGGGGAACCACTATAAAACTGTGTGTCTTTTGTGTGCTGTGGTTTGCTGTGAATGCTGTGTGATTGCTGTGAAATAGTAGATATAAATCTGTGTTAAATACTGATTGCTGCCATAAAAAGTTAAAAAGAATTTGGTCACCTATTCACCCCCCCTCTAGGTGTTTAGGTACTATATCTTTCACACAAACATGGCCAAACCGGGCCAACCAGAACCCAACAGTCCAGGAAAGGAGAAACTAAGCATACCCCCACTGTGATGATCCACAAAAAGAAGGGGCCTCCCGGTTGGGTGGTATGCTAACCACAACCAACACTCATACCCCCAACATCACTGATGAGTACGATTTATATAGAGTTTTTCGGACTCATCTGGGCTAGTTTTCACGCGTTTGCACTTCACTTTTAGTTCTATATCGTTCATATTTCATCTTGTCTATATTTCCATAGGAAGTGCACACTTTGGACCGTGGTTGTGTATTTTTGTACTTTTATTATTTGTACTCCTTATTGTGCTCGTTTGGAATGTCTGCACATATCAGTGCTGGGTTTAGGGGTCGTGTGCGTTCCGGGGACGTTTGGAAGCAGGAATACTGCGCACGATCATCAGATATAGTGTGCACGACCACTGGTTGTGCGCCGATGATCGTGCGCAATGTACCCTGATTTCCAGAATCTTCCGGGGGTAATCGCACAACCACTGGACATAGTGCGCACGACCACCAGTCGTGCGCCACTGATCATGTGCATTGATTCCTCTTTTTTGGAGTCCTGTCTGGGGTAATCGCACTACCATTGGACATAGTGCGCACGACCACCAGTCGTGCGCCACTGCTCGTGCGTGTTATCCCAGTTCATCTTTATAATCTATCATGCCAGTGTGCACGATCACTGGACATAGTGCGCACAACCACTGGTCGTGCACCCGTGATCGTGCGCATTGTTATTTCTGTTTTCTATAAATATCCAGGTTCCGCTCTAATTCGGAGATAGCTCATTTTTCCTCCGCCATTTTCGTCTCCGAGGAGGGATTCCACCATCCCCCTTCAATCTCTACCCTAGGGAGGTGCTCCGGGCAAACTTTCACAGCCAAATCCAAGCCGGAGCTTCCTCTCAGCCTCCTCCATCTCTCTTGGGCTCATTTCAAGCTTCAACGCCATAGCCATCAAGCAAAAGGAAGCTTGCAACTTTCGTCCGCTATCGTGACACAAAGAAGACGGGCCATTGGAAGGTGGTGACAGCCCTTCTCTACCCCGGATGCAGTTGAGGACCGAGCTTGGACGCGGATTGACAACCCGACGATTCCAACCGTGAATCCTCAGCAAGACTTCGGATTTGGTCGATCTATTGCCTTGTTCTTCCTTTATTGTTATTTATGTGTTGTTGTAAACTTTATTTATAGATGATGTGCGCTTAGTTGTAAAACGCTTATATTAAATCATGTCTTTGTGATTTGTATTTTTGTTATATTTGCTTGAGGTGCGCCATATTCCATCCACCACCATCCACCCTTGCAGCACTAGAAATTGCTAGTTGCGTGCGTAGCGAAGAGGTGCATTCGAACCTCATTCCGTCGTTCTAACCACCTCGTCTGCAAGCCTACTCGTTCATCCGCCCAGTGATTTGGTGCATAGCGGCCCGACTAGTCTTCCATCCCGCCTGGCGAAGCATCGCATAGTGGCGTTGCATATGAGTAGTTGTTAGCCTTTTATTTTCTTTTTCTGAAAATATCAAAACCCCCCTTAGTTAACTCCAACCTAAGGACTTCAATTACAAGACCTCGAAATTAACTCCACCTTACTGTGTTCCTTGAGAGATCAATACTTGGGAAAACTCGCCCATTTTAAATTACTTGTGTGACCGGTTCACTGTCGTGATCTTTAGCATCAAGTTTTTGGCGTCGTTGTCGGGGAACATAGTCGTGTGAGTTTCTAGAGAGGGTGATGTGAGATTGCTTTCCTTTTCCTTTGTAAATCGCTTTTGTTTTGTTCTATTTTTGTTTTACCTGCCTTTTGTGTTTAGGCAATTGTAGTAATATATTGTTGGATTTAGTAATTTGCACAATTTATTTTGAATCTGCTATTTCAACACCATATGAGGATATTTGTATGCCCAATGTAGTTGGTGTGGAAAGCCTTCCCACGCTAGTCATGAATGCCCTACGAGAGATATTGAGCATAAGCCTCAGCGCACAATGCATGAGATGTTGTATTCGTACAGCCCTTCAAACACTGTGCCCCGAGCTTATGGTCAATTGTCCTCGCCACATACACCGTTCTCTTATTCCTCTCCGGCCCCACAAGGACCTCAGAGTAATGGGAGAAAGTGTTTGTATTGTCGTAGAACAGATCATGTCCTGAAGTATTGTGCCGAGTCCCTCCGTGTTATGGAAGAGGATGATGAGCCGGACATCCGGATCATCCCGACTCCTACCCTCGGTGGCACACCTTCATCATCTGGTTATGTGTCCCTATCACCTTCATTTGTTGAAGGGAATGATGTGGACACAATCACCAGATGTGTGGCTGATCTAGGCTTCGACGTGGCTGAGCCCATCTCTCTTGTGCATACATCTCCAATCGTGGAGCCGATTCTTTGTGAGGAACCTGCGCTTGACTTTTATCCAAGCAAAGTTCTTCCGCCTTTTGTGCATTCTACTTCAGTAGTCTCTGACGACATTTTCGACGATGCAACACAAGTTAAGGCTTGTGATGCATGGATTGTTTCCACTCCAATGGAGGAGGACAACCTTCCTGGTGTCGAGGATTCTCCCTCGATACCAAAGGAGGAAGTCCAAGTCTTGGTGGAGGCCTCTATGGATCCGGCCGAGCCTTGTAGCATTGTCGACATTGCTGACGATATTTTTCTACCTCAGCCTTTGGGGAGTGAAACCGAGATCACTCCCCCGATTATTTCTTTATGTTCTTCGTCTCTTTTATTTCTTGACCCCCTTGCTTATCTGAGCCTGTGTAGGTTGAATCTCCACGGGTAAGTTGGGTTGACGTTGAGCCTTGCGCTCAGGCTATCGACGAGTGCATCCTCTTGGGTGAGGAGGTTCCTACCCCCTTCACAGTGGAAGCCCCTGCTGACACCTTCGCCCCCATTGAACTTGTGGTGGACGAAACCTTGCTAGGCAAGGATTTGTTTTGTGGTGAGATGACTGTAAAATAAGAGAGGCCTGCAAATAAAACGGAGCTATTTTAGGTCGCATCATTCAGGCACAGGATCGTGTACGATCGCGCAAATAACCATCAGCGAATGGAAGAAGATAACACAGTACGACGAAACCTGAGCTCCCAAAGCGTACACCATGGTTGCAGAAACAGTCAGGCTACTATGCCGGAGATCTTCTACCGGATTTCTTTACCGAAGGAACCCTTGTAAGAGAGATCAGCGTAGAAGACAGTTAAGGGCAGAGGACTTCGGCAGACTATACCGAAGCTTTTTCCGGCCAGCGGGGCTGAGCTCCGGCCGCCTCTGTTCCTCGCAGCTCTAGGTGTACGAATATGCGCTGGATGTATGATTTTAGGCTGGTTAGTAATCATTAATAGTTAATATTAAGGGCACTAATATCATTATATATGGAGCTAGGGTTATTTTCGGGAACTCATATTTTGGCTGTACAATCGATGAATCCAAGAAAACTTTTTAATGTTGTTTTTGCTCCATTTGGAGGTAAGATGACGGTCGTAAACGCATGAGTTAAAGAGTCATTCGTTAAAGATCACCTAACAAATATCATTCGTTTGAACATAAAAGCGGATGAAATTTCTTAGATGAACGTTAACAAATGACAATTTAACCCTGTGTTCATGGCCATCACTATCGTGCCAAACAGAGCCTTTGGTTACCATCTTTCCCCATTTTTTGCCATATTTTTTTGGGTGTTCCTCGCATCTTACACTACATGCGAGTGTAAATAAGGCCTCTTTTATGCGTGCCCCGCTTTCCATTCAATTTTTTAAAGGGGCGAGTGAGCTCTCTCCTCTCCCCCTCAAGGACGATTCAAATGCTCTAGTTTCCGGAAACATTCTAGCAAGTCGGAAATCTGTGCTGATGAGTTGTTAGAGGCCGCTCAAACTAGAAGCCTAAGCTAAAGAATATCTGTAGCTGGAACCTCCAACCTTCCCCCTCATTCGCTCATCTTTATCTCCCGCTGAAACAAACTCTACCTATGGGATTCCTGTGACTCGAACTCTTTCCTTCCTTCCCGCAAAAGGAAGCTTATTAGAAGGAGTTGTTGGTCACAAGAAAAAGTAAGAGCGGTTAAACTTGATTAGAAACTCCTTCAAAGTAAACCAAGAAAATATTGACAGAAAATCTCCAAGCCAGCAATGTTGAGGAGCCGATTGATTTTGTAGGCATATTGATATAATTCAATTTTGTGTTCTATCGGGCGTTATATCGAGTTTGTTAGTTATTATACTTATATAAATTTGATAGGTATTGGTCCTATTTGTTAACGGACATCGTATTTTTTTATGACGGACCGAATTTGTAAAATAACAGACAGTTTCTAAGCTAAAAAAACTACGGTATTTATTATTTGCTTAAATTTTTACTGGTTAGTAATGGATGTATGATTTTAGACTGGCTAGTAATCATTAATAGTCAATATTAAGGGCACTAATGTCATTATATATGGAGTTATGGTTATTTTTGGGAACTCATGTGTTGGCAGTAAAATCGATGAATCCAAGAAAACTTTTTAATGTTATTTATGGCTCCGTTTGACACGGTGGTGGCAGTCATAAACGCACGAGTTAAAACGTCATTCATTAAAGATCACCTAACAAACATCATCTGTTTGAACATAAAAGTGGATGAAATTCCTTAGATGGGAATTAACAAATGAAAATTTAACCCCCGGGTTCATGACCATCACCATCGTGCCAAACGGAGCCTTTGGCTGCCATCTTTCCCAAGTTTTTTTGCCGGATTTATTTGGGTGTTCCTCGCATCTTACACTGCATGTGTGCGTAAATAAGGCCTAGTTTATGCATGCCCCCACTTTCCGTTCAATTTTTTGAAGGAGTGAGTGAGCTCTCCCCTCTCCCTCTCAGGGATGATTCAAATGTCCTAGCTCCCGAAAACCTTCTAGAAGGTCGAAAATCTGTGCCGATGAGTTGTTAGTGGCCGCTCCAACAGGAAGTCTAAGCTAAAGAATATCTGCAGCTGGAACCTCCAACCTTTCATCTTTATCTCCCCCTGAAAGAAACTCTACCCGTGGGATTTATGCGGCTCAAATTCTTTCATTCCTCCCCGCGAAAGGAAGCTTATCAGAAGGAGTTGTTGGTCACAAGAAAAAGTAAGAGCGGTTAAACTTGATCAAAAACTCCCGCAGGAACACCTTCACAGTAAACCATGCTAATATTGAAAGAAAATCTGCAAACCGGTAATGTTGAGGAGCCGATTGATTCCGTAAGCATGTTGATATCATTCAATTCTGTGTTCTATCTGGTGTTCTATCGAGTATGTTAGTTATTGTAGTTATATGAATTTGATAGGTATTGTCGAATTTTTTAACGGGCGTCATATTTTTTATATAACCGTCCGAATTTGTAAAATAACGGACGAATTCTAAGCTAAAAGAACAACTGTATTTATTATTTGCTTAAATTTTGACTACTTAAAGGCCCAAATGTTTTCTAGCTAAATTAACGTAGTAGTAAGTTCAAAATTTATTTGACTGTGACTGACCAGCAATTACACCATTTTTTTCATTACAGACAAGCAAGGAAGCTATTGTTTTTCTTATTGTTCTTTTTGATGAACATACATATGAAAAGTACTTTGAATATGCATTTAATAGTGGTTTCGGTGTATGAAAGCAATATATTTATTATTGGACTCATATAATAAGAATCATTAACATAAGAGAATATTCATGTACAAAAGCATTGCATAATATTTGCAAGTTGACCACTGATGAGCAAAAGAAGCATCACAAATTTGATTCTCGCACCAAGTGTTTAGCATGCATACACTTCACTTTCGACCATAATTTTTATGGACCAAGATCATGCAATGGCAGCAACTATTGAAAAGTGTTTACCATCACTCATCATCGTTTGTGTCAATGACACATTTAAAAAACATCTTCTAAGGTATCAACTTTCAATCAAGATAAGAAAATTAGAGGATCATTTTTAATTATATGCGCCATTATGATGGTGAAATAGAAATTGAGGCATGTTGGAAAGAGATGATAAGTCAGTGTAACTTGCATGAGAATCGATGGTTGAATAATCTTTATCAGATTAGAATGAAGCGGTTCATCATATTTAATTAGGAAAAATTGGATCCTGGCAAATTATCTAACCAACAGAGTGAATCTAATAATGGCATACATGAATGCTCAGAAGTCACAAGTTCACTTATTGAATACTTTATTGAAATGAAAAAATAATTTTAGGTCGGTGTAGAAATGAACATGATAAGGAATTCAAATGTAAGTAAGAGAGTATTACACGTAAATTCAAAAACTGTTTATTACTTAAGCAAGTTCCTAAAGTCTATACAAGAAAAATATATAAATTCTTTCAGCAAAATTTTATTAAAGGCATAGTAGGTTTGATGGCTGCTAAAGATACAAGGTACACACCTGACCATGATTTATACATCACACGATATTATGATGGATTCTATGTTGGTAAGCAATGAATTATGAGTTTAGGTATAAAGAATGCTAATGTGGAGTGTTCTTGTAGGGGCTTTCAAACAAAAGGCCTGCTATTCAAACATATTTTCCAAGTGTGCAATATTAGGAATGAGAAGCATATTCAATAGAGATACATACTAAAGCAATTCATCTTGTTATCTAAGAAGGGGATCTATCTATGCTTGTCACAACCCGCATTTTCACCACAATGACAAAATATCAGAGTAAGGGAAAATGTGCATCATGATGCCACGTCAGCAGGGGATAACTGCAGACGCTCAGGCAACACCCCGACTCAATACTAAAAATACGATTTAAATATTTTATTGAAAAAGTTTATTTAAGTAAGGTAATTGGCCGTATCCCTCGGCTTAGTGGCTCACGAGTCCACCAGAAGGAAAGTAATTAAACACAGTGGAAAATACTATAGTAAACAGGTTAGACATCCTACATGAGTCTAGCATCCAAAAAAAAAAACTCAAGGCATGCATTACCCTAAATTTATAGTAATAATATCGAAGTAGTTTGTACGGTATTTAAATATAGTGACTTAGAGTTTTAAAACAAGATGTGCATGATATAGTAATATTAGTTGGTTTTATAGTTGAAAATACCTATAGACATCCTAGCATAAATCCTTCCCAGAGAGCAAGAAATACTAACAGAAAAGTAGACACTAGCAACTAGCCAAATATCCAAGAACGACAATAAACAATCAGTGGCGTCAAATACCTGACACGAACCCACTAAAAGTTCTCAAGTCTTAAGCATACTATAAAAGAACAAAAGCTACCTCGCAACCTCGAGGCACCCTCAGCAAACCCAGCAACAAAACTACTCAGCCGCACCACCGGCTATAGCCCTGAACCTGAAGGAGGGTGTACCAAACCCAACCAAAGGAGGAAGAATGCAAAAAAAAGCAACAATTAGCCAAATAGAATATATAGAGAAGGTTAGCCATTATAATAACCTCTAAATTTAAGAAAAGAATACACCAAGTGCGAAGGTGAACAAGTCTGGGCATAACCAGCAAAATTTAGCAAAGCTGTGACATAAACCACAAGAAAACAACTAATCATAATACGGCTTGGAAGAGGGTGGATCATCAACACATGGTATGACTGCGTTGTAGGCCGGAGAGGGCGACGACATCAAGCGCCCTAAGCCCAACTCTGGATCCTCAACGTCTCACAATCGGTACTGTGGTCCACAAACATGGCCAAACCTGGCCAACCAGAACCCAACAGTCCAGGAAAGGAGAAACTAAGCATACCCCCACTGTGATCATCCATAGAAAGAAGGGGCCTCCCGGTTGGGTGGTGTGCTAACCACAACCAACACTCATACCCCCAACATCACTGATGAGTCCGATTTATATAGAGTTTTTCGGACTTATCTGAGCTAGTTTTCACGCGTTTGCACTGTTGGAGTTACCATGGTGATCTAGAAGTAGTCAAACATGTAATCTCACTGCCAACGCGATATGAGCCTGCAGGGTCGCACATAAGAGATGTGGAGAAGTTGGATGATTGACTGTGTTGGTAAAGGTTACCAATCACCAACCTAAATGGGGTTATGGGCAAAGTGTTGCCTTAAAGGATCGTCGGGTTGGGAAAATGTTGCCTTGAAGGATTGGTAAGAATAGTCGACCGAAGGTCGACGAGTATCGTCGACCGCGGGTCGACTATCGTCGACCGCAAGGTCGACGATCGTCGACCACAGATCGATGATTATCGTCAACCCACGTTCGACGTGAATCGTCGAGTATTGTACTCTGATTCTCGCCGACTGATTCTCGCCGATCCTAGGTGATTCTCGCCGATCCTAGGTGATTCTCGCCGATTGATTCTCACCGAATCTGCTAGGTGATTCTCGCTGATTCTGGAACCCTAATTTTCTGGGTGGTCTGCGGATTGTGATATTCCTAAATCTGTTTATGCCTTTGGTATAAATTGATACTTAGGGTTTTCGGGAATGATCTGAGCTCATATCTGATCGAACCGGATGCGTGTTCCGTCGTTCTTCGTTCGTTCCGCCGATCCCGAATCCCGCCGACGGAAGGGTTCCGCCGCCGTGCTCGCTCCGTCGACCTCCTCCTCTCCGGCGATTGTCGCTGGTGTTGCTATCCATGGCGCGGACCTAGCAGTCCGTGGAAAAGCAAGGTGTGGTCATTCTCCTTCCCGATTATCCGTGCGACGGAAAAGTCGGTGTTCTCCCGCTCGTGTGGATTTCTGCAGAGACGTGGATATCATTCCACGTAGAACTCGCCACCAGCAAGAACACGAAGCTTGGAGCATCTCCGTTGAGTTGTGACTCAACGCCACCGAGGTAATTTTTGCCTAGTTGTATGTTAACTTCTTAATTCAACTACCATGGCCCGATCCCATCTCTTTTGGGTTTTTCTTGATGTTTTTATTCTTCCGCTGTGTGCACAAGTGTTGTGCCATCCTCATACAGAACCCAACAGTGGTATCAGAGCCAGATTTCGGCCATGATTGTTATATTGGATGTTTTGTTATTCCAGTGCGTGTAAACCTAGGGATTTAGAAATGTTCTAAATGTCTAGATTTAGTCTTGGTACCCCTCCAAGAACGTCTGGGATTTCATGGAAATTTCTAATTGTTAGAAATTATAGTCTCCTTAGCAGTAACCATCCCTCGAGTTTGTTTTGGATTTTGAATCCAGCATAGAGAGATGAGCTTGTCTACTTCTTTAAGTTGAGTTGTCTTTGCTTTTGTCCAATGCATGTAAATATGAGGATTTGGAAGTTTCCGGATGTTCAGATTTAGCCCTTCCTTCTATCAAATGTTGATGGTGTCAGGTTGTGCACATAAGGGATGCATGCGGTTTTAGAAAAATTGTTTTTCTTTGGATGTGCACATTGATCAAATGTTGATCATGGTTAACTGTTAACCTATAATTAAAATCCCTTCATCAAATATTAAGTGTTCGGATGTCTTCCGATGGATGACACTCTTCCTGCCTCGATCGATGAAGTGTGGGCTTGCCAAAGCAAGGTGCATTAATCTATCTTGGTAAGGGTGCAAGCTGATAATTGTGATATCCCACTGTCGACATCGGGTCCAGCTTAACTAGGTGACCTCAAAGGTTGAGTGCCTAGAGGCATAGGGTTGGCATGCACCATATGATGGATGCGAGTAAGGAGTTATTCACCAACCATACAAGAATTGCATGAGGTTGCAATTGGCAAGCGTTGCCTACCTAAATAACCGCATCGTGAGAGGAAAGACAAAGCTGACTCATTGTGTTGGTGAAATACGGATCTTGTCCACTAAGAGAGTAGCTCGCATGAACTCTCCGAATTGTTAGTGAGGGCTATCATTTCGAATAAAATAGTGGGAGTGTTTTAATTGAAGTCCAAATTAAAATAAATTGTATTTGAAATTTTGGTACTGGTTTTATTCTGCATAAATTCTTGTAGAATTCCATGGCAAGTGTTTCACACTTCACGTTGTCTCTGAGAGCCATCCTTGAGAAGGATAAGCTCAGTGGGACTAATTACATGGACTGGTACAGGAACCTGAGAATTGTTCTCAGGCAAGAGCGAAAGCTTTATATCTTGGAAGAAGAAGCCCCCGAGGTGCCGACCGGTAACTCTTCCCGTGCTGAGAAGGATGCTTAAAAGAAGTATACTGATGATGCTTTAGATGTCGAATGCCTTATGCTTGCCACTATGAACTCTGAGCTTCAGAAGCAACATGAGAATATGGGGTGCAAGGAGATTGACGAGCATCTCAAGAAAATGTTTCAAGGGCAGGCTCGTCAAGAGAGGTTCGACGTCACAAAAGCGTTGTTTCAGTGCAAGATGGGAGTTCGAGACTCGGTAGGGACTCACATACTCAAGATGATTGGGTATATAGAGAACCTTGAAAGGCTGGGTTTTCCTCTTGGTCAAGAGTTGGCCACAGATCTGATCCTGCAATCGTTGCCGAACAGTTATGAGCAGTTCGTCTTGAACTACAACATGAATGAAATAGACATGACACTGCCCGAACTCCTAGGCATGTTGAGAACTACCAAAATCAATATGAAGAAGGCCAAGCCAGCCAGCCCCATACTGATGGTGCATAAGGGCAAGGCCAAGGGCTCTAAGAAGATGAAGGTGGGACCTAAGTCATATCTTGAGCCTAAGTCTTCTGCACTGTTGAAAAAGAAAAGCACGGTGAAGGAAGGGAAATGCCACCACTGTGGCAAGGCTGGTCATTGGAGGAGGAACTGTCCTTCGTACATTGAAGGTCTGCAGAAAATGAAGGGAGGTATGACTTCCGCTTCAAATGTTCATGTTATAGAGATAAACCTTTCTGCTCCTTCATCTTGGGTATTGGATACCAGATGTGGTTCTCACATTTGTACAAATGTGCAGGAACTGGGAAGGAGAAGATTGCTAAGTAAAGGGGAGGTGGACCTCCGCGTCGGCAATGGAGCAAGAGTTGCTACTGTAGCCGTAGGGGTTTACCGTCTTTCTTTGCCCAGTGGGCTTGTAATAGAACTAGATAATTGTTATTTTGTTACGGCCATAACTAGAAACATTATATCTATTTCATGTTTGGACATGATTGGATTTTCTTTTATAATTAAGAACAACTGTTGTTCTATATTTAAGAATGATGTTTGTTATGTTGTAGCCCAATTGTTTAATGGTCTTTATGTTTTGAACTTAGACCATCTGATCTGTAATGTAGAAAATAATAAAAGACTAAGAACAAATGACTCGAACCCTACATTTCTCTGGCATTGTCGTTTGGGCCATATCAACGAGAAGAGCATATCCAAGCTCCATAGAGATGGACTTTTGGACTCATTTGATTATGAATCATTTGAGCGATGCGAATCTTGTTTGTTAGGCAAGATGACTAAAACTCCTTTCACTGGTTATACTGAGAGGGCTGAGGATCTCTTGGGTGTTGTACATAGTGATGTATGCGGACCCATGAGTTCCATGGCTAGAGGTGGGTATTTCTACTTTGTTACATTTACCGATGATTTCAGTAGATACGGATATATATATCTTATGAAGTGCAAATTCGAGACCTTTGAAAAGTTCAAAGAGTTCAAGAATGAAGTAGAAAACCAGTTGGGTAAAAGGGTTAAAGCACTCCGATCTGATCGAGGTGGCGAATACCTGAGTCATGAGTTCCGTGATCATCTGAAAGAGTGTGGTATTGTATCACAGCTCACTCCACCTAGAACACCCACAACATAATGGTGTGTCTGAGAGGAGAAATCGTACTCTGTTAGACATGGTACGTTCGATGATGAGTCATGCAGACTTGCCTGTTTCCTTTTGGGGTTTTGCTTTAGAGACTGCTGCAATGACATTGAATCGCGCTCCAACGAAAACGGTTCTGAAGACACCATATAAGATATGGACTGGGAAGCGTCCTAGTATGTCGTTCATTAAAATTTGGGGCTGTGAGGCATACGTGAGATGTCAAATGCCTGACAAGCTGGAACCCAAATCGGATAAATGTTATCTGGTGGGATATCCTAAGGAAACGAAAGGGTATTACTTTTACCTACCGTCTGAGGGCATAGTGTTTGTCGCAAGGACTAGTGTCTTCTTGGAGAAAGAATTCTTATGAAGAAAGACTGAAAAGGTAGAGCTTGAAGAAGTTCAAGAACCACATGTAGTGAATGAACCGGAATTGGATTCTGAGACAGGACTACAAGATGTTGTAGCTAGAGAACCTGCTCAAGGAACACAAGTCCTACGTAGATCTGGTAGACCGAGGTTTGAGCCTGAGAGATATGGATTTCTCGTGTCTCGAATAGGTAATGTGTTGCTTATGGATCATGATGATGAACCAGCAAACTACTAAGAGGCTATGAATGGACCGGACTCCGACAAATGGCTTGAGGCTATGAAATCCGAAATGGACTCCATGTATGCAAACCAAGTTTGGAACTTGGTGGAACCACCTGAAGGGGTACGACCCATAGGGTGCAAGTGGGTCATCAAGAAGAAGACCGACATGGATGGGAATGTACAGACATTCAAAGGGCGACTGGTGGCTAAGGGTTTCAAGCAAATTCATGGTATTGACTATGATGAGACCTTTTCCCCTGTTGCCATGGTAAAGTCCATAAGGATATTGCTTGCTGTTGCTGCGTATTATGACTACGAGATATGGTAGATGGATGTCAAAATGTCTTTCCTTAATGGAAACCTCCTTGAGGAAGTGTATATGACACAACCCGAGGGTTTTGTATCCCCAGATGAAGCCACTAAAATATGCAAGCTGAATAAGTCCATCTATGGACTGAAACAGGTCTCCGAAGTTGGAATCCTTATTTTGATGAGAAAATCAAAGAGTTTGGTTTCATCAAGAATGAAGATGAGCCTTGTGTTTACAAGAGAATCAGTGGGAGCATTGTTGTCTTCCTGATATTGTATGTAGATGACATACTGTTGATTGGGAATGACATTCCTACCCTGAAAGTTGTTAAGAACAACCTAGGGAACTGCTTTTCAATGAAGGATTTGGGTGAAGCGACTTACATACTCGGTATTATGATCTATAGAGATAGATCGAAGAAGTTGCTGGGTTTGACACAGAGTACGTACATCGAAAAGGTGTTGAAGCGGTTCAATATGCTTGAGTCCAAGAAAGGATTTTTGCACATGTCTCATGGTGTGAATCTCTCTAAGGACCAGTGTCCAAAGTCTTGTGAAGATAAGGACCGCATGAAGTTGATTCCATATGCTTCGGCAATTGGATCAATCATGTACACGATGTTATGTACTCGACCCGACGTCTCCTTTGCTTTGAGCATGACTAGCAGGTATCAGTTAGACCCCGGTGAGTGTCACTGGATTGCAGTCAAGAATGTCCTGAAGTACTTGAGAAGGACTAAGGATGTGTTCTTGGTGTATGGTGGAGAGGAAGAGCTCGTTGTAAGTGGTTACACGGATGCTAGCTTCCAAACTGATAGAGACGACTCCAAGTCTCAGTCAGGTTTTGTGTTTTACCTGAATGGAGGAGCTGTGAGCTGGAAGAGTTCCAAGCAAGAGACAGTTGCTGATTCTACAACAGAGGCCGAGTATATCGCCGCAGCTAATGCGGCGAAGGAGGCTGTATGGATTAGGAAATTCATCGACGAGCTTGATGTAGTTCCTAGCATTGTTGGTCCCGTAGTTCTCTACTGTGATAACAATGGTGCAATTGCATAATCTAAGGAACCTAGATCCCATCAGCGCTCCAAGCACATACTTCGGCAGTTTCATCTTATTCGTGAGATTGTCGAACGAGGAGATGTGAACATTTGCAGAGTGCCGACTGAGGAGAATATTACGGATCCACTGACAAAGCCTCTCGCGCAGAGAAAGCATGATGGTCATACTAGATCGATGTGTATACGATACCTAAATGATCAACTCTAGTGAGAATCTTGTGGATTGCATGTAAACATGTATTTTGTTGGCCATTTGTTCATATGATGAACAGTGTACCTAGTTTTTCTCTTACAATTAATGGCAAGTTCTTTTATTATGAGTTTTTCTATATGATAGTTAAATGTTAACATAATAGATACCCTTAGAATGTCCGCTTCCATGGGACATCAAGTACGTGACTTGAATGTGAGAGCCTATGATTTATTTGAAGCTTCATTCTTAAAATGTCCCGGGTCGAGTATCATCATAGAAGCTAAGGGCGATGATGGTACATGAAGGCTAGCACGTGCGTTGACTGATGACCGGTTCTCACAGGTCATGATATTGTGATATCAAGTCATCACGTGGGTACTTGTTAGTGAACAAGTTGTACTGGACAGACCCAACCTGAGGCTACTCTGTGGATTGTCATCCAATCGTGTCACGAGTAGGTCTCAATTGACAATGGTGTTGTGGTCCTTTGACCTGAAGTCACAGCATTCATCAAATGAGGAAGAGCGTGCTTTGATGCCATCTAAAGTCTTCCTTGAGAAAGGTTGATGATAAGGGTGGTTGTTGGGCATGTTACGAATCATTTGGGTGTTTGTGTGTGAGCAGATATGGGATTTGTCCTCCTGTATGACAGGAGTTGCATCCATGGGCCCCTTGATGGAACTGGACTGAGAAATGCATGTCCATGCTTGGATGAGTCAATATGTGATATTGGACTCACCATTCTTTGGAAGTCCGTCCTGGATCAAGAAACTTGGATTGAGCTATTACGAGGGTGACACGGTCCATGCCTCTAGTTCTTTTCGGATGTAAGAGACAAAGGGACAAAGACAACGCTGATACATTGGTCATAAAGGCTTATGAGTTATAAACTCTTATTGCTTGGGGAGCAATGATGCATTGCTAGATGCCGCTCATTGTTTGTGAGGTTTTTGGTTTGATACTTTCAAGATCAAGTGGGAGACTGTTGGAGTTACCATGGTGATCTAGAAGTGGTCAAACATGTAATCTCACTGCCAACGCGATATGAGCCTGCAGGGTCGCACATAAGAGATGTGGAGAAGTTGGATGATTGACTGTGTTGGTAAAGGTTACCAATCACCGACCTGAATTGGGTTATGGGCAAAGTGTTGCCTTAAAGGATCGTCGGGTTGGGCAAATGTTGCCTTAAAGGATTGGTAAGAATAGTCGACCGAAGGTCGACGAGTATCGTCGACCGCGGGTCGACTATCGTCGACCACAAGGTCGACGATCGTCGACCACAGATCGATGATTATCGTCAACCCACATTCGACGTGAATCGTCGAGTATTGTACTCTGATTCTCGCTGACTGATTCTCGCCGATCCTAGGTGATTCTCGCCGATTGATTCTCACCGAATCTGCTAGATGATTCTCGCCGATTCTGGAACCCTAATTTTCTGGGTGGTCTGCGGATTGCGATATTCCTAAGTCTGTTTATGCCTTTGGTATAAATAGCTACTTAGGGTTTTCGGGAATGATCTGAGCTCATATCTGATCGAATCGGATGCGTGTTCCGCCGTTCTTCGTTCGTTCCGCGGATCCCGAATCCCGCCGACGGAAGGGTTCCGCCGCCGTGCTCGCTCCGTCGACCTCCTCCTCTCCGGCGATTGTCGCTGGTGTTGCTATCCATGGTGCGGACCTAACAGTCCTTGGAAAAGCAAGGTGTGGTCATTCTCCTTCCCGATTATCCGTGCGACGGAAAAGTCGGTGTTCTCCCGCTCGTGTGGATTTCTACAGAGACGTGGATATCATTCCACGTAGAACTCGCCACCAGCACGAACATGAAGCTTGGAGCATCTCCATTGAGTTGTGACTCAACGCCACCGAGGTAATTTTTGCCTAGTTGTATGTTAACTTCTTGATTCAACTATCATGGCCCGATCCCATCTCTTTTGGGTTTTTCTTGATGTTTTTATTCTTTCGCTGCGTGCACAAGTGTTGTGCCATCCTCATAGAGAACCCAACATGCACTTCACTTTTAGTTCTATATCGTTCATATTTCATCTTGTCTATATTTTCATAGGAAGTGCACACTTTGGCCCGTGGTTGTGTGTTTTTGTACTTTTATTGTTTGTACTCCTTATTGTGCTCGTCTGTAATGTCTGCACATATCAGTGCTGGGTTTAGGGGTCGTGTGCGTGTTTCGGGGATGTTTGGAAGCAGGAATACTGCGCACGATCATCGGATATAGTGCGCACGACCACTGGTGGTGCGCTGATGATCGTGCGCAATGTACCCTGATTTCCAGAATCTTCCTGGGGCAATTGCACGACCACTGTACATAGTGCGCACGACCACCAGTCGTGAGCCACTGATCATGTGCATTGATTCCTCTTTTCCTGGAGTCCTGTCTGGGGTAATCGCACTACGATTGGACATAGTGCGCATGACCACCGGTCGTGCGCCACTGCTCGTGCTTGTTATCCCAGTTCATCTTTGTAATCTGCCATGCCAGTACGCACGATCACTGGACATAGTGCGCATGACCACTGGTCGTGCGCCCGTGATCGTGCGCATTGTTATTTCTATTTTCTATAAATATGCAGGTTCTGCTCTAATTCAGAGATAGCTCATTTTTCCTCCGTCGTTTTCGTCTTCGAGGAGGGATTCCGCCGTCCTCCTTCAATCTCCACCCTAGGGAGGTGCTCCGGGCAAGCTTTCACCACCAAATCCAAGCCGGAGCTTCCTCTCGGCCTCCTCCATCATCTCTTGGGCTCATTTCAAGCTTCAACGCCATAGCCATCAAGCAAAGGGAAGCTTGCAACTTTCGTCCGCTATCGTGACACGAAGAAGACGGGCCATTGGAAGGTGGTGACAGCCCTTCTCTACCCCAGACGCAGTTGAGGACCGAGCTTGGACGCGGATTGACAACCCGACGATTCCAACCGTGAATCCTCAATAAGACTTCGGATTCGGTCGATCACTTGCCTTGTTCTTCCTTTATTGTTATTTATGTGTTGTTGTAAACTTTATTTATAGATGATGTGCGCTTAGTTGTAAAATGCTTTTTTTAATCATGTCTTTGTGATTTGTATTTTTGTTATATTTGCTTGAGGTGCGCCATATTCCATCCACCACCATCCACCCTTGCCGCACTAGAAATTTCGGGTGGCGTGCGTAGCGAAGAGGTGCTTTCGACCCTCATTCCGCCGTTCTAACCACCTCGTCTGCAAACCTACTCGTCCATCCACCCAGCGATTTGGTGCATAACGACCCGACTAGTCTTCCATCCCGCCTGGCGAAGCATCGCATAGCGGCGTTGCATATGAGTAGTTGTTAGCATTTTATTTTCTTTTTCCGCAAATATCAAAACCCCCCTTAGTTAACTCTGACCTAAGGACTTCAATCTCAAGTCCTCCTCGAAATTAACTCCACCTTACTGTGTTCCTTGAGAGATCGATACTTGGAAAAACTCGCCCATTTTATATTACTTGTGCGACCAGTTCACTGCCGTGATCTTTAGCATCAAGTTTTTGGCGCCGTTTCCGGGGAACACAGTCGTGTGAGTTTCTGGAGAGGGAGATGTGAGATTGCTTTCATTTTCCTTTGTAAATTGCTTTTGTTTTGTTCTATTTTAGTTTTGCCTGCCTTTTTTTATTTAGGCAATTGTAGTAATATATTGTTGGATTTAGTAATTTGCACAATTTATTTTGAATCTGATATTTCAACACCATGTGGGGATATTCGTATGCCCAATGTAGTTGGTGTGGAAAGCCTTCCCATGCTAATCATGAATGCCCTACGAGAGATATTGAGCATAAGCCTCAGCGCACAATGCATGAGATGTTGTATTCATACAGCCCTTCAAACATTGTGCCCCGAGCTTATGGTCAATTGTCCTCGCCACATACACCGTTCTCTTATTCCTCTCCGGCCCCACAAGGACCGCAGAGTAATCAGAGAAAGTGTTTGTATTGTCGTAGAACAGATCATGTCTTGAAGGATTGTGCAGAGTGCCTCCGTGTTATGGAAGAGGATGATGAGCCGGACATCCGGATCATCCCGACTCCTACCCTCGGTGGCACACCTTCATCATCTGGTTATGTGTCCCTATCACCTTCATTTGTTGAAGGGAATGATGTGGACACAATCACCAGATGTGTGGCTGATCTAGGCTTCGACGTGGCTGAGGCCATCTCTCTTGTGCATACATCTCCAAGCGTGGAGTCGATTCTTTGTGAGGAACCTGCACTTGACTTTTATCCAAGCAAAGTTCTTCCGCCTTCTGTGCATTCTACTTCAGTCATCTATGATGACATTTTCGACGATGCAACACAAGTTGAGGCTTGTGATGCATGGATTGTTTCCACTCCCTTGGAGGAGGACAACCTTCCTGGTGTCGAGGATTCTCCCTCAATACCAAAGGAGGAAGTCCAAGTCTTGGTGGAGGCCTCTATGGATCCGGCCGAGCCTTGTAGCATTGTCGACATTGCTGACAATATTTTTCTACCTCAGCCTTTGGGGAGTGAAACCGGGATCACTCCCCCGATTATTTCTTTATGTTCTTCGTCTCTTTTATTTCTTGACCCCCCTTCCTTATCCGAGCCTGTGCAGGTTGAATCTCCACGGGTAAGTTGGGTTGACGTTGAGCCTTGCGCTCAGGCTATCGACGAGTGCATTCTCTTGTGTGAGGAGGTTCCTACCTCCTTCACAGTGGAAGCCCCTGCCGTCACCTTTGCCCCTAGCGAACTTGTGGTGGACGAAACCTTGCTAGGCAAGGATTTGTTTTGTGGTGAGATGAGTGAGGACCAGTCCTCCTCCTCATCCTACTTCCTATTTCCTCTGCCTGCGAGGAGCAGGTATGATTATTTAGGTAAAGGGGTAACTGTTTTATCACCGTATCGGTACCCGTTACCGCAACGGATAATGAAACAATTGCCTGTGCATTTTTCTTTTCATAGACTCATTAGCTAGAACTATATAGAATTTAATAAGTCGTGCTGGGATGACAATAATCTCAGTACTTATCTTTCATTTTTTGTGCTTTTATTTTCATGTCTATTTTAGTTTTAGCATTTCTTTTTGTATATTTTTCTTTTATTTTTGCGGAGCTCACCCCTGCAGGTATTCATGGCAAATCGCATTGGCGGGGTTGTGATTCTTCGTATGACGGGCCTGCTTCAGTTTTTCACGCGTCTTTTGGTATGCTCACTAGCTGAGCATTGAGTAACCTCTCCCCTTATTTCTATCTGATTTTAATTTCTATACTGTGTTGCTTAGTTTAAGTCTGGGGAAGAGCCATTATTTGTTACCTATTGCACGCGCACATTTCTTGTGCATACTAGAAGCTTTTATAAATTTATTATGATTAGTTCATTGCATCACACACCACTGCACCCACATGAGCGCGTGCTTAGCTTTTTGCGTGCTGCGAGTTAAACTCGTTTATTTTGTATGATTTGGGAAAATTATGGAGCTGACATAGGATTGTGAGACGGAGTAAAATGTTGACCCTGCTGTACTCCTAGTCGAGTGCTCTCGTCTCGTGTAGAAATTAGAGTAGATTTAATTTTTCTATATGCTTATAGTTTTATATTTTTCTAATTGCGTAAATGCGTTTTATTCTACTCAAAAATTGGTGAATCCGGTGTGAATTCGACGGTAGCTTAGGGATGTGTGTAGACGGCCGTTAGGTTCGTATTGCTCGAGTCGGGAGGATGGATAGTCTTTCTCGTTGGCTAAGAACTTGCCCCAAGCTATTCTTGAAGCATGGGTATAGGTTAGTTCACTCGCATGAGCGTGATGTAGGCCATCATTTTGGCCCGGTTGAGCTTTGTACCATTCCTAACGTCTTATTCTCGCTTGCCCCGTTGTGCCTACCCCTCCTTTTGATTCAGCTCCACCATGATTTCACCAAAGCCTCATAGCCAATCCTAGTCGCACACCCAAGTTGAGCTTTAGAGTTTTACATTTTCATTCTGGGATGTGATGTGGTGATATTACATGTGAATATGTGGATGTGCTCCAAAGTTTTATTTGCTGAAATTGTTAAAATAAGATAGGATTCAAAAAAATATATACAAAAAAAATTTAATTGTGAAAAAGAAAAGTGAAAAGAAGAAAAAGTTTGCTTGAAAATTCTTTTTGAGATGAGATTGTATTTGGAATAGGCGGTACACACACCCATATTTAAAAAATTAAGTCTGGGGGTGTGGTGTACCCGCGTGTATTTTGTTTAGCAGAGGGATTCTTTTTATGATAGCTCATTTGGGTTAGGTGTTTAGCCTTCCTGTTTATCTTTGTTTACCTCACCGAAACCCAAGCCCCATCTCTTCACCTAAATTCCTACTGATTCGTGTGTGAACCAAACCAGTGTCGTGGAGAGAATGCGAAAGGGCAAGTATATGGTCACCGACATTGGTGGATTCCTTTGGAGGTTATCCCAAGCCCCGATCTTTGGTAATGCTCGCCTAGCGATTAATCTACTTTCTCCCTACGCGTGACCGGCTGATTCACCATGATTCCATTTTTGAGTAATAATAAAATGTTGATACGCATTGTGAAAAGTTTAAACTATTTTGTATACTTAGAAATTTCTTCTATTATATTTGTACACGTGCGAGCATGCGACTTTGCATGGTACTCAGTATCGCAATTTCCTTGTTAGCAGAATCATTTTTCCTATCTGCATAGATTTTGTTTGCTCGGGACGCGCAAACAGTTAAGTCTGGGGGTGTGATGAGTCCGATTTATATAGGGTTTTTCGGACTCATCTGGGCTAGTTTTCACGCGTTTGTACTTCACTTTTAGTTCTATATCGTTCATTTTTCATCTTGTCTATATTTCCATAGGAAGTGCACACTTTGGCCTGTGGTTGTGTATTTTTGTACTTTTATTGTTTGTACTCCTTATTGTACTCGTTTGGAATGTCTGCACATATCAGTGCTGGGTTTAGGGGTCGTGTGCGTGTTCCGGGGACATTTGGAAGCAGGAATACTGCGCACGATCATCGGATATAGTACGCACGACCACTGATTGTACGCCGATGATCGTGCGCAATATACCCTGATTTCTAGAATTTGCCTGGGGTAATCGCACGGCCACTGGACATAGTGCGCACGACCACCGGTCGTGCGCCACTGATCGTGTGCATTGATTCCTCTTTTCCTGGAGTCCTGTCTGGGGTAATCGCACAACCATTGGACATAGTGTGCACGACCACCGGTCGTGCACCACTGCTCGTGTGTGTTATTCCAGTTCATCTTTGTAATCTGCTATGCCAGTGCTCATGATCACTGGACATAGTGCGCACGACCACTGGTCATGCGCTCGTGATCGTGCACATTGTTATTTCTATTTTCTATAAATATGCAGGTTCTGCCCTAATTCAGAGATAGCTCATTTTTCCTCCGCCGTTTTCGTCTCTGAGGAGGGATTCCGCCGTCCTTCTTCAATCTCCACCCTAGGGAGGTGCTCGGGGCAAGATTTCACCGCCAAATCCAAGATGGAGCTTCCTCTCAGCCTCCTCCATCATCTCTTGGGCTCATTTCAAGCTTCAACGACATATCCATCAAGCAAAGGGAAGCTTGTAACTTTCGTCCGCTATCGTGACATGAAGAAGACGGGCCATTGGAAGGTGGTGACAACCCTTCTCTACCCCAGACGCAGTTGAGGAACGAGCTTGGACGCGGATTGACAACCCGACGATTCCAACCGTGAATCCTTAGCAAGACTTCGGATTCGGTCGATCTCTTGCCTTGTTCTTCCTTTATTGTTGTTTATGTGTTGTTGTAAACTTTATTTATAGATGATGTGCGCTTAGTTGTAAAATGCTTATATTAAATAATGTCTTTATGATTTGTATTTTCGTTATATTTGCTTGAGGTGCGCCATATTCCATCCACCACCATCCACCCTTGCCGCACTAGCAATTACTAGTGGCGTGCGTAGCGAAGAGGTGCTTTCGACCCTCATTATGCCGTTCTAACCACCTCATCCGCAAGCCTACTCGTCCATCCGCCCAGCGATTCGGTGCATAGCGGCCCGACTAGTCTTCCATCCCGCCTGGCGAAGCATCGCATAGCGGCGTTGCATAGGAGTAGTTGTTAGCCTTTTATTTTCTTTTTCCGCAAATATCAAAACCCCCCTTAGTTAACTCCGACCTAAGGACTTCAATCTCAAGTCCTCCTCAAAATAAACTTCACCTTACTGTGTTCCTTGAGAGATCGACACTTGGGAAACTCGCCCATTTTATATTACTTGTGCGACCGGTTCACTGCCGTGATCTTTAGCATCAAGTTTTTGGCGCCGTTGCCGGGGAATGCAACTATAGAGCGACTCAGGATGATTGAAAATTTTGTTATAAGAGTTATTTATGTCGCTAAAAGTAGTTTTTGGGAGTTGTTTTATTTTAATCCCTTTTCTCTTGTGCTGTTATTCCGTCAGTTGGAATTGTTAGTTTTATTCTCAGAATCTATGCAAAGTAGTTGTATCCTTTATATTTGAAATCTCCACAATGTGGGCCAATTTCAATATCTGTTGCCGTCATTGTGGAGACATCTCTCATGCTGGTGATAGATGACCTCAGAAGTATAGTAGCCAGGAAATTTAGGAGTCTACATATCGTAGACATAAGCCTGTTAGCTACCGACCCGTGATGATTTCCTTTGCTAACAAGTAATAACTCGATGCGGATTCATTCTACACTCTAGTATAAACTATGTAAATGTGCATAAGCTAGATTGAATTAACTTTCAGGAAAGTGCACCTATTAATCATAGTATAGGAGAAACCTACATCTCGTGTCGTATTCCACAGGGCCATTTCAAATACTCGTACTCACCCTCACTCTATTATCGTACCAACAATTAAATTGATTTTTAATCTAAAATTAACCTAACTATGACTATTTGGATAATTAAACATTGGGGAATTCAAGATGATAAAAAGCCGAAAGTTTATGAGCAATTACATGAAATACTCATTCATTAACTCAATTTTACGTAATCATGAAATAATAAGACTATCAAATTTGTTGTAATGTAAAGGGTAAAAACATCTATCGAATTCTCTCTCGAGCAATTCAAGATCTAAACCTAAGTTAGTAAACTTTCTCTCGAACAATTAACAATACTCAAGACTGCATTAGTGGAAACACCCTATCTACTACATACATTCATGAAATCTTATCTCTAAAATACCATGAATCCATTTATTCGTATTCCAAGTATCCAAACAACATATCTCTCGATCATGAAATTTGAATTACAAAAAGATTTAACACCAAAATATGAACATGTAACTATCATTACAAACTTCCAATTTCTCAATCTAGAGATTTGCAATTCATGTAAAACAAACAAACAATTCATAATTAGGAGAAATCTTTTTGGTTGCAAGCCTACATACGAACAAATTACCACAAATTCAATGAAAACAAGGCGATACATGATTAACAAATTGTCCAAATTAAAGTTCATGCAAAATAAAAGATAACTAAAGTTGAATCACCAAGAGATAGCGAAGATTAAAAGGGATTAATGAAAGATTAAATGCATACAAAAATACCTTTCAAATCCTCCTTCTCTTAGATGCTCCACTTCGTGCTCCAGAAGTTCTCCCCCAATGAAAACTGATCCAAAAGTCCCCTCTCATTTTTCTATAGGAATTTTATAGTCTCCTAGCAAACAAAGTCGAACACGGGTACCAACACGGCCGTGTGTCAGGCCGTGTTGACGGTTCTAGAGCAGTTCCCCATGAACAGGCATGTCTGGTAGTGGGTCGTGTCAGATGACATGGGTACTGACACGACCATATTGTTCTTCATGTTCTCCAGACACGGGTTGGTCGGCAGTCGTGTTCAAATTGGACACGGGTAGGCACACGGGCGTGTGCCTACCCCTGTGAGTCTCTATCTCATGCGTCCAATTTCTTCAGTTCCAGGGCACATAGGACACGGGTATTGACATGGACGTGTGTCTACCAGTGTGCGCCAAATTTTTGTCCTATCATCAGCCATGTTGACTCCGTGAACTCCTATGTTTACACCAAGACTTTTAGTTCCATTGGTTGGCATTACCTGCATTAGAAAAATGAAAGAATAAATATATAGCTTAATACAAGAAGTAACCAAAAATCCTAACTGTGCTCTCCTATTCATGATAAGACAATTTCTCAACTAATCTTGCGAAATTACTACACAAAGAGGCAGAAAATAGTGGACATGATTACAATTATGATAGTAAAAAGCCTATCATAATCGCACTCATCAAATACGCACAGACTTAGATGTTTGCTTGTCCCTAAGCAAACTAATTCAAACACTTGGGTTACCAATAAATAATTTTATCTCCGCACACTGGTTGCTATGAATTTAAATGGGACTTTGATGATGTAATCGTATAAAAAATAGTTTAGCAGACGTTTCTAAGTATAAATTTATCTTAAAATTCCTCCAATATATCTTTTAACTATCTTTCACTTTTTCCTAGAAATAAAGGTATAGTCATCTATGACAAATGTGAGGAGAAAATAACAATCTCAATAAAATACGTATTAGTATTTCAAAACTTATAAGTACCCATATTGATGGTCATGAGCTTACCCTTTTTACACCCTCTCCACGACACTAGTTAGACTTAGTGAGGTCGGATCCTTAGGACTTTGTATTATGTTGTTGTACAACCTCGGGCTCGCAAGAAGCTCTCAAGGAGCAAATAGGTCGAGGCAGGCGAATGGGACCAGGGGGCCCACTCGCTAGAGGCGAGATGATTGGCTCTCCAGGGGGCAAGATACCCCACCCAGAGGCGAGAGGGCCTCCAGAGGCGAGAGGGCCGCTAGAGGCGAGAGGGCCTCCAGCAGCGAGAAGACCTCGTAGCAAAGGGCGTAGGCGAGATGGGCAGTGGGGTCCATCTCGCCGACAGGTGCTTCTCCACTCGCCAGGGCGAGAAGAGACCATTTTCATATTTCCATGTCAACAGGGGTTTTTACTCTTCTACCCCGAGTATTTTTACCCTCTTACCCTTGGTGGCCTGCGCATGGCTCCTCAAAACAGCGGAGTTTGGCTGTTGGCAGACCCAGCCAAGGGTACCCCGGTAATTTCAGACCAGTACAGTTTTGTTATTGGCAGTTCAGATTCCGAAATCTATAAATAAGCCCATATGGGTTCTTCAGAAGGGGACTTTTCGACTCCCAGGGAATCATCGGCATTGTCTTCTGAGGAACTCCAAGCCCAGCTTTTGGCTTTGGAGGGGAAGCTCTCAGTGACCTTCCGGGTAAGCGGTGGGACCTCCCTGCTGCGGCTTTGGGCCAGTTTTCTAGTCCTTCACGACCAGTCGGAGGTCGGAGCTTGGGCCAAGTAGGTGTCGGCTACGCCCCTATTTTGCGAACATTTGTCGGAGTCAAATTTTGGCTTCAACAGTTCTGGTGCGGTGAGCGTGGAAGGTAGCTGATACAAGAAAAGTTTGAGTTTGGTCCTATGGTAGGAGGTGAAGGTGATGGATCTGGTTCCGGAGGATCCCCCTCCCAGGTAGAAGAGGCGACGAGGAAGATGCTGGAGGACTTCAGGCGAGAGGTCATGCAGACCATAAGCTTGGCCTTCTCGGCAAGGAGCGAGTGGGCGACACCTCAGGTCCCGATCGAGGTGGTCCCGCTCTTAGGCGAGAATGCCCCTGGTCAGTGCCCGGGGAAGGAGGTCCCGGCATAGGCTGGCAAGAGGGACGTGGCGGCGCGAGAACTCTTCCCAGGCCAGCGCCCCGGGAAGGAGATCCCGGCAGAAGACGGCGAGAAGGAGGCAGCTGTGCGAGAGCTCTTCCCTGGGCATGGTCTCGCGGATCAGGACAGCAAGCCGAGGACACGAGACGTGCCCTCTCGGCAAGCAGCCGGTGAGAGCCCGTTCAGTGAACTCGTCATCTCGGCTCCCGTGCCGGAGGGTTTCCGGGAGCCCGACATGTCCTACTACTCGGGGAAGGATGATCCTGTACAACATGTGCAGCGGTTTGAAGATGTGGTTTCGATAAGGCAGATGACGGATGCGTTTAAGTGTCGACTGTTTGCCATCACCTTGAAGGAGAAGGCACGAGACTGGTTCCACCAGTTACCGACAAGGTCGATCTATTGTTTCGAGGATCTGTGGAGGGGTTTCTTATTGAGGTTTTCAACATCAAAGAAGCGTAAGAAGGAGGCGTAGTGCTTGTTCTCGGTAAGGCAGAGGCAGGATGAGACATTGGGACACTACGTGGATCGGTTTCAGGAGGAGATCCTCCTGGTCCAGGAGGTCCCTGGATATACGCTGATGCTTGCGTTTACCCTAGGACTGAGGCCAGGCTTCTTTAGTATGGAGTTGAAAAGGGTGCCCCCTCTCTTTTGAGGAGCTCATGGAGAGGGAGGCGAAGGAGACAGATTTTGAGAGGGCCAATCCGGCGTTTGCAAGGAAGTTGGACAGGTTGGCGGAAGACGATGTGAAGGAATCTGGAGAAAGAAAGCAAAAGGAGCAGAGGGAGCAGAGGGAGCAGAGAGAAGAGAGAAGGAGAGAGGAACCCCGAGGCCAGGGGCAGCAAGGACAGCATCATCGGGGGGCCCGAGAGCCGAACAACCGGATAGGTTGGAGGCCTCAGGAGGGTCGCCCCCAGGAGTTAGGAGGAGGCTTATAGGGAAGGGATAACTTCCGTGAGCCAAGGAGGTTCGATCAACCGGCATGGAGACAGGGGGTGAGGGATCGTTTTCAACATCAGCAGGAGGCAATGGGGGTCGGTCGAGGAAGAGGAGCTCGCGGATGAGGAAGAAGAGGAAGAGGAGAAGTAAGAAGGGGTGGGGTGGCGTTGCCTTTCTGTGACTTCCATCAGGAGGAAGGTCACGCAACGACCACCTGCCCAGAGTTCTTGGAGATGAGAGAGGCCAGAGGATTGAGGAGGCAGGATCCGCCAGTAAGGATCGTGGAGGTACAACAAGGGGAGATGGAGGATAGGTGCGAGGACCGGGTGGATGTGGGAACCCGGGGAGGAATCGGGGCAATCCATGGAGGGATTGGGATCGAGGCCACCCAAAAGGGGAGCCTCCAGACCATGTTCCGAAGGGGGGTAGCCTCGACCTCCCAAACCCCGCCCCCATAAGAAAAAATTACCTTCTCTTCAGAGGACATGCCGGAGTATGAGGACCCATTTTGCGATGCCTTGGTAATCCAGACGGCGGTGGAGAACTTTACGGTCTCCAAGATCCTAGTAGATAATGGGAGCTAACGTGATCTTCAAGAGGGCCTTCAATGAGATGCAGGTGGAAGCCAAAAGGATTTTGGCCTCGGATGGACCGTTGTTCGGGTTCTCCGGAGAGAGGAAAGAAGTGGAAGTGGGAGTAGGGCTGCACGTAAGGTTGGGGGGCGTGTCACGGAACTGCAGGTTCGTGATCGTGGACGCCCCGAGCAGCTACAGTGCCATCTTTGGGCATCCCCTCATCAGTGCCTTTCACTGCGTCCCCTCCTCTTTTCATCAATGTCTCAAGTTCAACAACGGAGGGGTGCAGGTCAGGGTCAGAGGGGACCCAAAGGTGGCAAGGCAATGCTACGTTACAGCGGTTAACACCATATCTTGGATAGCAGAAGCAGAGGAGTTGGAGAAAGAAATGGCAGCACGTGAAGAAGCTGTCGGGGAAGAGGAGGTGAGCCCAGAGGAAACGAGAGAAGGAACCGAATAGGAAGTCGGGGGAGAGGAGACTGAGAAGCAGCAAGAAGGAGATGTGCAGGAAGCCCAGGGGGGTGTAGAGGTCGAGCAGCAACAAGAGAGCCCGGAGGGGGCCATGTAGATTGAGGAGGAGCAGAGAGGATGAGGTGTGCAGGAGGTCCGAAGGAGCGGGGAGTTGGAGCCACAGGAGGGAAGGCAGGAGGAAGTGGAAGGAGAAGGGGCTGAGGAGGAAGCCCGAAGAGGCGTGGAAATTGAGCTGCAGCAGGACGAGGTGATGGAAGTTGAGGGAGCAGGAGGGGAGGAAGAGCCGGAGCTGGAGGAAGAAGCAAGGGACGGCTGGGAGCAGTCGCGGCTGGAGGTGGCCGAGGAAGTGGTGGAGATGGAGGTCTACACCAGCCAGGGGCAGGTATAAAGGGTGCGGATCAGCGGGGACTTGAGCCCCGAAGACCAGGAGCGGATGCAGGCCTGCATTCAAAGCAACATCGACGTCTCCGCTTGGAGCGCGACAGACATGTCGGGCATCGATGTGGACGTGGCCTGCCACTGCCTGAATCTGGACCCCCGGACGCGCCCCATACGTCAGAAGATGAGGATCATCGCAACAAAGCTGGAGGAGCCAATACGCGAGGAGGACAAGAAGCTCCTGAAGGCGGGCTTCATCTCAGAGATCCAGTATCCAGGCTGGATCTCCAATGTGGTAATGGTGAAAAAGGGAGGTGAAAAAGGGAGAATGTGTACCGACTTTTCTTTATTAAATAAATCATGCCCTAAGGATTGCTACCCACTGCCTCGAATCGACGCGCTGGTTTATTCCGCCGTCGGTTTTTCCATTATGAGTTTTCTGGATGCTTTTTCAGGTTACCATCAGATCCGGATGCACCCTCCTGGCGTCAAGGACGTCTCCTTCATCACAAGGGAAGGGTGCTTTAGCTATAACATGATGCCCTTTGGGTTGAAAAACGCAGGGGCTACCTACCAACGGATGATGGATCGAGTTTTGCAAGGCCAGAGGGGCCGGAACCTAGAAGTCTACGTTGATGATCTCATGGTAAAGATCAAGGGAGTGAACTCACATCTCCAGGATCTGGAGGAGATGATCGCCACCTTGAGGAAGTTCAAAATGAGGTTGAACCCCTTAAAATGTGTTTTCGGGGCAAGTCGTGGGAAGTTCCTTGGGCACCTTTTGACCCCGGCGGGGGTAGAGCCTAACCCAAATAAAGTAAAAGCCATCCTAGAACTAGAATCACCACGAAACGCTAAAGAGGTGCAGCGCTTGACAGGAAAGCTAGCCGGCCTTAGCAGATTCCTCTGCAGATCAGGGGAGAAGTACTCACCTTTCTTTAAAGTACTACGAGGGAACCAGAGGTTCGAGTGGACCGCGGAATGTGAAGAAGCTTTTCAAAAGCTGAAGGAGCAACTCTCCCTGGCTCCTCTGCTTCAAAGCTCAAAGGAGGGGGAGGATCTAACCTTATACCTGGGAGTAGGAGCAGAGGCGGTGAGCTCCGTCCTAGTCAGGGAAGAGGGGAAAAAGCAGCTGCCCATCTATTATGTTAGCAGAATCCTAAAGAAGGCGGAGCTTCGTTACCCTATCCTAGAAAAGCTGGCATACGCCTTGATCGTTTCGGCCAGGAAGCTCCGGCCATATATCGAAGCACATTCGATCAGAGTGGTGACAGACCATCCTCTCCGTAAGATTTTCGAAGAAGTGGAGCACTCAGGTAGGCTGTCCAAGTGGTCTATCGAGTTGAATGAGTTCAACATTTCATTCGTACCAAGGCTCTCCATTAAGGTACAAGTAGTGGCCGACTTCTTGGCAGACTACGTCACAGAAGTCGAGGCCGGGGAGTCGCGGCCACATGAAGCATGGAAGATGATGGTTGACGGGGCCTCGGGAAAGCACTCCATCGGAGTGGGGGTGGTACTGATAAGTCCTCAAGGGGTGACCATAGAACAAGCGGTCGCTTTGCATTTCCCCACAACCAACAACCAAGCGGAATACGAGGCAGTGATAGCCGGCCTTCGCTTGGCAAAGGAGCTCGAGATTAAGGACGTTGAGGTTTTCACAGATTCATTGGTTGTGGCATCTCAGATACGAGGAGAGTTCGAGGCTCAGGAGCCCACCCTTGTGAAATATTTGTCCAAGGTGAGGGCAATCATCGGGGGGTTCCGGACGTTCTCCATCCGGCACGTCCCCAGAGAAGAGAGTGCTGCTGCCGATCGATTGGCTAAGTTCGGACCTCGGGGAGGGGGTACCCTGACTGACTTATTCCATCAGCGATCGAAGAGGGGGAGCTAATGGAGGTGGATCGGCGACCCTCATGGGTGGATCCCTTCATTATCTTCTTCTTGACAGGAACCCTCCCTGAGGGGATCAAGGAGGCAAGAAACTTCCGGCATAAGGCAACTCATTATCTCATGCATGAAGGAGGATTGAACCGAAGGATGCTCTCGGGTCTCCTAGCTCGATGCGTGACGGAGGAGGAGACCAGGCACGTTTTGGAGGAGGTGCACTCTGGGGAATGTGGTAGTCACTCTGGAGGGAGGACGTTGGAAGCAAGGGTGGTCAGACAGTGGTACTTCTGGTCCACCCTGAGGAAGGACGCGGCAGAGTTTGCATGGAAGTGCAGAAAATGCCAGCTCTACGCCCCCCTCCAGCTCTTGCCGGCTCAAAAGCTCCGAAGTATCACAGCACCATGGCCTTTCGCCATCTGGGGAATGGATTTAGTTGGGCCTTTCCCTCCAGCTAGTGGACAAAGAAGATTCCTCCTGGTTATGATAGATTACTTCTCCAAGTGGCTGGAGGTTAAGGCATTAGCAAAGGTGACCTCCCAAGTCATCAGGAACTTTGTCTGGGGGGAGATCATCTGCAGACACGGGTTGCCTCAGGCCATCGTCACGGATAACGGTCCCCAGTTTGCTAGTGAATAGTTCATCAGCTTCTGCACTCAGCTGGGCATCGACCTCAGGTTTGCCTCCGTCCACCACCCCAGGAGCAACAGTCAGGTGGAGGCGGCAAACAAGATTATTGTAAACCTGCTAAAAAAGAAGGTGGAGAATTTGAGAGGAAATTGGGCAGAGCAGCTCCCCTCGGTCCTGTAGGCCTTGAGAACAACCCCGAACACGGCCACCGGCGAGACTCCCTTCAAACTTTCCCATGGATGTGAGGCAGTCCTACCCGTGGAGTTCGAGGTTCGATCCCCACGAGTTTCGGCTGCAGGTGATGGAGACGAGGCATGGAGGATGGAAAATGAAGAAGGCCTCCGCCTCTCACTAGACTTGGCAGAGGAGCTGCGAGACGTGGCAACCATCAGACAAGAAGATATCAAGCGAAGAATGGCAAAGCACTTCAACAGGCATATCAGGATAAAGCAATTCGCGGAGGGAGATCTGGTGCTAAAAAAAGTTGATGCGGCAGGGAGGTCCGCCCCGGTGGGAAAGCTCAATCCAAATTGGGAGGGACCCTATATTGTAGAGAGAGTGTTAAAAGCAGGAGGCTACTACCTCCAGGATGTGGAGGGTAGGACCTTGAGCCACTCCTAGAGTGGGGATGACTTAAAACGCTTCTACCCATGAAAAGGGAGAGCGGTGGATATGTACTCAAAGCATGGTTAATATAATATACTTCTCAAATTATTTCATGTCTATTGTTTATTGTGAAGTCCTAATGACAGGAAGAGGTATCTTCATCGGCACCCCGAGCTCGGCTCGGCCCTAGGTAGACCTGCTGCGCAGGCTCTCATCTAGCTGGCAGGTCCGAAGGCTCGCCTGTGGGGGATAGGTTTTGTTTGAGGTATCTTCATCGGCACCCCGAGCTCGGCTCGGCACCAGGTAGTCCCGCTGCGCAGGCTCTCATCTAGCTGGCAGGTCCGAAGGCTCTCCTGTGGGGGATAGGTTTGGATTGAGGCATCTTCATCAGCACTCCGAGCTCGGCTCGGCCCCAGGTAGACCCGCTGCGCAGGCTCTTATCTAGCTGGCAGGTCCGAAGGCTCGCCTGTGGGGGATAGGTTTGGATTGAGGCATCTTCATCAGCACCCCGAGCTCGGCTCGGCCCCAGGTAGACCCGCTGCGCAGGCTCTCATCTAGCTGGCAGGTCCGAAGGCTCGCCTGTGGGGGATAGGTTTTGTTTGAGGTATCTTCATCGGCACCCCGAGCTCGGCTCGGCCCCAGGTAGACCCGATGCGGAGGCTCTCATCTAGCTGATAGGTCCGAAGGCTCGCCTGTGGGGGATAGGTTTGGATTGAGGTATCTTCATCAGCACCCCGAGCTCGGCTCGGCCCCAGGTAGACCCGCTGCACAGGCTCTCATCTAGCTGGCAGGTTCGAAGGCTCGCCTGTGAGGGATAGGTTTTGTTTGAGGTATCTTCATCGGCACCCCGAGCTCGGCTCGGCCCCAGGTAGACCCGCTGCGCAGGCTCTCATCTAGTTGGCAGGTATGAACGCTCGCCTGTGGGGGATAGGTTTTGTTTGAGGTATCTTCATCGGCACCCCGAGCTTGGCTCGGCTCAGGTAGACCCTCTGCGCAGGCTCTCATCTAGCTGGCAGGTCCGAAGGCTCGCCTGTGGGGGATAGGTTTGGATTGAGGCATCTTCATCAGCACCCCGAGCTTGGCTCGGCCCCAGGTAGACCCGCTGTGCAGGCTCGCATCTAGCTGGCAGGTCCGAAGGCTCGCCCGTGGGGGATAGGTTTGGATTGAGGCATCTTCATCAGCACCCCGAGCTCGGCTCGGCCCCAGGTAGACCCGCTGCGCAGGCTCTCATCTAGCTGGAAGGTCCGAAGGCTCTCCTGTGGGGGGATAGGTTTTGTTTGAGGTATCTTCATCGGCACCCCGAGCTCGGCTCGGCCCCAGGTAGACCCGCTGCGCAGGCTCTCATCTAGTTGACAGGTCTGAAGGCTCGCCTGCGGGGGATAGGTTTGGATTGAGGCATCTTCATCAGCACCCCGAGCTCGGCTCGGCCCCAGGTAGACCCGCTGCGCATGCTCTCATCTAGCTGACAGGTCCGAAGGCTCGCCTGTGGGGGATAGGTTTGGATTGAGGCATCTTCATCAGCACCCCGAGCTCGGCTCGGCCCCAGGTAGACCCGCTGCGCAGCCTCTCATCTAGCTGGTAGGTCCGAAGGCTCGCCTTTGGGGGATAGGTTTTGTTTGAGGTATCTTCATCAGCACCCCAAGCTCAGCTCGGCCCCAGGTAGACCCGCTGCGCAGGCTCTCATCTAGCTGGCAGGTCTGAAGGCTCGCCTGTGGGGGATAGGTTTGGATTGAGGTATCTTCATCGGCATCAAGCTGAGAGGGCAGTAAATTCACTTTGGCAGAATAATGGAAAGTCTCCTTGAAAGCGACATTACATCTTAGCATCTCAGCTTGGTCCTAGGAAACAAAAAAATGAACTAATGTAAAAGGGGGAAGAGTAAGGCGAGTGGCGGCACTCGCCGTAGGCGATCTCGAGGATCGTCTCGCCTTTTGCGAGGGGACACTCGCGAGACAAGGTATCGCACCGTCTCGCGGGTGTAAGAGGATCAAGGAGGCGTCTCGCGTAAGTCAGAGGAAAAGGCAAAACAGAAAAGGCTAGGAGGGGAGACGGAGGGATAGCACCGTCCCGCAGGCCGGAGCAAGCCAAAGATTAACTTCACAAAATAAAGAACAAAAATGAAGACAAGACAAAAATGAGCATTTGCTCGTCACTTGACATATCACAAAAAATATGTATGATTAAAAGTTTTACAACAATGAAAGGTGGAGAGAGTGATTCTAAATCTTGGAAACAACACATCAGTCCTCCTCGCCAGATGAAGAATCACCGCTCTCCTCGCTGTAGAGTTTAGGGACCAAGTCGTGAGCAGTCACGGTCTCGGAATCGTCTTTTACAACCCCCAAGATCCTTCATCATTTGCAGCACCAGCTCTTCCGCACGGACACCAGCATCTCAGCACTGCTCCTCGACTTCCTCATGAGAATAATGAGGCGGAGGCGTCTGGAAGGGCTTGCGGAGAGACGACGAGGCGACATCAGCCTGAAGACGCGCATTCCCAGCTGTCAATACCCGGACCTCTTCCTCCAAAGCCGCCACGCGCGAGCGCAATTGTTCCGCCGTCTCGGCATCCTGCGGGACGACCCAGCAGTTAGACAAGAATGATGGAAAAAGAAAAAGACCAAAGGAAAAAGTCTTACGGCTTACCACGCCGCCTTGGGTCTTCGCGAGGAGGGACTCGGCATCAGATAGCCTTCTCACTAGCCCGGTGGACTTCTCCGCTCCGCCTCCAGATTCTCCTCGCTGGCTTTCCACTTTGAATTGATATAAATGAGGCGGCAAGAGGAGCGGTGTGAGAACTCCAAGGCCCGCATTTGATGGTGGGAAGTTTTCAGCACAAGATCCTTGGTGGACTCGCTTTCAGGCGAAACGGCGTCAAGGCCGCCGTAGAGGCCGTACCCCACGACGAAGGCATGGCTGGTGGGGACCTCTTGCTCCTTCCAAGAAGGAAGGAGAGTAGAGATGGACACGCGGTTGGCGTCCCGCCCCCACAACAGAACTGGGTCGCCGACGGCATCATAAACCACGGGACCCAGGTTGTAATTCATATGGGAGGAGGGGGCGGGACGGCTAGAGGAATCGCCTTCGCGAGAGGAAGTGGCAGCCGCCTGTTCAGGAACAGCAGCTTGCGGGTTGGACGCCATAGCAGGCAGGTTGGAGGCGGCGACCGGTTGATCAGGGAGTACCGTCCCGCGAGTAGGCGAGACGGCCTGGTGATTAGGCGAGAGGGGCGGTGGAGTTTCCCCTATAGAAATGGGGCTCCCTTGGGGAGCTTTCTTCTTTTCCTTAGAGATAACTACGGCCTTTTTCATCTTTTTCTTGGGAGGGCTGGAGCGAGAGGGGGCCGTGTCGCCTGTAGGCCTCTTCGGCGGGATGGGTGCCAAGGACTCTCTTGCCGCCTCTGTCGCTGCGTTGGCGAGATCAAGACCCTTCGCGGGGTGGATGTTGCTCTTGTAAGGAGGGAGGGCTGGAACGATTCGCTCACCTAAAAGCAAGCAAGGGTTATTAAGCGGCGAGACGACAAATAACGAGATGCGAGAACGAAAGAATGAGAATACCTTCACCAGGGAGCACTGGGGGAAGCGAGTCGAGACCTCGCCGCAAGAAGTTGACCTCGAAGTTCTTGCCAACTAGGTACTCGCACAGCAGCTTCTCTGGGCCACTGACTTATGGGGTGGCGTAGAAGCTCTTTGGCGGAGACACCGGCGCGAGAGGGATGCCGCCGAAATCAGCGCGGTCTCCCCGGATGAAGACAAATCGAGTGAGCCAGTGGTGGTTCTTATTGGGCGTCTCGCACACTTTAAGCCCCTGCCCAGTAAAGTACGAGACGCCATCGGCGTTGGCATGGTAGATAAAGAGCTTGAGGAAGGCCGTCAAGCTGAATTCGATGCGCTCCCGGCGCATATAGCAGGCGAAAGCGATCAACACCGAGATGACGTTAGGGTTGAACTGCGCCGAGACGACACCAAAATATTTGAAGACCTGTTTTACCTCAGGCCAAAGGGGCAGCCGCAACCCCGCCTCAAAATGCGAGACGAGGAAGGCGAGTTCTCCTGGGTAGTAGGTATTGATGCACTCGCCGACTTTGGGGGGACGCGACTCGACACCATCCCCCAGGTACCCGTGGGCAAACCTATGATAGTCTTCTTGAGGGAGCCGGCCAAGCGGGAAGTCGTGGTCTGTGAACCTCTTCCCGCAGCAGCTGTGCCCCTCACCTTCCTCAACCTTCTTCTTACCCATCTTCTTCGGCGAGACGGTCTTCGGCGAGACAAAGGAAAAGAAGAAGTTGGCGAGAGAACCAAGAGAAGGGCGAGAGGGGCCGGCGAGACGAAAGAATCAGAGAGCCAAGAGCTTGGGTAGCAGCGGGAGAGAAGAGTGCGGTATCTATCGGACCCCGGGCCAGGCATATTTATAAACCAATACAGAGCAATGATTGATGGGCGGGAAAAAATATAAGGGGAGGGGAAGAGTCAGCGTTCGTTTCTCTCTCCTCAATCTCGATCGGCATGACCCATCACAATCAAAGAAGAATATATATAATATAATCAAAAAGAATATAAATTAGAAAGGGAATAAAAAACCAGCAGAAAAAATATTTATTCAGAGATCATCCCGTGTACGTCGGGCAGCCGGTTTTTTCATGATTAGGCGAGACGACGTTACAAGACTGCTATCATTACAACATTCAAAAATAGAAGATAAGAAGCGGCGAGACGGACGTCCTTCAATACGAGCGCCATTCCCAGCGGCCCCCACGAGCTCCCGCACAGAGAGGTCTGCTCCGCGAGTGGAATGCACTAATAGATTCAAGACTGCGACGCGCGAGACGGAGCTGCATATTAGTCTCGCTAATGATGGCTTCAGGGTTGGTGCCATCAACATCCAGCTCGGCATTAGCTTCGGAGGATAGGCGAGCACATTCGTTCTCCAGCAATTCAATGCGCCTCTCCGCGGCCTGCTTATCCTGCGCCAAGGAGTAGATGATGCGCATGTGCTTCCGAAAAAGCTCAGCTGTCTTGCGCTTCATCTCCGCTGGATTCGAAGGGTCACCCAGATAGTCTTCAATCCCACCTACAGGAGGAGGCGAGACGGAGAGTCGCTTTGGCTGCTCCTCAACAGGCGAGTTGGCCCGAGAATCTGTGCAAGGGGTGCAGAGGCAGGGTGGAAGAGGCACTCGCAGAAGGGTGTGAGAATAGTGAAGGGGATGTAAAAGGGCGAGGGAAGGGCTCTTACCAGGAAGGAGAGAGGTCTCGGCGGCCGGGGAGGGGTCGTCCCTCCTCTCGCTGGGAGTAGTGGGGGGAGTAGAAGAGGGCTGCGAGTCGTACTCCTCGCGGTGGACGGCAGAACCATCTCGCGGGCTCTCCGGGCGCCGCGAAACCACAAGGACTCCCTGAAAATACACTAGTCGGCAGAAGAGAGCACACGATTGCAGAGATGACAGTGGCAAAAGCAAGTACCCACCTCTTTCTCCTTGGAAGACGCGTGAGGAGTGGGGACGGTTTCCGAGGCGGCGCGAGACAGATCTCCTGCGGCAGGCGACGGACCACCAGCCTTCATCCTTTTTAGGCGAGACGACGGGGGGAGAGGGCGAACTAAGGAAGAGGTAAAAGAGGCCACGTTGGCCTTGTGCTTTTCTCGCACCAATGCGAGACGTTCACGGAAGCTCTGGCTGTGCGTCATGACGGAAGATTCAAGATAGGGAAGAAGAATATGCAAAGCAGGACGCCCGGTGTGCGGAGCAGGAATCATATATTTATAGGCCCCGGTGGGGGCCTCAAAAGATTCCTCATAAATACGTTTTTTAATGCGCCTTAAATAACGAGCCTCGGTTGGACATTCTTTTCGAGCTTAGAATAATCTCAAAAAGAGCGGGGATTGTGTACAACCTCGGGCTCGCAAGAAGCTCTCAAGGATAAAATAGGTCGAGGTAGGCGAATGGGACCAGGGGGCCCACTCGCAAGAGGTGAGATGATTGGCTCTCCAGTGGGCAAGATACCCCACCCAGAGGCGAGAGGGCCTCCAGAGGCGAGAGGGCCGCCAGAGGCGAGAGGGCCTCCAGCGGTGAGAAGACCTCGTAGCAAAGGGCGCAGGCGAGATGGGCAGTGAGGTCCATCTCGCCGACAGGTGCTTCTGCACTCGCCAGGGCGAGAAGAGACCATTTTCATATTTCCATGTCAACAGGGGTTTTTACTCTTCTACCCCGGGTATTTTTACCCTCTTACCCTTGGTGGCCTGCGCATAGCTCCTCAGAACAGTGGAGTTTGGCTGTTGGCAGACCCAGCCAGGGGTACCCCGGTAATTTCAGACCAGTACAGTTTTGTTATTGGCAGTTCAGATTCCGAAATCTATAAATAAGCCCATAGGGGTTCTTCAGAAGGGGACTTTTCGACTCCCAGGGAATCATCGGCATTGTCTTCTGAGGAACTCCAAGCCCAGCTTTTGGCTTTGGAGGGGAAGCTCTCAGTGACCTTCCGAGTAAGGGGTGGGACCTCCTTGCTGCGGCTTTGGGCCAGTTTTCTAGTCCTTCACGACCAGTCGGAGGTCAGAGCTTGGGCCAAGTAGGTGTCGGCTACACCCCTATTTTGCGAATATTTGTCGGAGTCAAATTTTGGCTTCAACAGTTGTAGCCTTTTTGGATTAGGATAGAAGATTATAGGTGAGCTAATCAAAGATAGATTTAATGGATTTTGTTTTCTTTTCTTTCACACCTAAATCTCGATTGAGCCTTTTGTTGGAAAATACCTTAACATACGTTAGTATTATAAAAACACCCCCAGACTTTGCAATTAGTATACTTCCCACATTTTTGAAGGATACTCTAAATATTTATTCTTCTTAACCAAGAGGCCATAGTATGGATCATTCCGAGTGGGTGCAAGTATACACACACTCAGGCCACGTATCACTATGTTTTTTTTTTCTCTTCTTTTTTTTGGTTCATAGTAGGGATCATTCCGAGTGGGTGCAAGTATACACGCACTCAGGCAACATATCACTACGAACAAACTCATTCCATGAAGAGCTCAATGATAGGTGTGCTAATAGGTAAGGATTTGGCCTTGGTGACTTTTAATGGTAGAGTTTCAAAAGGATAGGGATTAAGTCCAAATTGGGTGTGCAAGAGTATAATATTTAAGGTTTTGGGTTTGCAAGGCTCAAGCTATCCAAAAGGAGGCCTAAGGCTCCATTTGGGAGGACTTATTTTCACCGGTCAAGCGGTTACAACCGCATGAACCGGACCTTAATTTAGGTCCGGTTCATGCAGTCGTAACCGCTTGACCGGTGAAAATAAGTTCCCCCAAACGCAGCCTAAGTCATTTCCGCCCTCACTAGTTAACTTATGCAACAGTTTTGAGGATTGCTAGAGGGTAAGTGCTAGACATCAATAGAGAGTATCTTTCATTTTAATTCCCTAATACCAAATTATAGAAATGTTACACTCATCGACTCATATTACTATAGATAATTATATTTTCTAAAATATAGTGATTGATAGTTAATAATATAGAGGATTAATCTTAACAGTAAATTATAAAGAGAAAATTAAGCTAATGTGTTTCTATACTTAATTACGAATCAACAAAGTTGAAACCTCTATGAGTCTACATTAATTCATTTTAATCAGCGTGCGAAGTTAAATTAAATAGTGATAATCCCAACTGAATGAATAGCGAGAGCTTAAAAGAGTAACAAAAGTCAATGAAATTTTTTTTAGGGGGTTTAACTAACGTGAGTGTTATGATAGCAAAATTATTATTAATTGTAACCATGTCCATCACAACAATTATAAAATGGAAGAAAGAACTTCCACCCCCAGACTAAGAATTTGCAATGTCCTCATTGCAATGTAAAGTGCTGAAAAAGTAATTTCACTAAGAATAATAAAAAAAACTGTTATCATCAAAATAGAAGAGTACATGAAGGAACCAGGAGCTGACATGAAATCTTATATAATATCTAAAATACACTAATAGAAATAAAGAAATACTACAATGCACAGATACATGTCAAAAGTAAGGCGGCTGGTCGGTCTGGTCGGCTGGGAAGTGTGGCTGGCCAGGAGCTGCCGGCTCTCTAGGGGCGATCCCCAAGTGGTCCCTGATCTGAATGAGGAGGTCTTTTGTTCGCGTCTGTGCCGCCTCAATATGCTGTAAGCGCGACGAGAGCTCGGTGCCAAAAAATGCTAAAACTCCTGCGAATACCGCGAACGAGGTGGAGGGGGAGCAGTATAAGACTCTCCCTGATCATAAGTGGAATGGGCTGGAGGCACCAGAGGCACATCGAGGTCAGGATCCACCTCGTCATCAGTGTCGTCCTGCGCGTGCAGTCCACGCCTCGCAATAGAATATGTGATGCCTCCCCGGCCCTGACGGGAGGTGACGAGGCGGAGGGATCGAAGGCTGGCCATCGTGATGGGCACGGTCTTCGCAACCACTGTCATCGGGGGGAGGGCTGATAAGATGCCCATGTTCTTCACCAGGCGAGTGATGTAGGGTGCTACACAAATAGACCCTATGCGGGGGGTATCGGCCTGGTGGACGATGAACTGGGCGAGTAGGAAGCCTAGGTGGAGAGGATAATGAGATGACATGCTATAGAGGTACATCAAGTTCTGCTGACTGACAACGCCGGAGCTTTTGCCCCGGCCGCTCAAAGTATGGCTCAGGAGGTGGTGAATGTAATGGAGGGCGGGGGAATATAACTGGGACGCCTTTGACCTCTTGGCCTCATATGGACTAAGGTCAAAGGCGAGTCGAGCCCAAATACCGCCAGCAAGATCGCGAGAGGGGAGGTTGAAATGAAGGTCGGAGTAAGCGACACTAAAGAGGAAAGTCGCCTCATACACCCCTAGGTATTGTGTGAACTGGAGCAGGATAAGTGTGTAAAAAGTGCCCCCTACTCGAAAGGAGGTGACCCCCTCGTGCTCGCGATCAGAATCAATCAGATTAGGCCTAATATTTAAGTAAAATGAGGACAGGAACTCGAGTGTGAGTTCCTTAAAGCCTAACTCTTCTATCGCAAAGAATTGCTCCCAACCCAATACAAAAATTAATTCCCGGACATCCCCTGCTAAGTTTATTTCTTCTAATACACTCCAATCAATGGTTCAGATGTCTTGAAATTTCTTTGATTGGAGGCGGTTGTAACGGGCAGAATGCACATGATCGGTGAACACTAGCGGTACAGCAGCGTCGCGCCGCTCCGTAGATAGAGCCTGGAGCTCCGGTCGACGACGACGACCGCCTTGGCATCTTCCGGAAGACATTATCTGTGGAGAAATAGAAAAAAAAAAAAGAAAAAAATTCCTTTTTAAAAAAAATTGGTGGAGGAAAATTCGGAGAGAAAAGTGGAGATGAAGGAGAAGATGCATAAAATGGAAACGAAACATTACCTAGGAGGAAATAACACAAGTAGAGGGGGCGAAACCACGCACGTTGAAGGCGAAAACTTCAACTTTGAGCTCAGGCCGTGGAGGAGATGGATACTGGGAGGAACTGCTGGAATCAGGAAGTGGGGGAGAAGAACAACACACGACCCCCATGTAAAGAGGATGAACACGGGTGCGCACACGGGAGTGTGCGTACCCGTGTTGCGGAATCTCAGCCTCGTGAAACACGGGTTGTGGGGGGCCGTGCGGTCAAACTGACAGAAAATAGCGCGCCAGGCGGACACGGTCCACCACACGGTCGTGTGTGGACCCGTGTTTGATCTGGCACAGCGCATTAAAAACACATGGGTTGGTGGGCGACACGCGACACGGGCGTGTACCATCCGACACGGGCATGTCGGATGTGTCGACACAGTGGTCTCGACGATCGTCGAGCGAAGAGACGTCATATGATACGGCCATACACACGGGTTGGTGTGAGCCCGTGTGGTTCTCGGGATGAAATCGTCCTATTCCAGATTTAAGTGACATGACTAGGCCTGAGGCTGTGTTGAGCACACGACCACCCACACGGGCGTGTGGTGACCCGTGTGCGCTTTATAACTCAAATTCTTCAATTTTTTTTTCTTATAACTTAAATTTTTTTCTTATAACTATACTTATACTAAAAATTTTAGAGCTTATAAGCATGTAATAAGTAAAAAGGCAAGAAAGAGATTACCAAAACCGACTGTAGGAAATGTTGAAACTACAACTGATTACCCAAATAAAGACAGGTAAAGTAAAAATTGCAATAAATGAGTTAAAAGAACATTTGCAGAAAGTGCGGAACGAAACCGAGCTTCGACAAAATTTGCAAGGATAAGCATAAAATAGCATAACTGAACTAAGAAGCATACTGAGCACAAAATATCTCGAAAACGTGAATCATTAACACTTGGTAAAAATAACCAGGCTGGAGTCGATGACCAAAATGTCCAAAACCAAACTACCAGACCCAAACGTCTCACAAAAAGGCATTGCGGTGGTGGCCACCTGGCCCAACACAACCCAACAGTCCACAAAACAGAAACCAAATAAAACACCAGGTGTAATGACTCCCAAACCGGCATCCAGTTGGTGGTCCTTTATCCACTACCAACCTTCATATCCGAAGAAACATCATACACAAACACTCCAAACTAAAACCCAAGCCTAAACCCAAAGAAATACCTAAACAAGCCCTAAAATCACCTTAAGGACCATACAAGACGAATCCTATATGAAACGACAAAATATTCTAAGTCCTGGCCAAAATCGATGAGTATACCCGGCGAACTACATGGATACTCGACGATTTTACACAACACTCGGCGAATAAGACTTGCAATACTCGGCGAAAACTAACGATATTCGATGAAAAGACTATCGACACTCAACAAATTTGACTTGGTGGCCCGGTCACTCAACGCTCCCTAAGCCTAAGCCAAACACGACAAATTCGTCGAATACATTCAACACCTTCTACTCTAGGCCATACTCGATGAATCGTCGAGTGCACTCAATGCTTTATACCTTCACTCAATGCCACGCCCGTTGATACTCGACGAACTCGACGCCTAGATACTCGACGAATCTGACTTCATTCAATGCCTAAACCGCTGATACTCGACGAAAAACACTTAGACTAACAATCTACACTCGATGAATCGTTTACCCGACGAGACCGCCTTAATGAAGTTCGACGATACTCGCTTAAACTACCTAAACCGATACTCGACGAATTGCATTAATACTCGCCGAATTATCCTTACACTAAATCCCTCCATACCCGGTGAATTCCACCGTCGATACTCGACGAATCCTACCTACCTTAACTCGACGAACTCTACCTTACAATATACGATGAATTTTGCTTAAGTTCCTAAACCTATTCTCCATGTCTTGGCCGAAAATTGCCCAACTCTAGGAGTTCTTTCATGGTTAACTTTCACTAATCCTACTCTCTAAGGGAGGAGGAAAGAAAGGAAGAAAGATAAGCAAGAAATGGCATGCAAGGGGAAACAATCCACTTCACTTGAATCTCCAGAAAAACGTCTCCCGCTCGCACCGCGATAAGGTACTGCCACCAAATAACCTTAGAAACGTTTCCTGAAACTTTTGGAGGAAGGAGGTCAAAATCACTAACCTTAACGCCTAGAAATCGAGGAATCGGGAAAAGCTGACCACGATCGGGTAGATCTCGATGAGAGCTTTCTGAATCTCTACTCTAGTGACGATGACGGCCATAAAATCTCTCCCTATCGTCGGCTGAAACACATGCGAAGTCCGTCGTCCACTTATTTCGCGAAAAAGGTCGCCGCTCGGGTACGGGAAGAAGATGAATAAGAAAGGTAGGGTTTGATGTGACAGATTTTCCTATTTATACCTTTATTTATATATATAATATAATATTAATTATTTAAATAACGTCAAAACAACATGAAATCCAAACCAACTCGAAATCTTACGAAAATCACACCGTAGCTAAATACCGACGCTACGAAACCAACGTTGAAGTTAAAATCCAAATCTGACAATCCAAACTCGGGTAAAACACCGCTCGAAGATAAAAATGCCACCACATCTTAATAAAAAGCTCTACCGAGTCACCAAAATAGACCCGGCTCGCGAGGGAAGTCGCACAACCAAAACAAAACCAACCACAAAGGAAAACCCACTGAGTAAACCCATGATCCAGCAAACAACATTCGTTAACTATGGGTCAACGTAGAACCCTGACACCAAAAATACGTCACTACGGGAATTAAAACAAACACCGAAAAATCAGGGGCATTACAACCACCCCTCCTAAAAAGAAGTTTCATCCTGAAAATTGACATAAAAATGATTAAATTCAATACAGAAGGAAAGCAAGCCAAGGCTATTAAACAAGCACTTACCGAAAACATCAGGAGAATAGATGAGGATGGGCCTCCCTCATAGCTGACTCCAACTCCTAAGTTACGCTCTCCATGTCTTGGTTCTTCCACAAAACTTTAACCATTGGTATTGTCTTCCTTCGCAAAACCTGATCTTGAGTATCCAAAACTCGAGCAGGCACCTCCACATAGGAAAGGTTAGGCTCCAACTAGGGCACAACATCAACAATTTGCATGTTGCTCAGTACACACTTCCGCAACTAGCTCACGTGGAAAACATCGTGCACACCAGGAAAACTTGCTGGCAAATCCAGTATATGAGCTAATATACCAATCCGCTCAAAAAGTTTGAAAGGTCCCACATACCTAGGGTCCAACTTATGGTTCTTACCAAACCTCTTAACGTCAGACATTGGGGAAACCTTAAGAAAAACCATGTCCCCAACAACAAATTATAACTCAGTCCTTCGACAATTAACATTTTTTTCATAACGCACCCAAGCTATCCAAAGCTTCTCTCGAATATGCTTAACAAAAATATCCATTGCTTCCAATGCCTCCGGACCCAACAATCGTCTCTCACCAACCTCAGCCCAATACAAGGGAGTTCTGCAACATCTCTCATACAATGCCTCAAACGGGGCCATCTGCAAGCTCTCTTAGAAATTGTTATTGTATGCAAAATCTATCAATCTCAAATGCTCATCCCATGCTCCTCCATGGTCTAAAATATAGCATATGATCATGTCCTCCACAATCTGATTTTTTCTCTCCGCCTGCCCATTTGTCTGCAGATGATTGGGGGTGGAATTCTTCAAATTGGTACCCAACCCCTCCTGTAATCTCTTCCAAAAGCAAGACGTAAACCTGGAGTCTTGATCTGATATAATACTAAAAGGCACTCCATTTCATCTGATGACCTCATCCAAGTATAACTCAGCTATTTTCTTTTTGGAGTAGTCGATCTTGAACGACACGAAGTGAGCACAATTTGTCAGTCTGTCCACTATAACCCAAACTGAATCGTGTCCTCGGGGAGATCTCAGCAATCCCGTAATAAAATCCATAGAAATACTCTCCCACTTCCAACTTAGAATTTCTAATGGCATTAACTTGCCTCCATGCCTTCCATAATCAACCTTAACTCGCATGCAGGTAAAACATTCTGATACAAACCTAGCTATATCGCCCTTCATACCATACCACTAGACGATCTGCTTCAGATCCTTATACATTTTGGTAGAACCGGGGTGGTAGGCAATACTAGAACCATGCGCCTCGTTGCACAACTTAATTCGAATATCCTCAATTGTGGGAATGCAAAATCTATCGCGGGACTTCAAGGTACCCGCGTCATCAATTGAAAAGTCTGATAATTCCCCTTTCGCAGTTTTATTATAAAGGTACAACAAATCAGGATCGTTCCTTTGATGTAGCCTTGTAAGTGAAATCCATGAAGGCTCTATTACTTCCAAATTGTTGGGCGAGTCGCTACTCCCCACCGATATATCCATCAAGAGAAATTTCTCCACCAGCGAATCCAAAGAAAGGTTAAAAAATTTCGATGTCTTCCTACTCAGGGCATCAGCTACCATATTAGCTTTGCCCAGATGGTATTGGATCTCAACATCATAATTTTCAACATACTCTAACCATCTCCGCTGGTGCAAGTTCAATTCCTTTTGAGTGAAGACGTACTTCAAACTCTTATGATCCGTATAAATCTTGCACAAAGCGCCATATAATAGGTGTCTCCATAACTTCAAGGCGTAAATCATAGCTGTGAATTCCAAATCATGCATAGGGTAATTCTTCTCATGTATACTTAACTGTCGCGACCCTTACGCAATCACTTTGCACTATTGCATCAACACGCACCCAAGTCCAACGTGTGATGCGTCCACATACACAGCATAATCTATCCCTTCTGTTGGCAAGGCCAAAATCGGAGCAGTGCACAATCTCCTTTTTAATTCCTAAAAAGCCTCTTCGCACTTATCGCTCCAAACAAAAGCTTCATTTTTCTGTGTAAGCTTAGTTAGCGGCACAGACAACGAAGACAAACCTTCCACAAATATCCTATAATATCCTGCCAACCCTAGGAAACTTCTTATTTCTTTGGGTGTGGTAGGTCTATTCCAATCCATAACAACAACTATCTTCTCGAGGTCCGCATAAATTCCATCCTTATTAACCACATGACCCAAAATAGAAAACTGTGGGAGCCAAAACTCACACTTGCTCAGCTTTTCATACAACTTATGCTCCCTCAAGGCAAACAAAACTAGTCATAAGTGTTGGGCATGATCTTCAGCACTGCGAGAGTATACCAGAATATCATCTATAAATACAACCACAAAACGGTCCAAGAAATCCTTAAACACTCTGTTCATCATATCCATAAAGGCAGAGACTGTATTAGTCAATCCAAAGTACATCACCAAGAACTAGAAATGTCCATGCCGAGAACGAAAAGCAGTCTATGGAATGTCCTTCTCACGAATCCCCAACTAATGGTAGTCTGAACGAAGGTCAATCTTTGAAAACACAGTTCTACCACTCAACTGATCAAACAAGTCATCTATTCTCGGTAGGGGATACCTATTCTTAATGGTTACCATATTCAGCTCTCTATAATCAATGCACAGCCTCATCGATCCATCCTTCTTCTTCACAAACAACATAGGACCTCCCCATGATGATGAACATGGTCTAAGAAATCCATTATGCAGTAACTCATCAAATTGGATACATAGCTCCTATAGCTCACGCGGGGCCATAAGATATAGCACCTTAGTAATAGGACGGGTACCCAGCTCCAAATCTATGATGAACTCCACGTCTCTCTCAGGAGGAAGACCAGGAAGATTATCAGGAAATACATCGGTAAACTCGCGCACTATGGCAATCTCCTCTACATGCGGAAAACTACCGCCAGTCGCTAGCACTGAAACCAAACAGGCAAAACATCTGGAATTTTCAAGCTTCCGAGCAAGTGCTGCAGAAATAATCGGAGAAACTTGACACTAAAAACCATAAATACTCATGGGTTGACCGTTGTCCATTGAAGTCCAAGAGCTTGACCTTGCATTGGATGACCGCATCATACTTGGACAACCAATCCATGCCCAAAATTACATCAAAATCTTCCAAGTCTATCACCTTCAGATCAGCAATGACTAGAAAATCACTAACAGAATTGGATAACTCTGAATGCCTTGATCCGACACCATTGAATTGTTAGACGTAAACTTGACACAAAACGCCTTGTCAACCCAATCGAGGGTCAAACGGTGACGCTCTACAAAGGTCTTAGCCATGAACGAGTGGGTAGCACTGGAATCAAAAAGAACGCGCGCCCAGTGGTTCTTGACCTTAAACTTTCCTATAAAATCACATACGCAACTAACGGGACAAACATCTAAGATACTGTTACAAACAAAAACTAGAACTAGGTTAGGATGTAACTTGAAATTACTTCAGTAGACGTCTGAGGTTCCTCCAAAGACACCACGTTCAGCTTGCCCTTCCCCTTGTCCAATTGTTGCGGTGGTGGCAAGGCCTGAAGTGGAATTGGTTGCAACAGGAGCTGATCCTACGGGCACTTCGACTTGAAATGCCCTTTCTGTCCGCACTAGAAGCCAACCTTCTCCTTTCCCCAATAATGGACAGCGTCATGCCCCCTTAGCATACACGCAGAACAAACTAAATCTCCTTTAGGAGCACTCTGGATCACATGAACTTGCTCCTGCTTCTGAGCTCATATCCTCTTATAGCATCTTTCAAACGGATGGCCTAACCGACAACAGAAACTGCATATCTCTTTACTCATTTTCCTCAAAGCAACACCGAATTCTTGGGAACTCTTACCCTCACCAGTATTTATCTTATCCTTTCTCATTTATTAACCTCGGTTGTTGGCATTATCAATCACCTCAACCTTCAGAGCAGCCTCCACAACTTCTGTATAGCTTTCAGATCCATAAGCACTAGCTAGCTGCTGGATGTCATTCCTAAGACCACCCAGAAAACGTTTAAATCGATTAGACTGTGAAGACACCATGTCAGGGGAAAATCGGCACAGCTTGCTGAACTCCACCTCGTACTCGCTAACGGTGAGCTGCCTTTGCTTAAGGTGTAGGAAATCATTCATCAAACGGTCCCTCTCGACCGACGGCAGAAACCTTTCAGCAGTAATTCCTTGAAGGATTCCCATGAGCACCCATCATTAAGGTTTTCCTTCTCTCTCAGCCACCAACTCTTTGCAAGTCTCTTTTGCTGATATATAGCGACCATTACTCTCTGGTCCACTAAAACTCCCGAATAAGCGAACATCTCCTCGATGGCTATTATCAAATCATCCAAAGCCATAAAATCTGCTCTACCATCATAGGTAGGGGGTCCCAATCTCTGGAAATGCAAAATGAACATCATCCTTGGTGGCAACGATGCCGGGGGAACTAAAGGAGTAGGGGGAACAGGAACAATCTAACCAACACCCGGGTCCTGCACTCTAGGCGGCTAACTAGAAACAATTGACAACAATGCCAGAATCTGTGACTGCATCTCCAACATTTGCCTTGACAGAGATTCATTGCTCTGCTGTAATCCTTCTATCACGGCCTCACTCTAGGCACCAGACGATTCCCCCTCCGACTGGGGAGTTGACCTTGTCACTGGACGTTTAGGAGACATCTAATCAAACAACGAATATCTAATTAAAACCTAGCTTAACCGCTAGAACTAAACAACTTAGTTCAGATAATACATAATTAAACACTTACCCAAGCTGCTAACTTGCTCTGGGATTTTCAAATGATGTCATTCCTAAACTTAGGATGATACACCGTCATCCTATTGACTCATGTTCCTAAACCATGAATGCATGAATTCTTATTCACTTTGAATCAAAACCATGTGTGTACGTATATCATCATGTAAATATTTAGCTTGGCACGTGTGCTAATACAGTGTTATGTCATACATGTTGTGCTATGCAATCTAAAAATGCCTTAATGGATGTTATGAGCAACGTACACATGAAATATTATGCATCTCATACTACATTATATCCCATGCAATGAAAATCAAAATTTAATGTGCATTCATGTGATAATGGTATGCATCTCATACTACATAACAGTCACATGTTGCCTCCTATGAGAATCCATATACAAACACATATTATGCATCACATACTACATAATATGCCCATATACTACTTATCATGCTTATGAGTGTAGTGTTCATGCTTCATCCAAGACGTACTGATGACAAATTGGTGTGAGTATGAAATGAAACTAGACAACAAACACAAACCTGAGATAGTTGCTCGACCAATTGTCAAACAACCTATCCCTCTGATACCAACTGTCACAACCCACAATTTCTCCGCATTTAATGATATGTCAGAGTAAGGGAAAATGGGCATCATGATGCCGCGTCAACAAGGGATAACTGCAGATGCTCAGGCAAAGCTCCGACTTAACACCTTTTACGTCATCAGGGGAGGTTGTTAGGGATCGATATTGGACCTTGGGCCACCACGGCTTGGTGTAACCCTCTTTTTTGTACTTGCGTAGGGGTGTTGATCAGATTGACGATCTGAGACCATGAACCCGTACGGAGTACCATTTTAGTATTTTTTATGTATTGTGCTTTTTTTGGACATGCATGTGGTGTTTTAGGATACCGTGCGTAACAACAAATCATAGTCATTCACGTTTGATGTCCAACCACCCTTTCACTATAAATAGGTGTGGATGCTTTAATTTAGATATTGGTTGTTTCTTTTGTGAGCCTTCCAGAACCGGCAATCTAATAGTGGTGCGACATAATGAGACCCCTGGTTGCGACGCCTCAATTAAATTCAGTTTTTTCTACTTATTCTCCCATTTCTTGCCCCCTTTAATCTCTCATGCACGATTACCCTTTCGATATCACCCCCTCCCCCAATGTTTGATTCTGTTATGGAACCCCGCTAATCGCTCGATTACTCCATCTTTATCTCCATCGTCGGCAACCGCAGGAATTAATCCCCCACTTCTTGAAATCCATAAGTCATGCATCTCTGTTTTTGGTACTCCAGCTGTCCTAAGTCTTCCCCCACCCGCAAGATTCTTCATTTAGTGCAAGTCACTGAATTCAGGTGAATCTCCTTCCAATCAATGCAGCAATTTGCCCTGTAAGCCCGTCGTCATCGTTTCCGCTCTCCACAGTAAACCACAAATCATTCTCCCACACGCTTACATCAACCCGATGACATTATTCTTCATCATCATGCCATTCCTTTCTCTTCCATGTTCTTTCCATGCACAATAAGCCCTTGCCACACTCCTCTCCCCTACGCGTTGAAAATCCCCACAACACCCTTGCAGCAAAGTCCCTTCCCCCTTCCAGTCGAAGCTCCGCAACCCTACCTATTCAAGTTTCCCACCCCCCTCCTTCCACTTCACCAACAGCTCTCTCTCGCATCCGTGCGATTAACTGCCGCCGCATCTTTCGCCAGGATCTACACCAACCGCGAATACCAAATTTCTCGCACTTGTGAGTACTTTGTATCTTGTTTCTTCTTCTTTATTGGTATTTAAGGATTTTCAGAGAGTTTTTGTTGAAATTTATGAAGTGGAAGTGGGTGATGGACAAGCCGGACGGTCTAAGCGGCCTGAACGGATTGAGTTCGCTGCCTGGGCGGACTGCTGGTGCAGCCTGGTGACCTTGGCTGACTTGGCTATTGTAGAGCAGCTTGTGCGGCCTGAGCGGTCTGAGTCTGCATCTTGGGCGGACTGTGGGTTGCGGCCTGGGTGTTGGCTGTCTCGGTGACTTGGCTGATTGAGAAGCGGCATGAGCGGCCTGGTATGCAGCTTGATCGGTCTGTTGTGCGGCTTGATTGGCCTATGGCCAAGGATGTCGGGCTTCTGGCGAAACGGACTGAGCGGACTGCGGTTTGTGGGCTGTAGGCAATGCTCTGTTCTGCGGCCTTGTGGTTTTGCAAGCTTGTTATCCAGCGGTTTAGGAGTTCTTCCACAGGAGGCTTGGCGAACTGGCGAGTCCGCGGTGTCTGCTATTGCAGACTGGCCCTGGAGTTTGGCTGTGTCCTTTGCTGAGCTCAGGTAGTGCATCGATGTTCTGCTATGGAGGACTGCGCAGCCTAGTGTTGGAGTTCGGCAGGTGACCGTTGTGGAGAGCTATGCGGGTATAGCTTGCGGACTCTGCCCTTTTCCGTTCTTTGGCGACCGCGGAGTCCGCATCTGTGTGGACGGTACCTTGCTTCTTGCCGAGCTATCCATGATGAAGTGGATGTTACCTATCCTGGGGCGGACTGTCCTGTTGGTTGGCGGTCTGGAGGTTTTGTGTCCGTCGTGCTCGCGCCAGTGCTTGGTGGGCTGCTAGACTTGGTATTTGCTATGACAATTTCTCATTGTCCGCCAGTGCTAGAGTCCGCTGTTGGGCCTGGTCGTGGAGAGCTCTGCGGACTGTATCTTGCTATGGTATTCCGGGCTGTTGCAATTGCTGCATCATTGCTTTGGGAGGACTGGCTTTGTGCCAGTGTTAGGCAGGTCAGCAGCATGTGAGTAAAGAGGCGGACTGGCTTTTTTTGTTCTGGCTCCTGGAGGTATGGTCTGGTCAAGTCCTTGCGGACTTGGCAAACTAGGTAGAGTTAGCGCGCGGGCTGGGGCGGTGATTCGATTCACTAGGGTGGTGACCACACTCCTCACCTCGCCTATAAATGGACTCTACAGTAACAGAGTGAACAGTAAGTTGGGCTTGGGCAAGTGTTGCGGTCTGGCATAGGTTGTTTGCTGATGGTGTGCTGTGTGCAGGTCGTGCGACTAGCTTCAAGGAGCCGAGTTGGGCATTGAAGTGTGCGGTCTCTGCGGTCTCAGCTGGTCGCTTCTACGACTTGTTAGTGTTCTGCTTCAGCTTGTTCAAGTTCCAATAACCTGTACGTCGGTCTCAGGTGGGTAGGCGGTCTGTTCCTCTGTTCTTCAATAGGCAGCGAGTAAAGGTGTGTCTGCTTGACCTCGCGTGCTCGGCGGACTCCGTTTTCTATTCGGCTGATAGAAGTGTAGCTCGGGCGGCTTCGGATCCTTGGCGGACTAGGAGGTCTGGGTGCTGTCCGCCCGATGTTTGTCTAGCTAGCGCTACTGTATACCTCGGTGAGAGACCTGCTTGTTCTTCCATTGTGGTTGGTGTTAAACTTGCTCCTTGGGTTTCTGCATGATCAAATTGTCACTGGGTAGTTCTGAGAATATTAATTTGGCTTTAGGCTACCTTGCTGACCGCTTTGAGAAACTTTAACATGGTATCAGTGGGAGGTTCAGTTGCTTGAGCGGTGTTCAACCATTGTTGTTGCTCTGTGCTTGATTGGTGATCAACCTGTGTTGGTGCTCTGTGCTTCTGGAAGTTTGCTTAACCAACGGTTATTGCAATTGAAGTAAGCTATACAAGAGGTCTTGACATTGAACTCTTAACGCTGACTAACTTCAATAAGTGGAAGTCGTTCATGAAGAGTTACCTTCTGGGTGAGGAGCAATGGGAGGTCGTCGGTGGTGACGACTGACAGGAAGTGATTGTTGCATTTGGCACTACTTGCAGTTGAGGACTTGGAAAAACAAATGCAAGACAGAGTTTGTTCCAAAGAGGGCCGTGTATTGGATGTGAGTCTGCTACTGGCATTTGGAAAACCATTGATGAGTTGTTCAATAGGAAGAATGTGGGACTTCAGTTTTCTGGAGAATGAGTTGGCCAGGACAACTCAAGGAGACCTGACTATCTCTAAATACTTCTTGAAGATGAATAGTCTGTGTGCAAAGATATCAACGCTTGATCCTGATGAGCCTATCTCTGAGGCCAAGTTGAAAAGGCACATAATCCGTGGCTTGCGAAAGGAGTATGTTGCCATTGTGACATCAGTTCAGGGCTGCTACTCAACCATCTTTATTGTGCTTGAGAATCTGCTTGCTTAAGGTAAATGGTTGGAGTCACTGTCTCTGAGGAGAGAAGTGAAGCACTCTTTACGGGTAAGAAGAAGAAGGGAAGGTAAGGGAAGAAGAAGAAGACCGTTGTTGAAAATGAGCCTTCAACTTCTCATCAGTCAGAGAGGAGCGCTGCTCCTAAGAAGGATTGAAAGAAGAATCTGAAGTGCTATAGGTGTCATCAGCGGGGACACTTCAAGCGTGACTGCAAGGTCAAACTACTGCCTGGGCATGCTGAAGGCAAGGAGGAAGCTTGCTCTAAGAGCGAGGAAGCTGGATGGGGCAGAGCCTTCATGACGGGCACTTGTGTCCGTGCCTTGTCCGCTGTGACTTCAACGATGATTGGATCGTGGACTCTGGGTGTGGTCATCACCTCACCGTAGACAAGTCAAAGTTCTCTTCTCTGCAAGCTTAATCAGGTAATGAAGCTATTATAACTGCTGATAATACTGTTTATGCAGTTGATAAGGAGAGTGTTGTGTATTTGGGTAGTGACAAGGGCCACTCACGTTAAGGAGTGTGGTATCACGTCATGAAGAAGAACCTCTTCTCTGTGACAATGCGGTCTATACGCGGGTTATCACGTTCTGTTTGGACCAACAGAAGTGAAGCGTATCAGCGGTTAAGGCTGATGTTGCTCATGTTGGGAGGAGAGTTAAGAACTTGTTTGTTCTTGTAACGCCCCTGGTTTTTCTTTGTTTTGTTTGATCTTGGATTGGCGTTACGATGACGCATTTTCCGGCCCTTCATCGTTGTAGAGCGTGGTCCTAGCTCTTTAGGTTCCTCGTGTAGCCTGGTTGTAGCCTGTTGGCGAGTTTCCCCAGCTAGCCAGAGTCTGTTTTTGGTGACTCGGTTGGGCCTCTTAGGGAAATGCTTGGCTTCGGGAGGTGTTACGCGATCGTCGGATGTTGTTTGTTGAGTGTTCTCACCGTTATTTCGTAGCTTGGGTGTTTAGCTACTTGTTTTGGTCGAAGTACGGGATCGTTCGCGTCGTTTCGACGATTGTTTTTGTTAGCAGTAATGTTTGATATGCTGTGCGTGGCCTGATGTGGCCGAGCTTGTAGGCTGGTGGCCTTGTCTTTTTTGCTAAGGAGTTAGCAGTTTATTTTTGTGTAAGTTTGGGTGACACGGCCTGGGTCACGGGTCTGACCCAGGGGCGTGTCGTGAGTAGAGCTCTCTTTTCTGTGGTCGATGATTTCTGGTCGACGGGTGTTTTTGGTAGGAACACGCCTGTGACACGGGCGTGTCATAGGGCGTGTCCCCCTTCGGTTCGTCAAGCTGCGCTCGATGGTCGTCAGGCGGTGTTTTAGTACACGGTCGTGTGTATCGGACACGGGCGTGACACGGGGCGTGTCTCTCTGTTCGACGATCGGCGCTCCACGATTGTCGAGCGGTGTTGAGTTGGTACATGGCCTATGACACGGGCGTGTCACAGGGCGTGTCCCCTATTTCGTCGAGCGGAGATCGACGTTCGTCGAGTGGGTAGGTGTGTGAGTACACGCCCATGACACGGCATGTCGGGCCGTGTCACTGATAGAAGTTGGAGATCAGTTCGTCGAGTGTGTAAGTACACGGGCGTGTTCATGTGGGCGTGTTCCGTACTTTCTCTGAGAGCATCTTTGTGTTGTCGTGAACGTTCCTCCTCATTCATCGTTATCCCGGTCCTGGAGAGCTTCCAGCAGAAGGGTTTTGAGAGGAGGCTGGTGTATTTTTGTGTTGGCGGTGTTACGGGAGGAAGCTGTTCTCTCATGCGATAGCGGATTCGTTGCTCCTCGCTCAGATCTTCTCTTCCATGTAAGTTTTCTGATGTAGGGTTGATTATATGAGTTGAGAATATCTGATTTCTTTTCTTTTCCTCAAGTTTCAGCTTTGGTCTTCTAGGTGGCCGATCTTGCCGCCGGAGCCAAGCTGTGGTGTAGCTGTTGTTTTCCGGGAGGTAGAGGCAAGTGGCTCCCTTGCCCTTGCCAAATTATTTCTAACCCTTACTCTGTTTTCATTTCTTGTGCATACTTCTGTTTTCTTATTTCCTCCCTAGAAAGTAGAGTAATAGGATGCCTTTTCCTTCATTTCAGCCATGGACTGCTTCATTACTGTCTACATTTAAATCAATGTTCTCTCTTTTGTCTGAGGTTTGGTGCCCAGTGGGTAGCTAGAGTTAGGTGAGGCTGTGGTTAGTTGCAGTTCAGGTTTAGTTGCGGTAGCCCCGAGTAGTTAGAGGATGGAACAGAGGGTTGGGATTAAATTTCCAACTCTCTGTTTTCGCGCCATTGGAGAGAGTTTAAGCTGCGGTTTTAACTAAAACTTACGTTTACCCTAAGTGAAGCGCTGACAGCGTCGAGTGAGCCGAGTTCACTCAACGCCGTCATCCAGCGTAGGATTTTGCGGCTAAGTATTTTGGGCGTCAAGTAAGTGGAGCTTACTCAACGCCGCGTCGAGTGGGCTCGACGTTTCTGTCTTGGGTTCGTGTGTTTCCTTAGGTTTGTTAGTATGACTTTTCCCTTTCTCTAGGGGGTGGTATTGGGTGTTCGGCTAATTTTTGCATGCCGACTCTTGGGTTGTGGCCGGTGGTCGAGTTTTGGTGGCCTCTGGAGGGGTGGTTTTATGTGGAGAGCTGTGGCCACCGCCTTTTGCACCAGTTTGGGTTACGTGTGTGGGACCCTAGTGTTGCCACTGTTTGACCCCTTAGCCCTTTTTGGATCTGGTTTTGGTTATGTATTCAGATCCATGTTTTGACCACCGCCATTAACCCACGTGTTAGGACTGTTAGTTCCTTTCCTATTCTGTGCCTTTTTCTTTTGGGCATATATGTATATGTCTTGTTGCTGTTGCAGACTCTTTTGTAGGGCATATTGCTTTTATTTGCTCGCACTTGGTGTGCTTTGTTGTGCTTTAGACAGTGCTCTTTTCTTACTGTCATGCCCTTTCTTTTGCTTATTGCAGTTTGTTGCCGGGTTGGTAAACCCTTCTTATTTGCTCATAAATCTAATGCTCTATTTACTTCTTTTTGATTATTTTCTTGCTGAGCTGTTCTTTTCTTGAATGCCTCAGGTCCAGGTTGTAGCCAGTTCATGTGTACGCCGCCCATGTAACGCCCCGAAACTCAAAGGAGCAAAGGGGGACGTTTTGGGCCAGTTTTGGCTTCTGGCTGAAGGCACACGGCCTGGGACACGGGCGTGTCCCAGGGCGTGTCAAGCGTGTGTCGACACTTAGCCGCGAAGTCGTCGATTCTCGACGATTCGTCGAGAATGGGCACACGGCCTGCGACACGGGCGTGTCGCAGGGCGTGTCGACCCGTGTCGACACTTAGCCATGAAATCGTCGAGTTATTCTCGACGATTCGTCGAGAATGGGCACACGGCCTGCGACACGGGCGTGTCGCAGGGCGTGTCGACCCGTGTCGACGATCGTCAAGGTGAAATCGTCGAGATTCACTCGACGATTGTCGAGACAAGGCACACGGCCTAGGACACGGGCGTGTCCAAGGCCGTGTCATCCAGTCGTCGTTCTCCCCCTCGACGAAATGTCCCGTGTACACGGCCTGGGGGCCCAGGCGTGTCAATGTGACACGGGCAAGGACACGGGCGTGTCCTAGAACCCGTGCAGTGCTCGGGTTGAAAACGGGAGAAAATCATGGGGTACACGGCCGGCTACACGCCGTGTCAGCTGGAACACGGGCGTGTCAGCTCGAACACGGGCGTGTTCGATACCCGTGTGCGGTTCAGAAGATTCGATTTTGACGGCGAATGCGGCACACGGCCCTGGACACGGGCGTGTGCCAGGCCGTGTTCGGCCCAGATTGGGCATTTCAGCCCCGAATCAAAGCCGTCGTTTCCTTAGGTTGAGATCCGACGGCTGGGGGATGTTCCTGCAGGGATATACCCGTGGTTTGACTTGGAAAACTTCACTTTTCATGCCTTATCTCTCTCCAAATCCTTGGAGAAAGTGGAGAGCCATTGGAGGAAGAGAGCTAGATCCCGCCATTGGAGGAGCTTCGGAGCTCCGAATCGCGAGCCGACTCCGGATCCACGGAGGCAACGCAAGTGCGGTGATTTCTATCCGATTACATTTCGATGGCGCCAAAGAGGAACGAAAGGGTAACGATCCTCACTTGTGAGCATGATAGCTCTCTTTCTTAGCATAGGAAGCCCCCTCTCGCGAGTTTGCGGAGAGTTGGAGGCGTTCCTTCGGGTAGATATGTAAAGTCCCCGTTGTTTAGAGTCCGTATTGCGAGAACGGACGTAGGCATTTTGGTTGAAGCCTACCCGGACATGTTAGTCCGGATCGGTGATGTTGCATTGCATAAGGCCGGAGAAGACTCCGTGCTATTGGGTGTTTTTCGGGTTTTCTACGTGGTAGATTGCAGCAGGGAGCCTTGGGGACTAACCCAAAGGTGCACCCGGAAAACTGGGCGGACACGAGGTCTTGCCAACTTGGTGGCCTGAGAGCCAACTTGAACATAACGTGGTTATGTGTATTGCGGTAGAATGGGACTCGGTGAAAGTTTGACCCGCGCATATGGCTTAAATTGTCGTTGCGATGTGAGCACGGGTTAGATGGAGCCGTACCCGCTTTATGTCGTTCGGGTTAGAGAGACCTAAAGTTACATGGCACTCGCCGTTGGCATAAATGGGGGTCTTCGGTGGTCAATGGCTTAAATTGACGTGACCAATACCATGAAGACGAATTGCTCATAGGAATGGCCGTCTAAGTGGCGGTGGTGAGTCCGGAATGTTAATGGCTTTAATTGACGTAACATCGACCGTTCACCGAGAATGTGCCCTGAGTGCACGGGCGTGTGGCCGTACGAGCCAACGTCTGTGATGAAATGGCTATGGTTATATGCATTGCTCGCTTGTGCTAATGAAATGCAGGGAAGGAGCATCGCCGCCCCGAGTTGGGGGCGGGATCGTTATAATTTGGTCAGCATTGCTGACCGTTGCTTTGTTTGCCACCGTGCGGTGGTTTGTTGCTTGCAGGTGCAGCTGGACCAAGCGGTCAATAGCGGGCTAAAGCCCTTTTGCGAAGCTGGCCCTCGAAGGCCTAAGTGGAAATGTTTTCTGTTTTACTCATGTATGACCGGCCTGCGTGCCGAGGTTTGTAAATCATGTATTAGTCAAGAGAAACATTCTGTAAGGCCTTAAGGCCGATATTTGGGTATTTTGTAACAACATTCCTATTATCATGTTAGTGGACATTCGTGCTCTTATGCTGGGTTCTTGTTTACAACTTATACAAACTGCTTCCGCTAGAATGCTCTGTGTAGGACGTTGAGATTGGTTGGATGGTTTCCATAAGTAACCACCCGGTCTGTCTGTGGTATATGGCGTCGGGCCCCGGCCGGACCTACTGCTATATGCTATGCGACGGATAGGGGGTGTTACAATTTGGTATCAGACTACTGGTTTTGGTTGGGCTTGAATGGAATTCGTGGGCGAATTCTTTTTAAGGGGTGGTGAGCACATTGTGTGCGTCATCGTTATAACAGTAAAAAGAACCCATGAATGTCCACTTAGGAATGAAAATACTCGTGTTTGAGGAACCTGCGTGTTCCTATAATTGCTGTTTGCAATTTATTTGGTCGCTTAACGGTGTTTTGTACCACTATAGGTGACCCGAAGTGGTGTTGGGCCGTCAGAACGCCGAGTTTCTGAGGCAAGTAGTGCACCGGAAGTTGCTCCCGCAACACCTTTGTCGGCTGAAAATATAAGATTGGTGGCTGAAGCGGTGTTGGCCGTGATCAATGCGCAGCCTGGGAGGCAAGCGCAGCAGCCCGCTCCTGTGATGGAGCAAGTACCTCTTCAAGAGGCGGAGCCGAGGAGGAGGGAGCAAGTGGTTGCAGAACCAATAGTGCCAAGGAGGGCGACTGAGAGGCAGTTGAAGCATGTAATGAGCTTCAACCCTCTGTTATTCTCGGGGTTGGGAACCCCATCGCAGGCTGAAGACTGGCTCTCTAGGGTGAAGAGAGTCATGACAGCGACGGAGACGGAGGAGTGGCAGATGACCACCATCGCTACGTTCCTGCTGGACGGGGAAGCGAGGATGTGGTGGGAAGGTTTGGAGCTGCATCATCTGAGAGGTAGACAACTGATAGACGTTCCGATGGAAGAGTTCTCGGATTGTTCTTAGCAAGATACCTCCCTTCTACTCAGAGGATCTCAATGGAGAATGAGTTCCTGAAGTTGGTGCAGGGTGAGAGGAGCGTGGATGAATATCTCCACGAGTTTACGCGGTTGAGTCGTTATGCGAGCTCCACCATCATGGATGAGGAGCGCAAGACTAATCGTTTTTATGAAGGCTTGAGGGATGAGCTGAGATTGTTACTGTCGGGGCCGATGACGCAAGGTTTCTTAACCTTGGTCAATACTGCCCGGTCCTTGGAGAAGGACATGAAGAGTGTACAAGCGAAGAAAGGCTTGGTTGATAGAAAATCTGAGTTCAAAGTGCCGACTACTTCAAAGTCCGGCTATCGGAGGGCTTTCAAGAAGCATAGGACTTCGGGTCCAGCTCCTTCTGGTGCTTCTGGGCGACTACGAGTCGGACCCCGGGCGCGTGCTTTACTTGTGGCAAGACGGGGCACTTTGCCCGTGATTGTTGGAGCGGACGTCCTAAGTCCGAGAGGAGGCCAGGAGCTACTTATGAAGAGAAGGGTAAGGCGGTGGAGTCGACCGCATCCCACTATGCTCCGGCCCAACCAAGGGTCTACAATCTTGGCCAACAGGAGGCCATTAAACAAGCTGACGTGGTGACAGGTACGGTTTAATTTATAGCAAGTCAATTCCTTTATATGCTTGTTATGCATATGTTACCTTACCACTGCTTGTTTAGGATTCGTATTGATTTGTGAAAATCCGGCACGAGCACTCTTCGATACGGGAGCTTCACACTCCTTCTTGTCCGAAGGATTTATATCACGCATCGGAGTCCCTTCTTCGATGGCGAAGGATAAGTTGGATGTGTTGTTGCCCAATGGGTGTTCGATGCGAGCGGTTAGGATCTGCGATGTTAAGATTCGTATTGGGGAGCAGGAGTTCGACCTGCGGGCGTCTTTACTTCCGTTAGTGGAGTTCGACGTCATATTTGGCATGGACTGGCTCTCGGAGCAGCAGGCCCATATAGATTGCGGTAACAAGGAAGTCAAGCTGGGAGCAAGTCGTGAGACGACTTTTACGGGCTTAAAGGGGTCGAGCAAGACGTTGATGTCTGCTCTTCAGGTGGTGAAGGCGGTTCGTGCCGGAGCAGAACTGTTCTTTACACTAGTGGAGGTTGCAAAGCCGAAGCCCGCTTTGGATTGTATTTCAGTGGTATCGGAATACCCTGATGTGTTCCCCGCAGATCTTCCTGGAGCCCCGCCTCAACGGGAGATAGATTTTACGATCGAGCTAGTGCCAGGTCAAAGCCTGTGTCACGATCTCCGTATCGGCTAGCGCCTAAGGAAATGGCGGAGCTGAAAGTTCAATTGCAAGAGTTGTTGAGCAAGGTTATGTGCGCCCGAGTTCTTCGCCTTGGAGCGCACCGGTCCTCTTTGTTAAGAAGAAGGACGGAAGCTTGAGATTATGTATTGATTATCGGGAGCTAAACAAGCTGACTGAGAAGAATAAGTACCCGATCCCCCTAGGATTGATGATCTCTTTGATCAGTTAGTCGGATCGACGGTGTACTCGAAGTTAGATCTCAAGTCTGGGTACTATCAGCTGCGGATAAGGGAGAGTGATATACCGAAGACAGCGTTTAGTACGAGATACGGGCATTATGAGTTTACGGTCATGCCGTTTGGGCTGACTAATGCGCCGTCAGTATTCATGGATTTGATGAACAGGACGTTCAGGGAGTACTTGGACCATTTCGTGATCGTCTTCATCGACGATATTTTGGTGTACTCGCAAAGTGAGGAGGATCACTTCAAGCATCTCCATTTGGTGTTGGAGACACTCAGGAGAAACCAGTTGTATGCCAAGTTCTCGAAGTGCGAGTTTTGGCTGTCCTCAGTGGCGTTCCTCGGGCATATAGTGAGTGGAGAGGGTATTGCTGTGGATCCGGCGAAGATTGTTGCGATACGGGAGTGGCCTGAGCTTGCTACGGTAGCAGAAGTCCGGAGCTTTTTGGGGCTTGCCGGCTATTATAGGCGCTTCGTAGAGAACTTCTCGCGGTAGCGTTACCTCTCACTACTTTGACGAGGAAGGATCATAAGTTCGTTTGGACGCCGGAGTGCGCGCGAGCTTTTGAGGAGTTGAAGTGTCGGTTGACCACGGCGCCTGTGCTGAGTTCGCCGGTTGGAACCGAAGGCTATGAGATATATAGCGATGCTTCGGGCAGCGGTTTGGGTTGCGTGCTATTGCAGCACGGCAGCATGATAGCTTATGGCTCGAGACAGCTAAAAGTGCACGAGAGGAATTATCCGGTCCACGACTTGGAGTTGGCGGCCGTGATTTTTGCCTTGAAGCTGTGGAGACACTATCTGTACGGTGTGAAGATTGATATCTACACCGATCACAAGAGCCTGAAGTACCTGATTGATCAGAAAGATCTGAATATGCGGCAGCGTAGATGGATGGAGTTCCTGGGGGACTATACATTCAAGATCCACTACGTGCCTGGCAAAGGGAATGCGGTTGCGGACGCGTTGAGTCGCCGAGCCCCAGCTCAAGCGAATTGGCTATCAGTGCATGATGAGCGGTTGGTGCAGGAGCTGGAGGCGTTGGAGATTGTTTGTGTGGATAGACAATCTAGTGCTGAAGCAGTTCTGAATTGGACTGAAGTCCAATATGACCTGGCTGATCGGATTCGGCAGGCTTTGGATATGGATGCTCATATGAAGCAGTTCATGATAGAGGCTCTGGATGGGTCAAATTCCCAATTCGTCGTGGAGGACGGATTGCTGTGGAAAGACGGTCGTCTGTGCGTCCCAAGCGTGGACAATTTACGGGTGGAGTTGTTGTACGAGGCACACCATACCAAGTACTCGATTCACCCGGGGAGCACGAAGATGTACCGCGACGTCAAGAAACTGTTTTGGTGGCCGGGTTTGAAAAAGGATGTGGCGCTATACGTAGCGAAGTGCCAAACCTGCGCCTTAGTAAAGGCGGAGTGCCAAAAGCCGGGAGGATTTCTTAAGTCCTTGCCTATTCCGGAGTGGAAATTCGACGACATCTCTATGGACTTTGTGCATGGTTTGCCGAGGTCGCAAAAAGGGAACGACGCCATTTGGGTGGTGGTCGATCGATTAACAAAGGTGTCGCATTTTATTCCGCATAGGAAGGATGATCCGGTGGAGAAGCTGGCAAAGCTTTATGTGGATAATATAGTGCGGCTTCATGGTGTGCCCCGCAGCATCGTGAGTGACCGAGATGGGCGGTTCACGTCCAATGATTGGAGGCTGGTGCAGCAAATGTTGGGAACAAAGCTGAAGTTTAGCACAGCCTTCCATCCGCAAACGGATGGGCAGACCGAGAGGGTCAATAGAACGATGGAAGACATGCTTCGCATGTGTGTCTTGGACTTTGGAAAGCAATGGGAAGACCACCTTTATTTGGTGGAGTTCGCATACAACAACAGCTACCAAGCAAGTATTCAGATGGCGCCTTTCGAGGCCCTATATGGTAGAAGATGTCGCACGCCGTTGTCTTGGTTAGAAACGGGCGAGTCGAAGTTGTATAAGCGATCGGAAGTGGATGATGCTACTTCTTTGGTGAGAACCATTCGGGAGAGGTTGCTTATCGCTCAGGATCGGCAAGCAAAGTACTATAATGCCAAGCACAGGAACGTGGAGTTCGCTGTGGGTGATTATGTGTACCTAAAGATCAAGCCGTTCAAGGGTGTCTCGCGGGTGCGACGGTTGAAAAAGCTAAGCCCGAGGTACCTTGGACCGTTTGAGGTTCTGGAGCGAGTTGGAGAAGCGGCCTATAGGTTGAAGCTTTCGGTGGAGCTAAGTGGTTTACACGATGTGTTCCACATTTCGGTGCTTCGGAAGGCGGTGCAAGAGCCTACGCAAGTGATCGCGGTCGATCAAGTGCCGGTGGATAGTGGGCTAACGACAAGGGTCAAGCCCGTGCGGATTGAGGACTCGGAGGGCAAGCGGCTACGCAATAAAGAGATCAGGATGGTCAAAGTCCGGTGGGACAATTGCGGTCGTGAGGAGCTCTCTTGGGAGCGAGAGCAGACTATGCTTGACGAGTATCCGGAGTTGTTCCGCTCAGGTACAAATGTTGTTTTTGTACATCTTTCCTTTATGTAATTTCGTGGGCGAAATTCTTTTAAGAGGGGGAGAGTTGTAACGCCCCGAAACTCAAAGGAGCAAAGGGGGACGTTTTGGGCCAGTTTTGGCTTCTGGCTGAAGGCACACGGCCTGGGACACGGGCGTGTCCCAGGGCGTGTCAAGCGTGTGTCGACACTTAGCCGCGAAGTCGTCGAGTTATTCTCGACGATTCGTCGAGAATGGGCACACGGCCTGCGACACGGGCGTGTCGCAGGGCGTGTCGACCCGTGTCGACACTTAGCCGTGAAATCGTCGAGTTATTCTCGACGATTCGTCGAGAATGGGCACACGGCCTGCGACACGGGCGTGTCGCAGGGCGTGTCGACCCGTGTCGACGATCGTCAAGGTGAAATCGTCGAGATTCACTCGACGATCGTCGAGACAAGGCACACGGCCTAGGACACGGGCGTGTCCAAGGCCGTGTCATCCAGTCGTCGTTCTCCCCTCGACGAAATGTCCCGTGTACACGGCCTGGGGGCCCAGGCGTGTCAATGTGACACGGGCAAGGACACGGGCGTGTCCTAGAACCCGTGCAGTGCTCGGGTTGAAAACGGGAGAAAATCATGGGGTACACGGCCGGCTACACGGCCGTGTCAGCTGGAACACGGGCGTGTCAGCTCGAACACGGGCGTGTTCGATACCCGTGTGCGGGTTCAGAAGATTCGATTTTGACGGCGAATGCGGCACACGGCCCTGGACACGGGCGTGTGCCAGGCCGTGTTCGGCCCAGATTGGGCATTTCAGCCCCGAATCAAAGCCGTTCGTTTCCTTAGGTTGAGATCCGACGGCTGGGGGATGTTCCTGCAGGGATATACCCGTGAGTTGACTTGGAAAACTTCACTTTTCATGCCTTATCCTCTCTCCAAATCCTTGGAGAAAGTGGAGAGCCATTGGAGGAAGAAGAGCTAGATCCCGCCATTGGAGGAGCTTCGGAGCTCCGAATCGCGAGCCGACTCCGGATCCACGGAGGCAACGCAAGTGCGGTGATTTCTATCCGATTATATTTCGATGGCGCCAAAGAGGAACGAAAGGGTAACGATCCTCACTTGTGAGCATGATAGCTCTCTTTCTTAGCATAGGAAGCCCCCTCTCGCGAGTTTGCGGAGAGTTGGAGGCGTTCCTTCGGGTAGATATGTAAAGTCCCCGTTGTTTAGAGTCCGATTGCGAGAACGGACGTAGGCATTTTGGTTGAAGCCTACCCGGACATGTTAGTCCGGATCGGTGATGTTGCATTGCATAAGGCCGGAGAAGACTCCGTGCTATTGGGTGTTTTTCGGGTTTTCTACGCGGTAGATTGCAGCAGGGAGCCTTGGGGACTAACCCAAAGGTGCACCCGGAAAACTGGGCGGACACGAGGTCTTGCCAACTTGGTGGCCTGAGAGCCAACTTGAACATAACGTGGTTATGTGTATTGCGGTAGAATGGGACTCGGTGAAAGTTTGACCCGCGCATATGGCTTAAATTGTCGTTGCGATGTGAGCACGGGTTAGATGGAGCCGTACCCGCTTTATGTCGTTCGGGTTAGAGAGACCTAAAGTTACATGGCACTCGCCGTTGGCATAAATGGGGGTCTTCGGTGGTCAATGGCTTAAATTGACGTGACCAATACCATGAAGACGAATTGCTCATAGGAATGGCCGTCTAAGTGGCGGTGGTGAGTCCGGAATGTTAATGGCTTTAATTGACGTAACATCGACCGGTTCACCGAGAATGTGACCTGAGTGCACGGGGCGTGTGGCCGTACGAGCCAACGTCTGTGTTGAAATGGCTATGGTTATATGCATTGCTCGCTTGTGCTAATGAAATGCAGGGAAGGAGCATCGCCGCCCCGAGTTGGGGGCGGGATCGTTATAATTTGGTCAGCATTGCTGACCGTTGCTTTGTTTGCCACCGTGCGGTGGTTTGTTGCTTGCAGGTGCAGCTGGACCAAGCGGTCAATAGCGGGCTAAAGCCCTTTTTGTGAAGCTGGCCCTCGAAGGCCTAAGTGGAAATGTTTTCTGTTTTACTCATGTATGACCGGCCTGCGTGCCGAGGTTTGTAAATCATGTATTAGTCAAGAGAAACATTCTGTAAGGCCTTAAGGCCGAATATTTGGGTATTTTTGTAACAACATTCCTATTATCATGTTAGTGGACATTCGTGCTCTTATGCTGGGTTCTTGTTTACAACTTATACAAACTGCTTCCGCTAGAATGCTCTGTGTAGGACGTTGAGATTGGTTGGATGGTTTCCATAAGTAACCACCCGGTCTGTCTGTGGCATATGGCGTCGGGCCCCGGCCGGACCTACTGCTATATGCTATGCGATGGATAGGGGGTGTTACAGCCCATGGCATGCATTAAGGCCTTTTTGGAATGCATAGCACATCATGCATAGCATCACATTTCATAAGCATAACGTGCCAAGCTAAAGATTTGCAAGATGACATATGTACACACATGATTTTGAGTCAAAAAGAATACAAATACATGCATTCATGGTTTAGGCACATGAGTTAGTTTGATGGTGGTGAACCATCTTAGGTTAAGAATAACATCATCATGGTAAAAACAACTCCCAGAGCAAGTTTTGCAGTTGAAGTTCATATTTAAGTGTGTTTGTCTGTACCAGGTAGTTTTGTTCTAGCTGTTGGGCTAGGTTTTGTTTAAAGCTTGTGCAATTATAGGATTGCGAGACGTCCTGCAACGAGATCGACCCCCCAATCCGAGGGTGAGACGTCAGGAGCGCAGAGCGAGGCGTTGGTAGAAAACCTGCGGCAGAGTAATGAGGCCTTATCGAGGCAGGTAGTGGCTATGCAGGCTCAGATTCAGTCTCTTGTAGCAGTGGTGGCGGGACAGACTCCGAGTGTTCCGGACCCCGCTGAGGGGGTAGCTGTTCCTGCTCCTCCTGCTCCTCCCGTGCCTTTGGTTGTGGTGCCCCCGGAGATGGCGTTCATATCCCAGTTTCAGCGGCTTAGGCCCCTTACTTATGATGGGCAAGCAGATTTCATGATTTTGGATGACTGACTGATCACCATTGAGGAGATGTTCTCTTACTCAGGGATTACAGACGATCAGAGAGTGATGCTCGCTGCCTACCAGCTCAAGGGCTTAGCAAAGAATTGGTGGCTGAGGGAGAGAGAGCTTGGTGGCAGGATGCTCTTGGGAGTCATTTAAAGTGATGCTGTTGTGTAAGTTTCTGCCTTCAGTCGAGAGGGACCGACTAATGAATGACTTTCTCCATTTGAAGCAAAGGAAACTCACAGTTAGTGAGTATGAGATTGAGTTTAGTAAGTTGAGTCGGTTTGCTCCTGGTTTGGTGAGTGTTGAAGCAGACCGAGTTAAGCGATTTCTGGGTGGACTAAGAAGCGACATTCAGCAGTTAGCGAATGCCTACGGAGCAGTCAGTTATGCCAGCGTGGTCGAAGCTGCCTTGAGAGTTGAGGCCATTGAGAATGCCAAGAATAGAAGCCAGTAGTTGAGGAAGGATAAGCGGAAGTCCGGTGGAGGGAAGAGCCCTCAGGAACCTGATGCTGTCTCGAGAAAGAAGAACAAAGAGGTTTGTAGTTTCTGTGGCCGGCCAGGCCACCCCTTTGAGGAGTGTTTCAAAAGGTTGGGAGCGCAGAAGAAGGAACAAGTGCACGCGATTCAGGGTGCTCCCAGAGGAGACTTGGTATGTGCCTTGTGTGGAAGGAAGGGGCATGAGGCTGTCCGTTGCTGGTTAAAAGATAAGGTCTGTTTTCAGTGTGGGCAGAAGGGTCATCTCAATACAAAGTGCCCACAGTTCCAGCCTGTTCTGCAGCCAGTTCCCCTCCAGGTTTTGCCACCGCCTCAGCAAATGGATAGAGGAAAGGGGAAGCTGAATGTGCTTTCGGCAGACGAAGCGCAGACTTCGACCCAGGTTATCTCAGGTTCGACTCCTCCCCAGTCGTTTCGTTATGTTCCCTTTTTGGTTGTAGTTTTCGTTTTAGTGTTTGTTGCCTTAGATGTGTGCGCTATTTGTAGGACGATTTAAGGTAAAGAACTGCTGGGCGTGCGTTCTCTTCGATTCAGGCGCTACCCACTCGTTTGTGGCTAGAGCCTTCGTGGAGCGGTTCAGTTTGGGCCTAGATCGTGTTGGTGGTGCCTTTTGCGTTAAGTTCCCCTCCGGTGACTCTGTGGTTACGGACCTGGGTGTCCTGGATTGTCCTATTTTGTTGGGGGATTTCCTAGCCAAGGCAGATCTGAAGGTGATTGACCTGGAGGACTTCGATGTTATCTTGGGAATGGACTGGTTGTCAAGGTACGATGCTATTATCCAGTGCAAGGGTAAGCGCTTGGACTTCGTCAAAGACAACGGTCAGCCAGGGAGCGTGTATGGGTATTCTCTCCAGGAGTCTCCAGTCATTTCTGCGGTGCGTGCTCGGAAGTTGCTTGATTCTGGTTGTTTTGCCTGTGTGGTCTCTCTGGTAGGGACAGTTGTTAGAGTGCCGCGTTTGGAAGAGATTACTGTGGTGTGTGACTTCTCTGATGTGTTTCCTGATGATCTTCCTGGTCTTCCACCCGATCGAGATGTCGAGTTTGTTATAGACTTGGAGCCAGGCACGCGTCCTATTGCAAAGGTGCCGTACCGGATGGCCCCGCGAGAGCTGGAAGAGTTGCGAATTCAGCTGGATGAGATATTGGCAAAAGGTTTCATAAGGCCGAGTTCTTCGCCTTGGGCTGCACCAGTGCTGTTCGTTAAAAAGAAAGATGGGTTGATGAGGTTATGCATCGACTATAGAGAGCTGAACAAGGTTACTATTAAGAACAGGTACCCTTTGCCTCGGAAAGACGATCTGTCTGACCAACTGCGTGGTAGTGCCGTGTTTTCCAAGATAGATCTTCATTCGGGCTATCACCAGTTGAGGATTCGGGAGTCAGATGTTCCGCGGATGGCGTTCCGCTCTCGTCATGGGCATTTCAAGTTTTTGGTTATGTCAATTGTTTTGACTAATGCGCCCTCAGCTTTTATGGATCTAATGAACAGAGTTTTCAAGGACTTTCTAGATAAGTTTGTGATTGTCTTTATAGACGATGTTTTGGTGTACTCTAAAGATGCAGAGGAGCATGATCGACATTTGCGACTGGTCTTGGCAACTCTGAGAGACCATAAGCTATATGCCAAGCTGAGCAAATGCGAATTTTGGTTGCCTCAAGTTTCTTTTCTCGGCCACGTGGTTAATAAGGAGGGAATATCGGTGGACCCAGAAAGGATCGCTGTTGTTATGGAGTGGGCGAGGCCTGTTACTCCCAAAGAGATCAGAAGCTTCTTGGGCTTGGCTGGATATTATAGAGGATTTGTAGAGGGATTCTCTACCTTGTCTGCGCCGTTGACCAGGTTGACGCAGAAGAATGCAGCCTTCATATGGGATGGCAAGTGTGAGGAGGATTTTGAGGAACTAAAAAGAAGGTTATGTTTAGCTCCAATTTTGTCCTTGCCTACTGAAGGTAGTGAGTATGATATATATGTGGATGCGTCACATGTCGGACTGGGCTGCGTATTGATGCAAGGCGGGAAGGTGATTGCGTACGGGTCGAGGCAGCTAAAGACTCACGAGAGGAATTACCCTACGCATGACCTGGAGTTTGCAGCTGTGATCTATGCGTTGAAATTGTGGAGGTATTTGCTATATGGCGCGCAGTGCAAGATTTTCACGGATCATAAGAGTTTAAAGTATGTCTTCACCCAGAAAAATTGAATCTGCGCCGGCGGCGATGGTTGGAGTATGTGGCCGACTATGATGTTGAAATCCAGTACCATCCGGGCAAAGCGAATGTGGTGGCCGATGCCCTGAGTCGGTAGTCAGGGAAGATTTTCAATCTCTCCACCGAGCGTCTAGTGGAAGAGTTTCTTTTGATGGACATTTCTGTAGGAAGCTGCGATTCGCAGAGTAGCTTGGCAGTGGCAGAACCTTCATGTATTGCGCTTACGAGACTACATCAGAAGGATGATCCCGATCTTCTGCATTTGTATCTTCGAGCTGAAAAAGGTGAATTACCAGATTTCTCTATAGATGAGGCGGGTACCTTGAAGTATCGCGGCAGGTTTTGCATTCCCGCAGTCGGAGATATTCGGGATATGGTGTGCAGAGAAGCCAACAGATCTAGTGTTGCTTACCATCCAGTGTCTACCAAGATGTATCATGATTTAAAGCAGATTGCCTGGTGGTGTGGGATGAAGAGGGACATAGCCAGATTTGTTTCTGAGTGTTACACTTTCAGGCGTGTGAAAGCCGACCATGGGAGGCCTGGTGGCAATCTGACTCCCTTAGAGATTCCGATGTGGAAGTGGGAGAGTATCTCGATGGATTTCATTATAGGCTTACCGAGATCTCCTAAGGGGCATGATTCAGTTTGGGTGATTGTAGACAGACTGACGAAGAGTGCTCACTTCGTACCATTTAAGATCGATTATCCGATGAGGAAGATTGCCGAGCTGTATCTGGATGGGGTTATCAGATTGCATGGTGTACCCGTGAGTATCATATCAGATCGAGACTCCAGGTTCACGTCTCTTTTTTGGAAGAGCCTTCAAGAGGGGTTAGGTACAGATTTGAGATATTCCACAGCTTATCATCCCCATACCAATGGTCAGACGGAGCGAGTAAATCAGATTGTGGAAGATATGATCCGATGCTATATTCTGGACCACGGAGGAGCGTGGGATGAGCGCTTGCGGCTTATGGAATTTGCGTATAACAACAGTTATCAAGAAAGCTTGCAAATGGCTCCTTTTGAAGCTTGGTATGGGAGGCGCTGCAGGACTCCCTTATTTTGGGCTGAGGTTGGTGAGTGACCTTTGTTGGGTCCAGAAGCACTCGAGGAGATGGAAACTGCTGTGAAACTTATACGGGAAAAGCTTCGGATAGCCCAGGAGAGATATGAGAAGAACGCCAATCGGCGTAGATCGGACTTGGAATTTGTGGTGGGGGACTCAGTGTTCTTAAATGTCTCCCCGTTGATCGGAGTCAAGCGGTTTCGCAAGAACAGGAAGTTGGACCCGAGGCATGTGGGGCCGTTTCCGATTGTTGAGCGGATTGGGATATCAGCTTATAGGCTGGCTTTGCCCGCAAATTTCCCTGGCATGCATGATGTCTTCCACGTCAGTCAGCTGCGGAAATGTGTGATGAATGGCATGCAGGTTTTGGATTCTGTGCCTCAGTTGGAGCCGAATCTTTCTTATGTGGAGGTGCCTGTCCGCATTCTGGATTCTCAGGTTCGTGCGTTGCGGAAGAAGACTATTCCAATGGTTAAAGTTTTATGGAGAAATCAGGATGTAGAAAGAGCGACTTGGGAATTGGAGTCGGCTATGAGGGAGGCTCACCCTCATCTGTTTCCCTGATCTTGTGCCTGGTATGTTCTGTTTCATTTATATATATAGCCCTTTCCTGGCTCTTTCTCTCTCCTTCTTCATAGGAGTGTTGCGAGTAAAGTTTTGAGGCAAAACTTTCTTTTAGGTGGAGTAGCTGTAACGCCTCTGGTTTTTCTTTGTTTTGTTTGATCTTGGATTAGCGTTACGATGACGCATTTTCCGACCCTTCGCCGTTGTAGAGAGTGGTCCTAGCTCTTTAGGTTCCTTGTGTAGCCTGGTTGTAGCCTGTTGGCGAGTTTCCCCAGCTAGCTGGAGTCTGTTTTTGGTGACTCGGTTGAGCCTCTTAGGGAAATGCTTGTGTTTTGGCTTCGGGAGGTGTTAGCCCGAGCGTGCAATCGTCGGATGTTGTTTTCGACCTCTCCGTTGTTTTTGTAGCTTGGGTGTGTTGGAACACCCTATTACTAATTTGGGTCAGGATCACTATGTCTCTAGGAAACAAATGTTTGACCTCCTGTATAGCTCAAAAGGTCAATTAGAATTGAGTCTAAGGGTTAGAAGTCTAGGTTTGGAAGCTGCCCTCAAGACCAGGATTTTCTGTTTGGAGACTAAGTCATATCGTCGAGCTCAGCATGACGATTCGTCGAACTCCGATCGACGATCGTCTAGCTCAACTTCGACAGATCATCGAACTCCATTCGACGATCGCTGAGCTCAACTTCATCATATCGTCGAACTCCATTCGACGATCGGTGAGCTCAGGTCGACGATCTTGACTCAGCTTTGGATCTCTATCTCTGAGCTCAGTTCGATGATCTTTGAGCTCAGATCGACGATATTTTGCTGCTGTATAAGTCCATATCGCTGAGCTCAGTTCAATGATAGCAGAGCTCAGTTCGACGTTTTCAGATAACTTCAAGGATGTTTCTAAATTCAATTTCAAATCAGTTAAGGAGTTATTCTGCAATTAATTCTGAAGATTTCCTAGCCGTTTTCATTCATTTCTGGACAAAGTTTCAAGGGATTTTCAAGGAATATTTCTATGGACTTTCCTCCAGAAGACATTTTGCAATTAAGGATGCAATTAATGCAGGACAACGGCTATTTTTCTCAGAGAATGTTTTTCCATTCAGTACCAGAGAATAAAAGAGAAGAATTTTTGAATCTCTAAGATAGATCACAGATACACAGACACATAGACAGATATTAGTATTCTTCAGAACAAGAACAAAATATTCTGTCTCAAAGAATTCTCAAGAACACACATCCAAGGAGATCAACTTTTTCTGAAATCTTCAGATCTCTCTAGTTTTCAAGTGTTCAAGGCCAACATCTTTCAAGACTCCAGACATCCAACATTTCAGCTGTTGCTGAAATCATCTTTTGCTGGAGCTCAGCTTGTGAAAGCCTATCACCCTACAACAAAGCTTCTCTTCCTGAAGATCTCAAGGACTCAGGGGGAGCTTTGACACCATCAATCCACATAGTCTTCTCAGCTGATCTGAGAAAGAGAAGACTTCTATCACTCTCTCACCCCCTCTCTGTAAATGGTTTCTCAAACTCCCTTCAAAAGTTTGAGTTTGGTTTTTGAGCACCTTGTCAAAAGCTCATTGATGGCAAGACACCTGATCAAAAAATCTGATTTGGTTTTTGTGCACCTTATCAAAAGCTCATTGGTGCCCAGGACACCTGATCAACTCATCCTGCAGTGGATTCCTACCTAGGGTGGTAGAAGAGTGGATGTACCCAAGTTTAGGGGAACCACTATATTTCCTTGTGTCTTCTGGTTTTGCTTGTCTTTATTTTTGTTTCTAGCCTTGATTATTCTGTGATTAGTTTTTGATTAGTTTAGTTCTGTAATTAGATTTATAATTGCTTCCCTGCTCACTCACATTACAACCATTGTTGTAAAAAGTTTTAAAGTACCATATACTCTTTTCACCCCCTCTAGAGTATATCAGATCTAGCTGCTCTTTCAATTGGTATCAAAGCGAGGTTGGTTAAACATACCACACCTTGGTGGTTGCACAAGCTAACACCTGAACCCAAAGATCCCTAGTTAGATCTGTTTTCTTTTGTATTTTATTATTAGATTTTGTTTTCACAAATCATGGCCCAAAACAAAGATTATGCTAGCACCAGACCTCCAGTGTGCAATCTATCCAAGTTTGCACTTTGGAAAGCAAGGATCAGACTGTACATGAATTCTATTGACGAAGATATTTTTAACTCTGTTTTGACAGTATGTCCAAGACCTCCAGAGAACTCCAGTACAAATGCTGTTCCACCTCCATCAGGAACAGATGCTGACATCAAGAGATGGAAGGTAGCTGATGCCAAGGCTATGAACATCTTAGCCCAGACAATGTCTGATGACATATTTTAAAAGGTGGCTGAATGCAATTCAGCAAAGGAAATTTGGGACAAACTTTCTGAAATAGTCTCAGGCTCAGCTGATGAGAGAATGGATAGGAGATCCTACCTCATATCTCAATATGAGAATTTCAAGAAGGGAGAAACTGAGTCAGTGGGAGACATGTACAACAGGCTCAGTCTAATTATCAGTGAACTCAGGACATTGGATAAAGAGATCTCACTAACTGAACTCAATGACAAAATTCTAATGTGCTTCCCTAGCACTTGGGATTCAAGAATCTGGCCAATTAAGGATGCTAGAAGTCTGAATGAGATCACCACTGAAGCTCTATTGGGTAAGCTCAAATCTTATGAGCTACTCATCAAGAATAGAGAAGAAGAACAGAAGGCTGCCTCACCAGCCACAGAAAAGAGAAGACCATAGCCTTCAAGGCAACTGAAGATCAGCCTGAAGACAAAGTCACAGGCAATGATGAACTGCTCAGTCTGTTGGCCAAAAGATTTTACAAGATGGCCAGAAAGGACTTCAGAAGGAGATCATACAAGGAGCATGATAAGCCAAGGTATGACAAGTCCATTAATAATAATAAAGAAATTTTTTGCTTTGGTTGCAGGAAACCAGGGCACATAGTTCCTGACTGTCCAGAAAACAAAAACAAGGACAGAAGGGACAAGAAAGAAAGAAGAAAGGAGAAAGAATCCAAGAGGAATGGCAATGGCAAACCCTCATCAAGCAAAAACAAACATACAAGAAAGGGGTTTGTTGCTGAATCCTGGAGTGAGACTGAAGAGGAGTCAGAAGCCTCATCCAGCTCTAGTGATGATGGGGATGATGCAGAAGAGAAAGAGTTCTGCATGATGGCAATCAATGCCTCACAACATAATTCAGAAGAAGAGGAGTCAGAGTCAGATTCAGAGACTCAACCTGAAGAAGATTAGGTAATTGGTTCTTTTGATTTTAATTCAGAGGACTTTAAATCTAAATTTAAAGCATTGTGTTTAGATCTGCTAAAATCTGAGAAAGAAATTCTCTCAGAAATCATCTATCTGAACATAATACTTTAAAGTCAGAAAACCTCAAACTCTCTCAGGAGTTGGAGTGCTGTAGGGAGCAGATAGCTTCACTGAAAAGTGAGCCGTCTGAGGCCAAGAAGCTTGAAGAATCCCTTAATGGGAGAAGCATCAAGCTGATGGACATCACAAGAACAGTGAACTCCAGATTTAATAGTACACTGGGCTTGGGTGCTTCATCCAGCCAACCCATAGTTCTAACAACTCCAATCAAATTCATTTCTGACAAAGGAAAGGGAGTTGTAGAGGTTGCTAGGAAAAATTCTGATCTGCCCAAGAAAACCAAGTCCCAGTAAAAATCGTCGAACGGAGATCGACGATCGCCGAATGAAGATCGACGATCGCCAAACGCCGATCGACGATCTCAGCCAAAATCGTCAAACTCAGGTCGACGATCTCAAGTACCTGAACTCAGCCATAGTCGACCGTCGAACAGAGCTCGACGATCTGACCCAAGATCGTCGAACGCAGCTCCAAGATCGTCGAACAGAGGTCAGAGCTCTGGAAACTTTTTCAAAGGCAAATCAAAATTCAATCCTAAGGGTCCTTCATCCCAAATCTTTAACCCTTATACTGAATGGATTATACCTCCAAGGAGATATCATCCTGAAGGATATAAGAGTCAACCTAGGATGTCTTTTATTTCAGAATTTAAAGGTTATCAACCTAGGCCCAAGGTAAATTGGGTCAAAAATAAATGAATTGTCTTATGTGCAGGTGAAGACCTATCCAACATCTAACCAGCAATGATACTTGGATAGTGGGTGCTCTAAGCACATGACAGGGAACAAGGACAACCTCACTTCCTTTAGAGCCAAGCTTGGACCCAAAGTTATCTTTGATGATTCACACTTTGGACAGACTAAAGGATATGGTGCAGTCCAGATTGGATCAGTAACATTCAAGAAGGTAGCTCATGTGGAAGGACTGAAGCACAACTTAATAAGCATCAGTCAGCTGTGTGATGAAGGCTATCAGGTGACCTTCAGCAAAGCATTATGCAAAATCAAGTCAGAGGACAACACAACTGTGTTGACAGGTAAAAGGAAAGGTAACATCTATCTAGTAGATTTTCTTTCAACTGATGTAGATATTTGCCTGTTTAATTCTGTCTGTAGACCAAATATTTTATGGCATAAGAGACTAGGACACCTAAACCTTAGAACTATTGCTAGGCTATCCAAGGACAACCTTGTTAGAGGACTACCTTCTGGCCCCTACAAGAAGGAAGGACTCTGCAGGGCTTGTCAATTAGGCAAGCAAACTAAAAACAGCTTTAAGTCACTTAATAAGAGTGATTCACCTAGGATATTGTATCTGTTACACATGGATCTTTTTGGACCCATCACAGTACAAAGCCTAGGAGGGAAATCCTACACTTTAGTAGTTGTAGATGACTTCTCTAGATTCACTTGGGTGTTCTTTCTAAAGAAGAAGTCTGATAACTTTAAGTGTCTGACAGAGTTTCTCAAATGTATACAGATTGAGTTCAATACTCACATTGCCCTGATCAGAAGTGATCATGAGACAGAGTTTGATTCTCTTCTTATGCAAGAGTTCTGTCAGAGTGAAGGGATCAGACATACTTTCTCAGCTCCTAGAACTCCTCAACAAAATGGGGTAGCTGAAAGAAAAAATAGAACCCTTATTGAATCTGCCACTACATTGTTGTCAGATGCTCATCTACCTCTATCCTTTTGGGCAGAGGCAGTGAACACCTCCAACTATGTGCTGAATAGAAGTTTGATACATAAACTAAAGGGAAAGACTCCCTATGAATTACTCAAAGGGAAGAAACCTAAAGTTGATTATTTTAGAGTCTTTGGTTGTATTTGCTATATACATAATAATGACAAGAAATATTTAGCAAAATTTCAAGCCAAAGCTGATGAAGGAGTGTTTCTGGGATACTCCATGATCAGCAAGACTTATAGGGTTTATAATAAATCATCTCTAAAAATTGAGGAATCTGTTCATATATCATTTGATGAATCTAACATGTCTTTCAAGGAGAAGATCCCTTCTACCATAGAACCTTTGCAGGAACATTCTCTTGTTGAAGACTTGAACAAGTTACAGGTTACCCAAAGGGATGAAAGAAGTGAAGATGAAGACAGTGCTCAACATATTGAAGAACAACTTGAAGAGCCAGCTGTTGTACCACAAGAGGAAACAACAACACAGGTTGGTGAACAATCAACACCCCCTATTGATTTAGTAACATCAAGAGACCATCCAATTTCCCAAATAATTGGAGACATCTCAGCTGGTGTGCAAACCAGAAATCAGGTCAACCAAAACCTGTTGCACACCTGCTTCCTATCTCAAATTGAACCTCAGTCCATTCAAGATGCAGAGCAAGATCCACACTGGATCATTGCAATGCAAGAAGAGTTGCATCAATTTGAGAGGAACAAAGTATGGGAACTAGTGCCAAAGCCTAAGGATCACTCCATTGTTGGAACAAAGTGGGTATTCAGAAACAAATTGGATGATCAAGGAGTAATTGTAAGAAACAAGGCAAGGCTAGTTGCTCAGGGATACTCTCAAGAAGAAGGAATAGACTACGACCAGACTTTTGCACCAGTTGCAAGATTGGAAGCCATCAGAATATTTTTAGCTTATGCAGCACACAAAGGCTTCAAGGTATATCAGATGGATGTCAAAAGTGCATTTCTAAATGGAGACATCAAAGAAGAAGTATATGTCAGACAACCTCCAGGTTTTATCTCTCCAACTTATCCTGATTATGTTTTTAGATTGAATAAAGCATTATATGGTCTCAAGCAAGCTCCTAGAGCATGGTATGAGACCCTAGCATGCTTTCTCTTGGAAAATGGTTTTATAAGGGGTAGAGTAGACCAAACTCTTTTCATTAGAACCCATAAGTCCTATACCCTACTAGTACAGATTTATGTAGACGATATTATTTTTGGTTCTACTGACTCCAAATTGTGCAGAAGGTTTTCCAACCTAATGCACTCTAAATTTGAAATGAGTAGCATGAGTGAGCTATCCTTCTTCCTAGGATTGCAAGTCAAGCAACATGCTGAAGGCATCTTTATTTCTCAAACCAAATATGCAAATGAATTGGTTAAGAAATTTGGCATGTCTGAAGCATCTTGTATGAAAACACCCATGCCTACTAATGCTGTATTGGATGTTGATGAACATGGGAAACCTGTTGATCAGACAACATATAGAGCAATGATTGGCTCTTTACTGTATCTTACAGCTAGTAGACCAGATATAATGTTTGCTACATGTATATGTGTTAGGTTCCAAGTAAGCCCTAGAGAGTCACACCTAACACTAGTAAAGAGGATTCTCATGTATGTTAAAAGTTGTCCAAATCTAGGTCTCTGGTATCTAAAAGATTCAGCATTTGATTTAACTGGATTTTCTGATGCTGATTATGCTGGATGCAGAATTGACAGGAAAAGCACCAGTGGAACTTGTCAGTTCCTTGGTGACAGACTTGTCTCTTGGTTTTGTAAGAAACAAACTTCTGTGTTAACTTCAACTGCTGAAGCTGAATATATGGCTGCAGGCAGTTGTTGTTCACAAATCTTGTGGATTCAAAACCAACTCCTAGACTATGGCTACAACTTAGAGAAGTCTAAAATCTTTTGTGATAACACCAGTGCTATTTCTATAGCTCAAAATCCAGTCCTCCATAGTAGGACAAAACACATAGAGATTAGACATCATTTCTTAATGGATAATGTTGAAAAGAACAAAATTGAACTACAATATATCCCAACTGATTTACAAAGGGGAGATATTTTCACCAAGCCCTTGGATGAAAAGAAACACACCTTCTTCCTAAATCAGTTAGGAATGTTAGATGGAGGAAGTCTTAAATAATATCCAAGATTTTGAAAGCTTAAAAAATTGACCAAGACTAGGCAAACATCCTGATTTTTTCTTAGTGTCTAGAGTCTTTCTGATCTCTGAACTGCGCTCGACGATTTTCCCCCAGATTGTCGAACGGAGATCGACGATTTCCGAAATCGTCGACCTGAGTTCAGCGTTTCTCAGATAGTATGAACTATCTCTTCCGGTCAACGATCGTCGAACGACGCTCGACGATTTTGTTCTCTGAATGATCGTCGAACAGAGCTCGACGCTCTCCAATATCGTCGAACGGAGATCGACGATGTTGAAGACTCTTCAGATTCATTTAGAAGCCTCGAACGTCGAACTGAGTTCAACGATCTTTCCAATTCTGCGTCGAACCCTATTATAAAATTCATTTTTCGCCGTCATTCTCAGCTGCGGATAAGGGAGAGTGATATCCCGAAGACAGCGTTTAGTACGAGATACGGGCATTATGAGTTTACGGTCATGCCGTTTGGGCTGACTAATGCGCCGTCAGTATTCATGGATTTGATGAACATGACGTTCAGGGAGTACTTGGACCATTTCGTGATCGTCTTCATCGACGATATTTTGGTGTACTCGCAAAGTGAGGAGGATCACTTCAAGCATCTCCATTTGGTGTTGGAGACACTCAGGAGAAACCAGTTGTATGCCAAGTTCTCGAAGTGCGAGTTTTGGCTGTCCTCAGTGGCGTTCCTCGGGCATATAGTGAGTGGAGAGGGTATTGCTGTGGATCCGGCGAAGATTGTTGCGATACGGGAGTGGCCTGAGCTTGCTACGGTAGCAGAAGTCCGGAGCTTTTTGGGGCTTGCCGGCTATTATAGGCGCTTCGTAGAGAACTTCTCGCGGTTAGCATTACCTCTCACTACTTTGACGAGGAAGGATCATAAGTTCGTTTGGACGCCGGAGTGCACGCGAGCTTTTGAGGAGTTGAAGTGTCGGTTGACCACGGCGCCTGTGCTGAGTTCGCCGGTTGGAACCGAAGGCTATGAGATATATAGCGATGCTTCGGGCAGCGGTTTGGGTTGCGTGCTATTGCAGCACGACAGCATGATAGCTTATGGCTCGAGACAGCTAAAAGTGCACGAGAGGAATTATCCGGTCCACGACTTGGAGTTGGCGGCCGTGATTTTTGCCTTGAAGCCGTGGAGACACTATCTGTACGGTGTGAAGATTGATATCTACACCGATCACAAGAGCCTGAAGTACCTGATTGATCAGAAAGATCTGAATATGCGGCAGCGTAGATGGATGGAGTTCCTGGGGGACTATACATTCAAGATCCACTACGTGCCTGGCAAAGGGAATGCGGTTGCGGACGCGTTGAGTCGCCGAGCCCCAGCTCAAGCGAATTGGCTATCAGTGCATGATGAGCGGTTGGTGCAGGAGCTGGAGGCGTTGGAGATTGTTTGTGTGGATAGACAATCTAGTGCTGAAGCAGTTCTGAATTGGACTGAAGTCCAATATGACCTGGCTGATCGGATTCGGCAGGCTTTGGATATGGATGCTCATATGAAGCAGTTCATGATAGAGGCTCTGGATGGGTCAAATTCCCAATTCGTCGTGGAGGACGGATTGCTGTGGAAAGACGGTCGTCTGTGCGTCCCAAGCGTGGACAATTTACGGGTGGAGTTGTTGTACGAGGCACACCATACCAAGTACTCGATTCACCCGGGGAGCACGAAGATGTACCGCGACGTCAAGAAACTGTTTTGGTGGCCGGGTTTGAAAAAGGATGTGGCGCTATACGTAGCGAAGTGCCAAACCTGCGCCTTAGTAAAGGCGGAGTGCCAAAAGCCGGGAGGATTTCTTAAGTCCTTGCCTATTCTGGAGTGGAAATTCGACGACATCTCTATGGACTTTGTGCATGGTTTGCCGAGGTCGCAAAAAGGGAACGACGCCATTTGGGTGGTGGTCGATCGATTAACAAAGGTGTCGCATTTTATTCCGCATAGGAAGGATGATCCGGTGGAGAAGCTGGCAAAGCTTTATGTGGATAATATAGTGCGGCTTCATGGTGTGCCCCGCAGCATCGTGAGTGACCGAGATGGGCGGTTCACGTCCAATGATTGGAGGCTGGTGCAGCAAATGTTGGGAACAAAGCTGAAGTTTAGCACAGCCTTCCATCCGCAAACGGATGGGCAGACCGAGAGGGTCAATAGAACGATGGAAGACATGCTTCGCATGTGTGTCTTGGACTTTGGAAAGCAATGGGAAGACCACCTTTATTTGGTGGAGTTCGCATACAACAACAGCTACCAAGCAAGTATTCAGATGGCGCCTTTCGAGGCCCTATATGGTAGAAGATGTCGCACGCCGTTGTCTTGGTTAGAAACGGGCGAGTCGAAGTTGTATAAGCGATCGGAAGTGGATGATGCTACTTCTTTGGTGAGAACCATTCGGGAGAGGTTGCTCATCGCTCAGGATCGGCAAGCAAAGTACTATAATGCCAAGCACAGGAACGTGGAGTTCGCTGTGGGTGATTATGTGTACCTAAAGATCAAGCCGTTCAAGGGTGTCTCGCGGGTGCGACGGTTGAAAAAGCTAAGCCCGAGGTACCTTGGACCGTTTGAGGTTCTGGAGCGAGTTGGAGAAGCGGCCTATAGGTTGAAGCTTTCGGTGGAGCTAAGTGGTTTACACGATGTGTTCCACATTTCGGTGCTTCGGAAGGCGGTGCAAGAGCCTACGCAAGTGATCGCGGTCGATCAAGTGTCGGTGGATAGTGGGCTAATGACAAAGGTCAAGCCCGTGCGGATTGAGGACTCGGAGGGCAAGCGGCTACGCAATAAAGAGATCAGGATGGTCAAAGTCCGGTGGGACAATTGCGGTCGTGAGGAGCTCTCTTGGGAGCGAGAGCAGACTATGCTTGACGAGTATCCGGAGTTGTTCCGCTCAGGTACAAATGTTGTTTTTGTACATCTTTCCTTTATGTAATTTCGTGGACGAAATTCTTTTAAGAGGGGGAGAGTTGTAACGCCCCGAAACTCAAAGGAGCAAAGGGGGACGTTTTGGGCCAGTTTTGGCTTCTAGCTGAAGGCACACGGCCTGGGACACGGGCGTGTCCCAGGGCGTGTCAAGCGTGTGTCGACACTTAGCCGCGAAGTCGTCGAGTTATTCTCGACGATTCGTCGAGAATGGGCACACGGCCTGCGACACGGGCGTGTCGCAGGGCGTGTCGACCCGTATCGACACTTAGCCGTGAAATCGTCGAGTTATTCTCGACGATTCGTCGAGAATGGGCACACGGCCTGCGACACGGGCGTGTCGCAGGGCGTGTCGACCCGTGTCGACGATCGTCAAGGTGAAATCGTCGAGATTCACTCGACGATCGTCGAGACAAGGCACACGGCCTAGGACACGGGCGTGTCCAAGGCCGTGTCATCCAGTCGTCGTTCTCCCCTCGACGAAATGTCCCGTGTACACGGCCTGGGGGCCCAGGCGTGTCAATGTGACACGGGCAAGGACACGGGCGTGTCCTAGAACCCGTGCAGTGCTCGGGTTGAAAACGGGAGAAAATCATGGGGTACACGGCCGACTACACAGCCGTGTCAGCTGGAACACGGGCGTGTCAGCTCGAACACGGGCGTGTTCGATACCCGTGTGCGGGTTCAGAAGATTCGATTTTGACGGCGAATGCGGCACACGGCCCTGGACACGGGCGTGTGCCAGGCCGTGTTCGGCCCAGATTGGGCATTTCAGCCCCGAATCAAAGCCGTTCGTTTCCTTAGGTTGAGATCCGACGGCTGGGGGATGTTCCTGCAGGGATATACCCGTGAGTTGACTTGGAAAACTTCACTTTTCATGCCTTATCCTCTCTCCAAATCCTTGGAGAAAGTGGAGAGCCATTGGAGGAAGAAGAGCTAGATCCCGCCATTGGAGGAGCTTCGGAGCTCCGAATCGCGAGCCGACTCCGGATCCACGGAGGCAACGCAAGTGCGGTGATTTCTATCCGATTATATTTCGATGGCGCCAAAGAGGAACGAAAGGGTAACGATCCTCACTTGTGAGCATGATAGCTCTCTTTCTTAGCATAGGAAGCCCCCTCTCGCGAGTTTGCGGAGAGTTGGAGGCGTTCCTTCGGGTAGATATGTAAAGTCCCCGTTGTTTAGAGTCCGATTGCGAGAACGGACGTAGGCATTTTGGTTGAAGCCTACCCGGACATGTTAGTCCGGATCGGTGATGTTGCATTGCATAAGGCCGGAGAAGACTCCGTGCTATTGGGTGTTTTTCGGGTTTTCTACGCGGTAGATTGCAGCAGGGAGCCTTGGGGACTAACCCAAAGGTGCACCCGGAAAACTGGGCGGACACGAGGTCTTGCCAACTTGGTGGCCTGAGAGCCAACTTGAACATAACGTGGTTATGTGTATTGCGGTAGAATGGGACTCGGTGAAAGTTTGACCCGCGCATATGGCTTAAATTGTCGTTGCGATGTGAGCACGGGTTAGATGGAGCCGTACCCGCTTTATGTCGTTCGGGTTAGAGAGACCTAAAGTTACATGGCACTCGCCGTTGGCATAAATGGGGGTCTTCGGTGGTCAATGGCTTAAATTGACGTGACCAATACCATGAAGACGAATTGCTCATAGGAATGGCCGTCTAAGTGGCGGTGGTGAGTCCGGAATGTTAATGGCTTTAATTGACGTAACATCGACCGGTTCACCGAGAATGTGCCCTGAGTGCACGGGGCGTGTGGCCGTACGAGCCAACGTCTGTGTTGAAATGGCTATGGTTATATGCATTGCTCGCTTGTGCTAATGAAATGCAGGGAAGGAGCATCGCCGCCCCGAGTTGGGGGCGGGATCGTTATAATTTGGTCAGCATTGCTGACCGTTGCTTTGTTTGCCACCGTGCGGTGGTTTGTTGCTTGCAGGTGCAGCTGGACCAAGCGGTCAATAGCGGGCTAAAGCCCTTTTTGTGAAGCTGGCCCTCGAAGGCCTAAGTGGAAATGTTTTCTGTTTTACTCATGTATGACCGGCCTGCGTGCCGAGGTTTGTAAATCATGTATTAGTCAAGAGAAACATTCTGTAAGGCCTTAAGGCCGAATATTTGGGTATTTTTGTAACAACATTCCTATTATCATGTTAGTGGACATTCGTGCTCTTATGCTGGGTTCTTGTTTACAACTTATACAAACTGCTTCCGCTAGAATGCTCTGTGTAGGACGTTGAGATTGGTTGGATGGTTTCCATAAGTAACCACCCGGTCTGTCTGTGGCATATGGCGTCGGGCCCCGGCCGGACCTACTGCTATATGCTATGCGATGGATAGGGGGTGTTACAGCCCATGACATGCATTAAGGCCTTTTTGGAATGCATAGCACATCATGCATAGCATCACATTTCATAAGCATAACGTGCCAAGCTAAAGATTTGCAAGATGACATATGTACACACATGATTTTGAGTCAAAAAGAATACAAATACATGCATTCATGGTTTAGGCACATGAGTTAGTTTGATGGTGGTGAACCATCTTAGGTTAAGAATAACATCATCATGATAAAAACAACTCCCAGAGCAAGTTTTGTAGTTGAAGTTCATATTTAAGTGTGTTTGTCTGTACCAGGTAGTTTTGTTCTAGCTGTTGGGCTAGGTTTTGTTTAAAGCTTGTGCAATTATAGGATTGCGAGACGTCCTGCAACGAGATCGACCCCCCAATCCGAGGGTGAGACGTCAGGAGCGCAGAGCGAGGCGTTGGTAGAAAACCTGCGGCAGAGTAATGAGGCCTTATCGAGGCAGGTAGTGGCTATGCAGGCTCAGATTCAGTCTCTTGTAGCAGTGGTGGCGGGACAGACTCCGAGTGTTCCGGACCCCGCTGAGGGGGTAGCTGTTCCTGCTCCTCCTGCTCCTCCCGTGCCTTTGGTTGTGGTGCCCCCGGAGATGGCGTTCATATCCCAGTTTCAGCGGCTTAGGCCCCTTACTTATGATGGGCAAGCAGATTTCATGATTTTGGATGACTGACTGATCACCATTGAGGAGATGTTCTCTTACTCAGGGATTACAGACGATCAGAGAGTGATGCTCGCTGCCTACCAGCTCAAGGGCTTAACAAAGAATTGGTGGCTGAGGGAGAGAGAGCTTGGTGGCAGGATGCTCTTGGGAGTCATTTAAAGTGATGCTGTTGTGTAAGTTTCTGCCTTCAGTCGAGAGGGACCGACTAATGAATGACTTTCTCCATTTGAAGCAAAGGAAACTCACGGTTAGTGAGTATGAGATTGAGTTTAGTAAGTTGAGTCGGTTTGCTCCTGGTTTGGTGAGTGTTGAAGCAGACCGAGTTAAGCGATTTCTGGGTGGACTAAGAAGCGACATTCAGCAGTTAGCGAATGCCTACGGAGCAGTCAGTTATGCCAGCTTGGTCGAAGCTGCCTTGAGAGTTGAGGCCATTGAGAATGCCAAGAATAGAAGCCAGTAGTTGAGGAAGGATAAGCGGAAGTCCGGTGGAGGGAAGAGCCCTCAGGAACCTGATGCTGTCTCGAGAAAGAAGAACAAAGAGGTTTGTAGTTTCTGTGGCCGGCCAGGCCACCCCTTTGAGGAGTGTTTCAAAAGGTTGGGAGCGCAGAAGAAGGAACAGGTGCACGCGATTCAGGGTGCTCCCAGAGGAGACTTGGTATGTGCCTTGTGTGGAAGGAAGGGGCATGAGGCTGTCCGTTGCTGGTTAAAAGATAAGGTCTGTTTTCAGTGTGGGCAGAAGGGTCATCTCAATACAAAGTGCCCACAGTTCCAGCCTGTTCTGCAGCCAGTTCCCCTCCAGGTTTTGCCACCGCCTCAGCAAATGGATAGAGGAAAGGGGAAGCTGAATGTGCTTTCGGCAGACGAAGCGCAGACTTCGACCCAGGTTATCTCAGGTTCGACTCCTCCCCAGTCGTTTCGTTATGTTCCCTTTTTGGTTGTAGTTTTCGTTTTAGTGTTTGTTGCCTTAGATGTGTGCGCTATTTGTAGGACGATTTAAGGTAAAGAACTGCTGGGCGTGCGTTCTCTTCGATTCAGGCGCTACCCACTCGTTTGTGGCTAGAGCCTTCGTGGAGCGGTTCAGTTTGGGCCTAGATCGTGTTGGTGGTGCCTTTTGCGTTAAGTTCCCCTCCGGTGACTCTGTGGTTACGGACCTGGGTGTCCTGGATTGTCCTATTTTGTTGGGGGATTTCCTAGCCAAGGCAGATCTGAAGGTGATTGACCTGGAGGACTTCGATGTTATCTTGGGAATGGACTGGTTGTCAAGGTACGATGCTATTATCCAGTGCAAGGGTAAGCGCTTGGACTTCGTCAAAGACAACGGTCAGCCAGGGAGCGTGTATGGGTATTCTCTCCAGGAGTCTCCAGTCATTTCTGTGGTGCGTGCTCGGAAGTTGCTTGATTCTGGTTGTTTTGCCTGTGTGGTCTCTCTGGTAGGGACAGTTGTTAGAGTGCCGCGTTTGGAAGAGATTACTGTGGTGTGTGACTTCTCTGATGTGTTTCCTGATGATCTTCCTGGTCTTCCACCCGATCGAGATGTCGAGTTTGTTATAGACTTGGAGCCAGGCACGCGTCCTATTGCAAAGGTGCCGTACCGGATGGCCCCGCGAGAGCTGGAAGAGTTGCGAATTCAGCTCGATGAGATATTGGCAAAAGGTTTCATAAGGCCGAGTTCTTCGCCTTGGGCTGCACCAGTGCTGTTCGTTAAAAAGAAAGATGGGTTGATGAGGTTATGCATCGACTATAGAGAGCTGAACAAGGTTACTATTAAGAACAGGTACCCTTTGCCTCGGAAAGACGATCTGTCTGACCAACTGCGTGGTAGTGCCGTGTTTTCCAAGATAGATCTTCATTCGGGCTATCACCAGTTGAGGATTCGGGAGTCAGATGTTCCGCGGATGGCGTTCCGCTCTCGTCATGGGCATTTCAAGTTTTTGGTTATGTCAATTGTTTTGACTAATGCGCCCTCAGCTTTTATGGATCTAATGAACAGAGTTTTCAAGGACTTTCTAGATAAGTTTGTGATTGTCTTTATAGACGATGTTTTGGTGTACTCTAAAGATGCAGAGGAGCATGATCGACATTTGCGACTGGTCTTGGCAACTCTGAGAGACCATAAGCTATATGCCAAGCTGAGCAAATGCGAATTTTGGTTGCCTCAAGTTTCTTTTCTCGGCCACGTGGTTAATAAGGAGGGAATATCGGTGGACCCAGAAAGGATCGCTGTTGTTATGGAGTGGGCGAGGCCTGTTACTCCCAAAGAGATCAGAAGCTTCTTGGGCTTGGCTGGATATTATAGAGGATTTGTAGAGGGATTCTCTACCTTGTCTGCGCCGTTGACCAGGTTGACGCAGAAGAATGCAGCCTTCATATGGGATGGCAAGTGTGAGGAGGATTTTGAGGAACTAAAAAGAAGGTTATGTTTAGCTCCAATTTTGTCCTTGCCTACTGAAGGTAGTGAGTATGATATATATGTGGATGCGTCGCATGTCGGACTGGGCTGCGTATTGATGCAAGGCGGGAAGGTGATTGCGTACGGGTCGAGGCAGCTAAAGACTCACGAGAGGAATTACCCTACGCATGACCTGGAGTTTGCAGCTGTGATCTATGCGTTGAAATTGTGGAGGTATTTGCTATATGGCGCGCAGTGCAAGATTTTCACGGATCATAAGAGTTTAAAGTATGTCTTCACCCAGAAAGAATTGAATCTGCGCCGGCGGCGATGGTTGGAGTATGTGGCCGACTATGATGTTGAAATCCAGTACCATCCGGGCAAAGCGAATGTGGTGGCCGATGCCCTGAGTCGGAAGTCAGGGAAGATTTTCAATCTCTCCACCGAGCGTCTAGTGGAAGAGTTTCTTTTGATGGACATTTCTGTAGGAAGCTGCGATTCGCAGAGTAGCTTGGCAGTGGCAGAACCTTCATGTATTGCGCTTACGAGACTACATCAGAAGGATGATCCCGATCTTCTGCATTTGTATCTTCGAGCTGAAAAAGGTGAATTACCAGATTTCTCTATAGATGAGGCGGGTACCTTGAAGTATCGTGGCAGGTTTTGCATTCCCGCAGTCGGAGATATTCGGGATATGGTGTGCAGAGAAGCCCACAGATCTAGTGTTGCTTACCATCCAGTGTCTACCAAGATGTATCATGATTTAAAGCAGATTGCCTGGTGGTGTGGGATGAAGAGGGACATAGCCAGATTTGTTTCTGAGTGTTACACTTTCAGGCGTGTGAAAGCCGACCATGGGAGGCCTGGTGGCAATCTGACTCCCTTAGAGATTCCGATGTGGAAGTGGGAGAGTATCTCAATGGATTTCATTATAGGCTTACCGAGATCTCCTAAGGGGCATGATTCAGTTTGGGTGATTGTAGACAGACTGACGAAGAGTGCTCACTTCGTACCATTTAAGATCGATTATCCGATGAGGAAGATTGCCGAGCTGTATCTGGATGGGGTTATCAGATTGCATGGTGTACCCGTGAGTATCATATCAGATCGAGACTCCAGGTTCACGTCTCGTTTTTGGAAGAGCCTTCAAGAGGGGTTAGGTACAGATTTGAGATATTCCACAGCTTATCATCCCCATACCAATGGTCAGACGGAGCGAGTAAATCAGATTGTGGAAGATATGATCCGATGCTATATTCTGGACCACGGAGGAGCGTGGGATGAGCGCTTGCGGCTTATGGAATTTGCGTATAACAACAGTTATCAAGAAAGCTTGCAAATGGCTCCTTTTGAAGCTTTGTATGGGAGGCGCTGCAGGACTCCCTTGTTTTGGGCTGAGGTTGGCGAGTGACCTTTGTTGGGTCCAGAAGCACTCGAGGAGATGGAAACTGCTGTGAAACTTATACGGGAAAAGCTTCGGATAGCCCAAGAGAGATATGAGAAGAACGCCAATCGGCGTAGATCGGACTTGGAATTTGTGGTGGGGGACTCAGTGTTCTTAAATGTCTCCCCGTTGATCGGAGTCAAGCGGTTTCGCAAGAACAGGAAGTTGGACCCGAGGCATGTGGGGCCGTTTCCGATTGTTGAGCGGATTGGGATATCAGCTTATAGGCTGGCTTTGCCCGCAAATTTCCCTGGCATGCATGATGTCTTCCACGTCAGTCAGCTGCGGAAATGTGTGATGAATGGCATGCAGGTTTTGGATTCTGTGCCTCAGTTGGAGCCGAATCTTTCTTATGTGGAGGTGTCTGTCCGCATTCTAGATTCTCAGGTTCGTGCGTTGCGGAAGAAGACTATTCCAATGGTTAAAGTTTTATGGAGAAATCAGGATGTAGAAAGAGCGACTTGGGAATTGGAGTCGGCTATGAGGGAGGCTCACCCTCATCTGTTTCCCTGATCTTGTGCCTGGTATGTTCTGTTTCATTTATATATATAGCCCTTTCCTGGCTCTTTCTCTCTCCTTCTTCATAGGAGTGTTGCGAGTAAAGTTTTGAGGCAAAACTTTCTTTTAGGTGGAGTGGCTGTAACGCCTCTGGTTTTTCTTTGTTTTGTTTGATCTTGGATTAGCGTTACGATGACGCATTTCCGACCCTTCGCCGTTGTAGATAGTGGTCCTAGCTCTTTAGGTTCCTTGTGTAGCCTGGTTGTAGCCTGTTGGCGAGTTTCCCCAGCTAGCTGGAGTCTGTTTTTGGTGACTCGGTTGAGCCTCTTAGGGAAATGCTTGTGTTTTGGCTTCGGGAGGTGTTAGCCCGAGCGTGCAATCGTCGGATGTTGTTTTCGACCTCTCCGTTGTTTTTGTAGCTTGGGTGTGTTGGAACACCCTATTACTAATTTGGGTCAGGATCACTATGTCTCTAGGAAACAAATGTTTGACCTCCTGTATAGCTCAAAAGGTCAATTAGAATTGAGTCTAAGGGTTAGAAGTCTAGGTTTGGAAGCTGCCCTCAAGACCAGGATTTTCTGTTTGGAGACTAAGTCATATCGTCGAGCTCAGCATGACGATTCGTCGAACTCCGATCGACGATCGTCTAGCTCAACTTCGACAGATCATCGAACTCCATTCGACGATCGCTGAGCTCAACTTCATCATATCGTCGAACTCCATTCGACGATCGGTGAGCTCAGGTCGACGATCTTGACTCAGCTTTGGATCTCTATCTCTGAGCTCAGTTCGACGATCTTTGAGCTCAGATCGACGATATTTTGCTGCTGTATAAGTCCATATCGCTGAGCTCAGTTCAATGATAGCAGAGCTCAGTTCGACGTTTTCAGATAACTTCAAGGATGTTTCTAAATTCAATTTCAAATCAGTTAAGGAGTTATTCTGCAATTAATTCTGAAGATTTCCTAGCCGTTTTCATTCATTTCTGGACAAAGTTTCAAGGGATTTTCAAGGAATATTTCTATGGACTTTCCTCCAGAAGACATTTTGCAATTAAGGATGCAATTAATGCAGACCAACGGCTATTCTTCTCAGAGAATGTTTTTCCATTCAGTACCAGAGAATAAAAGAGAAGAATTTTTGAATCTCTGAGATAGATCACAGATACACAGATACATAGACAGTTATCTGTATTCTTCAGAATAAGAACAAAATATTCTGTCTCAAAGAATTCTCAAGAACACACATCCAAGGAGATCAACTTTTTCTGAAATCTTCAGATCTCTCTAGTTTTCAAGTGTTCAAGGCCAACATCTTTCAAGACTCCAGACATCCAACATTTCAGCTGTTGCTGAAATCATCTTTTGCTGGAGCTCAGCTTGTGAAAGCCTATCACCCTACAACAAAGCTTCTCTTCCTGAAGATCTCAAGGACTCAGGGGGAGCTTTGACACCATCAATCCACATAGTCTTCTCAGCTGATCTGAGAAAGAGAAGACTTCTATCACTCTCTCACCCCCTCTCTGTAAAGGGTTTCTCAAACTCCCTTCAAAAGTTTGAGTTTGGTTTTTGAGCACCTTGTCAAAAGCTCATTGATGGCAAGACACCTGATCAAAAAATCTGATTTGGTTTTTGTGCACCTTATCAAAAGCTCATTGGTGCCCAGGACACCTGATCAACTCATCCTGCAGTGGATTCCTACCTAGGGTGGTAGAAGAGTGGATGTACCCAAGTTTAGGGGAACCACTATATTTCCTTGTGTCTTCTGGTTTTGCTTGTCTTTATTTTTGTTTCTAGCCTTGATTATTCTGTGATTAGTTTTTGATTAGTTTAGTTCTGTAATTAGATTTATAATTGCTTCCCTGCTCACTCACATTACAACCATTGTTGTAAAAAGTTTTAAAGTACCATATACTCTTTTCACCCCCCTCTAGAGTATATCAGATCTAGCTGCTCTTTCAATTGGTATCAAAGTGAGGTTGGTTAAACATACCACACCTTGGTGGTTGCACAAGCTAACACCTGAACCCAAAGATCCCTAGTTAGATCTGTTTTCTTTTGTATTTTATTATTAGATTTTGTTTTCACAAATCATGGCCCAAAACAAAGATTATGCTAGCACCAGACCTCCAGTGTGCAATCTATCCAAGTTTGCACTTTGGAAAGCAAGGATCAGACTGTACATGAATTCTATTGACGAAGATATTTTTAACTCTGTTTTGACAGTATGTCCAAGACCTCCAGAGAACTCCAGTACAAATGCTGTTCCACCTCCATCAGGAACAGATGCTGACATCAAGAGATGGAAGGTAGCTGATGCCAAGGCTATGAACATCTTAGCCCAGACAATGTCTGATGACATATTTTAAAAGGTGGCTGAATGCAATTCAGCAAAGGAAATTTGGGACAAACTTTCTGAAATAGTCTCAGGCTCAGCTGATGAGAGAATGGATAGGAGATCCTACCTCATATCTCAATATGAGAATTTCAAGAAGGGAGAAACTGAGTCAGTGGGAGACATGTACAACAGGCTCAGTCTAATTATCAGTGAACTCAGGACATTGGATAAAGAGATCTCACTAACTGAACTCAATGACAAAATTCTAATGTGCTTCCCTAGCACTTGGGATTCAAGAATCTGGCCAATTAAGGATGCTAGAAGTCTGAATGAGATCACCACTGAAGCTCTATTGGGTAAGCTCAAATCTTATGAGCTACTCATCAAGAATAGAGAAGAAGAACAGAAGGCTGCCTCACCAGCCACAGAAAAGAGAAGACCATAGCCTTCAAGGCAACTGAAGATCAGCCTGAAGACAAAGTCACAGGCAATGATGAACTGCTCAGTCTGTTGGCCAAAAGATTTTACAAGATGGCCAGAAAGGACTTCAGAAGGAGATCATACAAGGAGCATGATAAGCCAAGGTATGACAAGTCCATTAATAATAATAAAGAAATTTTTTGCTTTGGTTGCAGGAAACCAGGGCACATAGTTCCTGACTGTCCAGAAAACAAAAACAAGGACAGAAGGGACAAGAAAGAAAGAAGAAAGGAGAAAGAATCCAAGAGGAATGGCAATGGCAAACCCTCATCAAGCAAAAACAAACATACAAGAAAGGGGTTTGTTGCTGAATCCTGGAGTGAGACTGAAGAGGAGTCAGAAGCCTCATCCAGCTCTAGTGATGATGGGGATGATGCAGAAGAGAAAGAGTTCTGCATGATGGCAATCAATGCCTCACAACATAATTCAGAAGAAGAGGAGTCAGAGTCAGATTCAGAGACTCAACCTGAAGAAGATTAGGTAATTGGTTCTTTTGATTTTAATTCAGAGGACTTTAAATCTAAATTTAAAGCATTGTGTTTAGATCTGCTAAAATCTGAGAAAGAAATTCTCTCAGAAATCATCTATCTGAACATAATACTTTAAAGTCAGAAAACCTCAAACTCTCTCAGGAGTTGGAGTGCTGTAGGGAGCAGATAGCTTCACTGAAAAGTGAGCCGTCTGAGGCCAAGAAGCTTGAAGAATCCCTTAATGGGAGAAGCATCAAGCTGATGGACATCACAAGAACAGTGAACTCCAGATTTAATAGTACACTGGGCTTGGGTGCTTCATCCAGCCAACCCATAGTTCTAACAACTCCAATCAAATTCATTTCTGACAAAGGAAAGGGAGTTGTAGAGGTTGCTAGGAAAAATTCTGATCTGCCCAAGAAAACCAAGTCCTAGTAAAAATCGTCGAACGGAGATCGACGATCGCCGAATGAAGATCGACGATCGCCAAACGCCGATCGATGATCTCAGCCAAAATCGTCGAACTCAGGTCGACGATCTCAAGTACCTGAACTCAGCCATAGTCGACCGTCGAACAGAGCTCGACGATCTGACCCAAGATCGTCGAACGCAGCTCCAAGATCGTCGAACAGAGGTCAGAGCTCTGGAAACTTTTTCAAAGGCAAATCAAAATTCAATCCTAAGGGTCCTTCATCCCAAATCTTTAACCCTTATACTGAATGGATTATACCTCCAAGGAGATATCATCCTGAAGGATATAAGAGTCAACCTAGGATGTCTTTTATTTCAGAATTTAAAGGTTATCAACCTAGGCCCAAGGTAAATTGGGTCAAAAATAAATGAATTGTCTTATGTGCAGGTGAAGACCTATCCAACATCTAACCAGCAATGATACTTGGATAGTGGGTGCTCTAAGCACATGACAGGGAACAAGGACAACCTCACTTCCTTTAGAGCCAAGCTTGGACCCAAAGTTATCTTTGATGATTCACACTTTGGACAGACTAAAGGATATGGTGCAGTCCAGATTGGATCAGTAACATTCAAGAAGGTAGCTCATGTGGAAGGACTGAAGCACAACTTAATAAGCATCAGTCAGCTGTGTGATGAAGGCTATCAGGTGACCTTCAGCAAAGCATTATGCAAAATCAAGTCAGAGGACAACACAACTGTGTTGACAGGTAAAAGGAAAGGTAACATCTATCTAGTAGATTTTCTTTCAACTGATGTAGATATTTGCCTGTTTAATTCTGTCTGTAGACCAAATATTTTATGGCATAAGAGACTAGGACACCTAAACCTTAGAACTATTGCTAGGCTATCCAAGGACAACCTTGTTAGAGGACTACCTTCTGGCCCCTACAAGAAGGAAGGACTCTGCAGGGCTTGTCAATTAGGCAAGCAAACTAAAAACAGCTTTAAGTCACTTAATAAGAGTGATTCACCTAGGATATTGTATCTGTTACACATGGATCTTTTTGGACCCATCACAGTACAAAGCCTAGGAGGGAAATCCTACACTTTAGTAGTTGTAGATGACTTCTCTAGATTCACTTGGGTGTTCTTTCTAAAGAAGAAGTCTGATAACTTTAAGTGTCTGACAGAGTTTCTCAAATGTATACAGATTGAGTTCAATACTCACATTGCCCTGATCAGAAGTGATCATGAGACAGAGTTTGATTCTCTTCTTATGCAAGAGTTCTGTCAGAGTGAAGGGATCAGACATACTTTCTCAGCTCCTAGAACTCCTCAACAAAATGGGGTAGCTGAAAGAAAAAATAGAACCCTTATTGAATCTGCCACTACATTGTTGTCAGATGCTCATCTACCTCTATCCTTTTGGGCAGAGGCAGTGAACACCTCCAACTATGTGCTGAATAGAAGTTTGATACATAAACTAAAGGGAAAGACTCCCTATGAATTACTCAAAGGGAAGAAACCTAAAGTTGATTATTTTAGAGTCTTTGGTTGTATTTGCTATATACATAATAATGACAAGAAATATTTAGCAAAATTTCAAGCCAAAGCTGATGAAGGAGTGTTTCTGGGATACTCCATGATCAGCAAGACTTATAGGGTTTATAATAAATCATCTCTAAAAATTGAGGAATCTGTTCATATATCATTTGATGAATCTAACATGTCTTTCAAGGAGAAGATCCCTTCTACCATAGAACCTTTGCAGGAACATTCTCTTGTTGAAGACTTGAACAAGTTACAGGTTACCCAAAGGGATGAAAGAAGTGAAGATGAAGACAGTGCTCAACATATTGAAGAACAACTTGAAGAGCCAGTTGTTGTACCACAAGAGGAAACAACAACACAGGTTGGTGAACAATCAACACCCCCTATTGATTTAGTAACATCAAGAGACCATCCAATTTCCCAAATAATTGGAGACATCTCAGCTGGTGTGCAAACCAGAAATCAGGTCAACCAAAACCTGTTGCACACCTGCTTCCTATCTCAAATTGAACCTCAGTCCATTCAAGATGCAGAGCAAGATCCACACTGGATCATTGCAATGCAAGAAGAGTTGCATCAATTTGAGAGGAACAAAGTATGGGAACTAGTGCCAAAGCCTAAGGATCACTCCATTGTTGGAACAAAGTGGGTATTCAGAAACAAATTGGATGATCAAGGAGTAATTGTAAGAAACAAGGCAAGGCTAGTTGCTCAGGGATACTCTCAAGAAGAAGGAATAGACTATGACCAGACTTTTGCACCAGTTGCAAGATTGGAAGCCATCAGAATATTTTTAGCTTATGCAGCACACAAAGGCTTCAAGGTATATCAGATGGATGTCAAAAGTGCATTTCTAAATGGAGACATCAAAGAAGAAGTATATGTCAGACAACCTCCAGGTTTTATCTCTCCAACTTATCCTGATTATGTTTTTAGATTGAATAAAGCATTATATGGTCTCAAGCAAGCTCCTAGAGCATGGTATGAGACCCTAGCATGCTTTCTCTTGGAAAATGGTTTTATAAGGGGTAGAGTAGACCAAACTCTTTTCATTAGAACCCATAAGTCCTATACCCTACTAGTACAGATTTATGTAGACGATATTATTTTTGGTTCTACTGACTCCAAATTGTGCAGAAGGTTTTCCAACCTAATGCACTCTAAATTTGAAATGAGTAGCATGAGTGAGCTATCCTTCTTCCTAGGATTGCAAGTCAAGCAACATGCTGAAGGCATCTTTATTTCTCAAACCAAATATGCAAATGAATTGGTTAAGAAATTTGGCATGTCTGAAGCATCTTGTATGAAAACACCCATGCCTACTAATGCTGTATTGGATGTTGATGAACATGGGAAACCTGTTGATCAGACAACATATAGAGCAATGATTGGCTCTTTACTGTATCTTACAGCTAGTAGACCAGATATAATGTTTGCTACATGTATATGTGTTAGGTTCCAAGTAAGCCCTAGAGAGTCACACCTAACACTAGTAAAGAGGATTCTCAGGTATGTTAAAAGTTGTCCAAATCTAGGTCTCTGGTATCTAAAAGATTCAGCATTTGATTTAACTGGATTTTCTGATGCTGATTATGCTGGATGCAGAATTGACAGGAAAAGCACCAGTGGAACTTGTCAGTTCCTTGGTGACAGACTTGTCTCTTGGTTTTGTAAGAAACAAACTTCTGTGTTAACTTCAACTGCTGAAGCTGAATATATGGCTGCAGGCAGTTGTTGTTCACAAATCTTGTGGATTCAAAACCAACTCCTAGACTATAGCAACAACTTAGAGAAGTCTAAAATCTTTTGTGATAACACCAGTGCTATTTCTATAGCTCAAAATCCAGTCCTCCATAGTAGGACAAAACACATAGAGATTAGGCATCATTTCTTAATGGATAATGTTGAAAAGAACAAAATTGAACTACAATATATCCCAACTGATTTACAAAGGGGAGATATTTTCACCAAGCCCTTGGATGAAAAGAAACACACCTTCTTCCTAAATCAGTTAGGAATGTTAGATGGAGGAAGTCTTAAATAATATCCAAGATTTTGAAAGCTTAAAAAATTGACCAAGACTAGGCAAACATCCTGATTTTTTCTTAGTGTCTAGAGTCTTTCTGATCTCTGAACTGCGCTCGACGATTTTCCCCCAGATTGTCGAACGGAGATCGACGATTTCCGAAATCGTCGACCTGAGTTCAGCGTTTCTCAGATAGTATGAACTATCTCTTCCGGTCAACGATCGTCGAACGGCGCTCGACGATTTTGTTCTCTGAATGATCGTCGAACAGAGCTCGACGCTCTCCAATATCGTCGAACGGAGATCGACGATGTTGAAGACTCTTCAGATTCATTTAGAAGCCTCGATCGTCGAACTGAGTTCAACGATCTTTCCAATTCTGCGTCGAACCCTAATATAAAATTCATTTTTCGCCGTCGTTCTCCTTTGCGCTTTCGATTTCTCTGCAAGAACTTTCTTTCCCTCCAAACAGTTCTGCACTTGGTCGTTTTGTTTGTTGAATTTTTGCAGGTACCCATGGCTGTGTCTGTTGCTGTTCTCGCCGCCATGAAGTTTTATGCTGGCTTCGACATCGACATGGAATTCTTCAGCACAACTGACTAGGTTTTTCAGGATATCTTGGGGCTATTCAAAGAGCAGAACCTGACTGTAATTATGACCACAAGGATCAAGCTTGCATCTGATGAGATTAAGGAATGAGTCTACACTGCCCACAATCAAGACAACTCCACCATTGTTGGGTCAATATCTGGCACTCAGGTACCCTTAACCCCAGCAATTTTAACAGAGGTTTTTGAGTTGAGAACTGGTGGAGATTCTGCTGACTTGTCTGGAGAAGAGTATACTGAATTGCTTGCCAGAATGGGTCATTCTGAGGCCAACCCTAGCAAGCTCTTGAAAAAGAACCTTTCTGTGGAATACAGATTCCTGGCAGATGTAGTTGGGAAAGTGCTACTGGCTAAGCACTCTGCTCATGATACAATCTCAAGGTATCAGCTCTGCCTAATGGGAGCCCTTGTAGACAGGAAGAATTTGAATTGGGGAGAAGTATTCTTTGACCTTATCAAGAAGAAGATAAACAAAAGTTTTGTAAACTTTGGAAGAATTATAGGGGTGTTTCTGCAGCACAGGTGCCCTGCTTTGCTGGTCTCTTTTGGAATCCACATCAATGCATCCAAGAGACTGTCTTGTGCCCTCTTTGGAAAATGGGACAGTCAAATCAGCAAGCCCAGCAGGCCCTCCTCCAGCACTCCTTCAGGCACAAGGACTCTCAGAGTCACTTCCCCACAGGTCTCTGCCCCTGCAGATGATCTGCCTGCTGATGTTGCCTCTCCTCCTCCTCCAATTCCCTCTCTTCCCATACCATCTACCATTCCAACTCCATCCACCATCATCATCTCCAGCCCCTCTCCAAAATCTACACCATCTCTAGTCCCTACTCTTCCACTCACAGAAGAACAATTCCATCCCTTATTCTCCTACCCTCAACCAGATGCCACTTCCTCACCCTCCCATCCTTCCTTCACCCTCATTGATGATTTATTTATGGATGACTCTCCATCCTCTCCTCCTGAGCTACCTTCATCCTCAACTTCCTATCAAGATCTTCTACAAGAGATCATTGACCAACCCACCTTCACCCCATCCATCTCCATCCCACTGTCCTCCATATCCACCTTACCCACACCTCAGCCATCTCTTCCCCCATTCACCAACTCTCCACTACTATCACCAACAGCTGCTCCTCCATCTTCTACCTCTGCTCCAGTTACCCTTGAGCAAGTAGACATTCTAGTCCTTGCTGACAGGTTGTATGAATTGCTAGCCCCCAGGCTCTCTCTTCTTTTGGAGACCTCCTTGGCTCCTTTACTCCTGTCAATGGCAGCCCTCTCTGTCAGGCTCTCATCTCTATTCCCTCAGGCAGCCCCTACAACAGTGTGCCTTGATCCAGCCTTGTCTGAATCTAGGCAGGGGGAGATGCCCTATGAAGTGAGTCTGCCTGCTGCTGCTGCTGTCTCAGTGAGCCTGCCTACTGCTGTCTCAGTGAGCCTGCCTACTGCTGTTTCTTCAGCTCCTGTTCTTGCTGCTGCTGCTGCTGTGTCTCAAGATCAAGTTCCTCCTGCTGCAGTCTTTGCATTAGACCTCAGGTCTTTGCTCTCAGCATTTGATTCTGCATATTTCAACTGTCTGCCAGAGATAATTGCTGTCCAGCCCCCAGAGGATCTGTCCAAGGCCCTTGTGCCATTCTCTTGCTGTGACCCCAGCATCATCACTTCATTTGTCCAATCAGTACATGCTGCTGCTTCTTCTGATGAAAGCATTGCTGTTGTTTCTGATGTTGCTGCCCCTACTGTTGCTGATATTTCTGTTACTGCTGATGAACCAACTTCTAAGGAAATCCTTATGACAGAGGCACCTGAGTTTGAGCCTTCTGCATTTTCGGATGATATTTCTACTATTGTTGTTGCTGTGAGTGAAACTATTGCTGCTGCTGTTACTTCTCCAGAAACTGTTGCTTCTGTTGTTGTCACTTCTCCAGAACCTGCAATATCTGCTGTTGTTGTTACTGCTTCTACTTCAATTGCAATACCTTCTGTATCTGCTGCTATCATTTCTGCTACTGCTTCAACATCTGCTGCTACACCCTCTGCTGCCTCATCTGTTTCCATACAGCTCAAGAAGGATTTGATGAAGAAAATTGATGCCCTTTATGATGATCAGAGTTCTGAAAGTGATGAGTACAGAACAGACTCTGATGACTCTTCTGCTACCATTGCCAGGAAAAGAAAGGCAAGGAGCAAAGTCATGAAGAGAGTACCTCCTGCCAAAGTCAAAGATAACAATGATATACCATACTACATTTTTCATGATTTCCCTATCACTGAGCACTGGATGCAGTACTCTAAGAATCAGCTCAAAGCAATGAAAAAGAAGAGGAAATATGAAAAGGGTTCCTCACAATTCCAACACTCTCATCCTCCTCCACCACCTCCTCCTGATGCAGGTGCAGGTGGAAGTTCTGCTGCTCAACCACCTGCTAGAAGCCAAGCCCCCTATCAGCCTCATGCTAGATCCTACCATAGGGGAAGCCAATCCAGGGATTCTCAATCTAGGAGAGGAGGATACAGAGGCAACCAAAGAGATTTCCAGGTCTACTCCAAAGGATACTCAAGTCAACACCCATACTCCAGGGGAGGACAAATTTCTTCTGACACCACATCTGGTCCTTTTCCCTATAAATTAAAGGAAACTGTGTCATCCAGGCCTCCTCAGGACAATCCTTCTAACAGATATGAGGCACCAGTACCTTTTGAAGACCATGAGAACAATCCAGCTGCTTGGACTGCAAGGATGAAAGAACTTGCTGCACTGGATCAGATCAAAAAGGCTAAAGAGCAAGGAAGAGATTCCTCTAATATCTCAACAATGTCTGAACAGAGAAAGAAAGAGCTAGAAAGATATGCATCAAGCAAATGTTTTGATTCTGACAGGTACATGGAACTGCATCCTGAAGCTGTGGTTCCCAGGCCTAAACATCAAACATCTTTAGGTGCAGCAGATGATACCAGATCAAATAAGGAAGCCCTCAATCCCAACAGAGAAATCAAACTTGTTAAGGGCAAGGAAAGAAAATGATAATGTTAGGTGACAATCTCTGTGATTTCTGATTATTATCTGGGATGATATATATATATCTCTGTGGTTCTGCTTGTCCAGCTTTTCTTTTTGTCTTTCTGTATTGCTGCTTGTATGTTGTTAATTAAATTTTTCCAAACTCTGTAAATAGTAATCCTAACCCAAATAGGGGGAGATTGTTGGAACACCCTATTACTAATTTGGGTCAGGATCACTATGTCTCTAGGAAACAAATGTTTGACCTCCTGTATAGCTCAAAAGGTCAATTAGAATTGAGTCTAAGGGTTAGAAGTCTAGGTTTGGAAGCTGCCCTCAAGACCAGGATTTTCTGTTTAGAGACTAAGTCATATCGTCGAGCTCAGCACGACGATTCATCGAACTCCGATCGACGATCGTCTAGCTCAACTTCGACAGATCGTCGAACTCCATTCGACGATCGCTGAGCTCATCTTCATCATATCGTCGAACTCCATTCGACGATCGGTGAGCTCAGGTCGACGATCTTGACTCAACTTTGGATCTCTATCTCTGAGCTCAGTTCGACGATCTTTGAGCTCAGATCGACGATATTTTGCTGCTGTATAAGTCCATATCGCTGAGCTCAGTTCAACGATAGCAGAGCTCAGTTCGACATTTTCAGATAACTTCAAGGATGTTTCTAGATTCAATTTCAAATCAGTTAAGGAGTTATTCTGCAATTAATTCTGAAGATTTCCTAGCCATTTTCATTCATTTCTGGACCAAGTTTCAAAGGATTTTCAAGGAATATTTCTATGGACTTTCCTCCAGAAGACATTTTGCAATTAAGGATGCAATTAATGCAGGCCAACGGCTATTCTTCTCAGAGAATATTTTTCCATTCAGTACCAGAGAATAAAAGAGAAGAATTTTTGAATCTCTGAGATAGATCACAGATACACAGACACATAGACAGACATCAGTATTCTTCAGAACAAGAACAAAATATTCTGTCTCAAAGAATTCTCAAGAACACACATCCAAGGAGATCAACTTTTTCTGAAATATTCAGATCTCTCTAGTTTTCAAGTGTTCAAGGCCAACATCTTTTAAGACTCCAGACATCCAACATTTCAGCTGTTGCTGAAATCATCTTTTGCTGGAGCTCAACTTGTGAAAGCCTATCACCCTACATCAAAGCTTCTCTTCCTGAAGATCTCAAGGACTCAGGGGGAGCTTTGACACCATCAATCCACATAGTCTTCTCAGCTGATATGAGAAAGAGAAGACTTCTATCACTCTCTCACCCCCTCTCTGTAAAAAGTTTCTCAAACTCCCTTCAAAAGTTTGAGTTTGGTTTTTGAGCACCTTGTCAAAAGCTCATTGGTGGCAAGACACCTGATCAAAAAATCTGATTTGGTTTTTGAGCACCTTATCAAAAGCTCATTGGTGCCCAGGACACCTGATCAAATCATCCTGCAGTGGATTCCTACCTAGGGCGGTAGAAGAGTGGATGTACCCAAGTTTAGGGGAACCACTATATTTCCTTGTGTCTTCTGGTTTTGCTTGTCTTTATTTTTGTTTCTGGCCTTGATTATTCTGTGATTAGTTTTTGATTAGTTTAGTTCTGTAATTAGATTTATAATTGCTTCCCTGCTCACTCACATTACAACCATTGTTGTAAAAAGTTTTAAAGCACCATATACTCTATTCACCCCCCCTCTAGAGTATATCAGATCTAGCTGCTCTTTCAGGGTGTTTAGCTACGGTGCGAGTTTTGGTCGAAGTCCGAGATCGATCGTTTTCGCGTCGTTTCAACGATTATTTTTGTTAGATGTAATGTTTGATGTGCTGTGCGTGGCCTGATGTGGCCGAGCTTGTAGGCTGGTGCCTTGTCTTTTTTGCTAAGGAGTTAGCAGGTTTCTTTTTGTGTAAGTTTGGGTGACACGGCCTGGGTCACGGGCGTGACCCAGGGCGTGTCGTGCTCGGGTAGAGCTCTCTTTTCTGTGGTCGACGATTTCTGGTCGACGGGTGTTTTTGGTAGGAACACGGCCTGTGACACGGGCGTGTCACAGGGCGTATCCCCCTTCGGTTCGTCGAGCTGCGCTCGATGGTCGTCAGGCGGTGTTTTAGTGAGAACACGGCCGTGTCACGGGCGTGTCGTATCGGACACGGGCGTGACACGGGGCGTGTCTCTCTGTTCGACGATCGGCGCTCCACGATCGTCGAGCGGTGTTTGAGTTGGTACACGGCCTGTGACACGGGCGTGTCACAGGGCCTGTCCCCTATTTCGTCGAGCGGAGATCGACGTTCGTCGAGTGGGTAGGTGTGTGAGTACACGCCCCGTGACACGGGCGTGTCGGGCCGTGTCATGAGAGTGTCTGGGGTGTGTCCCGTGTTTCATCGAGTGGAGATCGACGTTCGTCGAGTGTGTAAGTACACGCCCCGTGACACGGGCGTGTCGGGCCGTGTCACGGGCGTGTCTTGGGCGTGTTCCGTACTTTTTCTCCTGAGAGCATCTTTTGTTGCCGTGAACTGTTTTTCCTCCTCATTTTCATCGTTCCCGGGTCTGGAGAGCTTCCAGCGGAAGGATTTTGAGAGGAGGCGGTGGTATTTTGTTTTGGCCGGTGTTTGCGGGAGGAAGCTCGTTTTTCTCGTGCGATAGCGGATTTGGCTTGCTCTCGTCTAGATCTTCCCTTCCATGTAAGTTTTTCTTGATGTAGGGTTGATTCTAGGAGTTGAGAATATCTGATTTCTTTTCTTTTCCTCAAGTTTCAGCTTTGGTCTTTTAGGTGGCCAATCTTGCCGCCGGAGCCAAGCTGTGGTGTCGCTGTTGTTTTTTCGGGAGGTAGAGGCAAGTGGCTCCCTTGCCCTTGCCAAATTATTTCTAACCCTTACTCTGTTTTCATTTCCTGTGCAATACTTCTGTTTTCTTTATTTTTCCTCCCTAGAAAGTAGAGTAATAGGATGCCTTTTTCCTTCATTTCAGTCATGGGCTGCTTCATTACTGTCTACATTTAAATCAATGTTCTCTCTTTTGTCTGAGGTTTGGTGCCCAGTGGGTAGCTAGAGTTAGGGTGAGGCTGCGGTTAGTTGCAGTTCAGGTTTAGTTGCGGTAGCCCCGAGTAGTTAGGATGGAACAGAGGGTTGGGATTAAATTTCCAACTCTCTGTTTTCGCGCGTTGAGAGAGAGTTTAGGCTGCGGTTTTAACTAAAACTTACGTTTACCCTAAGTGGAAAGCGCTGACAGCGTCGAGTGAGCCGAGTTCACTCAACGCCGTCATCCAGCGTAGGATTTTGCGGCTAAGTATTTTGGGCGTCAAGTAAGTGGAGCTTACTCCATGCCGCGTCGAGTGGGCTCGACGTTTCTGTCTTGGGTTCCTGTGTTTCCTTAGGTTTGTTAGTATGACTTTTCCCTTTCTCTAGGGGGTGGTATTGGGTGTTCGGCTAATTTTTGCATGACGACTCTTGGGTTTTGGCAGGTGGTGGAGTTTTGGTGGCCTCTGGAGGGGTGGTTTTATGTGGAGAGCTGTGGCCACCGCCTTTTGCCCCAATTTGGGTTGGCGTGTGTGGGACCCTAGTGCTGCCACTGTTTGACCCCTTAGCCCTTTTTGGATCTGGTTTTGGTTATGTATTCAGATCCATGTTTTGACCACCGCCATTAACCCACGTGTTAGGACTGTTAGTTCCTTTCCTATTCCGTGGCTTTTTCTTTTGGCATATATGTATATGTCTTGTTGCTGTTGCAGACTCTTTTGTAGGGCATATTGCTTTTATTTGCTCGCACTTGGTGTGCTTTGCTGTGCTTTAGACAATGCTCTTTTCTTACTGTCATGCCCTTTCTTTTGCTTATAGTAGTTTGTTGCCGGGTTGGTAAACCCTTCTTATTTGCTCATAAATCTAATGCTCTATTTACTTCTTTTTGATTATTTTCTTGCTGAGGTGTTCTTTTCTTGAATGCCTCAGGTCCAGGTTGTAGCCAGTTCATCGGCTAGTTCTTTTGGAGGGGCTTGTTGGTGGCCTCTTGGGTAGCTGAGATAGCCGATCCCCGATTTTGCGAGGTAGTTCTTTACCTTCCTGTATGGACATACATACTCACTAGTGGGTTCATGTCAGGTTGTTGACGCCCACTGGTGGCTTCTTGCGATGCTGGGTATGAACTTAAACTGCTATTTCTGCCTATTTGTGGTTGTTTACTTGCTTCTGGGAAGGATTTATGCTAGGTCGCATGTTAGATATTTTATACCCTAAAAGCATTATTATATGTGCCTCATGCATAACATATTTAAAAAACAAAGACACTATATTTCCTTAGCGTAAAAACACTATCTTTCATATATATTATATTCACTTTAGAGTCGTGCATACCATGAGTCGTCCCTCGGGGACACTTATGCTCATTTAGGGTGTCAACTTAATTGAACCAAAGTATTCTCTGCTGCGTATAAATATACTTTTAATTGTGGACTAGCTGATCCACCATGCCGAGGGATACGACCATTAAATATAACTGGTTTTCTTTCACATTAATCAACAATTTTCCTTAAAATCCAAGGTCTGGAGGTTTGCCTGAACGTGTGCAGTTATCCCCTGCACGACGTGGCATCACGACACGTGTTTTCTCTTGCTCTGATATGATTTTATCGTTGAGAAAATGCGGGTTGTGACAGTTCTTGCTACTAACTCTTATGTTGATCTGATGAGAGCAAACGATAGCGCTGCTATTTGGCATGAAAGGCTGAGACATGTAGGAATGGATAAGCTAAAGGCTATTGCTAACAGAAGCCTTGTCAGAGTCTTGCCTAAGCTTTCTTCATTTGGTGACGGTCACGTTTGCGCGGGATGTCAGTACAACAAGGCTCATCGCCTTTCGTTTGATAAATCACAAACAAGGAGCAAGAGACCATTGGAGTGCATCCATGGAGACTTGATGGGACCAACCGTCACTGTCAGCCTTAGTGGGAACAGATACATGCTCGTTCTGATTGATGACTACTCAAGATTCACTTGTGTATATTTCTTGAAGGAGAAGTGTGAAGCCTTCAGGTTGTTTGTGGAGTTCAAGGAGTTGGTGGAGGGTCGGCTTGGCCTGCGGATCAAAAAGCTTAGAACAGATAACGGTTGTGAGTTTATCTCCTCAGAGTGTTCTAACTTCTGTAGGAAGCACGGGATCCAACGAGAGCTCACTTGTGCTCACACTCCACAACAAAATGGAGTAGCGGAGCGGAAGATCCGTCATCTGACGGAGACTTGCAAATGATGGCTTCATGCGAAAGACATTCCAAGATCCTTCTGGGCGGAGGGGATGTCATGTGCTTCTTACGTCATCAATCGGATGCCGCTTAGCTCGATCAACATGAAGACTCCTTTTTAGTTGTTGCTGAAGGAGAAGCCTAGTGTGGAACACCTTCGGGTATTTGGTTCAGCTTGCTATGTGCATGTCCCGGATGCTTCAAGGACTAAGCTGGATGCAAAAGAAAGGAAACTTGTTTTTGTTGGCTACGATGAGCGGAAAAAGGGATGGAAATGTATGGATCCTGCGACGAAGAAGTTCGTTGTGTCAAGAGATGTTGCCTTTGACGAGCTGACGTCGTATGGAGGTGGCTCGGTTGATCTAACCGGAAGCAAGGTTGATGAAGAACAGAAGGTGGCTGCTGAAGGCTTGGAAGAGGAGCTTGTTGTTTCACCAGCAGTTCATGTTACTTCAAGTTCTAGTGCTGAGACTTCTGGCTCAGGAAGCAGGGGGAGCATTGCTCAAAGCTTACCTGAAGGTGGTGTTGATCCTGAAGAAGCAACAGAGGTAGTGAGAAAGGAACAACCTCTTCGGAGATCGAAGAGGGTTGTGAAGCCACCTACTCGGTACTGTGATGGGAATGCAGTGAGCTTTGTCTCCTGCTTCTTTGCAGTTCCTCTGGATGAGCGAGAGCCTGTAAACTTCAATGAGGCCACTGGAGTCAAGGAGTGGGATGATGCCATGAAGGAAGAGATTGCTTCTCTCAATAAGAATGAAACCTGGGATCTTGTGCCCAAGGTTGATGCCATTACTCCAGTGATTCGCAAGTGGGTGTATAAGTTGAAGAAGAAGGCTGATGGGAGCATTGATAGGTACAAAGCTCGCCTGGTGGCTCGAAGATTCTCACAGCAGTATGGAGAAGACTATGAGGAGACATTTAGTCTGGTTGCAAAGATGACTTTAGTTAGAGTGGTGATCACCTTGGATGCTTGCAAGGGATGAAGAATGTGGCAGCTTGATGTGAAGAATGCTTTTCTTTACAGAGAGATTGACAAGGACATCTTCATGGATCAGTCACTTGGATTTGTTTCTGAAGTTCATCCGGACTATGTCTGCAAGCTTAGGAAGGCTCTCTACGGGTTGAAGCAAGCTCCTAGAGCATGGTATGGGAAGATAGCAGAGTATTTGCAATTCTGTGGTTATCTTGCTTCCAACTCGGATTCTAGCTTGTTTGTCAAGAAGAAGGGGGAGCTTCAAGTCTTGGTCCTACTGTATGTGGATGACATGATCGTCACAGGGAATTCGGAGGAGGAAGTAGCTAGGCTCAGGGCCAAGCTAGCTATACGCTTCGAGATGAAAGACTTGGGAGAGCTTCATCACTTTCTCTGTCTTGAAGTGGAGAGGAAGGAGTGCGGGATTCTCATTTGCCAGAAGGGATATGCTGATCGAATTGTAAGTCGATTTGGCATGGGTGAAGGAAAGAGTTGCTCTACTCCACTGGATCATGGGCTGAAGCTCCGAAGAGATGAAGGAAGGATTCTTCCTGATCCTTTGGTGTTCAGGGCTCTTGTAGGGAGCTTGATTTACCTGATGATTAAAAGGCCAGACATTGCTTATGTTGTTGGCTGAGTAAGTCGGTTTATGGCTGAACTCAGGAAGTCTCATCTGGTGGCGGCGAGGACCATTCTGAAGTATGTCAAGTCAACTTCTGATATGGGACTCCTGTATAGTAGAGATGCGGGCTTTGCTTTGCTTGGGTACACGGATGCTGACTATGGTGGTGACTTGGATGATCGGAGATCAACTTCGGGTTATGTTTTCACTTGTGGTTCAGCTTGTATTTCATGGTGTAATAAGAAGCAGGATTCAGTGTCTGTGTCTACTACAGAAGATGAGTATAAGGCTTCGCCCTTGGCTGCTCGTGAAGCCATCTGGTTACGGAGGCTTGTAGAGGATGTTCATGAAAAAGTACAAGGGCCTACTTTGCTCCGGGGTGACAATGAGAGTGCTCTCATACTGGTAAACAATCCAGTATATCACACAAGGACCAAGCATATTGAGATCGAACATCACTTCATAAGGGAGAAGGTGTTGGAGGGATCTCTTTTGGTCGGGCATGTTCGGAGTGAAGATAATCTTGCTGACATCTTCACGAAGTCGCTGTCGAAGGGGCCATTTCAGCGGTTACGTAGCTTGCTGGGCTTATCACCACTTCTCACTTCAAGGGGGAGTATTGAAATTTGTGAAGTGGAAGTGGGTGATGGACAAGCCGGGCGGTCTAAGCGGCCTGAATGGACTGACTCCGCGGCCTGGGCGGACTGCTGGTGCGGCCTGGTGATCTTGGCTGATTTGGCTGTTGAAGAGCAGCTTGTGCGGCCTGAGCGGTTTGAGTCGCGGCTTGGGCGGACTGCAGGTTGCGGCCTGGGTGTTGGCTGTCTTGCTGACTTGGCTGATTGAGAAGCGGCTTGAGCGGCCTGGTATGCGGCTTGATCGGTCTATTGTGTGGCTTGATTGGCATATGGCCAAGGATGTCGGGCTTCTAGTAAAACGGACTGAGCAGACTGCGGTTTGCGGGCTGTAGGCAGTGCTCTGTTCTGCGGCCTTGTGTTTTTGCAAGCTTGTTATCCAGCGGTTTAGGAGTTCTTCCACAGGAGGCTTAGCGAACTAGCGAGTCCGCGGTGTCTGCTGTTGCGGACTGGCCCTGAAGTTCGGTTGTGTCCTTTGCTGAGCTCAGGTGGTGCAGCGATGTTCTGCTGTGGAGGACTGCGCGGCCTGGTGTAAGAGTTCGGCAGGTGACCGTTGTGGAGATTTGTGGGAGTAGAGCTTGCGGACTCTGCCCTTTTCCATGCTTTGGCATCCGAAGAGTCCGCATCTGTGTGGACGGTGCCTTGCTTCTTGCCGAGCTATCCATGATGAAGTGGATGTTACCCATCCTGGGGCGGACTGACCTGTTGGTTGGCGGTCTGGAGCTTTTGTGTCCGCCGTGCTCGCGCCAGTGCTTGGTGGGCTGCTGGACTTGGTCATTTGCTATGACAAGTTCTCAGTGTCCACAGTGTCCGTAAAATCCGTTGTTGACCGGGCGGACTGCCTGTTGGTCATGGACTCTTAGCGGGATGGCGTTATTTGCCGAGCTCTGCGGACTGTCTCCTGAGTCCGCGTGATATGGTATTGCGGGCTATTGCAGCTTGTGTTGCGGGGGTGTCCGCGTACTGTATTGGGTGACGGTCTAGTGCTGTTTGCTTTGGGCAGACTGGCTTTGTGCCAGTGTTAGGCAGGTCGGCAGCATGTGAGTCCGCATAGAGGCGGACTGACTTTTTTTTTTGTTTTGGCTCCTTGAGGTATGGTCTGGTCAAGTCCGTGCGGACTTGGCAGACTGGGTTGAGTTAGCGCGCGGGCTGGGCGGTGATTCGATTCACTAGGGTGGTGACCACACTCCTCACCTCGCCTATAAATAGAACCCCCCGACACGTCTACAGTAACAGAGTGAACAGTAAGTTGGGCTTGGGAAAGTGTTGCGGTCTGCGGTTTGCTGTCCGCGCGGGTTGAGCAGTGCTGACGGTGTGATGTGTACAGGTCGCGCGGCTAGCTTCAAGGAGCCAGGAGTTTGGCATTGAAGTGTGCGGTCTCAGCTGGTCGCTTCTACGGCTTGTCAGTGTTCTGCTTCAGCTTGTTAAAGTTCCAATAACGTGTCTGCCGGTCTCAGGCGGGTAGGCGGTCTGTTCCTCTGTTCTTCAGCAGGCAGCGAATAGCGGTGTGTCTGCTTGACCTCGCGGGCTCGGCGTACTCCATGTTCTATTCGGCTTGTAGCAGTTGCAGCTCGGGCGGCTTCGACATCCTTTGGCGGACTAGGCGGTCTCGGCGGTCTCCAGTGCTGTACGTCTGGCTTGTTTTGTTCTTTCTGTTTGTAGCTTGTGTACTAGCGAAATCATGTCTCGCTACGTATACCTCGCCTTGTAAAGAAGTGTGAATGAATATAAGACCTGCTTTTTCTTCCATTTGTGGTTGATGTTAAACTTGCTCCTTGAGTTTCCGCATGATCAAAGTGTGAACTGGGTAGTTCTGAGGATATTAATTTGGTTTTAGGCTACCTTGCTGACCGCTTTGAGAAAATTTAACAGTTTTGAAGATTTTTGACTTGTTTGTGCGATTGTTTTAATTTCTTATAAAATTTATTTGTGCCAATTTAACTTTTAGTCCTCCGTGCGAATGAGAACTTGGATTTTCTTGTGCACTTGAAAATTAGGCAAACTTTGTGTTTGAATGCTTAACTAAATAATTTTATTGCTAAAATTTTAATTCCGAACTAATTTGAAACTTACACGATTCATATAGTTCATATTGTCTGTGTCCACCCGCGCTACTCACAAAGACTTGTATTAGTGTCAGCACAACCACATCATACAGCCCACATTGCGTCCAACTATTATGAATTATTATTTCCATCTAATTGCTATTCTTAGAACCTTCACATGAATTTGTACAGGGAGGGAGCTTGATGGACTTGGATGATACGACCACAACCTCTAGTTTTGCTGCTAAAGTTTAATTCATTCAATGACATCAACGTCTTGGCATCTCCAACATGTCTTCGACATTAGTTGTTGCAAATATGTGTGAAGAATTGTGTCACTGGATGCAATGGCATGTGATCGAACGCCGGGGTAGAGAACTTCGTGTGTCCCGATTCCCACTAGATCCCTTTATGGTGGAAGAGGAAACTCCTCCTTACGTTTGGAAGAGTTGAAGGAAATGGGTTTGCGGTGAATCCAGTAAATGCGTTTTGGAATTGTTCAAAAATTGCAAATTTTAGCCTTTGACACATCAACTGTTGATGATTTTTCTATATAAAAATGATAACGAATTCTGTTTTGGTTTCGGGGAATTGCCCCTTGACCCTGCTCACTGAAACCACCGCTAGGGGTGCTGCCCTTGGACCTCGCCAAGGCTGCATTGTATTTTGAGGTGAAGGAGCACAAAGCGTCCTCACGAGTGAGGGTCCGGGAAAGGGTCCCACCATAAGAGTGAAATGTAGGCAAATTTTATCATGCATTTTTAGCAACCTCTTGCGAAAATGCAGGGCAAAATTTGCCTAAAGTTCACCCTTATGGTAGGACCCTTCCTCAGGCCATCTTTCGTGGGGATGCTTTGTGCATCGCGCTGTCCATTATATATGTATATATATATGAATATATATATACTAGCATCTTCGAACGGGCTTCGCCCGTTCTCGATGCGGCGCTGCGGGCTTCGCCCGCAAACAAACGACAACATGTGTCGTGGACGGGGATATTGGTCGTGAGTGTGACATTTGTCATGGGTGGTGACATTGGTCGTGGGTGGCGCTATTGTTCATGAGTGACGACATTGTTCATGGGCATCGACATTGTTCGTGGGCGTCGACAATGTTCGGGGGAGGCGATAATGTTTGGGGGCGGCGACATTGATCAAGGCGGCGACTTTCGTCGGGAGTGCCCATTCTCTATGTGGCTTTGCGGGCAGGGCCCGCATCCAAGCGGGCTTCACCCGCAAACAAACGACATTGGTTTTGGGCAACAACATTTGTCATGAGCGGCGATATTGGACGTGGTGGCGATATTTGTCGTGAGCGGCGACATTGGTCGCGAGGGGCGACATTGGCCGTGGGCGTGACATTGTTCGTGGGCGGCGACATTGTTCGTAGGCAGTGACATTATTCATGCGCGGCGACATTGTTCGTGGGCGGGGACATTGTTAGTGGGCGTCGACATTGTTCATAGTCGGCGACTTATTTCAGCTCCGTCAACATTTTTCGGGGGCGGCAACATTATTTTGGAGGGGCTGAAATTCGAAAGGCTCCGACCGTACTCGATGCGTCACTATGGGCTTCTCCAGCGTTCAAGCGGGTTCCGTCCTCACAAAATTTATAGCGTGGATTGCGAAATTTGGCGGGGGCAGTGACATTCGGCAGGGACCTCGTGACAAATAACTCAAAGCATATCTATATGACAGAAATGTAAAAATAAACAAAGATCATGCATGTACCTGTAAAATATATAATGGAAATCTATTATCTTCGCTTGACCCTCTACCAGCTAACTAACAACATTGGCCGTGAGCGGAAACATGTGTCGTGGGTGGCGGTATTTGTCGTGGCGGCGACATTGGTCATGGGTGATGACATTGATCGTGGATGACAATATTGTTCGTGGGCGGCAAAATTGTTCGTGGGCGTCAACATTGTTCGTGGAAGTCGACATTATTCGTGGGCAGAGACATTGTTCGGGGACTCCGCCCGCATCAATGATCGCCTAAAACATCTACGTATTCACAAATCATCATCTAAAATCTCTACTTGTACACAATCCAAGACACCTCTGCAAGAGTAATTATGATTTTCTCTCTGTGAATGCGCATGAAGGATCTAAAATTATGTATAATCTCCAAGAAAAATTATGTAAATTACATTGTATGTAAAATTTTAGATCCTTCATGTGCAATAAAAAAAATAAGATCTAAAAATTTTAAATTTTATATTACTTTCTAAAATTATGTAGAACTATGTAAATTATCTATTTAATAAACGTGTTGCAAAATTTTAGATCTTTCATGCGCAATGTAAAAAAATAGGATCTAAAAATTTTAAATTTTAGAATACTTTCTAAAATTATGTAGAAGTATGTAAATTACCTATTTAATAAACGTGTTGATGCTTCACAACGCATTGCTGATGAATGTGGTGATGAAATAATTTATGAAAGTGTTGATGAAATGACCTATTTAACATATGAAGCATCTCCACTCTGTCTTTGCCCAAATATCATCCCAAATTTTATTCATGAATTTAACTGCGGATAATGTGCATCCAAATTAGTGAGAAGGATCAAATAAATGACCCTTATTGAATAACAATGTAAATACCTTCCAGGATAGTCTTTTGTAATTATTCCTAACAAAATAATATTAATAGTTATAAGAGAACATTAACTCAAAATAGGATAAGCTTACCCTAAACATGAGCACTTTCTCCATAGATAAGCTTACCCTGAATCCATCCGTCACAACTTTTATGATGCATGAGCTCCTCCAATTGCCGGAACATCTCCTCCAGATAAAGACAGGAATTTGGTTTGACAATTTTTATAATCCTCTTTGGATATTTTGTGCTCTTTAGCCAAATAATCCCAAAAGATACTTGCACATGACATGACAATGATTTGAATGGAACATTCTCCACTTGATATTCCAACTGAAGCGGCATAAAAACATTAAAAAGTAGACCTTTATTAGAACAACATATTCGTATACATAAATTAGGAGACAGAATTTGAAACTTATTTTGAAACCAAATTTCCTGGAATCATATTACATATATATGTACATACATATGCATATATACTGTGTGCATATAAGCAACTTATAAGCTTGTTAATGTATTCATTTAAACCGAAATGCATATTCAGACATCAGAATTCAGCTCCATAAATATAGATGCACACATATAAGAGTAAGTCAATAAAAAATTATATAGGAGTCAACTTTCCTCTTGTTCGACATCAGAATTCGAACAGGCTTCGCCCGTTCTCGATGCGTCGTTGCGGGCTTCACCCGTTTGGTATTTGGGCGGGCTTCGCCAGCTTGGCATTTGCAGACACTCACAGCCCCCTTGAGCCCTATGATTATTTGATTTTGCATACATGATCCGGGGGCCGCAAGTGGTGGTTTCAGCGCCAAACTGATTAATCGAGACATTTATCTTTTATTTTTATGCTACAACCATAAATATCTTTGACTTGCTTAACCAATACAATTGCGGGACTTGCATTCCTACTAATGCCAAATCCTCTTATAAAAGTTTGGTCAACCTTCATGAAGAATCTGAAAGATTGATAAATCCAAACTCATCACAATGAGCAAACTCAATAAAAATTAAAAAAAGATCATTTAATTTCTCATTATAGAAGACAATATGGATAAAAAACTGTGGAGCTTTTTACATTTTTTAACCACAATTCCATATTTGAAATTCTCAAACAACAAAAGCAAGCTCACTCAAATCCATAGAAGATCATTCAATTTCCAAAATAGCAAAAGCAAGCTCACTCAAATTCATACCTCAATGTTGTATCTGATCTCCTTTAGAGTGATGACAATGTTGACCATCTCCAGTTGAGAGGTCACCGGGCGAAATTCCAATTAGGGTTGAGAAATGGGAAAAACCTGAAAGGGAGAAACGAGAAATCACCCGCGAGATTCCAGTTAGGGGTAGAGAGATGGGTAAAACCTAAAAGAGAGAAACAGGAAATCACCCGGCCAGATTCCAATTAGGGTTGAGAAAGTTGTAAGGGTTGAGAAATCTTGCCTGATAAGTGTAAGGTGACGGCCAACTATGGGGAAGTGAAAAAATGGAAAGTTGGACACGGAAGAGAACAGAAGCTTGGATGCTCGCCCGACCTCCTCGCCATCATCGTGATATTAGGGCACTGAACTTCATCGAGCGAAGCCCTAGCCGATGGTCTGGTGTGAGTCTAGAGAGAGTGGTAAGCTTCGTGCTTGAGAGCGAAGGAGGGAGGAATCGCAGGCGGATAAGTTCCCGGCGCTTGGAGGGTTTCAGTAGCGGGATTTGGAATCACGGGCTTCAGCAGGATTTGGGAATCACGGGAGTGGGGTTTTGGGCTTTTTATGAATTATGTTTGGATCCAAAGGTGAGAATTGAGAGTTAATTAAATCTAATGGCTAAAAAACAAAGTGTGGTGTGACTTTTAACATATGTATATTATTTTATATAATAAAGGTATAGGATATATATAATATACAGGCAACTATAGGGTGCGGGATGTACGGACAAGTGATTTTGTTGGTCAAGATAGTATCAAAATGAAAAGTGATCAACATGAAAGTTATAGATCTCTGCGAGATGAACAACTTTCATGTTAACCACGTTTTGATTTGGAGTCGTCTTTGACCTTGATTTGGGACCCAAAATCAAGGGCGGCGGAACGGTTTACTGTAGCATTTCCGCCGCCCCAGATTTCGGGGCCCAAATCGAGGTCCAAGACGGCTTCAAATCAAAAAGTGGTCAACATGAAAGTTGTTCATCACGCCGAGATCTACAACTTTTATGTTATTAATGTTTCATTTTGAGACCATCTTGACCCCCAAAATCACTTGCCCGTACGCCCGCACCTTATACTTGCCCGCACAGTATATGCACAGATATATATATATATATATATATATATATATATATATATATATATATATATATATATATATATATATATATATATATATATATATATATATACTATTCTATATACTATTCTATATACTATTCTATAAAGGAAAAACATGCTTTGGTGCAATATTTTTAATAACTATTTTACCCCTCATTTTTTAATTTAATGATTATTATTTCTTTTGTTCATTTCAAAAAAAATTCAAAATTGAATACCCACATATGTAATTTACTCAATCCCGCCAAAATAATTGATCTCCCGCCACCTTCGACCAACGTCGCCGCCCACAATAAATGTCGCCTCCCAGGACCATTGTAGCAGCCCACATAAAAATGTCACCGTTCACGACCAATGTCTCACCCACGACCAATGTTCCACCCATGACCAATGTGCCGCCCACGACAATTGTCACCGCCCACGACAAATGTCACACCTCCGGCGAATGTCGCACCCCGCCGAATGTCGCACTCCGCCGAATGTCGCACTCCGCCGATTGTCGCACCCCCGCCGAATGCCCCCAGGGCCGAAGCCCCGTGCCTGTCACTTGTATATATATATAAGGGGTGATATCTAGTGCGGGCGTACGGACGTACGGACAAGGGTCAAAATGGCTTCATATCGAAAAGTGATCAACATGCAAGTTGTAGATCTCAGTGAGACGAACAACTTTCATGTTGATCACATTTTGATTTGTAGCCGTCTTAACACTCGATTTGGGCCCCGAAATCGGGGCCGGCGGAACGGTATACTGTAGCATTTCCGCCGCCCCAGATTTCGGGGCCTAAATCGAGAACCAAGACGGCTCCAAATCAAAAGGTGAACAACATAAAAGTTGTTCGTATCGCCGAGATCCACAACTTTTATGTTGGTCACTTTTCGATTTAAGGCCATCTCGACCCCCAAAAAGGTCTGCCCGTACGCCCGCATGCAAGCTTGCCCGCACTTGATATCTCCCCATATATATCTTTATTATATAATACAATAGGCATATTTGGATCACACCATGAAACTCATTTGGGCCGTCCGATCAAACTCCATCAAACACGGGCTGTTGAATTCAAAGCAGGAGGTCTGCAAATATCGAAACAAACTTTCGGAACACTGTTCACGGGAGAAAAAATCCTGATAATCCGTTTCCGCACTCCCGCCCCTCACGCCTCACCCGCCGCCGCCGCCGGCGGACTGCCCGGCGCCCCCCGGCGGGTTCGCCATAGGCCGGCGAACCTGCCGGTGGGTTCCGGGCAGGCCGCCGGCTGCTCCGCTGGCGGCGGCCGGGAACGCCCCCGTGTGAGCAGGCGGAAGCTTGGGGGGGGGGGGGGGGGGAGGGGGGAGGGCGATTTTGTGTTTTTTTGTTTTTAATATAAATATTTATTATATTATAATTTAATTTAAAATTTAATATAAATATTTATTATATTATAATTTAATTTAAAAATAATAATTACTTAATTATTTAAATTTTGTCACTAGCGGGCGAAGCCCGCCGGGGGGGACGGGCCTCGCGCGCCGGGGGACGGGCCTCGCACGCCGGGGGGTGGGCGAACCCCGCCGGGGGGCGGGCGAAGCCCGCCGTGGGGTCAAGCGGGCAAAGCCCGCTTGATTGCGGGCGAAACCCGCAGCGACGCATCGAGAACGGGCGGAGCCCGCAGGGGGGGGCGGGCCTCGCGTGCCGGGGGACGGGCCTCGCACGCCGGGGGGCGGGCCTCGCACGCCGGGGGGCGGGCGAAACCCGCCGGGGGGTCAAGCGGGCGAAGCCCGCTTGATTGCGGGCGAAGCCCGCAACGACGCATCAAGAACGGGCGTTCGCGGGGTGTTTTTTTTTCCGATTTTGTAATTTTTTAAATATTTAAATAATTTACATTATTAATAAATAATTAAATATTTATTTTAAAAATCAAAAAATTAAAATTTTGAATTTTAAAATCACCGGCGGCGGCGGCGGCCCGTGGTGGGGGGGGGGGGTTATTTTCTAATTTTTAGAATATTTAAATAATGTATGTTATTAATAAATAAATAAATAATTATTTAAAAAAAACAAAAAATTTAAATTTTGAACTTTAAATTTTTTAAATTTTATGCCGGGCGAGCGAAGCCCGCCGGAATGCCAAGTGGGCAAAGCCCGCAGCGACGCATCGAGAACGGGCGGAGCCTATATATATATATATATATATATATATATATATATATATATATATATATATATATATATATATATATATATATATATATATATATATATATATATATATATATATATATATATATATATATATATATATATATATATATACAAGCAGTCGTGCACGAGGGACCCCGTGCGGGCAACATTCGTCGTGGTGCGACATTGGTCGAGGGTGCGACATTTGTCGAGGGTGCGACATTGGTCGAGGGTGCGACATTTGTCGAGGGGGCGACATTTGTCGAGGGGGCGACATTTGTCGAGGCGGCAACATTTGTCGAGGGGGCGACATTTGTCGTGGGAGCGACATTTGTCGTGGGGGTGTCATTAGTCGTGGTGGCGACATTTGCACGGGAGGCAACATTTGTCATGGGGGTGACCATCGTCGTGGGGTTAGATTTGTCGTGGGTGTGACATTTGTCATGGAGGCATCATTAGTCGTGGTGGAGACATTCGCACAGGAGGCGACATTCGTCGTGTGGGCCACATTCGGCGTGGGGGCCACATTCGGCGTGGGGGCCACATTCGGCGTGGGGGCCACATTCGGCGTGGAGGCGACATTGGTCCTAGGGGCGACATTCGTCGTCGGGTCGATATTAGTCGTGGGGGCGACATTGATCCTGGGGACGACATTGGTCGTGGGGGCAACATTGATCATGAGTGCGACATTTGTCGTGGGTGCAACATTTATTGTGAGGGCGACTTTTGTCTGGGGGGTGACAGTTGTCGTCGGGGCTACATTGGTCATGAGAGGCAACATTGGTCTGGGGCGGCGACATTGGACGGGGGCGCCGACATTGGTCAGGGGCGCCAACATTGGTCGGGAGCATCGACATTGGACATAGGCGCCGACAATGGACATGTGCGCCGACATTGTACTGGGCACCGACATTGGACATGGGCGGTAATATTGATCGTGGGGGCGACATTGGTCGAGGGCGACATATGTCGTTTATGATGAACAAACATGTTGGGAAAAAAACCAACTTAATGATGTAAGATGGAAAATAAAGGCGTCTTAATTGTCTATATAATATTTAACTGGACTTTCACACTCGCCTCGTCTGAACGAATGAAATAACAATTGATTGAACAAAAAAACACCGTTCAAAGCTCAACAGAACAACAATAATTTATTAAAGAAGAAGCAGGACGGAACCAGAAACCAACATAAAATAATATAGAAGCCTTCGGATTTTTGGATAAACAAAGTCATATCATCAACTTATCATGCAGATCAAGTGGATATGTAAATTGCAAACAGTAGCAGCTTTAGTAAGGGAATCATGGTTATAAAAAAATTGCTAAAAAAAATCTCCAACATACTATACCGTCGAGAACTCATAGAATTTATAAAGAAAAAATTGTCTAGAACTTCAAAATTGGTGCTACTAATTCAAATAAACCCTAATATAACCGTCATGCCAGGTAAACATGAAAATAAGAAGGAATTTCACAATTTTATGATACACGAACATTACCTTTGATTCATGTGTCCTCAATTTAGATTTTTAGTGAACGGGGACTGACCTCGATTGGGGTTTTGCACCTTTGGATCATCCTCATAGCTTGCCATGACCTGGTGAGAAAGGAAGAATAGACATTTAACATTTTGTTGAATCAATATACGTATTCAACATTTAGTTGAATCAAAATACACATTTAAAATTTAATTAAAGCAATATATACATTTAACATTTAGTTGAATCAGTATACACATTTAAAATTTAATACTTATCAAAATTACATCTTATGTATACTTATCGAAGAGAATCGTCTGGAAGTGGAGCGGTGTGAGAGCAGAGATGTCGAGCGTGAGAGGCACTACAACAAATCATTAATTTTCAAGAAATTGAAAATGAAATTTGATAAAGGCATGTTTATCATGGCATGCTCAAAGTGAGGTGCATACAAATTTAGCTCAAACAATTTTACAGGAAGGACAAAATGTCATGGCTTGCTAGGCATACTCACCACTGAAAGTCCAGACAAATCTTGCACTGGGACGGGTGATCTTGGTTGATTGCCATCATTCCCAAGCTGGCCATACTCATTGTTACCCCAAGCACGTAACATACCATTTATCAAAACTGCTAAGTTGTGAACAACGTCGACAACAATCTCCGCAAGTCAATGCTAAGGGAAAAATCAGAAAACCGAAAAAACATCAAATACGCATAAAAAAAACATAAAAAATCTGCCTTGCTTATTACACAACTTTTGTGAGATACGGTAAAAACTTAAAAATTTCAAACAAAGTACAAACTAAAATGAAACTATTAAGTTTTAATAAAATGAAACGTTTTAAAACCACGACAGGTACAGATGTTCTGTTAACAAAATCTCCAAACAAAAATTGGAGGCCAAGAAATTGGACCTAGAATTCCCAAAATACAGAGGAGAGGAGAGGGCGAACCTAGGCTGTAGATGCGGCATGAGAGGACCCCGAGAAACCGAGAGTGATTTTTTTTTAAAACCGTGAACAGATTCAAGATGGCGTCGATGGCGCCCTGAGAACGTGGAGAAGTCCATTCTAGAGGTGGAGCAGTGTGAGAGTGGAGATGTCGAGCGTGAGAGGCAGGGGATTCGACCGTCGTTTAGGGGAGATTCCGACCGGAGGGGTTGGAAGGTGCGGGCGTGGAGGAGAATGGAAGGTCACTGGAGCACAGCTGGAGAAAATGGAAGCGGTCTTCTTGCTTCAGCCAGGGAGCGCAGCAGGAGAAAATGGAAGCAGACTTATTGCTTCGGCCAGGGAGAACAGCTGGAGAAAATTGAATCAGTCTTCTTGCTTCAGTCCGGGAGAGAAAGTGAAGTGGTCGAAGTTATGAGAGTGACAGGAGGTAGTATCAGCTGATAGGAAGTACATTCCGGGTGTTGTGCCTCATAATGGCATGTTATATCTACTTTTTCAGAGAATTGACTTTAGCAAAAGATACAAAATTACAGGAATAACCCTTATTTCAAATGTATTTGAAAATTTCTGAAGGGAAATGACCCAAAAATACATAATATGAATTGTAGCTGGCGAGTTTTTGAGGGCAATATGGTCTCGAAAATGTTACACCACGGCTGGGGGTATTTTGGGAAGATGAATGTTACACCATGGATGTTTTAGAGTTTGCTTATAGTATAAAGATATATATATATATATATATATATATATATATATATATATATATATATATATATATATATATATATATATATATATATATATATATATATATATATATATATATATATATATATATATATATACGAGTGACAGTGAACGGGGGCCCTCGTGCCTCGCGCTACAGTACACGAGCTGCTGCGGCGCGGGCTTTGCCCGCCCAGGAGGTTTTAAATATATATTTTCATAATCTATTAAAAATATATATATTATTTTTTAATGAAAAAAATATTAAAAAATGGAATAAAAATTCTCGCACGGGTGCTCACTGGAGGCTCCGTCGGCGGCGACGGAGCGGCCGACAGCCCACCGACGGGTTCACCGGACCACGCCGACCCCGTCGGCGGTTATCTAGCCCAGAGCGGGCAGGGCCACAGCCAACGGTGGCCCTGCCAGCTCACCGTCAGACAACCCCTGACGGGTTCATCGTGGTCCGGCGAACCTGCTAGTGGGCTCCGGGCAGGACTTCGGCGGAGAAGCCTCCATGTGAGCACCCGTGAGCCTCCCTGTGAGCTTACCCCATGAGCATTTTTTATCTCGTCGCCTGATTGCTTTGTTTTTAGGTGTTTGAATAATAGGAGAGGGAGGCTTTGTTTGAAATTTTACCGAGCGGGTTGCTAGACCGGACCGACGATTCAAGCGGGCGGGGCTAGATCGTGTCGGCTATATTCTGAGCAGGCTTTACTTCAATTCCACCTGATCAAATTTTTTTCGAAGTCTGAAGGGTAAAATGGTAATTTTTCTTTATATAGTAGTATTTTTATTAAAATTATAGATTTATGACCCCCTACTATCCCTAGGTGTAAGAGCCCTATAAAAATTTAGACGTACATACCTGATTAATTTGTGTGATCAAACAACTGAGTTGTTATGATATAATTAGATCGAACTACTTGAATTTATTCGTTAACCATTATACCATAAGGGGATTTCCTTATATAATAGTGTGTGTGTGTATATATATATATATCTTATCTATATAAAGCAATATACATATCTTGAGACACAACATACTTTAAGTTTTGACCATTGAATCTCATCAAATAAATGTTATCCCTACACGAGAGAGAGAGGGGGAGAGAGATTGCCGAAGGAGAGGAGAAAGGGGGCGGAAGAGAGAGGGGGAGGAGAGAGAGAGGGAGAGAGAAAGGGAGAGAATAGGAAGAGAAAGAGAGCGAGAAATTAATGTTTTTACGTCAAAACGTAAATTTTTTTATAAAATTAAAATTATAATATCGATTTATATTTTTTACGATCATTTTGAGTACTCATATGTATATATTGCGGGCGCAGCCCGCAATGACGCAACGAGCACGGGCGAAGCCCGCAACGACGCATCGAGCACGGACGAAACCCGTGCGGAGGCGGGCGAAGCCCGTGCAGAGGAGGGCAAAGCTCGTGCGGAGGCTGGCGAAGCCCGCCTAGATGCGGCCGAAGGCCGCCCGAGAGCATCGAGCACGGGCGTAGCCCATGCGAAGATGCTCGTGTGTGTGTGTGTGTGTGTGTGTGTATATTTCACTATTATAAGGGAAATGTTGTCTTTGTTGAAACATTCAAAAATACCAATTATGCCCTCATTTTTATAGTTTAATTACTCGACATATATTATAATATATGAAAGTGGAGGATAAGATCTACCTTAACTCTAGAGGGGGGGGGGGGGTGAATAGAGTTTATTAAAATAATTTTCTAGTTAAAAATTATTTGCAGTGGAAGACTTAATTTAAATAATATGTGTATAGTGCTGCAGAAAATAAAAATATGAAAGCAAGAAATAAAACAACACAGCACAAAGCAAACAAAATATAGCAACCAAAAGACACAAGAAGCTATAGTGGTTCCCCAATCAATCTGGGTACATCCAATCTTCTACCACCCTAGGTAGGAATCCACTGCAGGATGAGTTGATCAGGTGTCCTGGGCACCAATAAGCTTTTGATAAGGTGCTCAAAAACCAAACTAGATTTTTTGATCAGGTGTCTTGCCACCACTGAGTTTTGACAAAGTCTCAGAAACGAACACAAACTTTTGAAGGGAGTTTGATAAACCCTTTACAGCAGAGAGAGAGAGAGAGGTGAGATGATCTTCTCTGTCAACAATCAGAGAGAAGATAGTGGATGTTGTCAAAGCTCCCCCTGAGATCTTGAGTTGTTCAGGAAGTGAAGCTTTGCAATAGGGTGATAGGCCTTCAGAAGATTAGATCTCCAGCAAAAGATGATTCCAGCAGCAGCTGAAATGTGTGGTGTCTGGAGTCTTGAATGATAAGGCCTTTGAACACTAGAATCAAAAGGGATCTAGAAATTTCAGTATATTGATCTCCTTCAGTGATGTGTGTTCCTGTTAGAATTCTATGACTGTGAATATCTGCAACTATTTCTCTCCTTCTTATTGTTGTTGTTATTAACCAGCAGAATGAAAATCTTTTATTCCTTAGATCTGAATAGAATAATTCTCTATCCAAAATAGTCGTTAGCCTGTCATAAATGACTTCCTTAAATGAATTTTGTCTTCTGCAGGAAAGTCCAATAACACATTCCTTTAAAATCTCCTAGAAACTTGCTCCAGATTAATTGAAACGGCTACAAGATTCTTGAAATAAATGCTGGGAATAAATAGAAGGGAATACCAAAACTGACTGAATTTGAATCTTGAAAAACGTCGATCTCTCCAGAAAAACGTCGACCTGAGCTCAAATATCGTTGAACTGAGCTCAGCGACTGGACTTAGACTGAAGCAGAAATCGTCGATCTGAGCTCAACTATCGTCGAACTGAGCTCAGAGATAGGGAAACAAACTAGAGACAGGAACGTCGATCTAAGCTCGAAGATCGTCGAACGGAGTTCGACGACTCGTTGAAGTGAGCTCAGAGATCGTCGAATAGAGTTCGACGATTCGTCGAAGTGAGCTCAGAGATCGTCGAATGGAGTTCGACGATTCGTCGACCTGAGCTTGACGAAATGACTTAGTCTCCTGAACTGAAATATCTGGTCTTGAGGGTCTTGAGGGCAGCTTTCAAAGCTAAATACTAACCCTTAGACTCAATCTAATTGACCTTTAGATCTATACAAGGAGGTCAAAACAAATTTCATAAAGACATAGTGAACCTTGCCCAAATCAGTAATAGGGTGTTCCAACAATCTCCCCCTATTTGGGTTAGGATTACTATTTACAGACATTGGAAAAATAAAAACATACAATGCAGAAATATAACCAAAAAAGCATTGCAGAAACACAGATAGAATCACAGATAGTCAGAAATAGGTATCACTGTCAGCTTACAAAATCATTCATTTTCCTTGCTGTTTATGAGAACTATTTCTCTGTTAGGGTTAAGAGCTTCTTTCTTGGATCTTCTGTCATCATCTGCACCTAGAGAAGTTTGATGTTTTGGCCTGGGGACTACAACTTCTGGGTGCAGCTTCATATAACTTTCTAAGTCAAAGAATTTGCTGGAAGAATATCTCTCAAGTTATTTCTTTCTCTGTTCTGATAGAGTGGTGATATTTGATGTGTCTCTTTCTTGTTCTCTGACCTTTTTAATTTGATCTAATGCAGCCAACTCTTTCATTATGGCAGTCCATGAAGTGGGATTATTTTCTGGGTCTTCAAATGGAATAGGAGGTTCATATCTGTTTGAAGACTTATCAGGAGTAGCTCTGGAAGAAACTAGATCTTTTAACTTATAAGGGAAAGGACCAGATGTAGTGTCAGAGGGACCTTGTCCTTCCCTTTGATAAGGATGTTGCCTGGAATATCCTTTTGAATAAACTCTGAATTCTCTTTGATTTCCCCTGTACTGTCCTCTTCTGGACTGGTAACCTCTAGACTGATTTCCTCTTTGCTGAGATCTTCCTTGAAAATGATATGAACTTTGGCTTCTAGCAGTAGATTGAAAGGCAGAACTTCCACCTGTACCTGCATCAGGTGAAGGAGGAGGAGGATTGAAAAGGGATGAACCTTTGTCATACTTCCTTTTCTTTTTCATGCCTTTCAGCTAATTTCTGGAGTACTGCATCCATGGTTCTGTAATCTGGCAATCATGCAATATATAATAAGTAACATCATTTGCATCTTTAACCTTCTCTGGGGGAACTCTATTCATGACCTTGCTTCCTGCTTTCCTTTTCCTTGCAATTGTTGTAGAGGAATTATCAGAGTCAGTTCTAAACTGATCACTGTCTGAACTTTGTGAATTATCATACACTGCATCAATCCTTTTGATATATTCTTTCTGTTGTTGAGACTGAGCAAAAGAAATAACAGCAGGAACAGTAACAGGAGCAACAACAGCAGCAGGAATTGGAACAGAAACAACACTGGCAGAAGGAACTATAACAGCAGGTTCAGAAACAAAAATTTCAGAAACAATAAGCTCAGATACAGCAGGCTCAAAATCAATTGTCTCTGTCATATTCACATCCTCAGAAACCGAAACAGCAACATCAGAACTAACTAAAACATTAACAGCAACAGCAGCAATTTCAACATTGTCCATAGCCTGGATAGAATCTATAAAAGAGGCTAAAATGCTGTGCTCATAGCAAGAAATATGCACAATGGCCTTAGTAAGGTCTTCAGTATGCTGGTCTGGAAGGCAGCTGAAGTATACAGAATCAAATACTGATAGCAGTGACCTGAGGTCCACTGTAATGACTGCAATTGGAGCTTGAACTGGAGTTACTGCAGTAGGCAATCTATCAGCTTCATAAGGCATCTCCCCCTGCCTAGATTCAGTGATAACTGGATCAAGACACCCAGAAGAAGGGATTGCCTGAGGAGGAAGAATAGAGGATAGCCTGACAGACAACTCCTAAACAGTTTTCAGAAGTGGAGCCAATGAAGTCTCCAACAGTAGTGATAGTCTTGGAGCTATCAGCTCATATAGCTTGTCTGCAATAGCTGGAAGGTCTACTTGCTCAAGAGGGACTTGAGTAAAGGTAGGGATGGATGTGGTAGAGATGAAAGATGGAGCAGCAGGAGATATTGTTGGAGAAACTGTGGATGGTGGAAGTGATGGTTGAGATATTGGAATTGTGGAGATGGAAGATAATGGAGTGGAGATGGATGGTGTGAATGATGGTTGAGCAATAATTTCCTGAAGTAATTGTTGATAAGAAGTGAATGATGATGGTGGCTCAAGAGGGGATGAAGGAGAATCATCCATATAGGAAGTATCTAGAAGAGTGAATGATGGAATATGAGATGATGAATCAATGTGCATGTGTGGGTAGTGATGTAGTGGATGGAAGATTTCTTCAGTTGATGTTGGAGTTGGAGAAGGGATTAAAGTTGGAGATGGGATGGAAATGGGGGATGAAATTGTGATAGTGGATGTGATTGTTGTTGATGAAACAATAGGTGGAGAAGGAGGAGATGATGAGGCAGGAAAATCTTCTACAGGGGCAGAAACCTGAGGGGAAGAGACTGAAATAGTCCTTGTGCCTGAAGAAGAGATTGCAGAGGCTCTGCTGGGCTTTACAATCTGCCTGTCCCATTTCCCAAATAGGGCACAGGTAAGCCTCTTGGAGGCATTGATGTGTGTTCCATTGGACACAAGCAGGTCAGGGCATCTATTATGAAGAAACAACCCTAAAATCCTCCCAAAATTAACAAAATTCTTGTTAATTTTCTTCTTAATCAAATCAAAAAACACTTCTCCCCAGTTCAGCTGCTTCTTGTCCACCAAGGCACCCATCAAACAGAGCTGATACCTAGAGATGGTATCATGAGCAGAGTGTTTTGCCAACAACACTTTCCCAACTACATCAGCAAGAAATCTGTACTCAACTAACAGATTCTTCTTAAGCAATTTATTAGGGTTAGCTGTTGAATGGCCCATCCTCTCAAGCATAATTGAAAATTCTTCTCCCGAAAGCTCAATAGAATCTTCACCAGAATTTAATTGAAATACCTCTGTCAAAACAAGAGGTGTTAAAGGTACCTGAGTTCCTGAGATGGTTCCGATCACAGTGTTCTGATCCAGATTGTGGGCAGTATACACCCATTCCTTTATTTCATCTGCGGCCAATTTGATCCTTGTAGACATTATGTTAACTAACTGTTGGTCCTTGAAGAGTTCCATAATGTCCTTGAATATTTGATCGCTGTTATCGAAAGAATCCATGTCTATATCAAAGCCAGTATCAAATTTCATGGCTGCCAAGATTGCGACTGAAACTGCCATTGATTCCTGCAAAAAAATGAACAAACACAAGAGCAAGTGCAGAAAAGTTTGGAGGGAAAGAGAAATTCTACAGAGAGTATGAAAGCGCAAAGACAGAACGACGGCCGAAAAATGAGTTTTATATTAGGGTTCGACGCAGATAAGGAAAGATCGTTGAACTTTGTTCGACGATCTGGGCTGCTAAATGAATTTGAAAGGTCTTCAACATCGTCGATCTCCGTTCGACGATATTGGAGAGCGTCGAGCTTCGTTCGACGATCTCTGACCGGAAGAAGATAGCTTAACACTATTTGGAAAGCGCTGAACTCTGGTCGACGATTTCTAAAATCGTCGATCTCCGTTCGACGATCTTGGGGAAAATCGTCGAGCGCAGTTCAGAGACCAGAAACATACTCTATACACTAGAAAAAACATTTTGATTTGCCTAGTCTTGGTCATTTTTAGATTTTTAAAATCTTGGATCTTATTTTAAACTTCCTCCATCTAAAATTCCTAACTGATTCAGGAAGAATGTGTGTTTCTTTTCATCCAATGGTTTGGTGAAAATATCTCCCCTTTGCAAATCAGTTGGGATATATTGAAGTTCAATTTTGTTTTTCTCAACATTATCCCTTAGAAAGTGATGTCTAATTTCTATGTGTTTTGTCCTACTATGGAGGACTGGATTTTGTGCAATGGAAATAGCACTGGTATTATCACAAAATATTTTAGACTTCTCTAAGTTGTAACCATAGTATAGGAGTTGGTTTTGAATCCACAAGATTTGTGAACAACAACTACCTGCAGCCATATATTCAACTTCATCAGTTGAAGTTGACACAGATGTTTGTTTCTTTCAAAACCAGGAGGCAAGTCTGTCACCAAGAAACTGACAAGTTCCACTACTGCTTTTCCTATTTATTCTGCATCCAGCATAATTAGCATCTGAAAATCCAGTTAGGTCAAATGCTGAATCTTTTGGATACCAGAGACCTAGATTTGGACAACTTTTCACATACATAAGAATCATTTTTACTAAGGTTAAGTGTGACTCTGTAGGGCTCACTTGGAATCTAACACATATGCATGTAGCAAACATTATGTCAGGTCTACTAGCTGTAAGGTACAATAAAGAGCCAATCATTGCTCTATATGTTGTCTGATCAAAAGATTTCCCATGTTCATCAGCATCTAATACAGCATTAGTAGGCATACGTGTTTTCATACATGATGCTTCAGACATACCAAATTTCTTAACCAATTCTTTTGCATACTTGGTATGAGAAATAAATATGTATTCAGCATGTTGTTTGATTTGCAATCATAGAAAGAAGGATAGCTCACCCATGCTACTCATTTCAAATTTAGAATGCATTAGGTTGGAAAACCTTCTGCACAAATTTGAATCAGTAGAACCCAATATAATATCATCTACATAGATTTGTACTAGTAGGGTATGCGACTTATGGGTTCTAATAAAAAGAGTTTGGTCTACTCTACTCCTTATAAAATCATTTTTCAGAAGAAAGCATGCTAAGGTCTCATACCATGCTCTAGGAGCTTGCTTTAGACCATATAATACTTTATGCAATTTAAAAACATGATCAGGATGAGTTGAAGAGATAAAACCTGGGGGTTGTCTGACATAGAATTCTTCTTTGATATCTCTATTGAGAAAAACACTCTTTACATCCATCTGGTATACTTTGAATCATTTGTGTGCTGCATAGGCTAAGAAGATTCTTATGACCTCTAACCTTGCAACTGGTGCAAAAGTCTGGTCATAGTCTATCCCTTCTTCTTGAGAGTATCCTTGAGCAACTAGCCTTGCCTTGTTCCTTACAATGACTCCTTGATCATCCAATTTATTTCTGAACACCCATTTTGTTCCAACAATGGAGTGATCCTTTGGCCTTGGCACTAGTTCCCAAACTTTGTTCCTTTCAAATTGATGCAACTCCTCTTGCATTGCAATGATCCAGTGTGGATCTTGCTCTGCATCTTGAATGGATTGAGGTTCAATTTGAGAAAGAAAGCAAGTGTGCATCAGGTTTTGGTTGACCTGATTTCTGGTTTGCACACCAGCTGAGATGTCTCCGATCATTTGGGAGATTGGATGGTCTCTTGATGTTACTAAATCAACAGAAGATGTTGATTGTTCACCAACCTGTGTTGTTGTTTCCTTTTGTGGTACAACAACCGGATCTTCAAGAAGATTCTCTCCAAGATGTTGAATAACTTCTTCATTTTCACTGCTTTCATCTTTTCGAGTAATTTGTAACCTGTCCAAGTCTTCAGCAAGAGAGTGTACCTGCAAAGGTTCTATGGTAGAAGTATTCTTCTCCTTGAAAGACATGTTAGATTCATCAAAAGATATATGAACAGATTCTTCAATTTTGAGAGTAGATTTATTATATACCCTATAAGCTTTACTGATCATGGAATATCCCAGAAACACTCCTTCATCAGCTTTAGCTTAAAATTTTACTAAGTATTTCTTATCATTATTATGAATGTAGCAAATACAACCAAAGATTTTGAAGTAATCTACTTTAGGTTTCTTCTCTTTGAGTAATTGATAGGGAGTCTTGCCCTTCAGTTTATGTATTAAACTTCTATTCAACACATAGTTGGAGGTGTTCACTGCCTCTGCCCAAAAGAATAGAGGAAGGTGAGCATCTGACAACAATGTAGTAGCAGATTCAATAAAGGTTCTATTTTTCCTTTCAGCTACCCCATTTTGTTGAGAAGTTCTAGGAGCTGAGAAAGTGTGTCTGATCCCTTCACTCTGACAGAACTCTTACATAAGAAGAGAATCAAACTCTGTCCCATGATCACTTCTGATCAGGGCAATGTGAATATTGAACTCACTCTGTATGCATTTGAGAAACTCTGTCAAACACTTAAAGTTATCAGACTTCTTCCTCAGAAAGAACACCCATGTGAATCTAGAGAAGTCATCTACAACCACTAAAGTATAGGATTTCCCTCCTAAGCTTTGTACTGTAATGGGTCCAAAAAGGTCCATGTGTAACAGATACAAAATCCTAGGTGAATCACTCTTATTAAGTGATTTGAAACTATTTTTGGTTTGCTTGCCTAATTGACAAGCCCTGCAAAGTCCTTCCTTCTTGTAGGGGCCAGAAGGTAGTCCTCTAACAAGGTTGTCCTTGGATAGCCTAGCAATGGTTCTAAGGTTTATATGCCCTAGTCTCTTATGTCATAATTCATTAGGTCTACAAATAGAGTTGAACAAGCATATATCTACCTTAGTTGAAAGAAAATCTACAAAATAAATGTTACCTTTCCTTTTACCTGTCAACACAGTTGTGTTGTCCTCTGATTTGATTTTGCATGAGGATTTGTTGAAAGTCACTTGATAGCCTTCATCATACAGTTGACTGATACTGATTAAGTTGTGCTTCAGTCCTTCCATATAGGCTACTTTCTTGAAAGTGACTATGCCAATCTGGACTTCACCATATCCTTTTGTTATCCAAAGTTTGAATCACCAAATATTACTTTGGGTCTAAGCTTGGCTTTGAAGGATGTGAAATTGTCCTTGTTTCCTGTCATGTGCGTTGAGCACCCACTATCCAGATACCATTGCTGGTTTGATGTTGGATAGGTCTTCACCTGCACATAAAATAATTCATTTGTTTTTGACCCAATTCACCTTGGGCCTAGGTTGATAACATTTGAATTCAGAAATAAAAGACATCCCAGGTTGACTCTTATAACCTTCAGGATGATATCTCCTTGGAGGTATTATCCATTCAGTATAAGGGTTAAATCTTTGGGATGTAGGACCTCTAGGATTGAAGTTTGATTTACCTTTGAAGGATTTTTCAAAACTCTGAGCTCTGTTCGACGATCTCTGAGCTGAGTTTGACGATCCTGGGTCAGATCGTCGATCTCCGTTCGAAGATCGACTGTGACAGAGTTCAGGGTTCAGAGATCGTCGACCTGAGTTCGACGATTTAGCCTGAGATCGTTGATCTTCATTCGACGATCGTTGAGCTCCGTTCGACGATTTCTGTTGAACTCTTGTTTTCTTAGGTAAGTCAGAATTCTTCCTAGCTACCTCCACAACTCCCTTACCTTTATCAGAGATAAATTTGATTGAGGTTGTTAATACTATGAGTTGGATAGATGAGGCACCCAAGCCCAGTGTACTATTGAATCTTGAGTTCACTGTGCTTGTGATGTCCATTAGTTTGATACTTCTCCCATTAAGGGATTCTTCAAACTTTTTGGCCTCTAATAGCTCACTTTTCAGTGAAGCTATTTGCTCCCTATAACATTCCAGCTCCTCAGAGAGTTTGAGATTTTCTGATTTTAAAGTGCTATGTTCAGATAGCTAATTTCTGAGAGAAATGATTTCCTTCTCAGATTTTAATAAATCTAAACACAATGCTTTAAACTCACACTTGAAGTCCTCAGAATTAAAATCAAAAGAATTTATTACCTGGTCCTTTTCAGATTGAGTCTCTGATTCTGATTCTGACTCTGACTCTTCTGCATCAGAATTTTATTGTGAGGCATTGATAGCCATCATGTAGAATTCTTTTTCATCAGCATCATCTTCATCATCACTAGAACTGGATGAAGCTTCAAATTCTTCTTCTGTCTCACTCCAAGTTTCAGCAACAAGCCCCTTCCTTGTATTTTTGTTCTTGCTAGAGGAGGATTTGTCATTGCTATTTTTCTTGAAGTCCTTTTCTTTTCTCCTTTCTTTCCTGTCCTTCTTGTCCTTGTTTTTATTTTCTGGACAGTCAGACACAATGTGGCCTAGTTTCCTTCATCCAAAACAAATAATCTCTTTGTTATTTGATTTGTCATACCTTGGCTTGTCATGCCCTCTATATGATCTTTTCTTGAAATCCTTCCTGGCCATTTTGTAAAACCTTTTGGCCAGTAGGCTTAGCAGCTCTTCATTGCCTGTGACCTTGTCTTCAGGCTGATCTTCAATGGCTTTGAAAGCTATTGATTTTTTCCTTTCTTATAGCTGGTGAGGCAGCCTTCTGCTCTTCTTCTCTATTCTTGATGAGCAGCTTATAAGACTTGAGCTTGCCCAAGAGAGCTTCAGTTGTGATCTCATTTAGGCTTCTGGCGTCCTTGATTGGCCAGATCCTTGAGTCCCAAGTGCTTGGGAAGCACATTAGGATTTTATCATTGAGCTTAGTCAATGAGATCTCTTTGTCCAATGTTTTCAGCTCATTGACTATGGGACTGAGTCTATTATACATATCTGCTACTGACTCAGCTTCTCCTTTCTTGAAGTTCTCATATTGGGTTATGAGATGAGATCTTCTATCTTTTCTATCATCAGCAGATCCTGAGACTATCTCAGGTAACTTGTCCCAGATGTCCTTTGCTGAGTTGCATTCAGCTACTTTTTGAAATATTTCATCAGACATGGTTTGTGCCAAAATGTTCATTGCTTTGGCATCTGAAACTTTTCATTTTTTGATTTCTGCATCTATTCCTGAAGGAGGTGGAACAACACTTGTACTTGTATTTTCTGGGGGTCTTGGACACACTGTCAAAACAGAATTAAAAATATCTTCATCAATAGAATTCATGTACAATCTTATCCTTGCTTTCCAAAGTGCAAACTTAGATAGATTGCACACTGGAGGTCTGGTGCTAACATAATCTTTGTTCTGTGCCATGGTTTTATATAAAGATAAATATAATACAAATAATAAAAATAAAAACCCTATATAAAAGATTGATCTTATCAGAGATCTTTTGGTTCAGGTGTTAGCCTGTAGGATTTTAACCAACCTCAATTTGATACCAATTGAAAGTGGAGGATAAGATCTACCTTAACTCTAGAGGGTGGGGGGGGGTGAATAGAGTTTATTAAAATAATTTTCAAGTTAAAAATTATTTGCAGTAGAAGACTTAAATTAAATAATGTGTATAGTGCTGAAGAAAATAAAAATATGAAAGCAAGAAGTAAAACAACACAGCACACGGCAAACAAAATATAGCAACCAGAAGACACAAGGAGCTATAGTGGTTCCCCAATCAATCTGGGTACATCCACTCTTCTACCACCCTAGGTAGGAATCCACTGCAGGATGAGTTGATCAGGTGTCCTGGGCACCAATGAGCTTTTGATAAGGTGCTCAAAAACCAAACTAGATTTTTTGATCAGGTGTCTTGCCACCACTGAGTTTTGACAAGGTCTCAGAAACCAACACAAACTTTTGAAGGGAGTTTGATAAACCCTTTACAGCAGAGAGAGAGAGAGAGAGAAAGAGAGAGAGAGAGAGAGGTGAGATGATCTTCTCTGTCAACAATCAGAGAGAAGATAGTGGATATTGTCAAAGCTCCCCCTGAGATCTTGAGTTGTTCAGGAAGTGAAGCTTTGCAATAGGGTGATAGGCCTTCAGAAGATTAGATCTCCAGCAAAAGATGATTCCAGCAGCAGCTGAAATGCATGGTGTCTGGAGTCTTAAATGATAAGGCCTTTGAACACTGGAATCAAAAGGGATCTAGAAATTTCAGTATATTGATCTCCTTCAGTGATGTGCGTTCCTGTAAGAATTCTATGACTGTGAATATCTGCAACTATTTCTCTCCTTCTTGTTGTTGTTGTTATTAACCAGCAGAATGAAAATCTTTTATTCCTTAGATCTGAATAGAATAATTCTCTGTCTAAGATAGCCGTTAGCCTGTCATAAATGACTTCTTTAAATGCATTTTGTCTTCTGGAGGAAAGTCCAATAACACATTCCTTTAAAATCTCCTTGAAACTTGCTCTAGATTAATTGAAACGGCTACAAGATTCTTGAAATAAATGCTGGGAATAAATATAAGGGAATACCAAAACTGACTGAATTTGAATCTTGAAAGACGTCGATCTCTCCAGAAAAACGTCGACCTGAGCTCAACTATCGTTGAACTGAGCTCGGCGACTGGACTTAGAGTGAAGCAGAAATCGTCGATCTGAGCTCAACTATCGTCGAACTGAGCTCAGAGATAGGGAAACAAACTAGAGACAGAAACGTCGATCTGAGCTCGAAGATCGTCGAACGGAGTTCGACGACTCGTGGAAGTGAGCTCAGAGATCGTCGAATGGAGTTCGACGATTCGTCAAAGTGAGCTCAGAGATCGTCGAATGGAGTTCGACGATTCTTCGACCTGAGCTCGACGAAATGACTTAGTCTCCTGAACTGAAATATCTGGTCTTGAGGGTCTTGAGGGCAGCTTTCAAACCTAAATACTAACTCTTAGACTCAATCTAATTGACCTTTAGATCTATACAAGGAGGTCAAAACAAATTTCCTAAAGACATAGTGATCCTTGCCCAAATCAGTAATAGAGTGTTCCAACAATATATTTCAAAGAAATTAAAATACAATGTCCATTCAAGAAATTACACTATCAAAAAATTAGAAGTAACTATGAAAATCCATTTAAATTTAAAACGTTTTTAGTAGAGCTCCTACACCTACTATGGTAGGTTATTATTAGGCATGTCAACGATCTATTCAGGAAAGGTTGTCATCAGGCATATCAGTGGTATTTTCGAGGTGATGACGTTAAATCAATCAACTTTATTAAAGTCAAAATTAATATTTTTAGGTCAAAACGTATATTGTTTTACAAAATAAAAATTGTAATATTTATGTATATTTTTTTACGGTCATTTTGAGTACTCATATGTATATGATGCTGGCGAAACCCGTCTTGATAGGGCAGGCGAAACCCGTCATCGCCGGACGGGTACTGTCGCCCATGGCCATACGGGCGGAGCCCCGTGTCGGACACTTATATATATATATATCTTTATCAAATAAAACAATAAGCATATCTTAAAGCACACCATTAAACTCATCTGGACCGTCCGATCAAGCTCCATCAAACACGGGCCGTTGGATTCAACAAAGGAGATCTGCAAATATCCAAATCAACTCACCTGACACTGTTCACAACCGAAAAAACCCGATGCCCCTTTCTCCCTCCCGCCCCCTCACGGGCTCACCCCCGTCGCCGCTGGAGGCCTGCCCGGAGCCCACACTGGAGCTCACGGGCAGGGCCACCGCCGGCGGTGGCCCTCCCCGCTCGCCGCCGGACAACCCCCGGCGGGTTCGCCGGATGGCGGCGAACCCGCCGTTGGGCGCCGGGCAGGCCGCCGGCGGCCGAGAAGATCGGCCTGCGTGAGCAGGCCGATGCGGGGGGGGGGGGGGGGGATTTTTGTTTTTTTTTTCAGTTTTTTTAATTATATAATTTATTAAATTTATTTATAATTTAAAAAATTATTAAATTGTTCTATTAAAATTTAATAGAAATTTTCTATTAATTTTTTTTATTAAAATTGTTATTAAAAGCTGGGCCGCGGGCAAAGCCCGCCGGGGGGGGGGGGGGGCGGGCGAAGAATTTTCTACTAAATTTTTTATTAAAATTGTTATTAAAAGCTGGGCCGCGGGCGAAGCCCGCCGGGGGGTCAAGCGGGAGAAGCGCGCTTGATTGCGGGCGAAGCCCGCAGCGACGCATCGAGAACGGGCGGAGCCCGTTCGAAGATGCGGGGTGCAGGCGATGCCCGCCGGGGGTCAAGCGTGCGAAGCCCGCTTGATTGCGGGCGAAGCCCGCAACGACGCATCGAGAACGGGCGGAGCCCGTTCGAAGATGCGGGGGGCGGGCGAAGCCCACCGGGGTTCAAGCGGGCGAAGCCCGCAGCGACCCATCGAGAACGGGCGGAGCCCGTTCGAAGATACTATATATATATGTGTGTGTGTGTGGGTGTGTGTTTTTGTGTGTGTGTCTATATATATACAAGCAATCGTGCATGAGGTACCCCGTGCGGGACGACATTTGTCGTGGGGGTGACATTTATCGTGGGGATGTCATTTGTCTTGAGTGCGAAATTTGTCATGGGGGCTACATTTATCTGGGGGGCGACATTTGTCGGGGGGTGTCTTTTGTCGTGGAGGCGTCATTTGTCGTGGGGGCGTCATTTGTCGTGGGGGCGACATTTGTCGGGGGCGCGATATTGGTCGTGGAGGCGACATTTGTCGGGGGGGGGGATATTGGTCGTGGGGGCAACATTTGTTGTGGGCACCTCAACGTTTTTGACATTGGACGTGGAAGACAACATTGGTTGTTGGGGGCGACATTGGTCGTTGAGACAACATTGGTCGTTGGGGCGACATTAGTCGTGGGGGCTATATTTGACGCGGGCGTCGACATTGGTCGTGGGGGCTATATTTGACGCGGACGTCGACATCGGTCGTGAGCGACGACATCAGTCATGGGAGGCGACATCGATCTTAAGGGTCTAATCATGACATGTTGCTAAGAATCATTTTTCCACCAAGTAGATCATTTTTTCTCAAATTGATCATTGTTGCAACATCACTTAAAAAAGAAATCTGAACCGGGCAATCTTTGTGCCACTCTAAGATATTGTTGTGATATTTTGTCATTCAATACACCAATTTCACAGTTCTGTCATAATATGAAATCGTTGAGCCCAAAGTCAACTTAAAAAAAAAAATTAAGTTGGAGCGAACAACTGTTGAAACACGGGTTTTATGGAACAGATTTCTCTGAATTTTCGCTGCCTCGATCTATAAATGCATAATTTTATTGCAAAACAAAACCTGCCAGATAGTTACCCGTCCCATGCAAAGTATTTATATTGATAAAGATGTTATAAACCATCAATACAAATCAAACTAAACCAAATTGATCATAGGTAAGCCTTCTGCAAAAGTATAACTCTAGTTAGTAGTGTTTTGCAAACTGATGAAAAACCAAACACCAAAGATGTATTCTCTCAATCAAATTATCTAAACTCAAATAGGCATTAATATTGTTAACTATTAATCAGACATTAATGAAACTAACACATCTATATTAATTTTTCAAAGAGATAAGAGAAGATGGATGAGAGCATATATATAATTTATTTGTAACAAAAAACCTGGTGCTGGAAAACTAGAAGAGATCGCCCATTCTTTGCAAATTCTCGACTTCTGCTGCCTATTCTCCATCATTACAACCAATATTGGAAGTTGCAGTGAAGGAAAAAATGGCCAACATTTGAATGAGGGAAAAAACCTGGAAGTGGAAGAGGAGCGGCGGTGGCCAGAGCTTCGGGTGGTGAAAAAGTAGTAGAATAACCCAATGTGGCAGGTGGAGTTTCTCTCTACACGCATATGCTATTTTCTCACTTCAAATAAATGTATAATATGGAAAATTCTGATTTTTTTCAGCATTTCTCAGATTTGAAATGCATAATATGAAAAATTATGGTAATTTAAGGTCGCTGAGAGTAGGATTTGTTGGATTCTAGTTGGCGTGAAGATTTAAAATGCATATTATGCCCAAAGATGCAATGAGTGAGCACTATAACTTTAAAGATGACGATTTAGCATGTAGTGAATGTGAATGTGAGTATGTGGTGGCGGAAGATTGAAGACATGAATTTCACTCTTATTTGAACATAAGCAATATGAAATTCCAATTTTTTGACAGATATAAAAAAAATGGATGTGAAAGTAATCAAAAATATGTCGTCAATGACAGACGCAAACACACATTCTATAACTGATGCTTGCATTATTGATGGGTGGACTTTTTATATAATAGTGTAAATAAATGGATAACAACTATAGACTTTAAAGAATATGTGTAGATCTCTTACTTCAGAACATTTTCTTACCAAAAATTCAAAATTTAGTCACAATATTTATCGAGAACAATAAAAACTAAAGCTCAAAAAACTTGAACAAACATGACTTTTACTTTTCCGATGAGGACAGGCTCAAGCTCTCATACTTTTCCCATTCTGGATAAAAAGTTAAATAAATATAACATAATCAAAGTGGATATTTTCTTTAATACACATTAATGAATAAACCACATGGAAATACAATTACATATTTTGGGTAATTGTTATAAGAGAGCATGTTGAGAAAGAAGGCATCAGCCTTGAGTTTGTCCCCACTGACAAACAAGTGGATGACATCTTTACTAAGCCTCTTGATCAAGATAAGTTCAACAGTTTCATGTTTGAATTGGGAATGTTAAACTTGAAGTAACTCTATCCTTATAAAGCATTTCTATCATATATATGTGCATTTGGAGGCTAACCTTTTGCAGGAGAACATAATGGAGAAAAAGATTAACCAATCAGGCGTCGAGTGCGTTGAATCAACACCAGATGTCGAGTGCACTCAACTCATACACTCTAACAGGTCGAACAAGCATCAAATCTCTCATAATTAAATCACATCCATCCAACAAAAGTGTAAACCACAACAAGGTATGCGCCTCTCCACCTTCTTGAATAGGGAAGGATATAAATAGAAATCGTGCCTAGAATAAACTCTTAAATGTTATTTCCCTTCCACATTACTCTGTCCCTTAGGCTAGATTTCGCGCATCGCCTTTTCCTCCTCGATCAATCTCTCAAATTCAATGGCTCCCAAAAGTGTTGACTTCCTGTTTGAGGGCAATGAAGATGTTTAAAATGGATTTCGTGATGCTCCTGAAGAAATCTTATCTATCATTCCCCTTCTAACAATCACATAACTGGAATTTGTGCTGTCAGAGCCATCTGCCATCTGGAAGAAAGAGGTATTGGAATTGTATGATAATGCCAAGGTAAACTCTTCCTCCACTAAGGTAAAAATTTCCACCATTGGAGAGAGTTAAAATCAATGTTTGAAAGATTTGCAAGGCACTGAAGCTCGCTAAGCTCACTGATATTGAGGAAGAAGATGAGTTGTTCTAAGATGATGTAAATTCTGCCTTGAAATGTTGTGACCTATGCAAACATACCAGTTGATCTATCTTTAGGAAAGAGGTAAACTTAAAGAGGAAAATTCCTGGTAGACATCATAGGAAAGGCATTAATCTGCAAAACAGGATCACATAATAAGATTTCCAGAAAAATGTTTGAATTAATAACAAGGGTAATCCTTACCAAGAAGACCAATCAGGGTAATTTCATTTTTGATAGAATAAATGAATGTATACCTGAACCAAATTTTGGTATAATACTTGAAAGTCTTTAGTTTCAAGGATAACTAAATCACCTAGAAGGGGGTGAATAGGTTTCTTAGTCTCTTGTGACTATCTTTAATTTTCTTTCTTTAAGTGCTTGTGAGTTGGTGGTTTTCTGCTTTCAAGACACACACAAACTGCAATAAAGAAACAACACAAAGAGCACACACAAAATATATAGTGGTTCCTCAGATTATGGGTACGTCCACTTTCCCTCCCACCTTTCTAACTTATTGTTAGACAAGGAACTTCTTCAATCTCGGCTCCTAAGACATTACAACACGATCCCGCAGGACCACCCAATGTCCTCCAAGACTTACAGCTCAGGCACGAGGCCCTACAAATCAGTGATCCAAAGATCGCCTACCTCAGGCCTAAGGGCAGTACAACTCAGGTTGGGAGGACAGCCCTACCTCAGCTCCACAAAGGATCCTACCTCAGAAAGAATGACTCTCCTATAGCTCAGGCACAAAGGCCCTACCTCATATCCAAAGGATCCTACAACTCAGGCACAAGTTCCCTACTACTCAGAGAGAATGACTGTCCTACCTCAAGCTCAAAATCCCTACAGCTCAGTGATCAAATGATCACCTATCTCAGATCCAAGCTGGATCCTACAACTCAAATTCACCTTGAATCCTACAACTCAGGCCAAAGCCCTACACACAGATTCCCAGCAGAATCCAACCTCAGATCAACAAGTGATCCTACGCTCAGCCTTTATATATCAGGCCTACAGCTCAGATCTGTAAAGATCTTATAGGGTGTAAGTGGGTGTAGTTGATTTGACTCCAGAGAAATTTCTCCGAGCCTTCTACTTTCTGAGCTGAGATATTCTCTGCCCTAACTCCTTCACAACAACAGGTATAGATCTGCTTGGGTAACTTGTAGAAACCTGTTCTGCTTCTTCCTTCCTTTCTGGACTGAACCAGAACCTCAGTTCTTTCTTCTTGAAAGCTCCAGAAGTTTATCTTCAGGATAAGACTTGCTTGAGCCGAGAAGTAACTACATCTTGGGCTTTTTCCCTTAACTGCTTCTTATGCTGAGATAAGCTCAGCCCTTTCTTCTAGACTGCTGAAACCAGATGATTCAACTTCTTCTTCTTACTCAGAAAGTAAACCTTCAGAACTTGTTGGTGTACGTAAAAATGGCACCACCTAACTTGCTTTAGATCCCAGATCCTGCAGCTCGGGTTACACCTTGGTTGCTCTCTTTACCTCAGAGATTTTCTCTGAACTTGTTGTTGTCGGTGAAGAGGACAATAGCTAAATTTTTTGAGCTTTCAAACCAGCTGATTTGAACTTTATTCTTCCGCCTCTGCAACAATGGTCGAGGGAGAAGATGAAGTCCAGCGGTATCCCAAAAGTTGATCTCTTCATTTTGAACTCAGCCTTTTTTATTCCGCCAATCAACGACTATTTTGACCAGTAGGCCCCACTGAATTTGACAGGTGTACTTTTACTTTAACTACCAAAAGTCGTACTGTAGGCCTGCAGTGCCGTTTGTCGCGTACTGTAGTCATCCCGCCTTATTTTGAAATTTGTTTACTTTTGCTGATGTCAGCATCTGTGGACTTGGTCAAAATTCAAACACATTAGTATATGCGGTGAGTGAACAAGCTTCACTCTATGTCAAAACACTTACATAGATTTTTGTCACTAGGCATTGAGTGAGTAAGCTTGACTCAACGCCACAACTCTTAGACAGATTTTCTGTCACTAGGCATTGCGTGAGTTAGCTTGACTCAATGCCAAAACACTTGGATAGATTTCTATCACCATGCATTGAGTGAGTAAGCGTGACTCAATGCCACAACACTTTGACATATTTTCTATCACTAGGAATTGAGTGAGTAAGCTTGACTCAATGCCAAAATACTTAGACAGATATTCTATCGCTAAGCATTGAGTGAACACGACACTTTCTTCTCTGACATTGAGTGAGCCTTCATCACTCAATGCCATCTAGACTTTAGTAGTCTTAACTGCTTAGGCATCGAGTGAGCCTTCATCACTCGATGTTTTTGGACTTAACCAGATTTCTTTACTATCAAAGACAAAGCTTTGACTATCTAAGCTTTACTCAATGCTTTTTGCAGTATGGCGTTGAGTGAACTGCCTTCACTCAACGCCTATGGACTCATCCATATTTCTGCCTTGCAAATACTCAGGCTTTGACTAACTTGTCTTCTTTTAGCTCTTTTTGACATCTTGCATTGAGTGATCTTGCTTCACTCAATGCTTGTGTACTTAACCACATTTCTTTGCATCTGGTGTTGAGTAGCATATTTCACTCAATGTCTGTGGACTTGGCCACATTTCTTTGTATCTGGCGCTGAGTGAGCTTGCATCGCTCAACACCTGTGGACTTAGACAGATTTTTTGTCTCTCTACCAGCCTACCTTATGACCACCTGTCACCATCACTTAGAAAGCTTGTCTAACCTTGTTCCAAAGAATATCTTGCGCATGATGAGCTTAAACAACATCAAATACAAATATGCTCTTAGTGTTGTGGGTGATGCATCTTCAAATCAAGTCTAGGGAACATTGAGGGAAATATTCCCAACAATCTCCCCTATTTGAAGAAGGTAGAACACCCAGCAATACTAAGAAGCATTATCATAAAAATCATATTAATATAATGCAGCTGTAATCTATGTCTGTTACATCTGGTAGCTTAGGCTACATGAATTTCCAGCATATCAATTCAATGTACTCCATTTAACAGCATTGACTCAACATGTCAAGTCAATGCATTCTTATCCACTAGAATGCTTGCTCAAGTAATGTGCACTCTCTTTTATACCACTTAACACTTAAATGGAGCACCACTAGAAGCACTTACCACATGATATGCACGGACTCAATCATGGCTCAACATGTAATCATTGCATTCCTCATACTACTTGAACCTTTCCAAGTAATATGAACTGACACAACATGACCTACTCATGTCAAGTATTGCTTCTACATCTCCAATCTCCCCCATTACAAGTGTTGTCACACCTCTCCTCCTTTCTCCAGTATTGTCACACATCTCCCTCTTTCTGTCTTCTTCTATAGGCATATTGAGGGAGGTGATACTATCATGGGAGAAATTTATCTCTTGATCCTAGCCAAAGTCCCATATTGATACCACTAAGGAAATTAGCCTAGTGATCCAACCACTTTATTAGGAGTCATACCTTTTGTGTTGATACATTGATACAACACATCATTACAGCAATTGAGCTAGCTGCTAACATAGTTACACTTGAGCCAATGCCACTCCATATACTACTTAAAGCTTCTGCATAATGGGGTTGTAGTAAGGGAGGTGCCGACTTTTTGTCTTGATCAGCAGCAGCATGCATTGACCGCACAGCAGCAGCCATCGACTAGGATTGATCTCCCCCTCATACTGTGCATAGTCCTGAGGACCTGCTGATCATCTATGATGATCCTTGATCCATTGCAGCAGCTGGCTGCCTCCTAACAGGAAGCCTTGTTCCTGCAACAACTGGATTTGCTCCCCCTCAACAGGAGCATCTGTTGTCATTCCCTTTACTGGACACTTGAGTCCATCTTAGTCTTTATACCACTTGATATCACTTGAGAGTCTTGATATCAAATGTCAGACTTGACAGCCTTAATGTCATATTGGATACTTGTCTACCTACAAGAGAAGTAAATCCTACAACACAAGTATAACAGGGAGCAACTGAAACTATACCAAGTGCAGTACCCCTGTCACAACCCGCATTTTCTCCGCATTAAAGGGTATATCAAAGTAAGGAGAAAACACGAGTCATGATGTCACGTCTGCAGGGGATAACTGCAGATGCTCAGGTGAGACCTCAAGTAAACACTCCTTTTGAAAATTTATATGTTAATTAAGGGAAATCCAGTTTTAAGTTAAACAGTTATCCGTATCCCTCGACTTAATGGATCAACTAGTCTACGAATGAAAATATAGCTATACGCTGTGGAAAAATACTTGATTAGATTGATTTAAACATCCTACATGAGTATAAATGTCCCCGAACGACAACTCATGCTATGCAAGACTCTAGATTTATAATAAGTATAGGAAAAACGTCTTTACGCTAACCCGAAAGTAGTGACTTAGTTTTGAACGAGATGGCATGTATGATGTACTAATAATAAGGTTTTATAAGTTAAAAATATCTAACATGCTGTCCTATCATAAAACATCCCAAAGAGCAAATAATCCAAACAATCCGAAAGAAAACAACTAACAGCTAGCAAAGTGTCCAAAAATCAACAACCCTGTGGGCATCAACAACCTGACACAAACCCACATAACCAAAAGTATGTCTGAACTAGGTAAAGCAAAACTAAAAATGACAAACTACCTCGCAACGGCGAGGTGGACTCCCCAGCCAACACTGTTGCACTAAAACTCCAAAGCAAGCTCCACTACCTGCTACTGCTTTGAACCTGAGGCATTCCAAAGACAGAATACCTCAGCAAGAAGCTACAAGTGATGGCAGAAAACTTAAACAAAAGCAAGCTCCGGTCATTAGGGGTACCAACTCAAGACCAAAAGTACTGAAGTAAAGTACAAAAGTAAAGTACCAAAATCGGAAAAGAACACTTACGTGAATCGTCACATACATCAAAATACACCAGATGCACAAGGCTATAAGGGGGAAAACATGATTAAATCATAAGGAAGAATTTGCATAACTTTATTAGCCACACGTGGTCAACTCTACCAAAAATGATACGGGTGAGGTGGTCACTCATCCGGACACACCCTCACGGATAAATATCCATCTAACTTAGGTGGGAGAATCATTCACTCCTCCATACACCGACAGCCGCCCAAACGACACCCGGTAGAGTTCCACAAGATAGTAATAAAGGAAATAAACATTACGGAGGTGGTTCCATCCACAACTCCCATAACCTAGAAAACCCATGACATATCTCGAGACTTGGCACATCAGATTCTACGAAACATCGCTAGATTTTAGAAACGGTTGATCAACCTGTAGGAAAGCTTCAAGACCTAAAATATACTCTAGCACGTCCAAAATGATGGTTAGGGATGATTAAAGCCAATGATTTAACACATCATCAAAATCACAAACAACGCTACAAGGTTGGATTATCATAACACGAACTTAATAATACAAGTGGATTTCAAGTGAAATATTAAAACGGTACTATTAATCGAAAAGATAATCATGATAACATCACCAAATAAAGAAGATTAACAATTCCATCAAGATTGGAAGAGGGAAGATGGGAAAATAAAACCACTACTTGCCTTGGTTTTGCCGGAGAAACTCTCCAAGTCACTCCTTGTCGTAGATCGGGGCTATGGAGGACGGGAGATGTCAGAATTTAAACATAAATGGCTGAAATAGAGGTTAGTGTCAAAACCCTAACAAGAAAACTCAAGAAATGGTGAAAGTTTTACCACGATGACGTAGCCCTTATTGAGAGCTTTACGGATCTACGTTCGGTTAAGGATTTCGAGCATCGGAGCACCATCGGCGGCCGCCGGAAGATTCATGAACGGATGTTCTATCTCTCGCTCTCGCTTCTCTGGTCCGGGAATGACAGGAAGGAAGAAGGTCGGCTTAAAGAGGAAGAAGAAGTTTTATTATATATATATATATATATATATATATATATATATATATATATATATATATATATATATATATATATATATATATATATATATAATATAAAATTATTACACTTAGGAAAACGTACAGGAGTCGGCTGAACCAGATTTCTGAGATGAAGTATGGATTTATCGAGTACTGAAGAGGGCCTCTCGAGAAATGAGGAAAAACTTTTCGAGTAAAAGGTATGTATTTTGCAAGTACTTAAGAAGGCTTCTCGGGAACAACGAAGGCTTTCTCGAGAATAGAAGAAGGATTTCTCGAGAAATAAGCAGCACTTCCCGAGGACAACAGCGAGATTTCTCGAGAAGAGCTTATGATTTCTCGAGAGCAAAATTGGACTTCTCGAGAAGGAAATTTCGGATTTCTCGAGAACAACATATGATTTCCTGAGAACAACGCAGGACCTCTCGAGAAAAGGCAGTACTTCTCGGGAATAATTAGGCATTTCTCGAGAACAATATAGGGCTTTTTCAAGAACAAGACAAGGCTTTCTCAAGAATAAGGGATTCTCGAGAACGTAGTTGGCCATCACGGGAAAGAATAACACTTCTCGGGAACAGTTCCCGGCTTCTCGAGAATAGGTCAATGCTCTCAGGAGAACAGAGCAGGGCATTTTTTGGAAACTCAGATTTGTCTTTCATACCGAAATCAGTCAACGACACAGACTAAACGCACTCCGATTTGAGTGAACTTCGCGCCGTAGAAGAAAGTCGGTGCTACGAATCAAACGGTGAAGACAAGGAAAACTAGAATCTGATGCAGCATTCTCGAGACACAATCACCACATGCTCACAACAAGCATAAATATCACAAAACTTCAAATATACGTTGAGGGTCCAAAACGCCGGGACCGTAACAAAACTGGACAAGCAAATCCAAAAACACAAACTCAATTCTTCTAACATGAAAACCTTCAATCTCGTCAAAAACCCCAAAATTTAGTCAAACAGACCTAACAGACGCGTAGACGCACGAACGGTGCAGCGTCGTCAACATGACATTAAAAAGTAATGCCCTGACGTCATAAATATGACATTACCAAATCAAATAGATATCAAAAGTCGGGGGCGTTACAGTCACTCCCCCTAAAAAAGTTTCATTTTGAAACTTAACATAACTCCAAAACCCAACCAAAACGAGAAAATCAAATATATCTAAAAGCATAGAGACATACCAGAAACTATGGGAAGGGATGCAGATGAGATTCCCTCATCACCGACTACAAATCCCACGTTGCTCTCTCGACATCTTGATTTCGCCAGAGAACCTTAACCATGGGAATGGTCTTTCTCTGGAACACACGATCTTGAGATTCTAAAATACGGATAGGCGCTTCCACGTACGATAGGTTGGGCTGAATCTGGGGCACCGAGTCAAGGACTTGCCGATCTCTACAAACATACTTCCGCAATTGGCTCACATGGAACACATCCTGGACACCAGGGAAGTTAGCCGGCAAATCCAGCCTATAAGTTGACACTCCGATGCGCACAAGAATCTGAAAATGTCCCATATACCGGGGATCTATCTTGTGGTTCCTTCTAAACCTTTTAACACCTGGCATCAGAGAGACTTTCAGAAAAATCGAGTCCCCAACGACGAACTCCAGATCGACCCTTCGTCGATTAGCATACTTCTCATAACGCTCTTGTGCTATACAATCTTTCCTTGAATATGAGTTACATCACAATTCATCTCTTCAAGGGCTTCCGGACCTAGCAATGGTCTCTCACAAACCTCAGCCCAAAACAAAGGAGTCCTACAACGCCTCTCATATAAGGCCTCAAATGGTGTCATTTACAGACTCTCTTTATAACTATTATTGTATGTGAATTCCATGAGTCTGAGACGCTCATCCCAAGCACCACCGTAATCCAATATGTAACACCTGATCATATCTTCCACGGCCTGGTTTACTCTTTCCGTTGGACAATTCATTTGCGGATGATAGGCGGTGGAATACCTTAAATCGATACCCAACCGCTCCTGTAAACTCTTCCAAAAGCGAGACGTAATCCTGGAGTCTCGATCCGATACAATGCTAACAGTCACTCCATGTAATCTGATGACCTCATCAAGATATAACTCGGCTATCTTTTTCATAGAATAACCAATCTTAAAGGGCACAAAGTGAGCACACTTTGTCAATCTATCAACTATCACCTAAACAGAGTCGTGCCCATGAGGAGATATTGGTAAACCGGTGATGAAGTCCATTGAAATACTCTCCCAATTCCAGCTTGGAATATCTAATAGTGTTAATTTACCACCAGGCCTTCTATGGTCAGGCTTAACACGCTGACACGTATAACATTCCGACACAAACTTTGCTATATCATTTTTCATTCCTGGGCACCAAAAAATTTGCTTCAGATCTTTATACATTTTGGTAGAACCAGGATGGTAGGCAACACTGGAACCATGGGCTTCATTACAAATCTTAGCCCAAATATCACCAAAAGAGGGGATACAAAACCAATCCTGATATTTCAGAGTATATAACTCGTCCAAAGAAAAAATCAAGTAGCTCTCCCTTTGTAACGCCACCGATTTTCCAGTGATTTATTTTAGTTCTTATTTGACGTATTATGACGTCAGAGCGTTATTTTAGCGCGTGTTGGTCAGGTGACGTTGTTAGAGCGTGCTTTTAGCTCTTTAGGTTCCCTGCGTGGCTTGGTGATGCCTGGTAGCAAGATTACCTAGCGAGCCGGAATCTGTTTGGTGACTCGGTGGAGCCTCTTGGGGAATGCTTGTGTTTTGGCTTCGGGAGAATTTTGCCCGAGTTTTGTTCGTCGGATTTTATTACCGACTTTGTCGTAGCGTGTTTGCGTTCGTTAGTTTTGACCGGCCAAATTTTGGGATTTGCGTCGGGAATGAAAAATTTTGCATTAGGAAATTAGATCGGCTAATTTTAGACTTGCTCGTCAAATTTCGTCGCGTTCCGAGCATTTTTGGAGTCTCGGCGCGCGATTGAAGTTTGTATGTTTTCGCGTACGCCGTTAACTTTAGAAATTTTTACCTCGAAAACGGTGCGTCGGAATTCGATTTCGACTTCGCCGTTGAATTCGTAGCGTCGTCATTCGCCTACGGTGCGAATTTCGTTCGATTCGGCGCGCGTTTGGCCCTCCGTAATGATATATGTTATATCATTTCTTTTTAAATAATTATATAAATATTAATATTGTATATATTTATAAAGTATTTAAATAAAAAAAAAATAATAACAGAGAATCGGTGAGAATCATTCTCACCGATCGGCCCCCCTTTAATATGTTATATTATAATAAATATATTATTATTATTATTATTAAGTATATATATATTTATATAAGTTAAAGAAGAAAAAAACCTTCTCCTTCCTCCGAACCAGCAGCCCCCCCTGTGCGAAATTTTTTGGCGTGTGCGGAACCTTCCGTTCGCGAATCTTCCGGCGGCCGCCACCGCCGATCCGGTGGACGGAATTTCGATCCGATCGCGGCGTTGGAAAGCTCTCGGCGAGAGCTTCGAGATCGCGGTAAGCTTTTCCCGTTTCGGTGACCGTTTCGCCTTAGATTTTTTCGGCCCTAACCCCGGTTGTCCGTATTTTCGTAGATCTCGTCTCCGCGTGCCCCCTTTTGGACGGATCTACGTGGTGGAGTTTTTTTTGGGTGGACGTTTTCAAGAACGATTTGAGGCAAGTGGATTTCTCCCCTCTTGCGTGCCCTCATGGGTTGTATTTCGCTTTATTAATTCTCCTTGTCGTAGAATGTCAGAGTAATATAGGTGAAATTAGAAATATTCCTAGGTTAGGGCTTGTGGTCGGCCTAAACTAGGAAGTTTTCGGAATTTATTTGAAATAATTCGGCGGGTAGGGGGAAATAATTCGGCGGGTAGGGGGAAATAATTCGGCGGGTAGGGGGAAATAATTCGGCAGATTTTGGTTGTAGAACTTGGTAGTTTCTAAGTGGTGTTGTCAGCTAGTTTTGGCGCCGAATCGTGGATCCTTAGCATGTGGTAGCTGAGTTTTTGAAGGAGTATGGTACCGGGGGAGTTCGAGCCGTGGCCACCACCATTCCCTCCTTTGGACATTTTGGGTTCCTGTAAGAGGTTGGAACTCTATGTGTGTGGACCCTGTGGCGGCCCCTTTAGTACTCTTGAGACACCTGAACCTGGTTGTTCGGTTGTGACTGTTCTTAGTCTCCGACACAGGTTTGGGATTTGTGCCAGTGCTAACGATTTACAAGTTTAGGACTGTTAGTTTCTTTCATACTGTTCATTTGATGCATATTAGTTTCCTTTTTGTCTCTACAGGCTTGAGCGGAGTTTGGTACGTTTTAGTACTTGATGCATTTCTCTCACTTTACTGATTGTTTTACTTACATTTTGTCCCTTTTTGGATTCTTTAACTGAGATTTTCAGCATTTCTCTTGCAGGGTTGCTAACCCTTTTTCTTTCTGCCCTTTTCATTCGATTATTATCTGATGTTTCTTTGCCTCTTGTTTTATTATTTCTTACTGATGTGTTCTTCTTTTGAATGCCTCAGGTTCAGGTCTGTAGCCGGCTGTACGGCTAATTTTCAGGAGTTTCCTCGTGTACTGCGTTGTGGCAGTGTTTTCCTCACTTGTTGAGGTAGTTCTTTAGCTTTGTAGTAGTACAGACATACATGCTCGCCAGCGAGTTCGTGTCAGATTGTTGACGCTCGTTGGTGATTTTCCTTTGTGATACTAAGTCTTTGCTTAGCTGCTAGTTTACCTGTTTTGTGGTAGTTTCACTTGCTCTCTGGGAATGTTTTATGCTAGCTTGCTAGTTACCTTGAAACCTATAAAAAAAATTACTATATGTATTGCATGATCAGCATGTTTTGTAAAAGCTAAATCATTATTTTTCCAAATGCATCAAAAGATTGTTTTCTTTATAAATATTATAAATTGAAATATAGGGTCTTGCATAGTGTAAGTTGTCCTCTTAGGACACTTATGCGCTCTTTTAGGATGTTAAGCATAAATAAAGTATTTTTTTTCGCTACGTATAAAAATAGTTTTCAAACCGTGGACTATCTGATCCACTGAGCCGAGGGATACGGCCAATTAATTAAAAAAAATCAGTTTTCTATTCATTTTAACTTATGATTTGAAGGTTTAGAGTGTTGCCTGAGCGTCAGCAGTTATCCCCTGCTTGACGTGGCATCACAGCTCGTAGTTATCTCGTGCTCTGATTTATTTATTAATGAGAAAAATGCGGGTTGTGACAGTTGGTATCAGAGGGAGGTTGCTTGACAAATTGTCGGGCAACCTGTCCCTGTTAGTATTAGGTGTTTAGAGTCATATCATACACACACCGATATGTCATCAGCACGTCTTGGCTGAAGCACGAACACTACACTCATAGCATGACATGAAGTATACGAGGCATATTATGTAGTATGGGATGCATACTATGTGTTTGTATATGGATCCACCATAAGAGGCAACATGTGAGGGTTATGTAGTATGGGATGCATAACCTCACCACATGAATGCGGCTAGCACGTTTTCTTTTTCGTTGCATGGAAATGTTATGTAGTATGGGATGCATAACATTTTCATGTGTACGCCGCTCATAACATGCATTAGGGCTTTTTTAGAATGCATAGCACAATCATGCATAACATAACATTGCATAAGCACAACGTGCCAAGCTAAAGATTTGCAGGATGACATGTGTACACACATAATTTTTGAGTCAAAAAGAATATAAATTCATGCATTCCCGATCTAGGCACAAGAGTTAGTGTGATGATAGTGAATCATCGTAGGATAAGCATATCATCATTATTGAAAATCCCAGAGCAAGCTAGCAGCATGAGCAAGTACTTAAGTATGTATTGTTTGTACTATGTTGTTTGGTTCTAGTGGGTGGGCTAGGTGTCTAATTAGTGTTTTGTTGTTCCATTAGAATGTCGAGGCGTCCTTCGACAAGGTTGACTCTCCAATCGGAGGGAGAATCATCAGGTGCGCAGAGCAGCGCAATGATAGAAGGTCTGCGACAAAGCAATGAAGCCTTGTCAAAGCAAGTAGTGGATTTGCAGTCTCAGGTCCAGTCCTTGTTAGCAGTTGTGGCAGGGCAAATTCCGAGAGTTCAGGACCCTGTTGTGGGTCAAGCTGTCCCTGTTCCCCCCGCTCCTCTGGTGCCTCCGGTTGTGGTGCCACCAGAGATGACCTTTATTTCTCAGTTTCAGCGACTTAGGCCTCCGACGTATGATGGCAAGGCAGATTACATGGTCTTAGACGATTGGATGATATCAATCGAGGAGATGTTCTCATACTCCGGGATCACTGATGATCAGAAAGTGATGTTAGCCGCATATCAGCTCAAAGGGTTGGCAAAGGGCTGGTGGCTGAGGGAGAAAGAAGGTCTGAAGGACGGGTGTTCCTGGGAGTCCTTTAAGGAGCTACTTCTGAGCAAGTTTCTGCCATCGGTCGAGAGGGACCGTCTGATGAATGATTTCCTGCACTTAAAGCAGAGGCAGCTCACGGTTAGTGAGTACGAAATCGAGTTTAGTAAGCTAAGCCGATTTGCCCCAGACTTGGTGAGTTCCGATGAAAATAGAAGCAAACGATTTCTGGCTGGGCTAAGGAGTGACGTCCAGCAATTAGCAAGTGCCTATGCGACATCAAGTTATGCTGGTATGGTGGAAGCTGCCTTAAAGGTAGAGGCAATTGATAACGCCAAGAATCGAGGTCAACAACTGAGAAAAGATAAAAGAAAGTCTGATGAGGGTAAGAGTACTCAGGTCCCTGACGCTGCCTCGAGGAAGAGAAACAAAGAGGTATGCAGTTTCTGTGGCCGACCGGGCCATCCATTTGAAAGGTGCTATCAAAGATTAGGAGCTCAGAAGAAAGAGCAGATTCATGCGATCCAAGGTATCCCAAAGAAAGACTTGCTTTGTTCTGTATGCAAGAAGCCGGGGCACGATGCTGCCCATTGCTGGAAGAAGGCGAGAAGTTGTTTCTTGTGCGGTCAAGAGGGTCATCTCAAGTATCAGTGCCCGCAAGCTCAGCTTACTCTGCAGCCAGTTCCTCTTCAGGCCTTGTCGCCGCCGCAGCGAGTGGACAAGGGAAAAGGAAAGTTGAACGTGGTCTCTATGGAGGAAGCTCAGGCGTCCACGCAAGTGATATCGGGTTAGATTCTCCCCTAGTTTTAATGTTTAGCTCATAGTTATAGTTTTGAGCGTTCGCTTCCTTAGTCGCGTGTGCAATTTTATAGGACGATTTAAGGTAAAGAACCGCTGGGCGCGTGTTCTTTTCGATTCCGGCGCTACCCACTCATTTGTGGCTAGGGCCTTCGTAGAGCGTTACCGTTTGAATCTCGATCGTGTTGGTGATGCGTTCTGTGTCAAGTTTCCTTCAGGCGAATCTGTAGTTTCGGATCAGGGTATTCAGAGTTGTCCGATTTTACTAGGTGATTTTCTCGCGATTGCTGATTTGAAGCTGTTGGATCTGGAAGACTTCGATGTGATCCTAGGCATGGACTGGTTGTCCAGATATGATGCTGTGATCCAATGCAAGGGTAAACGCTTGGACTTCAGGATGGACAACGGTCAGCCCGGGAGTGTTTACGGTTATCCGCGCCAGGATTCTCCGACTATATCGGCGGTATGTGCTCGGAAGCTTGTAGATTCCGGATGTTTTGCTTGTTTGGTTTCGGTTTTAGAAACCAAGGTTAGTTTGCCGTGTTTGGAGGAGATCCCGGTGGTTCGTGATTTTTCTGATGTCTTTCCAGCTAACCTTCCTGGTCTCCCGCCTGATCGAGACGTGGAGTTTGTTATAAATTAGGAGTCGGGTACGCGTCCTATTGCCAAGGAGCCTTACCGGATGGCCCCACGCGAACTGGAGGAGTTGCGTATCCAGTTAGACGAGTTGCTTGAGAACGGATTTATAAGGCCGAGTTCTTCGCCTTGGGGTGCTCCTGTTTTGTTCGTCAAGAAAAAAGATGGATCGATGAGGTTGTGCATCGATTATAGAGAGCTAAATAAGGTAACGATTAAGAATAGGTATCCGTTGCCGAGGATAGATGATTTGTTTGATCAACTGCGAGGCAGCGCCGTGTTCTCTAAGATTGACCTTCGTTCGGGCTACCACCAGTTAAGGATCCGTGAATCAGATATCCCGCGGACTGCCTTCCGTTCCAGACATGGTCATTTTGAATTTTTGGTGATGTCGTTTGGTTTGACCAACGCACCTTCTGCTTTCATGGACATGATGAACAGGGTTTTCAAGGACTTTCTGGACAAGTTTGTAGTCGTATTTATAGACGATGTGTTGGTGTATTCACGCAATGTTGAGGAGCATGACCAACATTTGCGTCTAGTTTTATCTGTCTTGAGGGACCATAAGTTGTTCGCCAAGCTAAGTAAATGCGAGTTCTGGTTGCCTCAGGTTTCTTTCCTGGGTCATGTGGTTAACAAGGACGGAATCTCTGTCGACCCAGAAAAGATAGCCGCAGTTATGGAATGGACGAGGCCTGCCACACCCAAAGAAATAAGAAGCTTCCTAGGGTTGGCTGACTACTATAGAAGATTTGTAGAGGGTTTCTCTACATTATCTGCGCCATTAACCAAATTGACGCAGAAGAATGCAGCATTTGTGTGGAGCGATAAGTGCGAAGAAGCGTTCCAAGAACTAAAGAATAGACTGTGCACTGCTCCGATATTGACATTGCCTACGGAAGGATTAGACTATGTTGTTTACGTGGACGCATCCCACGTGGGTCTTGGTTGTGTGCTGATGCAAGAAGGAAAAGTGATTGCGTATGGGTCAAGATAGCTTAAGATTCATGAAAGGAACTACCCTACGCATGACTTGGAATTCGCAGCAGTTATTTATGCATTGAAATTATGGAGACACTTGTTGTATGGCGCGCAGTGCAAGATTTATACAGATCATAAGAGTTTGAAGTACGTCTTCACTCAAAAGGAGTTGAACTTGCGCCAGCGCAGATGGTTAGAGTATGTGGCTGATTATGAAGTGGAGATCCTGTACCATCCGGGTAAGGCTAACGTGGTAGCCGACGCCTTAAGCAGGAAGACATGGAAAATTTTCAATCTCTCCACTGAGTTGTTAGTAGAAGAGTTCCTTTTAATGGATATTTCAGTTGGTAGATGTGACTCGCCAAGCAGTTTGGAAGTGTCTGAGCCTTCATGGATTTCTCTTACGAGGCTTCATCAAAAGGACGATCCTGATCTACTGCACCTTCATAATAGAACTGAGAAGGGGGAGCTTCCTGACTTTTCGATCGATGACGCGGGTACTCTAAAGTACCGCGGAAGATTTTGCGTCCCCAATTTTCGAGATATTCGAGTTAAGTTGTGCAGTGAGGCACACAGTTCAAGTGTGTCCTACCATCCAGGGTCTACAAAAATGTATAAGGACTTGAAACAGATTGCCTGGTGGATTGGGATGAAGGGTGACATTGCAAGGTTTGTGTCAGAATGTTTTACGTGCAAAAGAGTTAAGGCTGATCATGGAAGGCCTGGTGGAAAGTTAGCGCCTTTAGAGATTCCAACTTGGAAGTGGGAGAGTATCTCAATGGATTTCATTACAGGTTTGCCGAGATCTCCCCGAGGGCATGACTCTGTTTGGGTGATTGTTGATAGATTAACAAAGTGTGCGCACTTCGTACCCTTTCAGATTGGTTACTCAATGAAAAAGATAGCGGAACTATATTTGAATGAAGTTATCGGGTTACATGGAGTACCCGCAAGTATAGTATCAGATCGAGACTGCAGGTTTACGTCTCGTTTCTGGAAGAGCCTTCAAGAAGGATTGGGAACTGACTTGAGATATTCTACCGCATATCATCCACAGACCAATGGTCAAACGGAGCGTGTTAATCAGATTGTGGAATATATGATCCGTTGTTATATATTAGACCACGGAGGAGCGTGGGATGAACGCTTGAGGTTGATGGAGTTCGCATACAATAACAGTTATCAAGAGAGTCTGCAAATGGCTCCTTTCGAAGCGCTATATGGAAGACGATGTAGAACTCCTCTATTTTGGGCTGAGGTTGGTGAGAGGCCGATGTTAGGTCCAGATGCCTTAGAAGAAATGGAAGTCTCTGTAAAACTTATTCGAGAGAAGCTTCAGATAGCTCAAGAGCGATGCGAGAAGAACGCCAATCGGCGTAGGTCCATTTTGGAATTTTCTGTGGGGGTCATGGTATTCCTTAAGGTTTCCCCGATGGTGGGAGTGAAGAGGTTCGGTAAGAACCATAAGTTGGACCCAAGGTATGTGGGACCATTTGAAATTGTGGAGCGGATTGGTGTGTCAGTCTATAAGTTGAAATTGCCCGCAAATTTTCCTGGCGTGCACAATGTTTTTCACGTGAGCCAACTGCGGAGGTGCGTGCTAAGTGACAGACAAGTTCTGGATGCAGTGCCCTAGTTGGAGCCTAACCTTTCCTACGTGGAAGTTCCTATTCGTGTTTTGGATGTGCAAGATCGAGTGTTGCAGAGAAAGACAATACCGATGGTAAAGATTCTGTGGAAAAACCAAGACGTGGAAAGCGCGACTTGGGAGTTGGAGTCAGCTATGAGGGAGGCGCATCCTCATTTGTTCTCCTAGCTGTGCTCGGTAAGCATTCGATAACCCTTGGTTATTTTTTCTTTTCCTTCTTTGGTAGAAGTGTTTTATGCGTAAAGTTTCGGGACGAAACTTTCTTTTAGGGGGAGTGACTGTAACGCCCCCGATTTTCTAGTGATTTATTTTAGTTCTTATTTGACGTATTATGACGTCAGAGCGTTATGTTAGCGCGTGTTGGTCAGGTGACGTTGTTAGAGCGTGGTTTTAGCTCTTTAGGTTCCCTGCGTGGCTTGGTGATGCCTGGTAGCAAGATTCCCTAGCGAGCCGGAGTCTGTTTGGTGACTCGGTGGAGCCTCTTGGGGAATGCTTGTGTTTTGGCTTCGGGAGAATTTTGCCCGAGTTTTGTTCGTCGGATTTTGTTACCGACTTTGTCGTAGCGTGTTTGCGTTCGTTAGGTTTGACCGGCCAAATTTTGGGATTTGCGTCGGGAGTGGAGAATTTTGCATTAGGAAATTAGATCGGCTAATTTTAGACTTGCTCGTCAAATTTCGTCGCGTTCCGAGCATTTTTGGAGTCTCGGCGCGCGATTGAAGTTTGTATGTTTTCGCGTACGCCGTTAACTTTAGAAATTTTTATCTCGAAAACGGTGCGTCGGAATTCGATTTCGACTTCGCCGTTGAATTCGTAGCGTCGTCATTCGCCTACAATGCGAATTTCGTTCGATTCGGCGCGCGTTTGGCCCTCCGTAATGATATATGTTATATCATTTCTTTTTAAATAATTATATAAATATTAATATTGTATATATTTATAAAGTATTTAAATAATAAAAATAAAAAATAAAAAAAATAATAGAGAATCGGTGAGAATGATTCTCACCGATCGGCCCCCCCTTTAATATGTTATATTATAATAAATATATTATTATTATTATTATTAAGTATATATATATTTATATAAGTTAAAGAAGAAAAAAACCTTCTCCTTCCTCCGAACCAGCAGCCCCCCCTGTGCGAAATTTTTTGGCGTGTACGGAACCTTCCATTCGCGAATCTTCCGGCGGCCGCCACCGCCGATCCGGTGGACGGAATTTCGATCCGATCGAGGCGTTGGAAAGCTCTCGGCGAGAGCTTCGAGATCGCGGTAAGCTTTTCCCATTTCGGTGACCGTTTCGCCTTAGATTTTTTCGGCCCTAACCCCGGTTGTCCGTATTTTCGTAGATCTCGTCTCCGCGTGCCCCCTTTTGGACGGATCTACGTGGTGGAGTTTTTTTTGGGTGGACGTTTTCAAGAACGATTTGAGGCAAGTGGATTTCTCCCCTCTTGCGTGCCCTCATGGGTTGTATTTCGCTTTATTAATTCTCCTTGTCGTAGAATGCCGGAGTAATATAGGTGAAATTAGAAATATTCCTAGGTTAGAGCTTGTGGTCGGCCTAAACTAGGAAGTTTTCGGAATTTATTTGAAATAATTCGGCGGGTAGGGGGAAATAATTCGGCGGGTAGGGGGAAATAATTCGGCGGGTAGGGGAAAATAATTCGGCGGGTTTTGGTTGTAGAACTTGGTAGTTTCTAAGTGGTGTTGTCGGCTAGTTTTGGCGCCGAATCGTGGATCCTTAGCATGTGGTAGCTGGGTTTCTGAAGGAGTATGGTACCGGGGGAGTTCGAGCCGTGGCCACCATCATTCCCTCCTTTGGACATTTTGGGTTCCTGTAAGAGGTTGGAACTCTATGTGTGTGGACCCTGTGGCGGCCCCTTTAGTACTCTTGAGACACCTGGACCTGGTTGTTCGGTTGTGACTGTTCTTAGTCTCCGACACAGGTTTGGGATTTGTGCCAGTGCTAACGATTTACAAGTTTAGGACTGTTAGTTCTTTTCATACTGTTCATTTGATGCATATTGGTTTCCTTTTTGTCTCTGCAGGCTTGAGCGGAGTTTGGTACGTTTTAGTACTTGATGCATTTCTCTCACTTTACTGATTGCTTTACTTACATTTTGTCCCTTTTTGGATTCTTTAACTGAGATTTTCAGCATTTCTCTTGCAGGGTTGATAACCCTTTTTCTTTCTGCCCTTTTCATTCGATTATTATCTGATGTTTCTTTGTCTCCTGTTTTATTATTTCTTGCTGAGGTGTTATTCTTTTGAATGCCTCAGGTTCAGGTCTGTAGCCGGCTGTACGGCTAATTTTCAGGAGTTTTCTCGTGGACTGCGTTGTGGCAGTGTTTTCCTCACTTGTTGAGGTAGTTATTTAGCTTTGTAGTAGTACAGACATACATGCTCGCCAGCGAGTTCGTGTCAGATTGTTGACGCTCGTTGGTGATTTTCCTTTGTGATACTAAGTCTTTGCTTAGCTGCTAGTTTACCTGTTTTGTGGTAGTTTCACTTGCTCTCTGGGAATGTTTTATGCTAGGTTACTAGTTACCTTGAAACCTATAAAAAAAATTACTATATGTATTGCATGATCAGCATGTTTTGTAAAAGCTAAATCATTATTTTTCCAAATGCGTCAAAAGATTGTTTTCTTTATAAATATTATAAATTGAAATATAGGGTCTTGCATAGTGTAAGTTGTCCTCTTAGGACACTTATGCGCTCTTTTAGGATGTTAAGCATAAATGAAGTATTTTTTTTCGCTACGTATAAAAATAGTTTTCAAACCGTGGACTATCTGATCCACTGAGCCGAGGGATACGGCCAATTAATTAAAAAAAAATCAGTTTTCTATTCATTTTAACTTATGATTTGAAGGTTTAGAGTGTTGCCTGAGCGTCAGCAGTTATCCCCTGCTTGACGTGGCATCACAGCTCGTAGTTATCTCGTGCTCTGATTTATTTATTAATGAGAAAAATGCGGGTTGTGACACCCTTCTCAGTTCTACTCTGGAGATGCAACAAATCAGGTTCATCCTTCTGGTGCACTCTGGTAAGGGAAATCCAAGAGGGCTCTTCTGCTTCCAAACTGGCAGACACAGTACTACTCCCAACTTCGATCTCCATCAACAACAATTCTTCCACCAGGGATTGCACAGACATATTAAAAATTTTGGCAGTCTTCCTACTCAAGGCATCAACTACTACATTAGTCTTTCCCAAATTATAAAGAATCTACACCTCATAATCGGCAACATATTCTAACCACCTATGCTGGCGCAGATTCATCTCTTTCTGAGTGAAGACGTACTTAAAACTCTTATGATCTGTGTATATCTTGCACAACGCGGCATACAATAAATGTCTCCAAAGCTTTAGCATATATATTACAGCTGCAAACTCTAAATCATGTGTCAGATAGTTTCTTTCATGGATCTTTAATTGCCTTGATCCGTACGTGATCACCTTTCCATCACAAACAACGCTACAAGGTTGGATTATCATAACACGAACTTAATAATACAAGTGGATTTCAAGTGAAATATTAAAATGGTACTATTAATCGAAAAGATAATCATGATAACATCACCAAATAAAGAAGATTAACAATTCCATCAAGATTGGAAGAGGGAAGATGGGAAAAGAAAACCACTACTTGCCTTGGTTTTGCCGGAGAAACTCTCCAAGTTACTCCTTGTTGTATATCGGGGCTATGGAGGACGGGAGATGTCAGAATTTAAACATAAATGGCTGAAATAGAGGTTAGTATCAAAAACTCTAAACAAGAAAAACTCAAGAAATGGTGAAAGTTTTACCACGATGACGTAGCCCTTATTGAGAGCTTTTCGGATCTACGTTCGGTTAAGGATTTCGAGCATCGGAGCACCGTCGGCGGCCGCCGGAAGATTCATGAACGGATGTTCTATCTCTCGCTCTCGCTTCTCTGGTCCGGGAACGACGAGAAGGAAGAAGGTCGGCTTAAAGAGGAAGAAGAAGTTTTTATATATATATATAAATAATATTAAAATTATTACACTTAGGAAAACGTACAGGAGTCGGCTGAACCGGATTTCTGAGATGAAGTATGGATTTATCGAGTACTGAAGAGGGCCTCTCGAGAAACGAGGAAAAACTTCTCCAGTAAAAGGTATGTATTTTGCGAGTACTGAAGAAGGCTTCTCGGGAACAACGAAGGCTTTCTCGAGAACAGAAGAAGGATTTCTCGAGAAATAAGCAGCACTTCCCGAGGACAACAACGAGATTTCTCGAGAAGAGCTTATGATTTCTCGAGAGCAAAATTGGACTTCTCGAGAAGGAAATTTCGGATTTCTCGAGAACAACATATGATTTCCTGAGAACAACGCAGGACCTCTCGAGAAAAGGCAGCACTTCTCGGGAATAATTAGGCATTTCTCGAGAACAGTATAAGGCTTTTTCAAGAACAAGACAAGGCTTTCTCAAGAATAAGGGATTCTCGAGAACGTAGTTGGCCATCACGGGAAAGAATAACACTTCTCGGGAACAGCTCCCGGCTTCTCGAGAATAGGTCAATGCTCTCACGAGAACATAGCAGGGCATTTTTTGGAAACTCAGATTTGTCTTTCATATCGAAATCAGTCAACGACACAGACTAAACGCACTCCGATTTGAGCGAACTTCGCGCCGTAGAAGAAAGTCGGTGCTACGAATCAAACAGTGAAGACAAAGAAAACTAGAATCTGATGCAGCATTCTCGAGACACAATCACCACATGCTCACAACAAGCATAAATATCACAAAACTTCAAATATACATTGAGGCTCCAAAACGCCGGGACCGTAACAAAACTGGACAAGCAAATCCAAAAACACAAACTCAATTCTTCTAACATGAAAACCTTCAATCTCGTCAAAAACCCCAAAATTTAGTCAAACAGACGTAACAGACGCGGAGACGCACGAACGGTGTAGCGCCGTCAACATGACATTAAAAAGTAATGCCCTGACGTCATAAATATGACATTACCAAATCAAATAGATATCAAAAAGTCGGGGGCGTTACAGTCACTCCCCCTAAAAAAGAAGTTTCATTTTGAAACTTAACATAACTCCAAAATCCAACCAAAACGAGAAAATCAAATATATCTAAAAGCATAGAGACATACCAGAAACTATGGGAAGGGATGCAGATGAGATTCCCTCATCACCGTCTACAAATCCCACGTTGCTCTCTCGACATTTTGATTTCGCCAGAGAACCTTAACCATGGGAATGGTCTTTCTCTGGAACACACGATCTTGAGATTCTAAAATACGGATAGGCGCTTCCACGTACGATAGGTTGGGCTGAATCTGGGGCACCGAGTCAAGGACTTGACAATCTCTACGAACATACTTCCGCAATTGGCTCACATGGAACACATCCTGGACACGAGGGAAGTTAGCAGGCAAATCCAGCCTATAAGTTGACACTCCGATGCGCACAAGAATCTGAAAATGTCCCACATACCGGGGATCTATCTTGTGGTTCCTTCTAAACCTTTTAACACCTGGCATCGGAGAGACTTTCAGAAAAATTGAGTCCCCAACAACGAACTCCAGATCGACCCTTCGTCGATTAGCATACTTCTCATAACGCTCTTGTGCTATACAAATCTTTCCTTGAATATGAGTTACATCACAATTCATCTCTTCAAGGGCTTCCGGACCTAGCAATGGTCTCTCACAAACCTCAGCCCAAAACAAAGGAGTCCTACAACGCCTCTCATACAAGGCCTCAAACGGTGTCTTTTGTAGACTCTCTTTATAACTATTATTGTATGTGAATTCCATGAGTCTGAGACGCTCATCCCAAGCACCACCGTAATCCAATATGTAACACCTGATCATATCTTCCACGGCCTGGTTTACTCTTTCCGTCGGACAATTCATCTGCGGATGATAGGTGGTGGAATACCTTAAATCGGTACCCAACCGCTCCTGTAAACTCTTCCAAAAGCGAGACGTAAACCTGGAGTCTCGATCCGATACAATGCTAACAGTCACTCCATGTAATCTGATGACCTCATCAAGATATAACTCGGCTATCTTTTTCATAGAATAACCAATCTTAAAGGGCACAAAGTGAGCACACTTTGTCAATCTATCAACTATCACCTAAACAGAGTCGTGCCCATGAGGAGATATTGGTAAAAGTCCATTGAAATACTCTCCCAATTCCAGCTTGGAATATCTAACGGTGTTAATTTACCACTAGGCCTTCTATGGTCAGCCTTAACACGCTGACACGTATAACATTCCGACTCAAACTTTGCTATATCATTTTTCATTCCTGGCCACCAAAAAATTTGCTTCAGATCTTTATACATTTTGGTAGAACCAGGATGGTAGGTAACACTGGAACCATGGGCTTCATTACAAATCTTAGCCCGAATATCACCAAAAGAGGGGATACAAAACCAATCCTGATATTTCAGAGTATATAACTCGTCCAAAGAAAAAAATCAAGTAGCTCTCCCTTCTCAGTTCTACTCCGGAGATGCAACAAATCAGGTTCATCCTTCTGGTGCACTCTGGTAAGGGAGATCCAAGAGGGCTCTTCTGCTTCCAAACTGGCAGACACAGTACTACTCCCAACTTCGATCTCCATCAACAACAATTCTTCCACCAGGGATTGCACAGACAGATTAAAAATTTTGGCAGTATTCCTACTCAAGGCATCGGCTACTACATTAGTCTTTCCTAGATTATAAAGAATCTACACCTCATAATCGGCAACATATTCTAACCACCTATGCTGGCGCAGATTCAGCTCTTTCTGAGTGAAGACGTACTTCAAACTCTTATGATCTGTGTAGATCTTGCACAACGCGGCATACAATAAATGTCTCCAAAGCTTTAGCATATATATTACAGCTGCAAACTCTAAATCATGTGTCGGGTAGTTTCTTTCATGGATCTTTAATTGCCTTGATCCGTACGTGATCACCTTTCCATTCTTCATCAAAACACAACCAAGTCCAATGTGTGATGCATCCACATATACAGTGTACTCAACTCCTTTATTGGGTAAGGTCAGGACCGGGGCAGTACATGTAATGTCCCGATTCGCACTAGGCCCCTCGTGCGCGTTTTTGAGTCAGGAGAGCTGACTTGGGTTCAGGGAGTGCTGGCAACTGGGTTGTACTTGTAAATAGGAGGAAAAATAAGTCAAGCATAGGACACGGGTAGAGACATGGGTGTGTCCATACCCATCTGGGAGAGGCCAGCTCTCAAGTCGATGACTCGAGTATGTCAAGAGAAGGACACGGGTAGTGATACGGGCGTGTCACTACCCGTGTGAAGTGACATGGGTAGAGACACGGGCGTGTCCCTACCCGTGTGTGTGTGTCGATTTGAGCTCGATGAAGCATGTCGAGATCGACGAAGTGTGTCGAGATCGACGAAATGTATGACACAGGTAGAGACACGAGCGTGTCCCTACCCGTGTGTCGAGTTGGGCTCGACAAAGCATGTTGAGATCGACGAAGTGTGTCGAGATCGACGAAATGTATGATACATGTAGAGACACGGGCTTGTCCCTACCCGTGTGTCTGTTTCTCGAGTTGGGCTCGACAAAGCGTGTTGAGATCGACGAAGTGTGTTGAGACGACGAAATATATGACACGGGTAGAGACACGGGCGTGTCCCTACCCTTGTGTCTGTATGTCGAGTTGGACTCGATGAAGTGTGTCGAGATCGACGAATTGTGTCGAGATTGACGAAAGGTGTGACACGGGTAGCGACACGGGCATGTCCATACCCGTGTGTCTGTGTGTCGAGTTGGGCTCGACAAAGCATATCGAGAACGATGAAGTGTGTCGTGATCGATGAAATGTATGACACGGGTAGAGACACGGGCGTGTCCCTACCCATGTGTATGTGTGTCGAGTTAGACTCGACGAAGTGTGTCGAGATCAACGAAGTGTGTCGAGATCGATGAAAGGTGTGACACAGGTAGAGACACGGGCATGTCCCTACCCGTGTGTCTGTGTGTCGAGTTGAGTTCGTCGAGATGTATCCAGAGAAGGACACGGCCAGGGAACACGGCCGTGTCATGTGGACACGGGTCGGGACACGGGCGTGTCCCTACCCGTGTCGGCCCGTATCCCGACCCGTGTCGAGTGTTGAACCGACACTAAAACCGTCGTTGACGCTTCGCCCGAAGCTGGACACGGGTAAGGACACGGGCGTGTCCCTACCCGTGTCACTTTTCATATATAAGGGCTGTGAAAACCCTAGCCATTTGCACTCCTCATTCCAGCCATTTTTCCTAAGAGAAACTTCTGTAGAGAGGGAAAACTACTGGAGCAAGTCTTGGAGGAGAAGATCCGCCGCCGCCGTGAAAGAGAAGATGCCGCCGAGAAGAGTTACACGATCCATGGTCGGAAATAGTGAAAACGCCGGAAATGAGATGAGCTTCCTCCCCTCTCCCTTGGTGCTAGATCTGTAGATATCTAGGTGAGATATTGACTCAAAAGTGTCTAGACTAGTGAGATGGTGATTTCTCTAGGAAGAGTCCATTCTATGGCTTGTGCTCTAAGGTTAGTGGTGTCTTCAACCTCTCCGACCTTCTATGCGAAGATGGGGGACGGTTTCGTGAAGAATCAGGGCCTCAAGAGGGTGAATAAGTGAGGAGGAATTTATTGTGTGATTTTGGAAGACCAACTTAAGGAGGAAGATGAACCGGTGTCGTTCATTCCTCTTTAAGATGTGTGCAGAATCTGTGTTCTGTGCGCATCGAGTTTCTTGGCCATTTTCAGGTGTGATATGGCCAGATCTTGGATGTCAACTAAACTCGAAAGTTGAAGTCCTCAAGAATACCTTTCCAACGAGTGGTTGTACGACTTTAGTGGAAGTCTGTAGCCATAGGAATATCTGAACGAAAATGACATTCGATAAATCCTGCATGCAGAAACCATGTTCTGTACGCAGCGGACTTCAAGGCTGATTTCAAGTATGATACTTTTGAATCTGGGTTGTGGTCTGAACATAAAAATTGTAGCCCATGGAAAGACCTTTCCATCGAGGGGTTACATGCCTTCAGAGGGTTCTTGTAGCTTCGGGAATTTCCGGTCGAATCTACTGTCCAGATTTATCATGTACTTAAATTCTGGGTTTAGAATAATATTGAATTTGGACTCGGTGGATATAATGTTGCAAATTAACTTGAGGTTGTTGAACTCTTTTATGTTAACCATCTTAGTCCAATGAATGATGATGTTTATTCATTGGATTCCACATAATTGATTTGTGAAGGGAAGCATACTTAAACGAAACAATCTGATAGAAATTGGTAGACTATTATAAATGCGCGTCATAATAATAACATGTTGAATCTTTTGGGATGAAAGGTAGGATGATAACTTATGGCCATGTGTATAATTGTTTAATGGAATGAATTTAGTGCCCAATGCTTAGAGTGTCGTCTCCCTACGGGTATCATTGTGAAGGGATATAAGTTCGGTGTTGACCGTCACTAGTTGGGAATGCAAAAAGATGAGTCAAGGTTGGATGGTTGGACTTGGTCCTCGTGCTTTATCCGAGGCCCCTTTCATGCCATGGTGATGTGGTTGGGAGTGTTCTCATGCTTACTTCCGAGGCCTCCTCCATGCTATGGTGATGTGGAATTGTATGCGGTGTGAGTCGACACGCGGTGTCGTAATCCTGGGTTAAGGATAGTGTGGCGGGTCTACGGGCTCACCGATCGTCACACCGACGGGAGTTGACAGTTAGACTTTGGGTGGTTGGGCTTGGTCCTCGGTGTTAACGTCCCGGGGCTCCTTCCGTGCCAAGTGAACGGTTGGGTTATGTCCTCGTGCTTACTTTTGAGGCCCCTTCCGGGTCACATAAGGCTAGTTCGGGGCTGTGTTCTCGGTGCACATCTACCCGAGACCCCCACTCGGCCATAGTACGCATGAGTTTTGTTGTTGTGTTCTTAGCATTGAGTAGTACGGAGGCCTAGGTGAAGTAGTGTGGATACCCGCCTAGTAGTAGAGATACCCGCTCTACTGTCACCGCCTAGCCACGGCGGTTGATGCCTGAGAGGATAGCTACCTGCTCGAATAGTGGGAACTATAATCTGTGTCGACATGGAAATTGCATGTGTGTGATCATGGGTGGGTCATTGCATAGCATATATACCATTTCATAATATTGCACAACAAGATCCTCATCGTATAAGTTTGCATGGGCACTACTATACGATGAGTTACTTTATGTAAACTGATCCTTAACTTATAAGCTTGTATGGACATCCTTATAAGTTAAGTTACTTTCCTGCTGTAGTTACTTGTCCTTGATGGTTTGTTACTTTTTATGTAGAATTGCTAGAATAAAATGCTATTAATCTTATTGTACCATTACCACCTGCTTGTACCTATTACACTATTTATTATACTTTGTACCCTTGCTCTTTTCTCCGCCCGGTGCCGAGGAATCGCCGGGGGAGCGGATGTGAAGCCACTTAGTCTTTTCGACTAACGGTTGCTACGTCTTCCTTTTTAGGAGGTCTCCCCGCAGGTAGAGCAGCCGCAGACTTTGCAGCAGGACAACCAGGCCAGGACGACAGGGCCTAAAGGGACGGTGTCGTCGCTACCGTCAGTTACTGATGTGAGTGTTGAGCGACTCTGATGTAGCCCTTTTGGGCGTTTATTAGCTGTACTCTGATATATTGTAGAGCATGGTTTGGCTTCTCTATTTTGATGTACTTTGGACTCATATACTTTGTGTGGATTTGACTTCTCTTTATCATATTTTGGTTGGGTTGGCATATGTATGTTGATATTGATTGTAGCCGACGAAATAGGTGTCTTGTGGTACAGGTTAGCCCGTGCGCTAATGCTACCGCAAGGCGGATGTTCTGGGCATAAGATCCCCTTCGTGCCGTATTTTGGGATCTGGGAGGGGGGGGGGGGTCTTACAAATGGTATCAGTTTGCCACAATCCTCAACTAAAGAAGTCATTCAACAATGGTACGACCCTCATTCGATTAGTCAGTTTGGGGACAAACTGACTTAGCGGAAGCAGTGGTGTGCCCATATGTAATTCACACTAAGTTTGTCCAACTTTGACCTTATGATTAGCCAACCTAACCATATGTTTGTGTTTTACGTGTAGATTCTATTGCACGTTGAGCCGATGGGGGGCACTCCTGCCCCTTCCATACCCACTCAGTTCCAACAATCCGAGTTGGGGCAGACGCTCACCGCCATCCTGGATGCATTTAGGACGCAACAGCCTCCGGTGCAACAACAGGCTCCGGGCTTTAACTGGTTGAGCACCTTTAGGGCCCTCTCCCCTCCCTCCTACCTCGGGACGGAGTCGGCCGTACGCACAGAGGAATGGCTTGACACGGTGCAGGAGTTGCTGGCGGGGATCTGTTGCCCAGCCAACATGGCTGTGACATTGGCAGTGTCCGTCTTGGAACAACATGCTAAGAGGTGGTGGAAGTCCCTCATGGGCTCCACCTAACAAGGCCGGGTCTATACATAGATAAGTTGGAGCGAGTTTTCGGATGTCTTCTTGGATCACTTTATTCCCACATCCGCTCGAAATGAACTCGAAGATAGGTTTCTTCTGTTGAAGCAAGGATCAAAATCAGTTACGGAATATCAGCGAGAGTTTCAGCACCTCGCGAGGTTCGCGGCTTCTTATGATTTGGATGATAGAGGATATGCCAAGCATTTCTACAAAGGGCTGCTAGATCCCCTAAGGCAGGCCCTTTTGTTTATAGAGAATGCTAGCTTGGCGGAGATTATCGACATGGAGAAGAGATTGGAGGAGGATCACTTGAGTAGTGGTAAGAGACCCGCGAAGGGCGTGATGGAAGCTGGCCCAAGCAATAGAAGAAGGCGGGACTTGAGAGGAGGAAGAGGACATCAAAGAGGTGGAGGACGTTTCCACCGAGATTTTAGAGTGGAGCATCTGGTCCCGCAGCTACCCGCGTTGCCTCCACCGCCACAGCCTCAACAATTTCAGCAACCTGAGGGGCGTCGTAGGTTGGTGTGTTTTGAATGCAACCAGCCGAGCCATATTCGATGTTTCTGCCCGCGGTTGTTTGGGAATGTCCCTCCTGCTCTCCCTCCGGCAGCTCCGTGGGGGCGGGGTTATATGCGTGGTCGAGGACGAGGACCGCGAGGAGGAAACCCCGGTCCTGCCCGGGATCAAGTGTACACGCTGGACATGGTACAAGAACGGAATCCCCAGGATGTCATTGCAGGTATGTTGTAGTTAGCTTTCACATTTTCATTGTTTAACTTAACTTGCTTACAACATACTGGACATCTACCATTGAGTTTTGGTTATTAGTACTTAGGTACCGTGATAGTTGGCGGGAAGACGGCCTATACGCTGTTCGATACCGGTGCCTCACACTCTTTTGTGTCTGAGGATTTCATTAAGGACATGGAAGGTGTACAATATTTTACTAGTATAGCTCGACGAGTACGCCTCCCGGACGGCTCTGAGATGACTGCAACAGCCAAGTGCGAGCTAGAGATATTCATTGGGGGAAAAGCCTTTGATACGCCTGCCACGGTCTTGAGAATGTCGGAGTTTGACATCATTTTGGGCATGGCGTGGTTGGACTGGCACTTTACAAGGATTGACTGTGCAGAGAAACAAATCTACTTGAGACATGGAGACACCGACGTCATCTTCCAAGGTATTAGCTTCGCACCTCATATATTGTTATCTTCAGTTCAGGCAGTAAAAGCCCATATGAAGGGGGATGAAGTCTTCATGATCTGTTTTGAGTTGAAGGAGATGGCGTTGGATATGAAAGATGTACGGGTAGTGCGGGATTTCCCCGAGATATTTCCTGAGAAACTGCCAGGATTACCAACGCATAGAGAGGTTGACTTCCAGATTAATCTAGTACCGGGTGCCAAGCCTGTATCCAAGGGCCCTTACAGAATGGCCCCGAAGGAACTCGCGGAGTTTAGAGTTCAACTGCAAGAACTGGTGGAGTCAGGGTTCGTTCTCCCCAGCTCGTCACCCTGGGGAGCCCCCGTATTGTTTGTCAAGAAGAAGGATGGAACCCTGCATTTATGCATAGACTATCAGGAACTCAATCGTCTGACGTTGTGGAATACCTATCCGCTGCCCCAGATAGATGAGTTGTTTGATCAACTGGTGGGAGCGCATTAGTTTTCTAAGTTGGATTTGCGCTCGGGATATTATCAGTTGAGGATACAAGAGGTGGACATCTAGAAAACGGCCTATAGTTCAAGATATGGACTGTACGAGTTCACGGTGATGCCGTTTGGGCTCACAAATGCCCCTTCAGCCTTCATGAGCCTGATGAACAAGGTGTTTGAACCTTACTTGGATATCTTCATCATTGTTTTCATCGACAACATCCGGGTCTACTCAAAGACGGAGGAGGAGCATATTGAGCACTTGACCTTGGTATTGAAGAAATTAAAAGAGCACGCCTTATTCGCCAAGTTCAGCAAGTGCAAATTCTGGCTTAAAGAGGTTGCTTTCTTAGGGCATGTGATCAGTGGAGCAGGACTAGCAGTGGATCTGGCCAAGGTGTGTGTCGTGAAGGAGTGGTCGCCCTTGAAGTCGGCAGTCGATGTGCGGAGCTTCCTTGGACTTGCTGGGTATTACCGCAAGTTCGTAAAGGGATTCTCCAAGATTGCCCTTCCTCTTACTTCGTTGACGAAGAAAGGTGTGCCATTCGATTGGACACCCCAGTGCGAAGCGGCATTCCAAGAGATGAAGGATAGAATTACCACCGCCCCCATCCTAACACTTCCGTCTGGGAAGGAAGGATTTCAAGTCTACACCGACGCGTAATATCAAGGGATGAGAGTGGTGTTGATGCAGAACAAACATGTGATTGCCTATGCTTCAAGACAGTTGAAGATGAAATCAATTACCCGGTTCATGATTTGGAATTGGGAGCAGTGGTGTTCGCCTTGAAGGTTTGGAGGCACTATCTATACTGCGTCCACTGCGATATCTTTTCAGACCATAAAAACTTAAAGTATGTTCACACACAGAAGGAATTGAACTTGAGACAACGGCGGTGGTCAGAATTTCTATGCGACTATGAGTTCACCATGAACTACCACCCCGGAAACGCGAACTCGGTAGCCGATGCGTTGAGTAGAAAAGTACCAGGCTCTAGCCCAGAGTCTCGGTTAATGAGTATGGAGTTGGCTCAGATGATTGAGGAGATGGATATTACTTTGATATTTAAGGCTCCTTCGGCAGAGTATACAGAGTACTTGTCAAGCATGAGCATAGTTTGTGATATTCGGGACCGAATCAGAGTGGAGCAAGGAATGGATGCGGCTCTGGCCCTGACAATCAATTCAATCGAAGATGGGACTACCTACGAGTATACACTAAAAGACGGCCTCGTTTATTTCCGCGGTCGGCTCTACATTCCCAAAGGCGGTAAAATTCGGGAGGATATATTGAAAGAGGCATATTGCTCTCAGTATTCTGTGCAACCGAGTATTGCCAAGATGTACGCCGGCTTACAGAAGACCATGTGTTGGCCGGGAATGAAGAAGGATGTCCGATATTTTGTTACACATTGCGAAGCTTGTCAAAGGGTGAAGGCAGAATGCAAGAGTACCGATGGTTTGCTACAATCGTTGCCCATCCCTGAGTGGAAGTTTGAGGATGTCTCCATGGACTTCATCCATGGGTTACCTCGCTCACACTCCGGGAATGATTCAGTGTGGGTGATAGTTGATCGTCTGACAAAAGTAGCCCGGTTTATCCCTTTGAAGAAAGAAGCTCATGTGGATGTCTTGGTATGCCTTTTTGTGGAGCAATTCGTACGGTATCATGGCGTGCCTAAGACGATCATGTCTGATCGTGATGGTCGGTTTACCTCCAAGGAGTGGAAGGCGGTTCAGGCGTATTTGGGTTCGCACCTTGCCTTTAACACAACGTTTCATCCTCAGACGGACGGGCAATCTGAAAGGACCATCCGGACATTGGAAGATTTGTTGAGATTATGTGTGTTGGATATAGGAGAGTCGTGGGAAAGGCTCTTACCGTTGGTAGAATTCTCCTACAACAACAGCCACCAGGCTAGCATCGGCATGGCTCCTCATGAAGCTCTTTATGGAAGGAGGTGTAGAACCCCCTTGTCTTGGGTGCAAGATGAAGACCCGAAGGCTTTGGGTGTTGAATATATTGATGATACCGATGCGGCGGTTAGACAGATACGAGATCGCATGTTGGAGGTTCAAAGTCGGCAGGCAAAGTATTATAATGCAAGGCACCAGATGGTGGAGTTTCAAGTGGGTGATAAGGTGTTCCTGAAAATCCGCCTGATGCATGGAGTGTCACGTGTGCGTGGTGTGAAAAAGCTCAGCCCAAGGTATGTTGGTCCTTATACTATATTGGAAAGGATTGGCCCGTTGGCCTACTGGTTGGAGTTACCATCCGAACTAGAGAACCTCCACGATGTGTTCCATGTGTCGTCGCTTCGGAAGGCGCTGTTACGGCCCGATCAATACATCCCCACAACTGATGGTGTTGTGGTGTAGGATAGGTCTGTGCGACTAGAGCTTGTGCGGATTGTAGATAACAAAACAAGAATATTGCGCCGCAAAAGTGACCCCTTGGTGAAGGTGGTATGGTCTAATCATGGGAAGGAGGAATATACACGGGAGCCGATGGACTTGATGCAAAAACGGTACCTGGAGTTGTTTGTTCAAGGTAATTTTGTTTAAAAGCATATTTTATGTTATGTTATGCTTTTACCCCCACAACCCTAGCCTGATTTCGGGGATGAAATCTTTTATTTTTTTATAGGATTTGTAACGTCCCGATTCGCACTAGGCCCCTCGTGCGCGTTTTTGAGTCAGGAGAGCTGACTTGGGTTCAGGGAGTGCTGACAATAGGGTTGTACTTGTAAATAGGAGGAGAAATCAGTCAAGAATAGGACACGGGTAGAGACACGGGCGTTTCCCTACCCGTGTGGGAGAGGCCAGCTCTCGAGTTGATGACTCGAGTATGTCCAGAGAAGGACACGGGTAGTGACACGGGCGTATCACTACCCGTGTGAAGTGATACGGGTAGAGACACGGGCGTGTCCCAACCCGTGTGTGTGTCGAGTTGAGCTCGAAGAAGCGTATCGAGATCGACGAAGTGTGCCAAGATCGACGAAATGTATGACATGGGTAGAGATGTAAGACCTGCCTTTTTTTTCTCGTTCAAACCCTGGGGTCTTATGCCCAGAACTGCCGCTTTGCGGCGACACCTTCGCGCCAGGGAAGATCGTCAATACAAAACGCCGATTCTGTCGGCCTTATTGATCACAAAAGTAGCAGTACAAGAGAATAGACATGTAAGTCCACAGAAAATCACATATCATATAAATAATCTCCACGAAGGGAGTGTCCACAGAATAATATATTCGAGTACTAAAATACGAGCTTGTGCCTGGAACATCATGTCCTCACTACAAATCACTCATGCGGAAGCAAAATAGAACATCTACTCAAGGTCGAGACTCACAGTCCCGGTTGTATGAACTCCGGAGCTAGACTGCCCCATCTCCAAGCGCACCGGTCTCTGGGGCTGCTCCCCCGTGCTGGGCTCCACGATTCCCTAAAATAATGTGGTTCGAAAACCGTTAGTCATAAAGACTAAGCCCTATCATCCCCTACCCCTTCCCCCATATCTCCTAAGTATCGAGCGGAGAGGAAGAAAGGGAAGGACATGAAGGTGGAGAATAAATCAAAAGAAACAGGTGGCAGCAGAACTAATATAGTAATTCTATAATAAATAATGGCAATAAGATGAAATATGAAAAGTAACCTTCACTTATGTGAGAACACATAAGCCAAGGGGTCTCCTGCAAGGCTCCCATCATATAAAAAGTCTCATACCAATTTATACGTTGGGGTGTCAGTTATCAAACAGCAATATATATATATATATATCAAAATTGACCTTAATTTATAAACTTGCTCACACAAGCTTATACACCAAGGGGTCGTTTTGATATATATATATATATATATATATATATATATATATATATATATATATATATATATATATATATATATATATATATATATATATATATATATATATATATATATATATATATATATATATTGCTGTTTGATAACCGACACCCCAACGTATAAATTGGTATGAGACTTTTTATATGATGGAAGCCTTGCAGAAGACCCCTTGGCTTATGTGTTCTCACATAAGTGAAGGTTACTTTTCATATTTCATCTTATTGTCATTATTTATTATAGAATTACTAGATTAGTTCCGCTGCCACCTGTTTCTTTTGATTTATTCTCCACCTTCATGTCCTTCCCTTTCTTCCTCTCCGCTCGGTACTTAGGAGCCATGGGGGAAGGGGTCGGGATGATAGGGCTTAGTCTTTATGACTAACGGTTTTCGAACCGCATTATTTTAGGGAATCGTGGAGCCCAGCACGGGGGAGCAGCCCAGAGACCGGTGCGCTTGGAGATGGGGCAGTCTAGCTCCGGAGTTTATACAGCCGGGACCGTGAGTCTCGACCTTGAGTAGATGTTCTGTTTTTTGCTTCCGCATGAGTGATTTGTAGTGAGGACATGATGTTCCGGGCACAAGCCCGTATTTTAGTACTTTGGTATATTATTCTGTGGACACTCCCTTCGTGGAGATTATTTATATGATATGTGATTTTCTGTGGACTTACATGTCTATTCTCTTGTACTGCTACTTTTATGATCAATAAGGCTGGCAGAATCGACGTTTTGTAGTGACGATCTTCCCGGGCGCAAAGGTGTCACCGCAAAGCGGCGGTTCTGGGCATAAGACCTCAGGGTTTGAACGAGTAAAAAAAAGGGGGTTTTATAAGTGGTATTAGAGGCGTAACATCGATCGAAAAAAGTAGCTGTCCACTAACCCTGGGTCACCCCCGCTCGAGTTTAGTTTGGGGATAAACTAAGCAGCGGAAGCAGTGGTGTGCCCATATGGGGATCACATATAAATTGTCCATTTTTAGTAAAGATTGAACGTTTTCTCATTATGGATTTTGTTACGCAGCCTCCAACACAGCCTACTCCACCGGTCCCCACTCCTTTCCTTCAGTCAGACATGTGGCAGACTCTTACAGCTATCCTTGAGGCCTTCCGGACTCAACAGGCTCCGGACCCGCAACCAAACCCGGGGGCCAACTGTTTGAGCATCTTCCGATGACTTTCTCCCCCGTCCTACTTGAGGACAGAGTCGGCAGTTCGGACGGAAGAGTGGCTGGATATTATGTACGAAATGCCGACCGGGATACGGTGCCCCAGGGAGGAGAGGGTGGCCTTGGTTGTCTCTTGCCTGGAGTCCCATGCGAAGAGGTGGTGGAAGATGCTGCTGAACACGACGTTTGCCGATAGGGAGGTTGCGAAAATTACCTGGGAAGAGTTTAGGGTCGCGCTGCTGGAGCATTTTGTTCCACAGTCGGCCAGGGATGAGTTGAAGGAGCGGTTCTTATAGCTGAAGCAGGGCACCGGGACGGTGGTGGAGTACCATCGGGAGTTCGACCATTTGGATCGATATGCAGATTCTTACCAGCTGGACGAATCAGGGTACATCAGGAGGTTTTATAAGGGCTTGAAAGAGGAGTTGAGGGAGTCCTTGTTGTTTGTATCCGACGGGCCTATCTCCCGGATTGTGGAGATAGCAAAGAGGATTGAGGCTGATTGACACACCACTCGGGGCCGGAAGCGGCAAGCGGAGGATCAGGGCCGGAGAGCTAGAAATGATAAGCGGCGGTTCTAGGCATAAGACTCCAGGGTTTGAATGAAGAAAACAAAAGGGGGGTCTTACAAGAGACACAGACGTGTCCCTACCCGTGTGTCTGTGTGTCGAGTTGGGCTCGACAAAGCGTGTCGAGATCGACGACGTTTGTCGAGATCGATGAAATGTATGACACGGGTAGAGACACGGGCATGTCCCTACCCGTGTGTCTGTGTGTCGAGTTGGGCTCGATAAAGCGTGTCGAGATCGACGAAGTGTGTCGAGATCGACGAAATGTATGACACGGGTAGAGACACGGGTGTGTCCCTACCTGTATGTCTGTGTGTCGAGTTGGACTCGATGAAGTGTGTCGAGATTGATGAAGTGTGTCAACATCGACGAAAGGTGTGACACGGGTAAAGACACGGGCGTGTCCCTACCCGTGTGTCTGTGTGTCGAGTTGGGCTCAAAAAAGCGTGTCGAGATCGACGAAGTGTGTCGAGATCGACGAAATGTATGACACGTGTGTCGAGTTGAGTTCGTCGAGATGTATCTAGAGAAGGACACGACCATCGAACACGGTCGTGTCATGTGGACACAGGAAGGGACACGGGCGTGTCCCTACCTGTGTCGAGTGTTTAACCGACACTAAAACTGTCGTTGACGCTTCGCCCGAAGCAGGACATGGGTAAGGACACGGGAGTGTCCCTACCCGTGTCACTTTTCATATATAAGGGTTGTGAAAACCATAGCCATTTTCACTCCTCATTCCAGCCATTTTTCCTGAGAGAAACTTCTGTAGAGAGGGAAAACTGCTGGAGCAAGTCTTGGAGGAGAAGATCCGCCGCCGTCGTGAAAGAGAAGTGCCGCCGAGAAGAGTTACACAATCCATGGCCGGAAATAGTGGAAACGTCGGAAATGAGGTGAGCTTCCTCCCCTCTCCCTTGGTGCTAAATCTGTAGATACCTAGGTGAGATGTTGACACAAAAGAGTCTAGACTAGTGAGATGGTGATTTCTCTAGGAAGAGGCCATTCTAGGGCTTGTGCTCTAAGGTTAGTGGTGTCTTCAACCTCTCCAACCTTCTATGCGAAGATGGGGGACGGTTTCTTGAAGAATCATGGCCTCAAGAGGGTGAATAAGGGAGGAGGAATTTCTGGTGTGATTTTGGAAGACCAACTTGAGGAGGAAGATGAACCGATATCGTTCATTCCTCTTTAAGATGCGTGCAGAATCTGTGTTCTGCGCGCAACGAGCTTCTTGGCCATTTTCAGGTGTGATATATCCAGATCTGTGCTGTCGACTAAACACAAAAGTTGAAGTCCTCGAAAAACCTTTCCAACGAGTAGTTGTACGACTTCAGGGGAAGTCTGTAGCCACGAGAATATCTGAACGAAAATGACGTCCGATAAATCCTGCATGCAGAAACCATGTTTTATACGCAGCGGAATTCAAGTCTGATTTCAAGTATGATACTGTTGAATCCGGGTTATGGTCTGAACATAAACGTTATAGCCCATGGAAATACCTTTCCATCGAGGGTTTACACGCCTTCACCAGGTTCCTACAACTTCAGGAATCTCCGGTCGAAGCTGCTGTCCAGATTTATCATGTACTTAAATTCTGGGTTTGGAATAATATTGAATTTGGACTCGGTGGGGATAATGTTGCAAATTAACTTGAGGTTGTTGAACTCTTTTATGTTAACCATATTAGTCCAATGAATGATGATGTTTACTAGTTGGATTCCACATAATTGATTTGTGAAGGGAAGCATACTTAAACGAAACAATCTGATAGAAATTGGTAGACTATTATAAATGCGCGTCATGATAATAACATGTTGAATCTTTTGGGATGAAAGGTAGGATGATAACTTATGGCCATGCATATAATTGTTTAACAAAATGAATTTAGTATCCAATGCTTAGAGTGTTGTCTCCCTACGGGTAGCATTGTGAAGGGATGTAAGTGTGGTGTTGACCGTCACTAGTTGGGAATGCAAAAAGATGAGTCAAGGTTGGATGGTTGGACTTGGTCCTCGTGCTTTATCTGAGGCCCCTTCCATGCCATGGTGATGTGGTTGGGCTATGTCCTCATGCTTACTTTCGAGGCACCTTCCATGCCATGGTGATGTGGAATTGCATTCGATGTGAGTCGACACGCGGTGCCGTAATCCTGGGTTAAGGATAGTGTGACAGGTCTACGGGCTCGCCGATCGTCACACCGATGAGAGTTGACAGTTAGACTTTGGGCAGTTGGGCTTGGTCCTCGGTGTTCACATCCCAGGGCTCCTTCCATGCCAAGTGAACGGTTGGGTTGTGTCCTCATGCTTACTTTTGAGGCCCCTTCCGGGTCACACAAGGCCAGTTCGGGGCTGTGTTCTCGGTGCACATCTACCCGAGACCCCCGTTGGGCAATAGTACACATGGGCTCCGCCGTTGTGTTCTTAGCGTTGAGGCGTACGGAGGCCTAGGTGAAGTAGTGTGGATACCCGCCTAGTAGTAGAGATGCCCGCTCTACTGCCACCGCCTGGCCACGGCGGTTGATGCTTGAGAGGTTAGCTACCTGCTCGAATAGTGAGAATTATAGTTTGTGTCAACATGGTAATTGCATGCGTGTGATCATAGGTGAGTCATTGCATAGCATACATACCATTTCATAACATTGCACAACAAGATCCTCATCGTATAAGTTTGTATGGGCACTCCTATACGATGAGTTACTTTATGTAAACCGATCCTTAACTTATAAGCTTGTATGTGCATCCTTATAAGTTAAGTTACTTTCCTGTTGTAGTTACTTTCACTTGATGGTTTGTTACTTTTTATGTAGAACTGCTAGAATAAAATGCTATTAATCTTATTGTATCATTACCACCTTCCTGTACCTGTTACACTATTTATTATACTTTGTACCCTTGCTCTTTTCTCCGCCCGGTGCCGAGGAGTCGCTGGGGGAGCAGATGTGAATCCACTTAGTCTTTTTGACTAACGGTTGCTACGTCTTCCTTTTTAGGAGGTCTTCCCACAGGTAGAGCAGCTACAGACTTTGCAGCAGGACAACCAGGCCAGGACGACAGGGCCTAAAGGGATGGTGCCGTCGCTACCGTTAGTTACTGATGTGAGTGTTGAGCGACTCTGATGTAGCCCTTTTGGGCGTTTATTAGCTGTGCTCTGATATATTGTAGAAGCATGGTTTGGTTTATCTATTTTGATGTACTTTGGACTCATATACTTTGTGTGGATTTGACTTCTTTTTATCATATTTTGGTTGGGTTGGCATATGCATGTTGATATTGATTGTAGCCGGCGGAATATGCGTCTTGTGGTACAGGTTAGCCCATGCGCTAATGCCACCGCAAGGCGGCTGTTTCGAGCATAAGACCCCCTTCGTGCCGTGTTTTGGGATCCGGGAGGGGGGTCTTACAGTACACAACCTCTTCTTCACCTCTTAGAAGGCTTCCTCACACTTATAGTTCCAAATGAATGCAGTGTTCCTCCGTGTAAGTATAGTTAGAGGAGCAGATAACACAGAGGACCCTTCAACAAACTTTCTATAATAGCTGGCTAGGCCTAAGAAACTCCTAATATCCTTAAGTGGACAGGTGAAGAAAAATGAGTTTGGTAGTAAAATTAAAATTCATCGAGCTCAGCTCGCAGTTCTTCGAGCTCAGCTCAACATTCCTTAGGATAAGCTCAATGGCTCAGGATTCAAAGTTTTTCGAGCTCAGCTTGAAGTTCGTCGATCTCTGTTTATAGTTCGTCGAGCTCAGCTTACAGATCGTAGAGCCCAGCTCAACACTTATCGAGCTAACGCCAGAAAAATTAACTAAGGCAAAAAGCGCTGAGACTACTGAGACTGTTGAGAAGATCAGAGTTCGTCGAGCTCAGCCCACAGATCGTCAAATGCATCTAAAGCCAGAAAAACTGACTAAGGCAAAAAGTGCTGAGACAGTTGAGATAGCTGAGAAGAAAGCGTTGAGACCACTGAGAAGAAAGCGTTGAGACCGCTGAGAAGAAAGCGCTGAGACAGAAGGTTATCTCAGTAGTTAAGAATAAAGCACTGAGACTGCTGAGAAGAAAGCGTTGAGAAAGAAGCTTGTCTCAGCTGTTAATAAGAAACCACTGAGACCGCTGAGACAGAAAGCGCTGAAACAGAAGCTTGTACCAACTGTTAATAAGAAACCGCTGAGACCACTGATACAGAACTGCTGAGACAAATCCAGAGAAAATTCACAAGTCCAAAAGCACTGAGAGCCAAGACAGATGACATTAAGTGACTTAACATCACTGAACGTTTTATGGATTTCTGAAATATTTTCTAAGTCTAGATGGTGATGACTATTGCTGACGTCATCAAAGTCAACTTATATGTAGCCGTTGCGGTAAAGCTGCAGTGGCGCTGAAAGCTGCTTTGTCCTTTTTTGATGGAGATGGAGCTCACCAATCCTTGGATGGGCCTACATATAATTGTGTCATTGATTCAAATCAACACATATAAAAAGGAAAAAATAAAAGGGGATTAGGTTAACGAATGATGAAGAAACGCAAAAAATACAAAAGAAAACAAGAGGCGGCTGGACATCTTCTTCTCCATTAAGCTTGAAAGCTCAAGTCTAGCAGAGATAGCCAGACGACAATGGAAGATAGTTATAGCTCTTCAATATCAGCAAGATAGTTCTCTCCAGAATGGAGAAGCTAATTCATCCATTCAGCAAGCTGATAGCTGTTCATCTGTGCAGCAGAAAAGTGTTTCCTGTAGAAGAGGACTAATTCCTTCTATATCAAGAGTGCTAGACTGATATCTGCTCAGTCTAGCAAGGTAGACTCAGAGATTTATCTCTGATTCAGTTGTTTTATTTTTCTTAAACATTCCGTTTTTACTTCCTGTAGGATTCAGTTTATCTGAATCTGAGTGTACGATACTCTGTGCCTGAGGTAGGTGACTAATTAGTCACCGAGGTAGGTGCCCTGTTGGGGTACTGAGGTAGGATCTAAGAGTGGATCTGAGTTGTAGGGCTTAATTTCCTGAGGTAGGAGAGTGCTGCTCTCTGAGGTACGATCCAAATGTGGATCTGAGGTAGGGCTACCCTCCCAGCCTGAGTGTAGTGCCTTGTGCCTGAGGTAGGTGACTAGAGAGTCACTGAGCTGTAGCTGACAAGTGTGTCACTAAGTTGTAGGACTTGGAGGAGGCTGAGCTGTAGGTACCTAGAAGGGTACTGAGTTGTAGGAGTGCTGCGGCACTCTGAGAGTAGGGCTGTGTGCCTGAAGCTGTAGGGCTTAAGAGCCTGAGTTGTAGGCCTTAGAAATAAGGCTGAGGTAGGCGATCAGTGGACACTGAGCTGTGGGAGCTCTGCAGGGCTCTGAGGTAGGAACCCTTGTGGTTCTGAGTTAGGATTCTATGAAGAATCTGGTTATAAGGCTGAGGGCCTGAGGTGTAAGCTCTGAGGAGCATATTGATGGAGTGTGTGCCGAATCCAACAAATAAGTTGGATAGGTGGGAGGGAAAGTGGATGTACCCAATTGGGAAAATACTATAAATCTTTGCGTGTTTATTGCGGTGCTTGTTTTTCTTTTTATTGCAGGATCTAAAAACAAGCTCTAGATAGATTAATTTGAAATCAGCAAAAGAACTAATAAAATTTCAAAGACCTATTCACCCCACCCCCCAGGTGATTAGCAAACCTTGAGTTAATCAAATTTCAAGTGGTATCAGAGGGAGGTTACTCAAAAAGGATTTAATAATTTGAGTATGCCCCCAAGGTTAGCTATAAGATAAAATTATGGGGTCAGGAATGAACTATAAGGAGTTAGGGGCCATGAAGCTACCCATTTGCAGGAAGGAAGGATTTGGCCTCTAGAAGCAAAGGGTCAGACTGTTCATGGAAGCATCTGACCCTAGGATCTATGTACCAGTAGTGGAAGGCCCCTTTGTCCCCACAAAGTCTTCCACCATAGATCCAATTATGAGAGTGCCTGAGGCATATTCAGAAATGGACATAGATGAGGTGATTCTATCCACCATGGACAAAAAGGCACAAAATATTATAGCTAGAGCCATTGATGACTCAACCTTACAAAATCTTGTACACTATAAGACCTCAAAGGAAATGTGGGGCACCCTTGTGGTCAACATGGAAGGCTCTGAGGAAGTTAGAGATGATAGAAAGTACGTGCTCAATCAAGAGTATGAGGCTTTCAGGCAAAGCAAAACTGAAAACGTAGCTGACTGTTCTGAAAGGTTCTTTAGGACAGTGAATGAACAAAGAACCTATGGTAGAGTCTTTAGCAACTATGAGCTAAATGACAAGTTCCTTAGATCTCTCTCTAGATATTGGGACACCAAGATTTGTGCCATTAGAGAAATGGGTAAGTTGGCAGACACTTCTCCACCAACTTTATTTCGAAAGTTGTTATCCTATAAAATGCAGATGGCTGCTAGAAAAGAAGAGGAGAAGGGTAGCCAATTCAAGTCCAAGGACAAGTCTGTGGCATTCAAGGCAGAAGCCCCAAGAAAAAGCAGAAGAAAGACTCCCCCACCACCAAGGAGGGAAGCTGAATCTAGCTCAGAAAATTCTGAGCAAAGCTCATCATACAACCACATATCTGATAAAGATCCAGCTGCCTTCTCCAGGAAATTTTAGAAGTTCATAAAGAAGGACTGGAGGAGCAGGCCATCTTCATCCTCTTATCACAGGAAGTCATCCAAGGATGACAGGTCTGTCCCTAAAACTAGTAAACAGATTTATTCTAATGTCATCTGTTATTGTTGCAGAATGGCTGGACATGTCATTGCTGATTGCCCAGTCAAAAGAAAGGAAGAAGATAAGAAGAAGAAGAAAAAACATCACCATCACCACAAGGGCAAGAATAAGGAGAAGTCATCTGTGGCTAAGAAGGAGAGAAGCTGGACAGATTCTTCCTCCTCAGAATCTGAAGATGAAGAGGAAGAAGCCTATATAGGGCTGTTATTTGTTGTTGTTGATCCAGAAGAAGAAGAGGAATATCCTTTTGCGAGGATAAGAATCAGGGACAATCTGTCACACTCAGATAGTGACAATGAGGAGGATGAAGAAGACTATGGACGTCATTGTTTGATGGCAATGACTGAAGAAGAAAGAGGTCGGGTAGATTCAGAATTGAAAGTCCACCTAGTGTCAACTACCTACACCTATGGGGGGGGGGGAATAGGTGTCTTGCAGCATTTTTGCGGAATTAAACTCGTACCTGCACAAGAAAACAAAACAACACAGCACAGAAAGGGCACAAGCAATTTATAGTGGTTCCCCGATTTGGGTACATCCACTTTCCCCCTTCGACCTATCTCCCAACCAGGGACGACTCGGTCACTTCACCAACAGGATTGAAATCCAATCCTTGCACTAATGGAAGGAACCCTTCCACACGTAGGAGTCACCACTCCCACAATACGGGTTGCACCCAACCCTTACAACTAGGGACCAATCGGTCCGTTACAAGGAAATTGAAAATAGATTGTATAAGAAATACAAACAACTTATGGAGACTAAGGTGTCCCTCTTCGTTCGATGACGTGTTCTTGAAGTCAACGAAGAGTCTACAACCCTAGATCTCACTTGGAGAGAATCTCCCCGAGACCGGCGGCGGCAAGAAGGGAGGCGGCTTGGTTCTCGGGATCGGTGGCGACAACGGCGTGCTGCGGCTGTTCTTTGGAGATTCAATCTTCGTAGCAAAGCTAGCAAGGTCTTCCAACGGTCACACTAGGATCGATCGTCTCGATCGATTCGGAAGGGGAAGGTTTTCCCGATCAACGAATTAAGAGACAAAGGATCTCTGGTTAGACGCGTGAGACGCTGTGATTGGCTGAGCTTCTGTCGCCGGGAGATCTGGAAGAAACCACGATCAAAAGCGGCGATCAACTACACGAGCGGCGACGACGGCGGTGGAGAAGGATTTCGGATCTAGGTCACGTCGGCGGCTCGGTGTATCCGTTTTTCTATCTTCTCTTGTTACTGTTCAAAAATACCGATGTATTTATACATTAGGTCTTCAAGATGACCGTTGTGGGCCCCACCAACAAGAAATCCCAAGCCCGGTTCAAAACAGTGCCAGCGGCTGAGTCCGGTCCAGCGAGTTCCAGAAATTCGCCTAAGGCAAAATCGGCGAGAATCGGCAAGAATCGAAGGTGATTCTCGTCGAATCGGCGAGAATCAGCCAGTGATTCTCGACGATTTTGACTTAGCGATAGATTTGCATGCTCTGATTTAGCCGGAGAGAATCAGCGAGAATTAGCTAGTGATTCTCGACGATTCGGCGAGAATCACTAGTGATTCTCTCCGAATCGGCGAGAATCACTTGGTGATTCTCGTCGATTATTACTTAGACGATTTTTCGTCTTTCCACCCATGAGCTGCTCTTTGACCCATCCTTGCTCCTTGTCTGCTCTTGCATTATCACAGCCCTGTACTTGAAAATAAGTACACTGCAATAGAGAGAGTACACGTAGACCAACACACTGATCTGCTCAACGAGGGATTACGTCGCGTAGACCCGTGTATATTGACCTACTGCACTCTGACATTGGTGTGTAGTTAGCGTGGAATAACTTCAAGCACAACTTGAAAGATTTCATCAAATACATTGTGAATTCATCTTAGCTTGACAGGTGACTTCCTCAAATCCAGGTAATTGTGGATACAATACCCAACAATCTCCCCCTATTTGACGAAGCCAAAATCCTACTAGCTAAGATGAATACCACCATCCAGATAATATACACATCATATAGAATTTAAAGATACGACATAAAGAAATAAAGGCAAACAGATCAAAGCTTGAGTCAATCATAAATTCATATATATATATATATATATATATATATATATATATATATATATATATATATATATATATATATATATATTCCCAAAAATTGTTCATATATCAATAAGAAAAGATAAATATGCTCTTGAGAAAGTGATAAGCTATAAACTTATGTCTATTTCTCTTTGGCTAGGTCATCCTTGTGTTTTTGAGCCAGGAACTTCTTTCTTTGCCTCTCAACGTACTCCTTGGGCTTTGGATAGTATCTGGGAGGAGGAGCTTTGTCTGCCACAGTGTTGGTCCTGAAGAAGATGTTCCGTTTGGCTTCATATGTCTTGTGCAGCTCCCACTCATGCTGGCTGTATACGTCGTTCCGATTGATTTCCCCTTTTTCTTGTAGCCAGAACGTGTCCAAGATAATACTCTTTGATACCGGACTCCACTTTTCGTTCCTCACTTCATCCTCTTTCAATCTGATTTTCTTTTCAGCTTGCGTTTCCTTAGATGTCCCTTCTTGAGTTTTTCTCTTGTCCCTAGCTTTTGCTAGGGCTTCTTGGTCAAATATGGCCATCAGTTTTGCTTTGGAGGTAGCCCTAGCAGCCCTTTGAGCATCAGCTCCACTTAAAGGAACTTCTTCAGCACTTGCTCCCTCATCAGCCGCAGTATTATTCCCAGGAGCAGGATGACCCTCAGGATTTTCAGGGATATTGGTGCCTAACACTTGTTTGAGCATCCACCAGCAACTTTCATATACATATAAGTTTGACTGGTCAAAATTTTTGATTATGATTTCTTGAAGCCCGACCATCTTAGCTGTATATTCTTGCTCCCCCTTTTTGGCTTCGACGGCAATGGAGTTTGCATAAGAATGCAGTGACTCATCAATGTGCTTTGTAGTCTTGGAGAACTCGGTAATCAAGGCTTGTTGATTTTCGTTAAGAACCACCATGTTGGCATCAAATTTTGGATGTTATTTGCCACTACATGAGCATTCTGATTAACTACTGCGAGAGTATCTGTGTTATTTTTCAATCCGTCCATAAGAAGAGTTACAGCTTTGCCGGCTGCTGTATACTTGTCTTCGAACTTCTTTTCCATCAAATCCAGTTTGTGATTAATTTCCTCAACGTTCTTGAGCATTAGATTCTTAGATTTCTTAATTCTTTTTAACACTTTATTTTGAGCTTGCTCAAAAGACTCTTTGAGCTCATCCACTATACCTTGAATAACATTCACTGTGTGATTAGCTAGATCAGCTCGTAGTGGATGACCCTGAGGCATTCCTTGGCCTTGCTCTTCAGCAGATTCACTTGTAGAGCTGGACACTTGCACAGTCTCTAAAGGGGGAATATTTGCAGCCTCAGTAGATTTCTCAGAAGTACTTAGCAGCCTCTGCTGAGAGGACTCCCCCTCCACTGTTGTACTAGTTTTCTCAGGAACTATCTCAGGAGCTTGCTTTTCATATGGAACACAGTGTCGTCCTGAGGCTCCATTACTTCCTGTCTCTCATTTCCTTCTTCCTCATACTCATCATCCATGATGTCATTCTCAACTGCATCATCTTCCAAACCTTCCTCATCATTCTCCTCTACATCACCTCCGGCTCCTAGATCATTCACGTTCAGGCCCGCCTCATTTTCCACCACATCTTCACTTTCTTCTTGCAGATCCGCAACTGCATCTCTAGCTATCTGAGAGATGCCAAATATGACATTATTAGAAGCGGGTAGAGGCTCCCCCTCAATTCCTGCAGTCAGTGCATCAGGAACTTCACCGGGAATAGCCACGGAATCTGCTACAGTTCTGTCCTCGGCAGGAGATTCTTCTTGTTCTACTACCACTGCAGCATGCCCGATGCGTCGCTCCCATCTGTCAAATACGCTGGAGTCCATTTTCTTCAAATAATGCAATGGAACTCCTTTACTCATGTCGAACCTATCTCCGTTCAACTGATTAAGATATAGGCTGATGATTCTTCCAAAACTTGGAGATCTAAGAGTGTCCTTAATCTTCTCAAAAAGCATAGCCCCCCAGTTAAATCTCTTTCTGCAGACAATCGCCACAAGGATCTTGAACATGTCAGCTGAGATGTGGTCATGTGAGCCGGGTTTGCATATCAGTACTTTCCCAATGATGTCGGACAAGAGTTTCCCCTCCTCATTCATTTCTTTTCTCTTTATCGATCTGGTTCCTCTAGCTAGTCCACAGAATAATAATGTCCTGGCTTTATCATGTTCCTCCAGATAATCCTCGTGCTCAAAACTGGTGAGCTGCAAGTATTGGGTCAGTTTGCTTGCAGACATCTTGATCCTTGCACCTGCAACCTTACTCTTGATGATAGAGTCTTCATTCCAAAGTTTGGCGGTTGCGAAGAACTCCATCACTTTCTTGTCCAAAATTTTGCAGGGGTGCTCCAGTATAAAAGAGAGTCCAGCCTCTTCAAGCATGATGATGATGTTTCTGAACTCATCCGAGGCATGTGAGGACCCGGTTCGAACCAACTCACATCCAGTGACCAGGCCGGCGGTGGTCCTTGGAGCCATTGCAAACCTAGTGAGGGAATCCCAAGTCTACGCCTAATCAGAGATCAAGAGGGAAGCTACACTAACAATAAGTCACTGTAAGGGAGAGGAGGTGGTTACCCAAAAGCGGAGGAAGCGAGAGTCGACGGAGACGACGGAAAACCTGGAGGAGCTCGCATCCTTGTTTGATCGAAACCGCGGAGACCTGGACGAGCACCCTGGACGCGAGAAGAGAGGTCTACGGAAGGAAGAGTCGGCGGGATACCTGCGGGATATCGACGGAAGAGGCAGCGGGATTCCTGCGGGATATCGACGGAAATGTGGAATATCGACGGAAATGAAGAGGGAAGGAAGAGTCGGCGGGATTCCTGCGAGATATCGACGGAAATGCTGAATACGAAGAGCCGGCGGGATTCCTGCGGGATATCGACGGGTTTCCTTGCGAAATGCGGAATACGAAGGGTCGGCGGGAGTTTTTCTAAATAGAAATCAAATGGATTCTTCAATAGAAATCTACGGGTTAAGAGGCATGCCGGATTCTCGAAATCTTCTGATATTAAGACGGTTTAGAAATCTTCTAAATATATGTTTCTTAATACCAATCTATTTAGGGTTTGAAAGGGGTTTTCCATACATTTCTTGATGTCAATTGTAAGTTTTAGTGACTTCCAATGACGTATCTTCTTTAATTTTCAGTGGACTGATTTATGCCTGTAGAGGTTCATTCTCGAATCTACCAGTGAATTTACAGATAAATCTGTAATAATGTATCTAAGGGTTATTTTTACAGTGTTAACCTTTCCTTAGGTGTACACACATATATGTGTATATATAAATGTATCTATGTAAATGTCGACACAATATGACTCAAGTATTGGAGCTGATCAAAAATACCTGGGATTATAAGATTTATCATTTAGCCCCTCTGGTTAAAGCATACCAGGTGTTCAATTTGAGTATACCATTGTAGATAATACTTCTGTTATTCCAGATACTTGTTCCAATTCATTCTTGAAACAACTTCTGTCTAGTTCCCATCATATTTACGGGAACCTAGACTACCCTGCAAAAGAGTGTTACCTTACCTTAGGAACCCAATATGTATTGGGTCCTAGGTTCTTGTTAGCATAAAAACTCGAATTCCTTCCCTCAGAATTCCTGTCAGGAAGACTACCTCTGCCCAGAAGATGTGGATAAGCCCTTGCCCTTGACACAGAGGGGTTGTGCCAATAGTCTATGGCAAAGTGTCCCACCTTGCCACAGCACCAACCCGTGTGAATGTTGTACCTCCGTTTCTGACCTGATCCAGTGACTGAGGTAGTCATGGTCCTAGGTCTAAATGGGATAGAGCCGGATCTGCTCACAAAATTGCCTCTTCCACCGTGACACTTGGAAGGGTGGAAGGAATGCATGTAGCAAGCATCATGAGGCCTGGGAGGTGGTGCCTTCCTTTCAGTCAGCACCCTTCCAGAGGCCCCATGAGAACTAACTGCATGACTTCTAACCTCCCTTTCCCGTGTCCTAGGGTGGTGAGAAGCGCTCTGAGAGCTGATACCAGCAGATTCATGCCGAGTTGGGGCAGTGGCCGAGAATACAAAGGGTTCAAAATGAGCTTTAGGTATTCTCTCATGGGTGGCCATGACAGCCCTTGCACTATGGGTGTCTCCACATGAGGGCAGATCACCCTTGTAGTGATCACGGTTGTTCCTGTGATCATACCTGAAGGCATGATGAGTACTCGTCCTGCCTGGAGTGGGGGGTCTGAATACCGTTTCCCCATTTCTCCATGAATTGATAATTCGGGAGATCCACCCATTTTCTTCCTTTCTCTTGATAGCATCAACCTTGGAAAAGTTGGATACTATCCTTTTCTCATTCTCTAGACTACTCTCTAGATCTGAGATTTTAGAGTCCTTAACCTTGTTGGATGCCAATTAGAGAACCAACAAGATCTTCAGCCGAGCAATCTCCTGAGCTTGCTCCTCAACAAGTAGGTTGCTTTTCTGAAGGGCTCTCTTCAGGGAATCAGGATTTTCTGAAGGGTAACAATTCCTGTCTTCAGGAACTTCAAGAGAAAAGGGGCAAGATGAAGAAGTTACCTACTCTTCAGAGTTACTGTTACTATCGCCAGAGACCGTTGAGTCAGCTTCATCAGAACTGCTTTCCTCAATTTCTTCTTCAGTCTCTGACAAGGACACCGGAGCCCTGATGCTGTTCGATTTATCCTTGCCTTCATCTTCAGAGGCGAGGACCCCCACATAGGCTTCATCCTCTTGCTGACAGCAGATCCCTGCTTTCTCTGATCCCTCCATGAGATCTGAGATGGTTACCCACATAGAGTTGGCCGTCCCACACTTTTCCAATCTAGATCGAGAAGGTCTAGACCAGACATCCATGATGATCTGACGAATTATCTTGTCTAGATTAAATAATGAGAGTTCAGTCTCCGACATCTCAGTAATACACTTGGGAATTTGGATATCCTTTCCAGAGCCAGAGGTCTTCATAGGAATGAATGGACCCTCTTCCAAGATGAGAGATGCTCGAGGATCGATAGCCTCCAAGTGATAGGACACTCTCATCTTCCAGATGGGATAATACTCCTTTATGCACGTGGGAAGTCTTAGTGGAGAGATCCCATAATCCAGCTCCATGGTTTTGACACTGGTGGCAGGATTCTACTCAAGGTGTGAACCTTTTTGATGAGTAACCTCGCTTTGATACCACTTAAAAGTCCACCTAGTGTCAACTACCTACACCTATGGGGGGGGATAGCTGTCTTGCAGCGTTTTTGCGGAATTAAACTTGTACCTGCACAAGAAAACAAAACAACACATCACAGAAAGGACACAAGCAATTTATAGTGGTTCCCCGATTTGGGTACATCCACTTTTCACCTTCGACCTATCTCCTAACCAGGGACGACTCGGTCACTTCACCAACAGGATTGAAATCCAATCCTTGCACTAACGGAAGGAACCCTTTCACACGTAGGAGTCACCACTCCCACAACACGGGTTGCACCCAACCCTTACAACTAGGGACCAATCGGTCCGTTACAAGGAAATTGAAAATAGATTGTATAAGAAATACAAACAACTTATGGAGACTAAGGTGTCCCTCTTCATTCGATGACGTGTTCTTGAAGTCAATGAAGAGTCCACAACCCTAGATCTCACTTGGAGAGAATCTTCCCGAGACCGGCGGTGGCGAGAAGGGCGACGGCTTGGTTCTCGGGATCGGCGGCGACAACGGCGTGCTGCGGCTGTTCTTTGGAGATTCAATCTTCGTAGCAAAGCTAGCAAGGTCTTCCAACGGTCACACTAGGATCGATCGTCTCGATCGATTCGGAAGGGGAAGGTTTTCCCGATCAACGAATCAAGAGACAAAGGATCTCTGGTTAGACGCGTGAGACGCTGTGCTTGGTTGAGCTTCTGTCGCCGGGAGATCTGGAAGAAACCACGATCAAAAGCGGCGATCAACTACACGAGCAGCAACGACGGCGGCGGAGAAGGATTTCCGATCTAGGTCACATCGGCGGCTCGGTGTATCCGTTTTTCTATCTTCTCTTGTTACTATTCAAAAATACCGATGTATTTATACATTAGGTCTTTAAGATGACCGTTGTGGGCTCCACCAACAAGAAACCCCAAGCCCGGTTCAAAACAGCGCCAGCGGCTGAGTCCGGTCCAGCGGGTTCCAGAAATTCGCCTAAGGCAAAATCGGCGAGAATCGGCGAGAATCGAAGGTGATTCTCGTCGAATCGGCGAGAATCAGCCAGTGATTCTCGACGATTTTGACTTAGCGACAGATTTGCACGCTCTGATTTAGCCGGAGAGAATCCGCGAGAATCAGCTAGTGATTCTCGACGATTCGGCCAGAATCACTAGTGATTCTCTCCGAATCGGCGAGAATCACTTGGTGATTCTCGTCGATTATTACTTAGACGATTTTTCGTCTTTCCACCCATGAGCTGCTCTTTGACCCATCCTTGCTCCTTGTCTGCTCTTGCATTATCACAGCCCTGTACTTGAAAATAAGTACACTCCAATAGAGAGAGTACACGTAGGCCAACATACTGATCTGCTCAACGAGGGATTACGTCGCGCAGACCCGTGTATATTGACCTACTGCACTCTGACATTGGTGTGTACTTAGCGTGGAATAACTGCAAGCACAACTTGAAAGATTTCATCAAATACATTGTGAATTCATCTTAGCTTGACAGGTGGCTTCCTCAAATCCAGGTAATTGTGGATACAATACCCAACAAGAATCAATCAAGGTACAACCTCATTCCAATTCTGCATCTTCATCTGACTATAAGACCAGTCCATATATTGGTGCATATTCATCCTATGATAAAGATTGGTCAGAATCTGAGACTGATGTCAATCAATTGATTGACAAGTATGGACTACTCCTAGATGCTCTAAAGAAGAGCAAAATTCTTGCCAAAAGGCAAGCCAAGGAGATAGAAGTCCTAAAGCCTTATAAAACTTGAAAGTTATTTAATTCAAGGTTAGTTAATCACATAGAGAGGGGGTGAATAAGTCTTTGAGCTTTAGTAAATTCTTTTGTTGTTTTCATGTTGTTCAAGCTAGAGCTTGTCCTTAAGTCCTGCAATAATAAGGAAAAGCAAGCATATAGCAAATACAAGGATTTATAGTTATTCCCCAATTGGATACATCCACTTTCCCTCATACCTATCCAACTTATTTGTTGGACTTGTCACAAACTCCTTCACTATGCTCCTCAGAGCTTACACCTTAGACCCTCAGCCTTACACACAGACTCTTTACAGAATCCAGCTCAGAACCATAAGGGTTCCTACCTCAGAGTCCTGCAGGACTCCTACAGCTCAGTGATCCACTGATCACCTACCTCAACCTTATTTCTAAGGCCTACAACTCAGGCTCTTCAGCCCTACAGCTTCAGGAACAAAGCCCTACTCTCAGAGTACTGCAGCAGTCCTACAAATCAGTACCCTTCCAGGTACCTACAGCTCAGCCTCCGCTATGGCCTACAACTCAGTGGCAAACTTGTCACCTACATCTCAGTGACTCTCAAGTCACCTACCTCAGGCTGGGAGGATAGCCCTACCTCAGATCCACACTTGGATCCTACCTCAAAGAGCAACACTCTCCTACCGCAGGCACTAAAGCCCTACAGTACAGATCCTCACTTGAATCCTTCCTCAGTACCCCAACTGGGCACCTACCTCGGTGATAAAATTATCACCTACCTCAGGCACAAAGTGCCCTACACACAGATTCAGATCTACTGAATCCTACAAGAAGTTAATACAAATTGTTTAAGCAAGACAAAAAGAACTAACACAGAGGTGTATCTCTGAGTTAACTTTACTGGACTGAGCATATATCATTCTAGCCCATTTGTTGTAGAAGGAATTAGTCTTCTTCTACAACTCAAACTTTTCTGCTCCATAGATAAGCAGCTACCCACTTGCTGAAGAGTTGAATCAGCTACACTATTCTTGATGAGAACAAACTTGATGAACTTTGAAGTACTTCAGTTATCTTCTTTACCTTCAGGCTAACTTGGTTGAACTTTAGCTTTCAAGCTTGATCGGAAGAAGAGAAAAAAAGTCCAGCCGGCTCTTTCTATTTCTCTTTCTATATTTTTTGTGTTTGATCCTTGTGTGTTTGTTAACCCTAATCCCTTTACAGTTTCATTTTTATATGTGTTGATTTGAATAAATGGCACAACAGAATGTGGGCCCACCAAGGATTGGTCAGCATCATCTCCATCAGAAAGGGACAAAACATCTTTCGGCGCTGCAGCAGCTTTCCCGCAATGGCTTCCTGCAATTTTGACTTTGATGATGTCAGCAGTGGTCATCAACATCTCGACTTAGAAAAATTTTGAGAATTCCATCAAGCATTGAGTGATGTTAAGACACACAATGCCATCAGTCTTGGCTCTCAGCGCTTTTGGACTTAGAAATTTCTCTGGCTTTGTCTTAACGATTTTGTCTCAGCGGTCTCAGCGGGTTTTCATTATTAGCTGAGACATGCCTTTGTCTCAGCGCTTTCTTCTTCTTAGCTGAGACAAGTTTCTGTCTCAGCGGTATCTTCACAACTATCTCAGCGGTTTCTTGCTTTTAACTGTCTCAGTGGTTCCTTCTTCATTAGAAGCGTTGAGTGAACCTGCTTCACTCAACGCTTCTAGACTTAGAAAAAATCCAGCTAGTTTTGTCTCAGCTATTTACCTATTAACTGTCTCAGCGCTTCCTGCTTTATTATAAACATTGTGTGAATCTTCTTCATTCAATGCTTCCGGACTTAGAGAAATCCAGTCAGCTTTATCTCTGCTGTCTCAGCGGTCTCAACGCTATCTTCTCAGCTGTCTCAGCTATCTCAGTGGTCTCAATGCTATCTTCTCAGCTTTCTCATCTGTCTCAGCGGTCTCAAAGCCTTCATCTCAGCGGTCTTAGCGCTTTTTTCCTTGGTTCATTTTACTATGGCTTCAGCTTGACGAGTGTTGAGCTGAGCTCGAGAACTATAACCTGAGCTCGATGAACTGTAAACTGAGCTTGACAAACTGTGATCTTCTCAGTAGTCTCAGCGCTTTTTGCCTTTGTTAATTTTTCCCTTGCTTTAGCTTGACAAGCGTTGAGCTGAGCTCGATGAACTGTAACTTGAGTTCGACGAACTTCGAGCTGAGCTCGACGAATTTTGAATCCTGAGCTCTTGAGCTTAATCCATGGAATGTTGAGTTGCGCTCGACGATCAACGAGCTGAATTCGATGAACTCTTTGCTGAGTTCGATGAAATTTGAGTTTACTACCCTACTCATTTTTCTTCACTTGTCCAATCATGGACTACCTGCATGCATGAACTAAAGCACACATCAGATACATTATGCTCCTTAGCATTATTGGTGATGCCCCTTCAAATCCTGAGGAATATTGTAGGTCACAATTCCCAACAATCTCCCCTATTTGAATAAGGCAGAATACACATCCATGCCAAGGTGCATCAACACAAGAAATATCTTGATAGGTCAATGAAACATTATCATGACAACTAGCCATCCCAAAATAGGAAAACTCCCCCTAGATGAGATGTCTTAACACTATGATTGACAGATCAATGGTGCAGGTTAATTATCAACTATTTACAATGTGATGGTATAATTATCAACACAAGCTTTATTAAACATTATGATCAAGATGAACCTAATCATTAACTTAGACAAACAATAGCAACATACTTGTGATTACAGGAATTTTATAAATGAATAGCATATTTATCAATCACTGATATACGCAGAGAGTTGCATTATAGATTTATCACCTCAATATGGTCAGGGCCAAAAAATATTAATTTCATTGATAAAGATTTGAAATTTTTTATACTGTTGATGATCATTACAAGACATAAATCAGACGTAATAATAATAAAAAACTTAAGTCTTGCAGTCTTTTATCAGTTAGTCGTTGAAAAATTTTCACCAGCATCTTTGGTTGCAGTAGTCTTCTTCAAGTTTTCAGTTTTGTTCTTCTGCCTCTTAAAGTAAAGGAATGGCTTAGGAATATATCTGGAAGGTGTTTTTCTGGGGTTGCTCTTCCTTACCAGATTCTCGTTAAATACTCTTTCCCTTCGGAAATTTCTTTCCAAATGTTTTATCCATTCCTTAGAGGGATATACACTATCAATATTCTTTAGGATTTGTCCATGGCTTACCTAAGCATTGATAATGATGGATTCAGAGGCATCACTAAGTTGTTCATGTAACGTCCCGAAACTCAAAAGAGCGACAAGAGGCGTTTTGGACCAAATCTGGTATTTGGAAGGAGGCACACAGCCTGGGATACGGGCGTGTCCCAGGGCATGTCAGGCTCGAGTCGATGATTTGGCCGCGATGTCGACGAAATTTGGAGTCGACAATCGTCGAGCAGCGAACACGGCCTGATACATGGGCGTGTCTTAGGGCGTGTCAAGCCCGTGTCGACGATCGGCCCGGGAGTCGACATTTTCGCTCGACGATGTGTCGAGATAGGGAACACGGCCTAGGACATGGGCGTGTCTAAGGCCGTGTCGGGTGGTCGACGAACTTCGCTCGACGAATTATCGAGATAGTGAACACTGCCTGGAGCCCAAGCGTGTTCGGGTTTGACACGGGCGTGTCCAAGACTCGTGTGAGTCTCAGGTTATTTTTGGGGCTGTGTCGATGGGGGCACACGGCCGACCACACAGCCGTGTCAGTTGGAACACGGGCATGTCAGATCGAACACAGGCGTGTCGGATGCCCGTGTGCTTTTCGAGACGAGTCGATTTTGACGGCGAATGAGGGACACGACCCTGGATACGGGCGTGTCACAGGCCGTGTTCGGCCCAGATTCTGCATTTTAGAACTGGATCGTGGCCGTTCGTTTCTTTAATTCAGTATCCGACGGCTGGGGGCTGTTAGTGCTTGGATATACACGGGATTGGACCCTTGAAACCCTCATTTCACTTGAGAGGTTCTCTTTCTAAAGTATATAGAGAGAGAGGAGAGCAAAGGAGGAAGAAGAAGCTTAGATCCAGTCTTTGGAGGAGCTTCGGAGCTCCAAATCGCGAACCAACTTCGGATCCACAGAGGCAAAGAGAGTGCGGTGCTTTTCATCCGCTTACATTTCCCTGGCGCCAAGGAAGAACGCTAGGGTAATGATTCTCTACTTGAGCATGTGAAGCTCTCCTTCTTTGCATAGGAAGCCCGCTCTCGCGAGTTTGCGGTGAGTTGGAGGCATTCCTTCGGATAGATATGTAAAGTCCCCGTTGTTTAGAGTCCGTAAGCGAGAACAGACATAGACATGATGTGCGAAGCCTACCCGGATATGTTGGTCTGGATCGGTGATGTTGCATTGCATAAAGGCCGGAGAAGACTACGTGCGAATGTTTTGTTTTTTGGGATGTCTACGTGGTAGATTGCAACAGGGAGCCTTGGGGATTAACCCTAAGGTGCACCCGGAAAACTAGGCGGATGCGAGATCTTGCAAACTTGGTGGCCTAGGAGCCAATTTGACCATAACTGGGTTATGTGTAAACGATTTGGGACTCGGGAAAGTTTGACCCGCGCATATGTTTTAAATTAACGTTGCGGTGTGAGCAATGGGTCAGGCGGAACCGTACCCGCTCTATGTCGTTCGGTTAAAGAGACCTAAAGTTACTTGGCACTTACCGTTGGCATAGATGGAGGGTCTTAGGCAGTGGCCAGAAAGACCAAATGCTCACGAGAGATTGCCATCCCGGGGATGGTGGTGAGTCGGCAGACTTAGACTGTGATCACCGAGAATGTGCCCTGAGAGCACGGGGCGTGTGGCCGTGCGTGCCAACGCTTGTGATGCAATGCATTTATTTACTGCTTTGTTGTGCTAATAAAATGCAGGGAAGGAGCATCGCCACCCCGAATTGGGGGCGGGATCGTTATAATTTGGTCAGCATTGCTGACCGTTGCCTTTGTTTGCCACCGTGCGGTGGTTTGTTGCTTGCAGGTGCTGCTGGACCAAGCGGTCAATAGCGGACTAAAGCTCAAAATGCGAAGCCGGCCCTCGAAGGCCTAATTGAAGTGTTTACTTACTTTTGTTCATGTATGACCGGCCCGCGTGTCGTGGTATGGAAAACATGTATTAAGAGTAAACCATTTGTAAGGCCTTAAGACCAGTACTTGTGTATGTACTATATTCCTATCTGGTGTATTAGTGGACATTCATGCTTGGTACTAGGTTCTTTTAATTGCAACTTTTAAAATTGCTTCCGCTAGAATGCTCTGTGTAGGACGTTATGATTGGTTGGATGGTTTCCATTGAGTAACCACCCGGTCTGTCTGTGGTATATGGCGTCGGACCCCGGCCGGACCTACTGCTATATGCTATGCGACGGATAGGGGGTGTTATAATTTGGTATCAGACTACTGGTTTCGGTCAAGCTTAAAATGAATTCGTGGACGAATTCTTTTTAAGGGGTGGTGAGCACATGTTTGTGCGTCATCGTTATAACAACAAAAGAACCCATGAATGTCCACTTAGTAATGAAAATACACGTGTTTGGGGAACCTGTGTGTTCCTATAATTGTTGTTTGCAATTTTATTTGGTCGCTTAATGGTGTTTTGTACCACTATAGGTGACCAGAAGTGGTGCTGGGCCTTCGGAACGTCGAGTTTCTGAGGCCAGTAGTGCACCTAATGAAGATCCTGCAACACCTCCATCGGTTGAGACCATACGTTTGGTGGCCGAAGCAGTGTTGGCCATGATTAATGTGCAGCCTGCAAGGCAAATGTAGTAGCCCGCTCCTGCGATGGAGCAGGTACCGCTGCAAGCGGCTGAGCAGAGAAGAGTGGAGCAGGTAGTAGAGGAGCCGTTGGTGCCAAGGAGGGCAACCGAGAGACAGCTCAAACATGTCATGAGCTTTAATCCTCCGGTATTCTCGGGGTTGGGAACCCCATATCAAGCTGAAGACTGGCTCTCCAGGGTGAAGAGAGTCTTGACAGCAACAGAGACGGAGGAGTGGCAAATGACCACTATTGCTACGTTCCTTCTGGACGGTGAAGCGAGATTTTGGTGGGAAGGATTGGAGATGCACCTTTTGAGAGGTAGACAACTTATAGATGTCTCCATGGAGGAGTTCTCGAGACTGTTCTTGGATAGATACCTCCCTTCGGCGCAGAGGATAGCGTTGGAGAACGAGTTCTTGAAGTTGGTTCAAGGAGACAGTAGCGTGGATGAATATCTCCACGAGTTTACTCGATTGAGTCGGTATGCTAGCTCCACCATCGCGGATGAGGAGTGCAAGACGAAGCGATTCTACAATAGGTTGAGAGATGAGTTGAGGTTACTACTCTCGGGGCCGATGACGTAGGGTTTCTTGACCTTGGTTAACATGGCCCAGTCCTTGGAGAAGGACATGAAGAATGTTCAAGCGAAGAATAGCATTGGTGATAAGAAGTCTGGGTTCAAAGTGCCGACTACTTAAAAGTCCGGCTATCAAAGGTTCTTTAAGAAGTCTAGGACTTCGGGTCCAGCTCCTTCTGGTGCTTCTGGGGCGACTACGGGTCGGACACCGGGTGCATGCTTTACTTGTGGAAAGCCGGGGAACTTTGCCCGTGACTATTATAGCGGACATCCCAAGTTCGAAAGGAAGCCGGGAGTGACTTATGAAGAGAAGGGCAAGGCGGTGGAGTCAACCACGTCACATTATGCTCCGGCCCAACCGAGGGTGTATAATCTTGCCAACAGGAGGCCATCAAACAGGCGGATGTGGTGACAGGTAAAATTTAAATTTATAGCAAGTTAATTTCTTTAAATATTTACTATGCACATGTTACCTTACCACTGCTTGTTTAAGATTTGTTTTGATTTGTGAAAATCCGGCAAGAGCACTCTTCGATACAGGAGCTTCACACTCCTTCTTGTCCGAAGGATTTATATCACGCATCGGAGTACCTTCTTCGATGGCAAAGTACAAGTTGGATGTGCTGCTACCGAATGGGTGTTCCATGCGCGCAGATAAAATCTACGGTGTTAAGATTCGTATTGAGAATCAGGAGTTCGATCTGCAAGCATCGTTACTTCCGTTGGTGGAGTTCGACGTTATATTTGGCATGGACTGGCTCTCGGAGTAGCAAGACTATATTGATTGCAGTCGCAAGGAAGTCAAGCTGGGAGCAAGTCGTGGGATGACTTTTACGGGCTTAAAAGGGTCGAGCAAGACGTTGATGTCTGCTCTTCAGGTGGTGAAGGCGGTTCATGCTGGTGCAGAGCTGTTCTTTACAATAGTGGAGGTTGTAAAGCCAAAGCCTGTGTTGGATAGTATATCAGCGGTAGCTGAGTACCCTGATGTGTTCCCCGTAGATCTTCCTGGAGCCGCGCCGCAGCGGGAGATAGATTTTACGATAGAGCTCGTACCAGGTGCAAAGCCTGTGTCACGCTCTCCATATCGGCTAGCGCCTAAGGAAATGGCGGAGCTGAAGGTTCAACTGCAAGAGTTGTTGGAGCAAGGGTATATGCGTCCAAGTTCTTCGCCTTGGAGTGCGCCAGTCCTCTTTGTTAAGAAGGAGGACGGAAGCTTGAGGCTATGTATTGATTATCAGGAGCTCAACAAGTTGACGGAAAAGAACAAGTAACCGATCCCCCGGATCAATAATCTTTTTGATCAGTTGGTCGGGTCGACGGTGTACTCGAAGTTGGATCTCAAGTCCGGATACTATCAGCTGCGAATAAGGGAGAGTGATATCCCAAAGACAGCGTTCAGTACGAGATACGGGCATTACGAGTTTACGGTCATGCCGTTTGGGCTGACTAATGCGCCGTCAATGTTCATGGATTTAATGAACAGGACCTTCAGGGAGTACTTGGTCCATTTTGTGATCATCTTCATCGACGATATTTTGTTGTACTCACAGAGTGAGGAAGATCACTTCAGGCATATTCATTTAGTTTTGGAGACACAAAGGATAAATCAATTGTACGCCAAGTTCTCGAAGTGCGAGTTTTGGTTGTCCTCAGTGGAGTCCCTCGGTCATATAGTGAGTGGAGAAGGTATTGCAGTGGATCCGGCGAAGATTATTGCGATACGGGAGTGTCCTGAGCTTTCTATGGTAGCGGAAGTCCGGAGCTTTCTGGGGCTTGCCGGCTATTATAGGCGCTTCGTAGAGAAATTCTCGCGGATAGCGTTACCTCTAACTACTTTGACGAGGAAGGAGCAGAAGTTTGTTTGGACGCCGGAGTGCGCGCAAGCTTTTGAGGAGTTGAAATGTCAGTTGACCACGACGCATGTGCTGAGTTCGCCGAGTGGGACCGAAGGTTATGAGATTTATAGTGATGCTTCAGGCAGCGGTTTGGGATGCGTGCTACTGCAACATGGAAGTGTGATAGCTTATGGCTCGAGACAGCTGAAAGTGCACGAGAGGAATTATCCGTTCCATGACTTGGAGTTAGCGGCCGTGATTTTGGCCTTGAAGCTGTGGAGGCATTATTTGTACGGTGTGAAGATTGATATCTACACCGATCACAAGAGCCTGAAGTATTTGATTGATCAGAAAGATCTGAATATGCGGCAGCGTAGATGGATGGAGTTCCTGTGGGACTATACGTTCAAGATCCACTACGTGCATGGTAAAGGTAATGCGGTTGCGGACGCGTTGAGTCGCCGGGCCCCAGCTCAAGCCAATTGGCTGTCGATCCATGACGAGCGGTTGGTTCGGGAGTTGGAGGCGTTGGAGATTGTTTGTGTAGATAAGCAATCAAGTGCTGAAGCAGTACTGAATTGGACTGAAGTCCAATATGACCCGGCTGATCGGATTCGGCAAGCTTTGGATTTGGATGACCATATGAAACAGTTCATTTTAGAGGCTCTGGATGGGTCAAATTCCCAATTCGTTGTGTAGGATGGATTGCTTTGGAAAGACGGTCGTCTTTGCGTCCCAAGCGTGGGCAGTTTGCATGTGGATTTGTTGTATAAGATGCATCATACCAAGTTCTCGATTCACCCGGGGAGCACGAAGATGTACCGCGATGTAAAAAAACTGTTTTGGTGGTCGGGTTTGAAGAAGGATGTGGCACTCTACGTGGCGAAGTGCCAAACTTGCGCCTTGGTGAAGGCGGAATGCCAAAAGCCGGGAGGATTTCTGAAGTCCTTGCCTATTCCGGAGTGGAAATTCGACGACAACACAATGGACTTTGTGCACGGTTTCCCAAGGTCGCAAAAGGGGAACGACGCCAACTGGGTGGTCGTAGATCGGCTAACAAAGGTGTCGCATTTCATTCCGCATAGGAAGGATGATCCAGTGGAGAATTTGGCAAAACTATATGTGGATAATATAGTATGGCTTCACGGTGTGCCCCGCAGCATCGTGAATGATCGAGATGGGCGGTTCACGTCCAATGATTGGAGGCTAGTGCAGCAAATGTTGGGAACAAAGTTAAAATTCAGCACAACCTTCTATCTGCAAACGGATGGGCAGACCGAGAGGGTCAATAGAACTTTGGAAGACATGCTCCGCATGTGTGTCTTGTACTTTGGAAAGCAATGGGAAGACCATCTTTATTTGGTGGAGTTTGCGTACAACAATAGCTACCAGACCAGTATTCAAATGGCGCCCTTCGAGGCCCTATATGGTAGAAAATGTCGCACGTCGTTGTCTTGGTTAGAAACGGGTGAGTCAAAATTATACAAGCGCCAAGAGGTGGAAGATGCTTCGTCCTTGGTTCGTACCATTCGGGAAAGGTTGCTAATCGCTCAGGACCGGCAAGCGAAGTACTATAATGCCAAGCACAGGAACGTGGAGTTCGCTGTGGGCGACTGGGTGTACTTAAAGATCAAGCCGTTCAAGGGTGTCTCGCGGGTGCGGCGATTGAAAAAGCTAAGCCCGAGGTACCTTAGGCCGTTTGAGGTTCTGGAGCGGGTTGGTGAAGCAGCCTATCGGTTGAAGCTTTCAGTGGAGCTTAGTTGTCTACATGATGTATTCCATATATCGGTGCTATGGAAGGCGGTGCAAGAGCCTTCGCAAGTGATCGCGGTTGATCAAGTGCCGGTGGATAGTGGGTTGAGGACAAAGGTCAAGCCCGTGCGGATTGAAGACTCGGAAGTCAAGCGGGTGCGCAATAAAGAGATCGGGATGGAGAAGGTCCGTTGGGACAATTGCGGTCATGAGGAGCTCTCTTGGGAGCGAGAGCAGACTATGCTTGACGAGTATCCGAAGTTGTTGCGCTCAGGTACAATTTAATTTTGGTACTTGTCTTTCCTTTATGTAATTTTGAGGGAGAAATTCTTTTAAGAGGGGGAGAGTTGTAACGCCCCGAAACTCAAAAGAGCGACGGGAGGCGTTTTGGGCCAAATTTGGTGTTTGGCAGGAGGCACACATCCTAGGACACGGGCGTGTCCTAGGGCGTGTCAGGCTCGAGTTGATGATTTGGCCGCGATGTCGACGAAATTTGGAGTCGACGATCGCTGAGCAGCGAACGCGGCCTGAGACATGGGTGTGTCTCAGGGCGTGTCGAGCCCGTGTCGACGATCGGCCCGGGAGTCGACATTTTCGCTCGACGATGTGTCGAGACAGGGAATACGGCCTAGGACACGGACGTGTCCAAGGCCGTGTTGGGTGGTCGACAAACTTCGCTCGACGAAGTGTCGAGATAGTGAACACGGCCTGGAGACCAGGCGTGTTCGGGTTTGACACGGGCGTGTCAAATAGGACACGGGCGTGTCCAAGACCCGTGTGCGTCTCGGGTTGTTTTCGGGGCTGTGTCGATGGGGGCACACGGCCGACCACACGGCCGTGTCAGTTGGAACACGGGCGTGTCAGATCGAACACAGGCGTGTCGGATGCCCGTGTGTTTTTCGAGACGAGTCAATTTTGACGGCGAATGAGGGACACAGCCCTGGACACGGGCGTGTCACAGGCCGTGTTCGGCCCAGATTCTGCATTTTAGATCTGGATCGTGGCCGTTCGTTTCTTTAATTCGGGATCCGACGGCTGGGGGCTATTAGTGCTTGGATATACACGGGATTGGACCCTTGAAACCCCCATTTCACGATACACCCACGTACAGCGAGAGAAATCATCAATGAATGTGACAAAATATGAACTACCACGACCAATGGTAAGAGTAGGAGAAGGTCCCCAAATATCGGAGTGGATGAGATCAAACGGGCGGGTAGATCCATGAACGTGCTTTGGAGGGAAGGAGGAGCGGTGATGCTTGCCAAGCTGACAGGACTCACAGTTGAGCGGAGGACTTTGTGGAGGAAGTTGGGGCAGAAGTTGACGAAGAAGACGTGGAGGAGCATGACCAAGGCGGAGGTGCCATTGGAGAATATCTGTGGATGTGGAGGAGAAGGTGGAGAAAGCAGAAATGTTGTCCAGGGAGTATAAGCCGCCACTCTCAGTCCCAGTAGCAATCGTCCGTTGGGATTCCGAATCCTGAAAAGAGCAAGAAGTAGAAGTAAATGTGACGGAACACTGTAATTGCTTGCATAGAGAGGTAACAGATAATAAGTTGCACGGGAACTTCGGCACGTAGAGAGTATCCTCCAAGTGAAGAGACGGAGTGACATGAACTAGCCCCATCCCATGGACTGATGATGAAGAGCCGTCAGTGAGAATAACCGGGGGCAACCGATAATGTGTTTCTAGGAGAGAAAAACACTGGAGAGTGCCGGTCATATGATTTGTAGCACCGGTGTCGATCAGCCATTTTCCTTGAGTAACAACGTGGGCACTACAAGAAGACGTGACCATCGAGGCGAACGACTTTGAGGAGGATATGAATGCCATGAAGGGAGGAATAAAAGAACTGCAGTGGTCACGGTGACAGCATACCAGCGGCAAGAAGGGCCACGACCAAGGTGCAGAGCAAGGCGAAGGGGAAGAAGAGGGAAGCACAAGCCGCGCGACTTAATAGGAGGTCGCGGCGACTAACAAGCAGGAGCGGCTAAGGGAAGAAAGGCAGAGAGGCCGCCGAAACAAGGAAGAACCCACGCGAATAGAGAGAAAGTGCAGCGGTTAGGAGAAAGAGATCTGCAGCGGTCACGATGATAGATACCAGCGGCCAGAAAAACCACGACCAAGCCGCAGAAGCAAGCAGAGGGAAAGAAGTCGAGCGGCTAGAAAACAGCCCGCGCGAACAGAAGAAAGAGACACCACACGAACAGAGAAAAGTCCGCTGAGAGGCAAACAGGTTGCAGCAAGAAGAAGGAGAAACAAAGAGGTTGCGCACACAAAGGGAAACGACAAGGAGAGAAGAGGCCGCGTGAACATGGCACAAGCAGGCGGAAGAAACAAGCCACGAGGACAGGCCGCAAGAAGAAAAAAGCAAGCCGCGCGGACAGGTCGTGAGGTCAGAGAGGGCGCACAGAATCAGGAGGAGAAAATCGAGTGCTCTGATACCATGTTAAAGTAGCAAACAAACAACAAAAGAACAAGCCAAATTTTGAATAATGCAAAGTTTATTATCCAAAAAAGATATCTATTACAAAGGTATGCCCTCCCTTATATAGAATGGAGGAGAGATGAGAGAATACAAATAAGAGATGTGAGACTAAAAATTTACAGGACTAAGCAGACTATATAGAACAAACCGCACAAGCCGTCCGGTCTCCAAGCCGGCTGAGACAAACCGCCAGACCGCCCGGCTACCGAACAGCAACAGCACAGCAACCAACCTGCTGAAGGGAAACCGCCAGACCGCGCAGTCTCCAACCCGCCAAGACAGACTGCCAGACCGCCCGGTCACCAACTTCAACAATCACAATCCACAACTTCTCTGTGAACTTTTGTTCTAGATATCTAATGTGCTTCTTATTTTCTTCAAGAAGCATGGTCTGACACTCAAGACTTTTCTTGAGTTCAGACACCTCATGACTTTTCTTATAAAACTGAATAGATTTATTGTTATAGAGAGTTTTATAAGGCTTTATGACCTCTATTTCCTTGGCTTGCCTTTGGCAAGTATTCCGCTATTCTTTAGAGCAATTAGGAGTAGTTCAAACTTGTCAATCAATTGATTGACATCAGTCACGGATTCATAGCAATCTTCATCACAGGATAAAGATGTACTAGTATTTGGACTGGATTCAAAGTCAGAGAAAGATGCATAATTTGAGAGAGATTGTACCTTGATTGATTCTTATTCTTCCTGACTTCTTTCTTCTGTAGACATTGCCATCAACCCATGACATCCATAGTTTTCATCATCCTCATCATTTTCACTGTCTGAGTGTGACAGAGCGGCCCTGATTCCTATCCTAGCAGCGGGATGTTCCTCCTTTTCTCCTGGATCTGCAGCAACAGATATCAGTCCTATATAGGCTTCTTCCTCTTTATCTTCAGAATCTGAGGATGAAGAATCTGTCCAGCTTCTCTCCTTCTTAGCCACAAAGGACTTTTCTTCCTTCTTGCCCTTGTGTTGATGGTGATGCTTTTTCTTCTTTTTCTCATCTTCAGACTCTGAACTACTGTCAGAAAGACTGACTTTCTCTGTCCCGTCCATATAGCCAGCGAGAGAATCCCACATTTCTTTGGCTAACTTGCAGTGGACCACTCTCATGAGGGTTGAGTCATCCATGGCACTCATCATGATGTGTTGTGCCCTCTTGTCCATAGACGAAAAGTTTATTTCTTCTTCAGACACCTCTACAGAACTCTTTGGAGTCTAGATGCTTGCATCTGATGTTGAGACCTTCATGAAGATGAAAGGACCTTCTTGAACTGTTGCAAGGACCCTAGGATCAGAGGCTTCCATGATTTGTTTTACCCTTTCTTTCCAAGTCTTAAAGTTCTCCTTGTTGCAAACTTGAAGCTCCATTTCTTGTGGTTCTATTTTGAGCCAACAAGTGTAACCCTTTTAGTTATCCTTAGAGATTAACTCAGATTGTTAAATCCTTTTTGAGTAATCTCCCTCTGATATTATTTGAAAGTTATTTAATTCAAGGTTAGCTAATAATCTAGAGGGGGGTGAATAGGTCTTCGAGCTTTAGTAAAATCTTTTGCTGTTTTCAAGTTGTTCAAGCTAGAGCTTGTCCTTAAGTCCTGCAATAATAAAGAAAAGCAAGCACACAGCAAACACAAGAATTTATAGTGGTTCCCTAATTATGTACATCCACTTTCCCACTCACCTATCCAACTTATTTGTTGGACTCGGCACAAACTCCTTCACTATGCTCCTTAGAGCTTACACCTGAGGCCCTCAGCCTTACACACAGATTCTTCACAGAATCCAACTCAGAACCATTAGGGTTCCTACCTCAGAGTCCTGCAGGACTCCTACAGCTCAGTGATCCACTGATCACCTACCTCAGCCTTATTTCTAAGGCCTACAACTTAGGCTCTTCAACCTTACAACTTCATTCACACAGCCCTACTCTCAGAGTGCTGCAGCACTCCTAGAACTCAGTACCCTTCCAAGTACCTACAACCCAGCCTCCTCCAAGGCCTACAACTCAGTGACAAACTTATCACTTATAGCTCAGTTGTAACGACCCGAGTTTAGGCCCACTAGGCCGCCCCACGGCATCGTCAGCCTACCAGTACCCCGGGTTTAGAGCTCAGAGGCACACTACAACCCTACTTGGGCCTAACTGCTTGTCTCACCCCACGACACCACTGGTAGTAAGCCTAAACATCAAGGCCTGCAGGCCCATTGCACCCCAATCAAATCTCTGTGCTTGTTTATCAGCAACGATAGGTTGTTGCCACGAGGTCTCAAACCCGTAACCTTGATACCAACCCAAGACCAAAGAAAGATACGTACATAAAGTACAGCAGTCAGGTACAAGGTAAAAAAAGAGAACACTTACATGAAGCATCACATATAACCACAACACCCCAAATGCACAAGACTATAAGGGAAAAAGGTCAAGATTAAACCAACAGGAGAGAAACAACCCCTATTAGCCACCTGTGGTCAACTCCACCAAAATAAAAACCAAAACGGGCGGGGTGGCCACACAACTAGTTCAGACCATACTTTATTTTATGTGGGTTCGTGTCAGTTGTTGATGCCCACAGGATTGTTGAACTTTGGATACTTGATAGCTGCTAGTTTTCCTTCTATGTATACGATTACTTGCTCTCTGGGATGTTTTATGTTAGGAATGCATGTTAAGTATTTTCAAGTAAAAAATCAACTATTATTACTTCATACATTGCATATTTTAAAACTCTAACTCACTATATTTCACGACCATAAAAATCTACTTTTATTTCTATTATAAATTTAGAACTTATATACTTTGAGGTGTCCCCTGGGATCCTCTAAACTCATGTAGGGAGTCTAATTTTGTAAAAGAAGTAATTTTCGCAGTATATAACTACTTTCCTCGTGACTAGATGAGCCACCAAGCCGAAGTATACGACTAACTACCACACTTAAACTGATTTTTATCTTTAAATAAATTAAAGAATATTTTTTTTATGATTAAGTAGGTGTTTGGCTGAGCGTCCATAATTATCCCCTGCTGACGTGGCATCATGATGCACATTTTCACTTACTTTGATGCACCTTTATTGGCTGTGAAAAATGCGAGTTGTGACATCAATGAATCTCAAGTCACCTACCTCAGGCACAAGGCCCTACACTCAGGCTGGGAGGACAACCCTACCTCAGATCCACACTTGGATCCTACCTTAGAGAGCAACACTCTCCTACCTCAGGCACTTAAGCCCTATAGCACAAATCCTCACTTTAATCCTTCCTCAGTGTTCCAACTGGGCACCTACCTCAGTGACAAATTTGTCACCTATCGCAGGCACAAAGTGCCCTACACACAGATTCATATCTACTGAATCCTACAGGAAGTTAATACAAATTGTTTAAGCAAAAAAAAAAAGAACTGACTCAGAGGAGTATCTCTGAGTCAACTTTGCTGGACTGAGCAGATATCAGTCTAGCTCACTTGCTGTAGAAGGAATCAGTCTTCTTCTACAACTCAAACTTTTCTGCTCCACAGATAAGTAGCTACCCACTTGCTGAAGAGAAGAATCGGCTAAACTGTTCTTGATGAGAACAAACTTGCTGAACTTTGAAGTGCTTCAGCTATCTTCTGTGCCTTCAGGCTAACTTGGCTGGACTTTAGCTTTCAAGCTTGATCGGAAGAAAAAAAATGTCCAACCGCCTCTTTCTATTTCTATTTCTATATTTTCTACATTTGATCCTTGTGTGTTTGTTAGCTCTAATCCCTTTACAGTTTCTTTTTTATATGCGTTGATTTGAATTAACGACACAATAGAATGTGGACCCACCAAGGATTGGTCACACCATCTCCATCAGAAAGGGTCAAAACATCTTTCGGCGCTGCAGCAGCTTTTCCGTAATGGCTTCCTGCAATTTTGACTTTGATGATGTCAGCAGTGGTCATCAACATCTGTACTTAGAAAAATTTCCAGAATTCCATCAAGCATTGAGTGCTGTTAAGACACTCAACACCATCAGCCTTGGCTCTCAGTGCTTCTGGACTTAGAAATTTCCCTGGCTTTATCTCAGCGGTTTTTCCTTAGCGGTCTCAGCAGTTTTTCATTATTAGCTGAGACATGCCTTTATCTCAGCGCTTTCTTCTTCTTAGTTGAGATAAGTTTTTATCTCAGCGGTATCTTCACAGATGTCTCAGTAGTTTCTTGATTTTAACTGTCTCAGTGGTTCCTTCTTCATTTGAAGCATTGAGTGAACCTGCTTCACTCAACGCTTCTGAACTTAGAAAAAATCCAACTAGTTTTGTCTCAGTTGTTTACCTCTTAACTGTCTCAGCGCTTCCTGATTTATTAGAAGAGTTTAGTGAATCTGCTTCACTCAACGCTTCTGGACTTAGAGAAATCCAGCCAGCTTTGTCTCTGCTGTCTCAGTGGTCTCAACGCTATCTTCTCAGCTGTCTCAGTTGTCTTAGCGGTCTCAACGCTATCTTCTCAGCTGTTTCAGCTGTCTCAATAGTCTCAATGCCTTCTTCTCAGCGGTCTTAATGTCTTTTGCCTTAGTCAATTTTACTCTGGCTTCAGCTTGATGAGTGTTGAGCTGAGCTCGACGAATTGCAACCTGAGCTCGACGAAATGTAAACTGAGCTTGATGAACTTTGATCTTATCAGCGGTCTCGGCGCTTTTTGCCTTAGCCAATTTTTCCCTTGCTTTAGCTTGACAAGCGTTGAGCTGGGCTCGACGAACTTTAACTTGAGTTCGACAAACTTCGAGCTGAGCTCGATGAATTTTGAATCCTGAGCTCTTAAACTTAACCCACGGAATGTTGAGTTACACTCGATGATCAGCGAACTTAGTTCGACGAACTCTGAGCTGAGTTCGACGAAATTTGAGTTTGCTACCCAACTCATTTTTCTTCACTTGTCCAATCATGGACTACCTGCATGCATGAACTAAAGTACACATCAAATGCATTATGCTCCTTAGCATGATTGGTGATGCCCCTTCAAATCTTGAGGAACATTATAGGGCATAATTCCCAACAAAATTCTTTATAATAATAAATCTATTGATTTTTATAAGAAAAGTCACGAGGGGTCTGAACTCAAGAAAAGTCTTGAGTGTCAGACCATGCTTCTAGAAGAGAAGAAAAAAATATTAAATATCTGGAACAAAAGTTCACAGAGAAATTGGTGATTGTGATTAACCCTTCTCAATTGCAGGGTTAGTTGCCAAAAGCTGCAACCTGCCAAGTCCCTGAGAAGTTGGATATTAATCACATCAATCATCATTTCAAATTTGAATTCCTTGATAAGAGCACGGTGTTTCAAAAGGCAAACTCACCTTCTAGAACTGTCAAGGTTGGATCTCCTCTCAAGGATCAATCTAATGTGTGCTCTACCAGTGGTTGTAAAGACACATGATCTCAGAAGGAGTGATGTCGTCCACTCTAGCCAGAATCCTCAGGATAAGTTCTTTAGATTTGGATATAAGTATCCTTTATCTAAAGAGATGAAAGATTCCACTAAATGGCAGGCTCCAAAAATATAATTGGCCCATTCTAGACCAGCAGTATTAGAACTTTAGCACCTTCACTCAGGAAGAAGGAAGCTGCATCATGTTATGCTCATCCAGCAAAATCTGGAGCGGCTCACTTATCTTACAGACAGTAATTATGTGCTGTCCTGAAGAGAAGGTACAACATTCATAGATATTGGTGCTGTGGGAAGGTGGGCCATTTTTCCATTGATTATTGGCACAACCTGAATATGGCTAGTGGACAGAAAGGTGCTCAACCAAGACAGAGAGTTGGGTAGATGTTTTATAATGCTAACCAGATCCTAGGACCCAATTATTATTGGGTGCCTAAGGGTAAATGAATTCTTTTTTTGCAGGATAGTCAAAGTACCTGTCCAATTACGACTTGGTATTGGACAATGGGTGTTACAGGAAAATGTCTGGGATAGGATAGTTGCTCTAGGAACATGCTACAAAAAAGCAACAAATTAAGGTTGAGGTTGTCAAGTATGTAATCCTCAAAAGCTAGAGGAAGCAAGCATCAAGGTAAGTGTTTTTCTCTTATATAGAGATTAAGTTTGCTAATTATTAAGTTATGTTGGATGTGCTCAGGATGAACCTAATCAAGCACACCAAATAGAAAACAGTGATTCAATTGTCTACACTATTAATTTTTTGCTTTACTCTGAAATTCAAATAATTTATTAGCAAGCTTTAAGGTAAACCAATGCATAAATTTGAGTGCCAATAAAACTGGCTCATCAGCATGTTAGGTCCCCTTCTATTTAACATTAATAAAAATTTTACTAAGTCAAATAAATTGTACATCGAATCAGTAAGGGAAGCGACAAATTAAACAAGCATGGAACAAATAGAAGAAAAGATGAGAGGTAAAATAGAATTGCTAAATTTTTCACTTCATAACGGGAAGCGTAATGCAACCCGTTAAAAATGAAATGTACAAGATAAAGCTAAAATGCTTAATTGGTCATTCAGATAATAAGATAATTAAACTTTTCGGTATAAATATAAAGGCGACAAGAAATAAAAGGCCGACCCACTCTTAAAACCCTTAACCCTAGCCGTCGAGACCCAAACCCTCTCAGCGTCTTGCCGCACTATTTCAATGGTGCCAAATGTCATCAAGGAGCTCCGGGAAGGATACAAAATTGTGAGGGATTGATTCAGTCATGCCTCTCTAGAGATTAAAGCAGTGATAAGGATGATTGAAATCACAGGCCTGGAGTACACCCTTACCGAACCCTCCACCATTCTTAAAAAGGAGGTAGTGGAATTCTTCTCGAACATTAAAGTGTCCTCTCAAAACTCTCTTAAGTCTAAGATTGAAGATATCAAAATAAAGGTTAACCCTAAGAGACTAGGAAAGGCCCTTCATATACCCTTTATCAACCCTAGAGAGGAAGAAGAGCCTGTCGTCACAGACAGAGACAGTGCTCTCAGATGGTGTGGATACAATAAGGCCAAATCTGGGTCTCTTAAAGGAAATTCTTCAATCAGAGAGGCAAATTGCTGGCAGATATTGTAGGGAAAGCCCTTATCTGCAAACCCAGATCACATGATACTATCTTCAGGTCCATGTTTGATGTCATGACCAAAATTATCCTGAATAGAAAGACCTCATGGTATTCTCTCATCTATCAGAGATTAGTAGACTGTATACCCTCTCCAAACATAGGCAGAATTCTTTCCTTATACCTAATGAACACCTATCAGGATTCTTTCAAACATGAACATGGGGTGAAGATTCATTACCTAAAAAGAATGGACATAAAGACTTTGGACAGATTCACTAGGGTCCTACCAATAAGCCAACCTTCAGGAATAAAGGACTCCTCTCAAGGTACAAGGAAGAAACCTACTGAGGAAGAAAGAACTTCCAGCTCTAAATCAGAGCTTGGATCATCCTCTCCAGCTGATGTTGGTCTGCAGGTTGACTTATCACTCAGTCAATCCTCTGCAAACATTTAACTCCAGGATACTGTTTTGCTTGTTGATAAAATCCATGCCAGACCTTGGTCAGGATAAGTGTAAAGATTGGCAATGAAGAAGTGGTTGTTGCAGAAGATGAGGAAGATATGGGAGATACTGATGATGTAGCTGCAATTGATGATATGTCTACTACAGAAGATAACCATGAGCCTCCTGAAGCTTTAGATACTTATCTTGATAGGTCAAGCCTAGAGAAGGATGGTCAGTCTGAGTGGAGCATGATTAGATGGAATTGACAAACTTGGATCAAGTTATCAACAGAATAGTTGAGTCTGCACCCACTATAGGTAATACCCATACCCTCTTAATTAGTAGTGTTAATACAGCTTAGCTAAGGAAATGTTTCCTACTATAGGTGCTGTAATTGAGGGGAGCCTTTTCAGATCCCTGCTCAGAATGTTGTACCTCCTCCTATGAGCCATACTTCATCTACCCCCCATCTCCAATAAGGAATTTCTAAACCAAATCAAAGCACTCTTGGATGCTCAGACCACAACCCTCAAGGAGTATGTTGATTAATCAGTTGCCAAACTGAGGGATGACTTGTCAACCAAAGTCATTGAAAATAAAGAAGAAATCATTCACTTAAACAAATAGGTCACCACCTGGTTTGATAGGGCTGGAACTGCTGGCATGAAACTGACCACCCTCATGAAATCCTTAGACACAAGCAAAAAACTCTCTACAACTGACATAGGATATGTCAACAATTATGTGAGTGCAACTGATGAGTTGATCAAGGGTGAAGCAGATCATGTAAATCAACATGTCACCAATGTTGCCTTACAATCTATGAAGGAGGCAATACTTCTGAAAGATGAGCTGCTTGCTGACAATAAGAGAATATTCAACTCTATATCAAGCAAGAATGAAGCCAACAGCTCCATACTGCAAAAGACCATCTCTGAAGAAGGCAGAAATGGGGAGACCAGCCATGCTAAGGTAGCAGTACTCTTTGAAGATCAAGCCTTCAACGTAATTCAAGGCACTAGGGTGGCACTACACCTGCCCCTCCTTGATAGAAAGAGGCTAGAGGACCTAGACTTCCCAGCACAAGCTAGAATTGCACAAGATGCACAACTTGCTGCCAGAAGAAAGAGGAAAGGAACTCAAATGGCTGAAGAGTACATGGTAAAGAGGAGAGCTGAGAACAGAGATGATCCAGATCATGAGCAGCTAAATAATGCCTCTAAATCCATCATTATCAATTCTTGGTGTTGAGAACCAAGGTCCAGCGGGATTGGGTGTGTGTGGGACCATATATTTGGGCTCCCCATCGCATTCCAGGTCTGGGTGTTGACCCCGGTGGGCCCCCCGTGTGGCGGAATATCCCCGCCATCCCGTGGATGGATTAGTCCCACATTGCCTGCAGCGGGTGGTCCTTGGTGTTTATGTACCCCCGTCCCCCCTTCCTACCACCTCGGGGTTTTGGGAAGATGTGTGGTGACGGGTGGTTTACATATGGTAGCAGAGCCATCCCGCTGCGGGGGTGTGTTCAGAACCAAGGTCTAGCGGGATTGGGTGTGTGTGAGACCGCATATTTGGGCTTCCCCATCACGTTCCAGGTCTGGGTGTTGACCTCGGTGGGCCCCCCGTGTGGCAGAATATCCCCGCCATCCCGTGGATGGATTAGTCCCACATTGCCTGCAACGGGTGGTCCTTGGTGTTTATGTACCCCCGTCCCCCCTTCCTACAACCTCGGGGTTTTGGCAAGATGTGTGGTGATGGGTGGTTTCCACACTTGGGTAAGCCATGGACAAATCTTAAAGAATATTGATAGTGTATATCCTTCTGAGGAATGGATAAAGCATCTGGAAAGAAATTCCCTAAGGGAAAGAGTATTCAAAGAGAATCAGATAAGGAAGAGCAACCCCAAGAAAATTCCTCCTAGATATATTCCAAAGTCATTCCTTTACTTCAAGTGGCAGGAGAACAAAGCTGAAAACTTGAAGAAGACTGCTGCTTCCAAGGATGCTGATTCTAGTTCATCAAAATGAAAACTAATATGAGGTTGCAAGACATATGGTTCTTTAAACATTTATTCAATGTCTTGTAATGAATATCAACACTGTAGCAACATCAAATCTTTGTCAATGAAATTAATATGAGTTGGCTCTAGCTATATTGATGTGATAAATGTATAATGCAACTCTCTGTTGTATATCTATAATAAATAAATATGTTGTTCTTTCATAGATATCCTGTAATCACAAGTTTGCTACTATTGTTTGGCTAAGTTAATGATTAGGTAGATCTTAATCAAAATGTGCACCTTGTAAATGATTAATAAAGCTTTTGTTGTTAATCATACTATCACTTTGTCAATGATTGATAATTCACCTGTACCGTTGATCTTTCAATCATAGTAGTAAGCCATCTCATCTAGGGGGAGTTATCATTTACTTGGATGACTAGTTATCATGATAATGTTTCATTAGACCTATCATGATATTTCTTGTGTTGATGCACCTTAGCATGAATGTGTGTTCTGCCTTCTTCAAATAAGGGGAGATTGTTGGGAATTGTGCCTTATAATATTCCTCAGGATTTGAAGAGACATCCCCAATCATACTAAGGGTCATAATGTATTTGATGAGTGCTCTAGTTCTTGCATGCAGGTAGTCCATGATTGGATAAGTGAAGAAAAATGAGTTTGGTAGTAAACTCAAAATTCGTTGAGCTCAGCTCGCAGTTCGTCGAGCTCAACTCATTAGTCATCGAGCCCAGCTCAACATTACTTGGGATAAGCTCAAGATCTCAGGATTCAAAGTTTGTCGAACTCAGCTTGAAGTTCGTCGATCTCAGTTTATAGTTTGTCGAGCTAATCTTACATATCGTCGATCTCAGCTCAACACTTGTCGAGCTAACGCCAGCAAAATTGAGTAAGGCAAAGAGCGCTGACACAGTTGAGACCGCTGAGAAGATCAGAGTTCAACGAGCTCAGCCCAAAGATCGTCGAACGCAGCTAAAGCCAAAAAAATTGACTAATGCAAAAAGCGCTGAGACATCGGAGATAGCTGAGAAGAAAGCGCTGAGACCACTGAGAAGAAAGCGTTGAGACCGCTGAGAAGAAGGAGTTAAGACAGAAGGTTGTCTCAGTAGTTAAGAATAAAGCACTAAGACCGCTGAGAAGAAAGCATTGAGACAGAAGCTTGTCTCCGCTGTTAATAAGAAACCGCTGAGAAAAAAAGCGCTGAGACAGAAGCTTGTCTCAGCTGTTAATAAGAAACCGCTAAGACCACTAAGACGGAACCACTGAGAAATTCAGAGAAAATTCACAAGTCCAGAAGCACTGAGAGCCAAGACAGATGGTGTTGAGTGACTTAACATCACTCAACGCTCTATGGATTTTTGAAATATTTTCTAAGTCTAGATGGTGATGACCATTGTAAACGTCATCAAAGTCAACTTACATGTAGTTGTTGTGGGAAAGCTGCAGTGGCGCCGAAAGCTGCTTTGTCCTTTTCTAATGGAGATGGCACTCACCAATTCTTGGCTGAGCCCACATACAATTGTGTCGTTGAATCAAATAAACACATATAAAAAGGAAAAAAGAAAAGGGGATTAGGTTAACAAACAAAGAACAAACACAAAAAATACAAAAGAAAAAAAGAGGCGGTAGGACATCTTCTTCTCCATTAAGATTGAAAGCTCAAGTCTAGTAGAGATAGCCAGAAGGCAAAGGAAGATAGTTGTAGCTCTTCAAGCTTAGTAAGATAGTTCTCTCCAGAATAGAGAAGCTGATTCATCCATTCAGTAAGTTGGTAGTTGTTCATCTGTGCAGTAGAAAAGTGTTAGCTGTAGAAGAGGACTAATTCCTTCTATAGCAAGAGTGCTGGACTGATATCTGCTCAGTCCAGCAAGGTAGACTCAGAGATTTATCTCTGAGTCAGTTAATTTTTTTCTTAAACATTTTGTATTTACTTCCTGTAGGATTCAATTTATCTGAATCTGAGCGTAGGGCACTATATGCCTGAGGTAGGTGACTAATTAGTCACTGAGGTAGGTGCTCTATTAGGGTACTGAGGTAGGATCCAATATTGGATTTGAGCTATAGGGCATAATTGCCTGAGGTAGGAGAGTACTGCTCTCTGAGGTAGGATCCAAGTGTGTATCTGAGGTAGGGCTGTCCTCCCAGCCTGAGTGTAGGGCCTTGTGCCTGAGGTAGGTGACTAGAGAGTCACTGAGCTATAGGTGACAAGTATGTCACTGAGTTGTAGGCCTTGGTGGAGGCTGAGTTGTAGGTACCTGGAATGGTACTGAGTTGTAGGAGTGATGCAGCACTCTGAGAGTAGGCCTTAGAAATAAGCCTGAGTTGTAGGCCTTAGAAATAAGGCTGAGGTAGGTGATTAGTGGATCACTGAGTTGTAGGAGCTCTATAGGGCTCTAAGGTTGGAACCCTTGTGGTTCTGAGTTATAATTCTCTGAAGAATCTAAGTATAAGGCTGAGGGCCTGATGTGTAAGCTCTGAGGAGCATATTGGTGGAGTGTGTGCAGAGTCCAACAAATAAGTTGGATATGTGGGATGGAAAGTGGATGTACCCAATTGGGGAACCACTTTAATCTTTGTGTGGTTGTTGTGGTGCTTGTTTTCTTTCTTATTGCAGGATCTAAGGACAAACTCTAGATAGATTAATTTTAAATCATCAAAAGAACTAATAAAACTTCAAATACCTATTCACCCCCCCCCTCTAGGTGATTAACTAACCTTTAGTTAACCAACTTTTAGAGGGGTAATGAAATCTTGGAGAAACCTTCTACGAACTTCTTGTAATACCCTACAAGACTAAGGAAGCTTCAAATATCTATCGTTGTTATGAGCGGTGGCCAGTTTTGCACTGCCTGGATTTTGGCCTGATCCACTGCTACTCCTTTCTTGTTTATAGTGTGGCCCGGGAATCCGAATTCTTCTAACAAGAATTCACACTTACTGAATTTGGCGAAGAGGGAGTGCTCTTGAAGTTATAGTAGAACCATCTACAAGTGTCTAGTATGGTCTGCCTTGGTTCTTGAGTAGATCAAAATATTGCCAATGAAAACGATCATGAAGTGATCTAGGAAAGGCTTGAAGACTTTATTCATTAGATCCATAAAGGCGGAGGGTGGATTGGTGATCCCAAAGGGCATCACTGGGAACTCATAGAGACCTTAACGAGAGCTGAAGGCAGTTATGGGTATATCTTCCTCCCAGATCTGAAGCTGGTAGTAGTTTGAATCCATTTTGGAGAACACGGGTGCACCGTGCAACTGATCGAACAATTCGTCTATCCTAGGAAGGGGGTATGTGTTTCGTATCGTAAGCTTATTTAACTCCCGGTAGTCTATATACAAACGTAATGTCCCATCTTTCTTCTTTACAAACAGTACTGGGGCTCCCCAGGGGAGGAACTGGGCCGAACGAATCCAACATCTATTAGCTCTTGCAGTTGAATCTTTAACTCAGCCAATTCTCTTAGGGCCATTTGGTAGGGTGCTCGGGACACTGGTTGAGCTCTAGTCAATAGCTCGATCTGAAATTCGACTTCTCGCCGTGGTGGCAATCCTGGGAGGGACTCAGGGAAGATGTCCGGGAAGTCGCAGACTACTGGGACTTTGGCGAGCACTTGGGTTTTGTCCTCCATTTCAAAGTAAATAAGTTACACCTCGTACTTGTGTTGGACGATATCATAGACTGCGCAGAAGTCAAAATAATACGAGAGACAGAGGGTACACCTGTCAGCATAAAGTCCTGCCTGTTTGGGTTCTGCAGTCGGACCTCTCGCATTGAAAAATTTATTTGCGCCGGGTGCTCATCTAGGTAGTCCATTCCCAGTATAATATCAACCCCTATTATTGCCAAGATTGTTGCATAGAACTCAAATTCCATGTCCCTTAGTATATCATGGAATGTGCATTTCTCTATTGACGTCATGTCTGATCCATCCGGTAGACGAATTCGTATGGACAATCCGGAAGAGCGAACAACATTCTCCTTATTCATAATGAAATTGTGGGATACAAAGGAGTGTATCGCTCCAGTGTCGAAGAGGGTCTTGGCGGGGTATCCTCCTACCAACAGAATTCATGACAATATATGGAATATATATCACATATTAATACATAAGATGTAGGTATACATATATATCCAGTATAGCATAAGTAGAAGCATCTGATATATCTTTATCGTATAATATATATACCTATCACTACATCGTGGGCTGGTTCGTGCTGCAGATCCAATGCATAGGCTTCCAAGGGTGCTGCTCAGCCCTGTTGGCCTCTCCTGCCAAATCTGCCTCTACGGCCTCTCTGGCCCTGTCCTTGTGTTGGTTTCCCACCCTGCACTACTCCTAGTCCTGACCTTCCTGCTGCCTTTGGGCAGAAGGCCCTCATATGCACTGGCTGCTGACACAAGAAGCAATTCCCTGCCAAGGGAACGTCACGTCAAACTACTGGTGTGGTCTGTGGTGTTGGAGCTTGTCTGACATCCAGATGTGGTGCTGGGGGTGTTGGGGGTGTTGGGGGTGCTGGGGGTGCTAGGGGTGCTGGTGGGTACATATAAGGCTGTCTGCGGTGTCTCTGCCTGCGCTCTCTATCCTATCGGTGTGGAGCAGCTCCTCTGTCTCGTCTCTGACCTCTAGGGGCCTCAACCTGTCATTTGTGTTGTTGGGCTACCATCCGATGGTCTAACTCGAACGCTACTGTGTGAGTATTAATGATGTGGAAGGTAGACTGAGAGATCATAATCATAGCCTGCCTCAGGTCATCTCAGAGGCCTCGGTAGAAACGGGAAGCTCTATCCCTGTCGGAGGCAGCCAAGTTCCCGACAAAGCGTTCTAGGTGTATGAATTCTCTCTCGTACTCAGACACCGTCCAGTCACCCTGCTGGATGTACAGAAACCTCTCCTGCAAAACAGCTCAGTCCACGTCTGTAATAAAGAACACCAGCAGAGCCTTCAAGAACTCTCCCCATAGGATAACGCTCAATGGTCGTCCTCTAAAAGTCGAGCGGCTGGCCGCTCTCCACCAGTCCCTAACGTATCCTTTTAATAAGGTCACTATCAGTGAGACTGCAGCTACTACTAGGCACATCATGCCTACTAGCAGCTCCTCCACACGCTCTACCCACTCCTCTGCCTGAATGGCAGTCTCTGTACCTCTGAAAGTGGGAGGCCTCAGTCCTCGAAAAGTAGAAAGCAAATCAGTGGGTGCCATCATCTCTCATGGTGGCTGCGCCAAGTCTTTCTGTAAGGTGGCCAGGATGGCTTAATCTCCACTCTCGAGTTATCCAAGGACAGCTGGAGGCTCAAGGAAAATTCCCCCATGTGGGGAAATGAAATTCTTTCATGCTTGGTCTTTCAAAGTGGAGGAATAGTGGGAAGAGTGGGGGAGAAAAATTGGTGGGCCTCCACTTGCCCCATGGATGGGCTTGCTGGTTGGGGCCCAAGGTGGGTGAGGGAGGCTAAGGCCCTAGCTAGTTAATGAAGAGGGGGTGAACACCTCTTTAAAAATCCAAAAAATTGACTTTTAGGAGGGTTTGACCAAGGTCAACCCTAGGGTGGGTCCCCCATGCTGGTCAAAGTCAAAGTGCATCCAAGATATCGGGAGTAGGGTCAAAGTTGGTGTGTTGCGTCATAATTTGTGCGTGCATTCTTTTCGGTGCAAGAATATGCTTGATTTGACCTCGAGTTGACCATTCGTCATCAAAATTGCCCGGGACGATTTCTGTTGACTATGTATTGACCATACAAGTCCAATGCCACTGACTGGGGTTGAATCAGAGTCCGTTTGGTGAAAGTCCAAAAACTGCACGTCGTGGCAAGCTAAAATGGTCAAAGTGTCTATATTAGTCGTTAGACCTCGAATTGTGACGCAACGAGTTCTGATGAGCTCGTATTAGTCGTACGAGGCCACGAGAACTGATAGAACTCAAATCAGAGTTCTTTAGCTCTATCTCCTGCCTAAGGTTACCTTCTACTAGGTCACAGATAGGAGTTTGGGTCACTTTTATTGGGCCCACTAGGGCTCTGGTGGCCCATTAAAAGTCGGGATGTTACACCAAGTTCAACATACCCAACTAAATCGTGTAGGTGTTGAACTTGACTTCAACTAGTGGCTTAGTAAAGATATTAGCCACTATCATGACTGTGGGGACAAACTCAAGATTGAGTTCCTCCTTTTCCGCATACTCCCATACTAACTGATACTTAATCCACATATGCATAGTCTTGCTATGAGAGACATGGTTCCTAGTAATTTAGATTACACTAATAGAATATCAATATAGAGGAGTTCTACTTATCTGGAGATTATGGTCCTGATACCATGGAGTTGAGATTGCAAGACTGGTTTCTTTCTTGCTGCTCCAAGTAGTCAGTCTTTTTCTTAGGATTTGACAGGTTCCATCCTTGCTTATCCTATTTTCCTTGCACCATGTGGTGGAGGTCTTCTTCTCACCCGTTCTCCTTTCATCTGACTAGGAAGTCAGCTTTGACATGTCCAACCTTGCTACAACAATAACATATTATGTTAGAGAAATATGTTTTCTGGGTTTAGGATCATACCTCTCTCCTTTGGAGAGCATCTTCCCAGATTTGTTGTGTTCTTTCTTGTAATGTGAGGAGGTGGAAGATTTGTTCTTTCATTGCTTTCACTTCTAGCGGAGCCAGACCTCTTTCAGTGACTAACCACCAGAAGGTCTCTTCTTGCTGAGCTAGATCTCTTCTACTTCTTCGGCAATAGATTTGCATTTGGCTCTACCTATCTTACTGTTTGAGTTGGTTGTATACCACTTGGACTATTTTATCTCTTTTGTATACCATCTCTGCCTGCACAGTATACTCCCTCTTGATCATGGCCATCTCCCATTGCCTTCTCCAAATTTATGTCTTCAAATAGGACAGGGAGATCATAGCCAGATCTATCTCTTCATCCAGATGGATCATTATCCTTTGAAGCATCTATTGTCATTTCAATGAATCTCATTATCTTAAGCAGGGAGATTTGTTGGAATCTCCCCCTCAATCTTAACAATGTCCATAAAGACATGCTGAACTTCAGCAGTAGTGCTGATCTATTCAGTGCTGGAGGTACTCTAGGTAAGACTCAAGCTTGTCCAGCAATCTTTACTGAACATGATCCTAAATTGGAGCATCTAACTTGATAGTCTTCACCTTAAAATTTGCACAAATCCTGTCCATAAAACCTACAGACTTAGACATACTTTGCTGCAGTTTCAGAAGACCCTAAAACCTAAGCATCCATTTCTCTTCGTGTTTTTTAGAAGAGTCTGAGAGCTGAGGACACCGGTTGAGAAATTTTTTAGCTGAGCATTATGTGCTCCATCCTTGCTGCTCTCAGAAGAGCTACTTCAAGTGCTTTCCTCAATGATGAGTACAGCCTACTTGTCCTTCTCCTCACTATTCTGCTAAAGTGGCAGCAGCACCATGCCCCATCAGTTAAACATCTTAGGGCTTCAATGGCTTGAATCTGCTAGTCTGATTATCCAGTTAGATAGCGCTTGAAGGACATTACCCAACATATATATGCTTTATCCACTTTCAGGAATGCACACAACATCATACCATCCTCTTCTGTTTCGGCAGTAGGAGGAACTTGATGGTCAAGTTATCCATCTTCAACTTCTCAGCTGAAGATCTTAAGTCCATTTCACACTGGAGTATGATCCTCAAGCTAGCTCCTTGTTCCAGTCTAATTCCTAGAGCAATCTCTATCCAAATACCACATGGGGGTATGGGCACTTGGACTGTCCTGCAAAATAGAGTTTACCTTACCTTAGGACCCCAATAATTATCGGGCCCTAGGTTCTGATTAGCATAAAAATGTGCATGCCTTCCCGTAGATTGTCTGACAAGAAGACGAACACTAGCTCTGTCATGAAGACTTACCCTTGCCATTGGCACACTAGGGTTGTGCCAACAATCTATGACAAAGTGGCCCACTTTGTCATAACACCAACACTTGTGGATGTTATATCTCCTCTTCTGAATAGTCTTTGAAAAGTGCAAGCCATCACTAGCTGCCTGTTCAGAGGGGAGTGTTGTAGCCTTCTTCTTGCTTCTCTCAGCAAGAATCTTACTAAAGGTGAGTCTGCTAGTAGAAGTACTTGACTTACTCTGAGTTTCATTAATAGTAGTCTTCTTTGTAGTTGACATGCTATTAATGGCCTTAGAGCTAGCCAGGTCAGCCCTACTGACTGACTTACCCTTGGTCTGGATTATTACTGGAAGATTCTAAGAATAGGCCACAACCTTCTCCTTGAGTGTAGGGGTTGAAACACCAAATACAAATGGTCCATGATGGGTCATTTGGACTTCTTCATGGGGAGCCTTTTGTGCACTCAAGCCCATGCCCTTACTTCTTCCATTGCAAGGTACACTTGTACTCTTACACGGAGAATTCTCATTCTTCCAGTGACCAAACATGCAGAATTGGTCATACATATTGGAAGGGAGGATTACCTTGTGAAAGGTAGCCTGAGGCACTATAGGAGCCTTGCCTTTCCCTTTGGAAGGACCAACTCTAGAAATTCAGTTAGACCCTAAGCCCCTCTCAACCTTTTGAGAGGTAAAGGAGTCAATCAGTGGCAGCATAATTTGGGGCTTATTAAATTCATCCGCAATCTTTCTCTTCTCTAGGAGCTTCTCTTCAAGATCCAAGATTATCTTGTTCTTCTGTCTTATGGTCTCAATTTGGATGATTGAGATGATCTTTAGTTGGCTGACTTCAGTCACTTTCTGATCCAGCAGGGATGCTGTCTCAGACTGCTGGGCAACAGCTAGCTATAGAGAGATAATCTCCTCAGCCTACATCTTGGCCAACTTCTTGATTTTTCTCAAAGCATCCAAAATTTCACCATACTTGTCAATCAATTGATTGACATCTACCTCTGACTCATAGTCATCTTCATCACTAGATGAGGATGAATTAGTATCTGGACTGGTCTTATAATCTGAACAATAAGAAGAACTCGACAGAGAATGTACCTTTTATGGACCAGGATGATCCTTGTAGGATTCTTCTTCTGTCATGGCTATTAGCCCATAACAATTGTAGTCATCTACTTAATTATCCTCGTCCTCTGAATCACCATCTGAATGTGATAGAGGGGCCATGATCTCTATTCTTGCATCTGGATAAACACCATCATATGGACTGATGGCATCTTCCTCCTTATCATCCTCCCATTTGCCTTCTATATAGACAATCAAAGTGTCCCACATTTCTTTGGCAGTCTTGCAATGGACCAAGTTCTGGAAGGTAGAGTCATTCATGGCACTTACAATTAAGTTTTGTGCCCTCTTGTCCATGATAGCCAAGATGATTTCATATTCAATCATTTCAGCAAAACTCTTCGGAGTCTGGACTTCTGCATCTAAGATAGAGACCTTTATGGGGATGAAGGATCCTTCTTGAAATGATACAAAGATCTTAGGACCAGAGGCATCCATGATCTGCTTGATCCTCTCATTCCAGGTCACAAAGTTCTCCTTGTTGCAGACTTAAAGCTCCATTGAGCTCCACACCTTATGGTTCACTCCTGAACCCATGTAACGCCCCAGATTTTCCAACAATAATTTAATCCTCTTGGTGATGTCATAATGATGTAAGGGTGTCGCGTTAATGCGGAATTGACGGCACTTCGTCGTTAGTGCGTTTTCGCATCCGTTCGGTCGAGTCGGCCAAATTCTTGTTGAAATTGCCAAATTTTGGGCTTCCAAATTAAGTTAATTAATTTTTTTTTGCTTGCTCGTCAAGTTTCGTCGCGATCCGAGCATTTTTGGGGCTTCGACGAATTTCTGAAGTTTTGTACAATTAACGTTCGCCGTAAACTTTAGAAATTAATATCTAGAGAACGACGCGTCGGATTTTGGTTTTGTCTTCTCCGTTGGGTTCGTAGCGTCGGTATTCGCCTATGGCGCGAATTTTGAAGGATTCGGCGCGCGTTTGTCCCTCCGTAATGATATAATATTTATAATATATTATTATTATATTAAAACACTATTCAAAAATGAAATTGACTATTCATCCCTAAAGTTTAATCAATGGTAGATTTGCAAATTTCACAATTTATGAGGACAAAATTTCACTGTTCATGTTATTATTATTCGAAAAGAAAGCTTTGTATTATTCGAAAAGAAATACTGTTCATTCATTCATTATTCGAAAAACCCTTCCCTTCTCACGAAATTCACTGTTCATTTCTGGAAAAGAAACTCTGCCTTTCGTGAAATTCACTGTTCATTTCTCAAAAATAAATTCTGCCTTTCGCAAAATTCACTGTTCATTTCTCGAAAAGAAATTCTCCCATTCGCGAAATCATCCGTTCTTCTCGCGTAATCCATCTGGTCCTCTTGCAAAATCGACTGCTTGATTTCCTAACTTATTATTATTAGTCTTAATTATTATTATTATTAGTATAATTATATTATATATATATATATATATATATATATATATATATATATATATATATATATATATATATATATATATATATATATATATATATATATATATATAATATAAGTAGAGGCCTATTCATCTTCTCCAAAAGACTGACCCGATCCAGAGCGGCGAGAATGACGACTCCTTTTGTTCGTGAACTTCCGGTCGTGATTTCGAGAGCCTCAGTGGATGAAATTTTCAACGGAGCATAGATCCAGAAAGCTCTAGACGAGAGCTATGCGCGTGGTAAGTAATTCTCGTTTCAGGGACTTTTTCGCGCGAGGTTTTTCGTCCCTAACCGCCGTTTGACCGATTTTCCATAGATTTCGCTCCGACGTGCCTTCTTTTGGACTGGTCTACGACGTGGAGTATTTCGAAGGGCGATTCTGGGGGAAATCGAGGCAAGTGGTGTTTCGTTCGCTTTCCTCTTTTCCGGTTCTCAACTCCGATTATAGCTTACTAATAGGAATTGCTAGGATATTTTATCTCTACAGTTCGTTAATTTTTTCTTGTGTGTTGTGTATGTCCGAATCAATCGAGCCGTTTCAGTAAAATTTGTCGGGGGTCATGTCTTGCGCTACACCTGTTCAGATTCATCAAGAATGCCCAATTTCGTCGAGTATGTCAAATTTTCGTCGAGTGGATTGCCTATACCGTTTGTCCCTAGAAATCATCGTTGTGAAAGCCTTGGATTCTTGCCGGACTAATTGCGCCATCGTGTCATTTTGTTCACCATGTCAACGTAATCGTCGAGCCATTATGCTCTACGCCTCAAAACTCTCATTGGAGAGTTAGCCCCCTCTTTTTGGTCGATTATTGTGATTTTGACCAAGTTTTGTCGCCTTTTTGATTTCCTATACCGTTTGTCCCCTTCATGTCGTTGTTGCCGCGTCAATGGAATTGTTGCGTCATTTCGACCAAGTTTTGTCGCCTTTTTGATGTATGAGTATCGTATGACCCGTTGAAGTTTTGTTGGTCGGAATTCTTGTCATCTTCTGACGGAGAACTGTACGTCGGAAGTTCTGCTTCCTTCTGCTGTGTCGTTTGTCATCGCGACGTCATGATCGTCGCGTCGCTTCGACTCATTTAATTACTCTTCTTGATTTTAAGTGTCGCTTTGACCAAGTTAACCTCTCCGCTCGATTGTAACTGTCGTTTTGACCATATTTATCACTTTATTTATTGTAAGTGTCGTTTGTATCATTGGAATGTAGTATGTCAGAAGCCACATCGCTTTCCGTTGTTTTTAGTCGATGAAACCTATGTTGCCATCCATCGCTGCATTTGCGCGCATGTCGTTTTGATCGTCGTGGCGATTTGAGCTAGTGTCCTCTTATGATGCTTGTTTTTGTCGTAAGCATCGTTAGTTGATTCATTTATCTTGTTTGACTTAGAAAATATTGTGGTTAAGGCCTTGGAGTTCAACCAGGCAAATTTGTGTCTTTGTGTCGATCGTATGCTACGATCTCGTTCAGAGTTCTTCTTGGTTGATGCATTTATATGTATATATGTATATATGTATATATATATAACAAAATATATGAATATAGAATGATTTGTTGGGTTTTGCGCGTTGTAGACCTTTTCCCCGACACAGTGCCTTGTTTGTTGGGCTATGCGCATTGTGGTAAATCCCTCGGTATAGTGCCTCTTCTGTTTGTGGATCATACACCCATGCCCTATATTTATACTGATGGTTCGTGTTGGACTAAGAGCCACCGCATAAGTGACATGTTTGCCCGGTGTTTTGATGTCATTTGGAGCTGATCAGTCTCTCTTAAATCTTGAATTGATATTTAAAAAGATGAAAGATATATATATATACATATGCATTTATTTCGCTCCTGGTTGTGGCCTTGCTTACTTTGTGCAGCATAGTTAATTCCTCTATGCCAGTTTGTTTTTTTAGTATACTGACTCTTTGGTGTTAGCTTGTTCATCTAGTTTCTTGCTACTGGAGTTTTGTTGTTCCTCTTTGGTTTTTATAGCACCACCTGTAACTTGCTTCTGAGGTATTCTTCTTTCGAATGCCTTAGGTTCAAAGCAGTAGCAGGTTTAGCAGTTAGAGCTTTAGTTTCTAGTGTTGCGGGTGGTTACAACCGTTTGTTTCACCTCCTGTTTGTGAGGTAGCTACCTTTTGTTGCGGGTGGTTGCAGCTGTTTGTTTCACCTCCGAGTGGTTGACGCCCATAGTGTTAGCTCCTTGCTAGTTGTATTGTTGTTTCTTACTGTTAGCTTTATACTTGTTCTCTGGGAAGGGTTTATGTTAGGATGCATGTTAGTTATTTTAAATTATAAAGGTTGCATTTTAGCGTAGTTCCATAGCATGCTTTTAAACTGACAAACTACAATTTTAAAAGCTACAAAACTGTTTTAATACTTATAATACATCGATAAGTCACATCTTCGTTTCTTTTTTATGTTGAGTCTTTATTCTCACTTAGGATAATAAATGAAACATACTAAATAAATTTCCACTGTGTAAACCTATACTTTCTCACTCGTGGACTAGTTGATCCACCAGACTGAGGGATACAATCAGCAATCTTAATAATATAACTATGTTTTAAAACATAATTCATAAGCCTTTTATAAAATATAAATGAAAGGACAGAGTTGCCTGAACGCCTGCAGTTGTCCCCTGCACGGCGTGGTATCACGATCGCGTATTTTCTCTCGCCCTGATAGTATATTAATACCGAGAAAATACGGGTTGTCACAGTTGGTATCAGAGGGAGGTTTTGCAAGAGGGTTGGTTGGTTTGGCAAGCCAGTCGAACCACCACTACCCTTAAGCAAAATTCTAATTTGTCTAGTATCATTGCATACACACACTGATATGTCATCAGTAGATCTTGATGGAAGCATGAACACTACACTCATGGCATGATAAGAAGTATACATGACATATTATGTAGTATGAGATGCATAATATGTGTTTGTATATGGATCCACCATAGGAGGCAACATGTGACGGTTATGTAGTATGGGATGCATAACCATCATCACGTGGATGTCCATTAACACATTTTACTTTCTCGTTACATGTGATATTATGTAGTATTGGAGGCATAATATTTCATGTGTACACCGCTCATAACATGCACTAAGGCCTTTTATTAGAATGCATAGCACAGCATATACATCATAACATATCATAAGCACACGTGTCAAGTTAAAGATCTACATGATGACATATGTATACACATGATTTGAAAGGAAAAATTTAAACATTAATACATTCGTATTATAGGCACCAGTGTCAAGGGGATGACGACTCATCATCCTAAGTTATAAGCTTAATGTCATTTCATGAATTCCCAGAGCAAGGTTACAGCAAGAACTAGTATCCTTTTATTTTTGATCTGGTTGAGTCAGGATATTCGAGTTTGCTAGCTAAGGTGTCTTAAGCTAGGCCTTGACAAGTTATTCATTCTTATTGTAGAAGATGGCCCCGAAGCATTTTGCGTTGGGGACAACTTCTCAGTTTGATGGTGAGTCTTCGGGTACTCGTAGCTTCCTTTATATCACAATTTCTATTCAGCTGGTTGTGCATGCGATTTTTAGGAAAGTAAAGGTAAATAATCGATGGGCACACGTTCTTTGATTTTGGTGACATCTGCTTGTACGTGTTTAGAATTCTTATATCGCTAGACTCCTGATCGAGTTAGTGATTCATTCCGTGTTAAATTTCCCTCTGGTTACCTGGAGGTGTCAAACCAGGCTATCCAGAGTTGTCCCATTCCTTAGATTGGATTTCTAGGGTATGTCGATTGGTAGTGCCAGGTTTGGAAGATTTTAGTATGATTTTTGGGCATGGATTAGAATCCTAGTTATGACATTGTAGACCGATGCTAGGATAAGCATCTGGACTTTATGATGGACATTGAGCAAACCTGAAGTGTGTCTGGATTTCAATATTAGGATTCTCCAGCTATTTCTGCGGTGTGTTCTCATAAATTCTTAGAGCCTGGCTGCGAGTCTTTTCTCGTTCCTGTTTATGTTATGGAAACTTCTCTTGATGTGCTGTGTGTTCTGTCGCGTGAGAGTTTCCAGATGTTTCCCCAGCTAGTTTTCCCAGTCTCCCCACCTGAGAGAGGGGCGGAGTTGTTTTAGATCTTGAGCTAGATACTTGTCTTTTCGCGAGAGCACCTTACCACTTGACCCTGCATGAGCTAGAATAGTTTCGTACCTAGCTTAATGAGTTGCTATTTTGTGGCTTCAATATGCCAAGTTCCTTACTCTAGAATGCCCCAATTCTGTTCGCGAACATATGGGGGATGCCTTTAGAAGATTAGGAATGAATTATAAAGAGTTAAATGAGGTGAATATCAAGATAAATGTTCACTATTGCGGATAGATGATTTGTTAAATCAGTTTCAAGATAGTTCTGTATTCTCGAGGTTTGGCCTTCGTTTACACTTTTATATGTGAAGGATCCGTGTGTCATATGTTCCACGGACTGACTTTTTATCCCCGTTATGGGCTTTATTTTGAAATCTTAGTGGTGACCTTTGATTTAGCGAGTGCATCCTCTGCCTTCATGGATTTGATGATATAATGTTAAGAGGATTTCTGGGCCACCTTGTGGTCGTCTTCTTAAGAAAATGTTATGATATACTCTATGAGTGCAGAGGAGCGTGCTGTGTATTTTGAGATTTGTGCAGTCTAGGTTAAGAGAGCATAGTTCTGTTTGCCGAGATAATCAATTGAAACATTAGCTGTCATGCTCTTCCTTTTTGGGTCACAATATTAAGAAGGATGAATTTTCGATGAACTTAGTAAAGATCGTTGAGGTGATTGATTTGGAAGAGAATTATTACCTGTAAAAAATAAGGAATTTTAGTAGGATTGACATGACGATATGCAAGCTTGTGAAAAGATTCTTGTGATTGTTGGCGTCCCTGATTCGGTCTATGTAGAAGAATTTGATATTTATTTGATGATAAGCTGTACATTGAGCCTAGGTATATCATGATACAAAAGAGAAATGTGGTCGCATACGATTTTAGGTAATTGTGGATATATGAAGAGAGCTATCGTGCGTATAAATTGGAAAATTACAATGATGATCTATACCTCGATGTTTTGGACACTATTTGGTTTGGCGCGTTGTTTAAGATTTTTGCGAACCATAAGAGCTTAGAGCATATCTTCACTCAACGGGAGTTAAATCTACGCACCATAGAGAATGGATAAAGTATATTGCGAACTTTGACATTGACGTTCGTTACCACTTAGATTCCACTAGGATGTATAGAGAATTCAAATGAATTATTTGATGCTTTGAGTTGGATTGGTGGGTCGTTAAGGTTTCCCCGAAAGCACAAATTCGGTGTGATCTATCATAAATAGATGGATAAAGTGTGCCCATATTGTTTAATTTTGATTGATTGGTTACTCGGTGGATAATATAACAGGACCACATTGAGATGAGGTCGTGAGATTTCATAGTAAGCCTTGAAGTTTTGTATCAAGGCGAATCTTCAAGTTTATGTCGCGTTTCTGGCAGTGTTTTGCAAGGAGTTTGGGGTTTTGACCTTTGGTGTTTTATCCGTTTATCTGCAGACCGATGGTTGGTTAAAAGGAAAGTTGTTCATGCTTGAAAGGAATGAGTTTTCTGCAGCGGAGTTTTGGGTGCGCCCGATTGGGTTGGCCCATGTCATTTCATGTTAGTGCATCAATGTGTCTGCTTGTAGGCTAGAATTTCCTACTTCTTTCCCAGGTGCTCACGTTGTGTTTCACGTGAGCCAGTTGCGAAAGTGTTTTTGTTGGGTACATTGGAATAAATTTACCTGATTTGAAGAAGCCTCACCCTACTCAATGATATACATCAAAATGTATTTTATGTGTTTCGAGTTTAGTTGTGCAGGTTAAGTATTTGCAGGGAAAGCTGAAAAGTTTCTAAGTCCTTGTGTCGACACCCAGAAGGAAAGTGTCGACACTTAAGAAGGCTTCTGTTGACACTCAGAGAACCAGTGTCGACACTTGGAGTAATTGTGTCGACACCAGGGATGTAGAGTCGACACCAGAAGTAAAGTGTCGACACATACAGGTTGTGTCGACACTCAATGAAGAACTGTCCAGAGAAGCTGTGTCGACACTGAGAAGCAGTGTCGACACCCAGAGGAACTTTATCGACATCAGAAAGTGTCGACACTAGGAGGCTGTGTCGACACTCAGCAAAAGTTCAACAAATTCTAAGTACAAGTGTCGACACAAAGGAGATGTGTCGACACTCAGCCAAAGTCTCAACACATGAAGAATGTGTCGACACAAAGGATCAGTGTCGACACACAACAAAAGTTTCAACACATGAAGAAAGTGTCGACACTAGGAGGCTGTGTCGACACTCAGTAAATTTCTATGAAGACTAAGTACATGTGTCGACACAAAGGAGATGTGTCGACACTCAGCAAGAGAATCAACATAGAAGGCATGTGTCGACACCAAGAAGATGTGTCGACACTTTGCAAGTATCAACACAAGAAGATGTGTCGACACAAAGGAGTTGTGTTGACACTTACAAGAAATCAGCTAAGTACTAAAGAACAAGGAGTTGTGTCGACACACAATATCAGTGTCGACACATGTTGAAGATGCAGTATCGAGAATCAGATTCCACAACACAAGGAGTTGTGTCGACACCATGAAGGCTAGTGTCGACACTTAGTCTACTTGTGTCGACACTTAGTCTATAAGTGTCGACACTTAAAGACTGACTGTCTCGACACTTTCAGACAGTTATAGAAAATTCAAGAAGTGACTGGATGACTTGATAGCTGCCATTCCAGCCGGTCTACTGCAACTGTCAGAGATGTCAAAAAGTTGTTAGGAACCGGATCAGCTGGTCACCATGAAGGAAGCCTATATAAAGGCTTATTCTGTCAACAGAAGTAGATGATCAACAACAATCAGAGATTGATCAATGAATCATTGAAGTACAACACAACTAGAAGAAGACCTTCAAGTGAAGATCTAAGAAGTTGGAGAGAGAGAGATCCTTCCAAGAAGTCAGTTGTTGAACCAGGCTGTGAAGAAAAGTCTCAGATTGAATTCTGATTCTTAAGTTAGTAGTGATTGAAGATCAGCTGTAGAGAGACTCAACCCTATTGTGTTCTAAATTCAAGAAGCTTTGAAGAAAGCCAAGGGAGGTTGATCTCAGCAAAGTTCTTCCAAGAACTCATCAAGAAACCTGTCAACTCTTCTCTCTTATCCAGAGTTGTAGGTATATACATTATAATTTTACTTTCTTGTAGGATCCTAAGGGATCTGAGTTGTAAGCATGAAATTATAAAGGCTGAGTGGTAGGGCCTGTGTGCATGAGTGTAGGAGATTCATTTCTCTGAGTGTAGGCCTTGTGGCTGAGTGTAGGTCTTTGTGAAGACTGAGTGGTAGGGCCTTGGGCCTGAGTTGTAGGAACCTGGTTGGGGTTCTGAGTGTAAGATCTGAGGATCTGAGGAATAGTGGAGGAGTTTGGCCGAATCTAATACACTACTAGATAGGCGAAGGGGGAAAGTGGATGTACCCAGACCTTGGGGAACCACTATAAAACTGTGTGTACTCTGTGTGTGTGTATGATTCTGTGGTTGCTGTTTTATGTTCTGTGAAATCTGTGATTGAATCTTCCTAAAATTTTAAAAAGATTAAGGTCACCTATTCACCCCCCTCTAGGTGATTAGGTACAATTTCTTTCAAGTGGTATCAAAGCGAGGTTACTCAAAAAGGACATAACTGTCTGAGTAAAAGATCCTGTTGGCAGATTCAGTATAATCAAGTGCAGACTCAAGAAAATCAAGAAAATGGGTTCCGTAGAGAATCAGAAAGAACTTGGATCCATGAAGTTGTCAATCTGTAGAAAGGAGATCTTTGGCATCTGGAAAGAAAGGGTTAGGCTATTTATGGAAGCCTCTGACCCTAGAATCTATATCACAGTCAAAGAAGGGCCATATGTGCCTATGAAAGTATCAGTCCTAGATGCAAATCAGAGAACTCCAAAAGACTATTCTGAAATGACCAAGGATGAGATTATTCTGGCCACCATGGACAAGAGGGTCCAGAATATTATTGTGAGTGCAATAGATGATGCCACATTCCAGAACTTGATTCACTGTAAAACATCAAAGGAAATGTGGGACACACTGATAGTGTACATGGAGGGCTCTGAAGAAGTTAGACAGGACAGAAAGTCTTTACTAAATCAGGAGTATGAAAGTTTCAGACAAGGCAGGTCTGATAGTATAACAGAATGCTACAAGAAATTCTATAGGATTGTCAATGAGTTGATGTCTTATGGAAGAGAATTCAGCAACTATGAGCTGAATGATAAGTTCTTGAGATCCCTAACTAAAGACTGGGACACTAAGATTTGTGCCATAAGAGAAATGGCCAAGTTAGCAGATATTCCTCCTCCAACATTGTTTGGAAAGCTGTTATCCTATGAAATGCAGCTAATGGTTAGGAAAGAGGAGGAGAAGACTACCAGATTTGAGCATAAAGAAAGAGCAGTGGCATTCAAGACAGAAGCCACCAGAAAATATAAAAGTAAGTCTCTATCTCCACCTCCAAAAGTTGCTGAGACTGAGACAGATGAGTCAGAAAGTAAGAATTCTGAAAGCAGTGAGAGTGATGAGGACTTTGCAGCTTTCACAAGACATTTTCAGAAGTTCCTAAAGAAGAAACAGTGGAGGTCTAAGCCATCCACTTCACAGAAGTCATCAAAGAATGACAGGAGAAAGCCCAAGACAAGTAGAACTACATCTTCAAAGATAGTCTGTTATTGTTGTAACAAACAAGGACATGTTGTTGCTGACTGTCCAGAGAAGAGAAAAGAGTCAACTGATAAGAAGAAGACTCTAATCAAGGGCAAGAAGGAAAGGTCCTTTGTTGCTAAAAAGGACAAAAGTCTGTCTGATATGTCATCTTCAGAATCAGATTCAGAAGCTGAAACTTACATTGGACTGTTTGCTGAAGAAGAGGAAGAGGAGTTCATCCAGTTAATGAACTCTATATATGAGCATGAGGACAATCAGTGCCAGGGACTGATGGCCTTATCAGAAGGTGACAAAATCCAGGATCAGCCTGGACCAAGTCAGGTATAAAATTGTTCTGCTAATTCAATTTCTAGTACTGAGTCAGATTCAGATACATCATCATCAAGTGATGAGAGTGGATCTGAATCTGAAGGAGATATTCATCAATTAATTGATGAATATAGAGTAGTGTTGCAATCTTTAAAGAAAAGCAAATCCTTGACCAAGAGTCAGGCTAAGGAGATTGCTAATCTCAAAGTGGCTGCAACAGATTTTGATAAGTTAATTGATCAAAAACTAAATGAAATAGCCAGGCTGAAGAACATAACTGTTATTCAGATGGGGACTATAACATTCAAGAATGATCAAATCAGAAATCTGGAGATTAGTCTTCAGAAGGAGAGAGATATAGTTGCAAGGTTTTCTAAACCAAAATCTATTTTACCTTTGATAGATGAATTTGTACATCAAAAGGGTAAAACTGGATTAGGGTTTTCACAACCTACTAGGACTGTAAAGTCCAAGTCTAAGGGCAAATCCCCAGTACTCAACAAGCCTGCTGTAGATAGAACAGCCAGGGTTGTACCTAAGCAAAGGTACAACAGATTTGAGTGCTGGTGTTGTGGCAAGGTAGGCCACTTTGCCATGGACTGTTGGCACAATTCAAGTGCCAAGGTGAGTAGCAATCTGCCTGCTAGAAAAGCTACAGGTAGTTTTGTTAAGAGGCAAACTAACCAGCACCAAGGACCCAAGAATTCTTTGGGTTCTATGGTTAACTAATCTGTTTTGCAGGTGAGTCCAAGTGACCATGTCCCAATATGGTACTTGGACAGTGGATGTTCCAGGCACATGACTGGAACTAGGGGATTGCTAAAGGACTACACACCAATCAAGGATGGTCCTAAAGTCACCTTTGGTGGTTCTGAAAAAGGAATCATCAAAGGTTTTGGTAACATTTCTAGCAACCTTATAACAATTACTCAAGTGGCTTATGTTAAAGGTTTGAAACACAACCTCATTAGTATAAGTCAGCTGAGTGATTTAGGATATGACATCTCATTTGTCAAAAATGGTTGTCATATCAGGAGATCAAATGATCAAGAGATCATTCTGACTGGTTATAGGAAGAGAAATGTCTATTGTCTAGACATTATGTGTGAGAACAATGTTTCTCCTGTATGTCTTGTAGCTGATGAGAAAGTCTCTCATTGTGTCAAATGGCACAAGAGGCTAGCCCATCTTAACTACAAGACAATTGGCCAACTCTATAGCAAAGAGTTAGTGAGGAATGGTCCTCAGGTTAAGTGTATTAAAGATGGGATATGCTCAGCATGTCAAAAGGGCAAGCAGACTAGATCCACCTTTAATAGCATTGAAAACAAAGATGCTGTGAGGTGCTTATACCTCTTGTATATGGATCTTTTTGGTCCTATGCCAGTTCACAGCCTAGGTAGGAAGGTCTACACATTTGTAGTTGTAGATGACTACTCAAGGTTTTCCTGGGTGTTTTTCCTTAGAAAAAAATCTGAAACACCTAGTATCTTCTATAGTTTTGTCAAACAAATTCAGAATGAGTTAGACAGTACAGTGGTCAAAATAAGAAGTGACCATGGTACTGAATTCCAGTCTGACAGTATGACAAAGCTATGTGAAGAATTTGGGATATTTCAGGAATTTTCTTCACCAAGAACACCTCAGCAAAATGGCATTGCTGAAAGGAAAAATAGAACCTTGATAGACGCTGGTAGAACCCTATTAAGTGATACATCTCTCCCAGAATATTTCTGGGCTGAGGCAGTAAACACTGCATGCCATGTAATTAATAGGGCTATTATCACCAAAAGTCAAAATAAGACCCCCTATGAGATTGTGAAAGGCAGAAAACGAAACCTATCCTATTTCAGGATCTTTGGTTGTAAATGCTATATACTTAACAATGGTAAGTCTTACTTAACCAAGTTTGCTGCCAAATCCCAAGAGGGGATCTTTATTGGGTACATCAATAACAGTAAGGCTTATAGGGTCTACAACTTGACTACTCAAGTTGTAGAAGAGTCAGTACATGTAGTGTTTGATGAAGCTAGACTCATTAACCATGAATTATCTAGAAGTATTTGCAGCTCCACAGGTGTGACTAAGAAGATGGACAAGCTCACTATTGAAGAAGGATCTACTGCAAGTCAGCATGTGGATGATAGTGGCTGCTGTCTAGGGGGAGTACTAGATGCACCAGATGCAGATGAAGACCAAGGAGTGCAGCAAGTTGAAGAAGCTGAAGGAGTTCTACATGAAGCCAGGCTTCCTCCAGCTACTAGGCATCTAAAAGATCATCCAGCCAATCAAATTATTGGTGATCTAAGTCAAGGGGTACAAACAAGGAGCAGAAATCTAAGTTCAGCACTCTACTCCAGTTTTCTATCCCAAGTAGAGCCAAAGAAATTTGAAGTGTTAGAAAGTAGCGGAAAGAAGCGAAAAGAAGAGAACAAGCGAATAAACTTTTGAATAATTGAATTTTATTATCCAAAAAAAGATATCATTTACAAAGGTATGACCTCCCTTATATAGAATGGAGGAGATAAGAAGAGAGTATACAAACAATGTGGGACTAAACATTTACAGACTGAGCGGCTAGAATAATGGAGACCGCACAGGCCGCGCGGTTAGACAGATGGGCTAACCGCTCGGCAACTCTAGCAGGATAGAACAGGCCGCAGAGGTAGACCGATAGACCGCCCGATTTACAAACTGCTGGATCAGACCGCTAAGCCGCTCGGTCAACAAACCGCTGGATCAGACCGCTAAGCCGCCCGGTCTAATACTTCAACACTCCCCCTCAAGCTGGAGCATAGATATCAATCATGCCCAGCTTGTCACAAATGCGGAAGAAGGAAGTAGAAACCGGCTTGGTGAAGATATCTGCCAACTCTTTGTCAGAGGTGACAAAAGGAGTACAAATCTGTTTCTTCAAAATCTCTTCCCGAATGAAGTGACAGTCAACCTCTATATGCTTTGTTCTCTCATGGAAGACCGGATTTCTGGATATGTGTATAGCCGCCTTGTTGTCACAGAACATAGGGAGAGGACAGTCATATACCTCGCCCAGGTCAAGCATGAGAGCCCGCAACCACTTTAACTCACACGTGGTTGACGCCATACTCCGGTATTCTGCTTCGGCACTGGATCTGGAAATAACAGACTGTTTCTTGCTCTTCCAACTCACGAGATTACCTCCAACAAAGGTACAAAAACCTGATGTGGATTTACGATCGCCTTTGTCATCCGCGTAACTCGAATCTGAGTAGGCCTCAACCCTCAGATGACCATTCCTCTGAAAGAGTAACCCTCTGCCCGGTGCTGCTTTGATATACTCTAAAATCTTCAGGGCGGACTGAAGATGGCACTCCCTGGGAGCTTGCATAAACTGACTGACCTTGCCTACAGCGTAGGCGATGTCGGGTCTAGTCACCGTGAGATAGATGAGTTTGCCTACCAAACGTCTGTACCGTGTGACATCAGATAGAAGAGGCGAATCATCCGTCCACGTTTTGTCTTCTCCAACAGCCATGGGAAAACGAGCTGGTTTGGCACCTGTCAATCCTGCTTCTCGTAGAAGATCAAGTGCATACTTCCGTTGAGAGAGAACCAAGGAGTCAAGTTTCCGAGAGATTTCTATCCCCAAAAAGTATTTTGGGGAGCCCATATCCTTCGTGACCAAGTGCTGACGGAGGTGCTTCTTCGTCAAGTCCACACCATCTCGGTCATCGCCATGCCCGTCCCATGAACCGGGGACGGGGAACCATCCGCCACACGAACTGGGGGTAAGCGGTCATGGGTCTCAAGACGGGAGAAGCAATGAGGGTTGCCCGTCATATGATTGGTGGCACCGGAGTCAATCAGCCATTTACCTTGGGTAACGACGTGGGCACTACCTGACGTCGTGGCCACAGAGGCAGACGGCCTAGAAGAGGCGGAGGCCGAAGAAGGAGCATCACCGGAAGGGCGAAGACGAGGATGTTTCTGCCAGCAGCGGTCAACAGTATGGCCAGTACGACAACAGTGAGAGCAGAGGAACCGGGAGGAACCCCGTCCGCCAGAGGAGCCACGGCCACTAGGGCCCCCCCTCTGAGCTTGGTGAGCAAAGGAGTCCTGGGAAGGTGGGGAGGCCAACAGAGGCCGCTGGAGGAGCGAAGTAACAGCGACAATGCGAGCAGCAGTGGCATCCAAAGTAGGAGATTCCGCCTCACCCAAGATCTGCTGGCGGATCATATCATAAGAGTCAGGAAGACGAAGAAGATAACAAACAACCAGGAGTTCCTGGAAGTGTTTGTGCTGGTCGGCCAAGTCCGCGGAGAAGGGGCGATTCTGGAGGATTTCAGCACCAAGAGCCTGAACCTGCTGATAAGCCGCAGCCGGGGACATGGAAGGGCGGGCGAAGAGGTCCGCATAGAGAGTATAAATGCGGGACGTCTGGCCCCCCTTAGAATAGAGAGCAGCGAGGTGAAGCCAGGCGGCCTTGACCGTCTCATCATGGCGAATGACGGGAAGGCACTCATCAGAAAGGCTGTTGGCCAGCCAGGTGCGAACAAGAGCATCACTCGCATCCCAGTCATCAAACTCAGGAGAGGTACGAGGAGGAGGGTCATCGGTGAGGTGATGACGCTTGCGTTGAGAACGAAGGAGAAAGGTGAAAGAAACGCTCCAATCGGGATAGTTGGAGCCAACAAGCTTGGAAAGGGTGCCAAGGTTGCCCGAAGGAGGAGGAGGAGAAGGAGCTGCAGGAGTAGTGGTGAGACCGGAGGTAGTCATGGAACCCGGCAAGCAGAATAAGCCGCGCGAACAGGAGCGGTTAGGAAACAGAAGAAGCCGCGCGAACAGCAGCGGCTAGAAAGAGGTCAAAGGCACAGCGGGGAAGAGGTCGCGCGGACTGAAAAGGCCGAGCGAACAGAAGAGAGGAGAAGAGCAGGTGACCGCGACCAAGATGCGGGTAAGAAAGGTACAACCCGCACGGTCAGGCAGATCACAGCAGCTGCTAGAAAGCGGTCAAAGGCACAGCGGGGAAGAGGTCGCGCGGACAGAAAAGGCCGAGCGAACAGAAGAGAGGAGAAGAGCAGGTGACCGCGACCAAGATGCGGGTGAGAAAGGAACAACCCGCACGGTCAGGCAGATCACAACAGCAAACTGCGAGTAGAGAGACAACACACGCGGACAGACCGCAACGACTAGGAAGTCGGAGCGGCAGGAAAGAACAAGGAGTGCGGCGACAAGAAACAGGTCGCTGCGACAAAGAGCAGTAGGAGAAGAGAACCAAGAAGAAGCAAGCCACGCGAACAGGGCAGCGAACAGAAACAAGCCGCGCGGATAGAAACAAGCCGCGCGGACAGAAGAGAAGGCAAGCCGCGAACAACAGAGAGCGCACAGACTCAGGAGGAAATGACCGTGTCCTCTGATACCATGTTAGAAAGTAGCGGAAAGAAGCGAAAAGAAGAGAACAAGCGAATAAACTTTTGAATAATTGAATTTTATTATCCAAAAAAGATATCATTTACAAAGGTATGACCTCCCTTATATAGAATGGAGGAGATAAGAAGAGAGTATACAAACAATGTGGGACTAAACATTTACAGACTGAGCGGCTAGAATAATGGAGACCGCACAGGCCGCGCGGTTAGACAGATGGGCTAACCGCTCGGCAACTCCAGCAGGATAGAACAGGCCGCAGAGGTAGACCGATAGACCGCCCGGTTTACAAACCGCTGGATCAGACCGCTAAGCGAGCGTCAACAAACCGCTGGATCAGACCGCTAAGCCGCCCGATCTAATACTTCAACATGAAGAAGCCATCCTAGACCCTTATTGGATTGAGGCAATGCAAGAGGAGCTGAATCAGTTCAAAAGATGCAAAGTCTGGGAGCTTGTTCCTAAACCAAAAGACCACAACATAATTAGAACTAAGTGGATCTTCAGGAACAAGATTGATGAACATGGAGTTATTATAAAGAACAAAGCAAGACTGGTTGCAAAAGGTTATAGGCAGAAAGAAGGTATTGACTTTGATCGAACCTTTGCTCCAGTAGCCAGACTGGAAGCTATAAGGATGTTCCTGTCTTATGCAACCTATCAAGGGTTTAAAGTATACCAAATGGATGTTAAGTCAGCCTTTCTGAATGAAAATCTGAAGGAAGAAGTCTATGTGGAACATCCATCAGGTTTTGTTGATTCAACTAAACCTAATTATGTTTATAGACTTAGGAAGGCTTTGTATGGGTTAAAACAAGCCCCTAGGGCTTGGTATGAAACCCTGTCTAGTTTCCTCATTGAGAATAAATTCACAAGGGGGAAAATAGACAAGACTCTATTCCTTAGGGAATCCAGAGGCAAGATCATACTAGTCCAAATATATGTAGATGACATAATATTTGGGTCTACTGAAAATAGTCTTTGCAGAAAGTTTGCACAACTTATGCAAGGACAATTTGAAATGAGCAGTATGGGGGAACTTAAGTTCTTATTGGGTCTCCAAGTTAGACAGACTGAGAATGGTTTATTCATATGCCAGTCTAAGTTCACCCTAGAATTGATAAGGAAGTATGGTATGGAATCATCCAGTACCATGAAAACTCTTATGGGATCAAGTATGTCTCTTAGCAAAGATGATGCAGGGAAACTTGTAGATGAGACTTTGTATAGAGGGATAGTTGGCTCCCTATTGTATTTGACTGCAAGTAGACCAAATATCATGTATGCTACATGTGTCTGTGCTAGGTACCAAGCTTGCCCTAAAGAATCTCATTTGACAACAGTCAAAAGAATTCTGAGATATCTTAAGGGCACTCCTTATCTAGGCCTTTGGTACCCTAGGAATGGAGACTTTGAACTGACAGGTTATTCAGATGCAGATTTTGCAGGCTGCAAGGAAGATAGGAAAAGTACAACTGGAACCTGTCAATTCCTAGGTGGAAGACTGATATCATGGAGTAGCAAGAAACAAACAAGTGTGGCTATCTCCACAGCAGAATCAGAATATGTTGTTGCAGGAAGTTGTTGTGCTCAACTTCTATGGATTCAACATCAGCTAGAAGACTATGGTATACAAGTAAGTAGAACACCTCTATTTTGTGATTCTACTAGTGTTATTTCTATTGCAAACAATTCTGTCTCCCATGGTAGGACTAAGCACATAGAAATAAAATACCATTTTCTAAGAGAACATGTGGAAAAAGGAGATATTTCACTAGAATATATAAATACAGATAATCAACTAGCTGACATGTATACTAAGCCCTTAGATGAAACCAAATTCAATAGGTTCAAAATTGAATTAGGTATGATAAACTTATAATAAGTTTTCAAAATTGGCTAAGTAAAAAGGTGTCGACACATAGAGTTGTCTGTGTCGACACATAGAAGTGGTGTCGATACTTCAGAGAAATGGTGTCGACACATCTAGGAAGTCTGTGTCGACACTTCAGAGAATTAGTGTCGACACATGAAGAGTAGGTGTCGACACATCCAAGGTGGTGTCGACACTTAGGCTTTACTTAGAATTAGTCTAGTAAAGTCTCGACTAAGTGTCGAGCAAAGCGGTGTCGACACATAAACAAGTGTCGACACATATATTCTGTCGACTATACTTGTGTCGACACATAGTTGTCGTGACATTATAAGTCTGTGTCGACACTTATCAACAGTGTCGACACATAAACAAGTGTCGACACATATATTCTGTCCACTATACTTGTGTCGACACATAGTTGTCGAGACATTATAAGTCTGTGTCGACACTTATCAACAGTGTCGACACAATTTAAGTATTTTGACGCGCCCTTTCATCTTCGATTCTAGAAAGGTATAAATAGGTTTTCGCCATTGTCTGTTGACACGCTCACCAAAGTTTCGAGACCAAACTTGTGTGTCGACATCTCTCTTCTCTAGATTCAAATTTCTTCAAACCCTAATGGCGCCCAAGCTAGAAGAGAATGTGAATGAGGGATATGAACTCGTGCGACACGCATTTGATGACGCGGAACCTGATATCAAAGGCGTGATAACCCTAATAGAAGAGACAGGGTTAGAATTTCTTGTTTCTGAACCGACCAAGATATGGAAGAAAGAAGTCCTGGAATTTCTGAATGCAGCAACCCTAGATGAATCAGGACTCAAAATTAAGTCAAGAGTTCATGGGGCAAAGGTGAAGGTCTCTCCTAAGAGTCTGAGAAAGGTACTTCAACTACCTAGGACTAAGGAAGAAGAAGATGTTTCTGCTACTAAGACTAGAGAAGCATTGACATGGTGTGGACTGGACTCAACCATGAAAATTGGATCAGTATTCAATAGGAAGGGAATGAACATGCAAGACAAATTCCTATCTGAAATTGTTGGCAAAGTCATCCTGAGTAAACCTGGAGGACATAATAGAATATCTGCTTATATGTTCAGTCTAATGACAAGAGTTATCTTCACACTAGAAACTGATTAGTCTGCAGTTGTGTTTGAGAAGATAAAGGAGAGTATGAAGAAGCCCAATTTGGGTAGAATACTAAGTCTTTACCTAGTTGGTAGTATACCAGAGGTCATGAGTCAAGCAGCTGGAACTAAGATTAACCATATGAGGAGAATGGATTTAAGAATCTTCTCTAGATGGGATAGAGTACTGACCAAAGAACTACCATCTCCAGTGAAGGAAACACCTCTGAATAAGTAGAAGAAGACAGCCCATGTGGCTCAAGAATCATCAAGCAGCTCTGAAGAGCATGTAGTGTTCACTCCAGATGAGGAAGACACTGGAAATGCTGGCCAATCTCCAGCAAGACAAGAAGATGCAGAGAGGCAGGGGGAGCTACCACAAGCAAGCCCAATTCACCAGGATTCAATCCAGGGGGAGCCTCTACTTGTGGATGAGCCAACTCCACTAGAGAGTGAACAAGCTACCCACACAATACTTGAGGTAATAACTGAAATTAATAAATTAGATTTCCCTATTGAGGATGATATTTTGTCTGATTCATTACCTAATGTTAATCAGCATACACAAACACATAGCCAACCCCAAGATGTTGTCATGGAGGACACATCTGTTGCTGATCAAGTTGTTGATGAGATAAGAGATTCTCCACCCCATCCTCAACAGGAATTTACTTTGGAAGAACTGTTCCCTGACCTTCTTCAAACTGACATTGAAGTTGAAAAAGCTGCTGCTGAGGGGGAGAAGGTAATTATTGAGGGGGAGCAAGTGGAGAATATAGAGAAAACTGCAGGCAAAGAGACTGAGAAGCAAAAGGAAGCTGAGCAACCACCAAGGACTGAGAAGGAGTTACCTCGAAGTCCTAAGAACAGAGTGAACATTGATAGCACATCTGCATCAGAGGATGAAGAGGCTGCAAGAGCCAAGAAGAGAAAGTTCCAAGTCTTCAAAATAAGAAGCCGGACTTACAAAAAGGCTTTACAAACAATTGCACCACAGCCTGCCCCATCAACAGATTACAGTTCATTGATGGTGGCTTTACAAATTAAGCTTGATGAGCAAAGGCAAGCTCTGGAAAAGTATGTAGATGAAGGGAATAAATCTCTGCAGTTTGATCTGGCCCAAGACATCAAGTCAATCAGATTTGAAGTAAATCTGAACAAGAAAGAAATGACTGACTGCTTCCATAAGGGAGGAAATGCAGTAGTCTATCTGGCCACACATCAAGAGAAACTGAAGACAAAACTTGAAGAACTTGAAGTGAAGCAAGGCTATGTTCTGGAGAATCAGATAAGGATGAATGATAATTTGACAGCTTCCCACAATGCCATTGTAACTAAACTAAAGAATATAGCAACTGCCCAGAATGCAGCCCTGACCACTGCCAAAGAAGAATTTGACAAAACATTGCAAGAGAGCCTAACTGCTGTTACTACTGCACTTTAGGATTCCCAGAAGTTAATAACTGAAAAACTCCAAAGGTTGAAACCTTTCTACAAGGATGGAGTAAATTACCTAAATGCACAAATCAGATTTCAGAAAGATGATCTGAGGGATCACATTGAAAGAGAAGTCATAAAGGGGGAGAGGGTGTTAGTCAAAGCAGGCTCTGATCATGCAAAGTGGATTTCAAATTCCATCAGAGCCACCCTTGGATATCCTCCATTATGTGATGATGATAATATGGCAGAGTCTGGGATTAATCCTGCATATCTTGGAGGGTAGCAAGCTGAAGTGGCTCAAGTAATATACCCTCCACCAGACTTTGATATGGTACATCAAGACATACAATCAATGTATAGCCCTCCTGAGGGAATTCACAAGGTCATCATAGAGAAAGTGGTTCAGCCAGTGTCAGAGGCTATCCTGAAATAATAAGAGGCTTTGCAGAAAGAACAAGAAGCCCAATTGTCTAAGAAGAGATTCAGGGAGCAAGCTGAATTGAGGCCTGATTTTGAACAGTGGAGCCCCACTTCCAGGAATATTATCTTGACTGCATGGAAGACTGCCAAGGACAATATCCAAGATAGAAACGAGTGGTATTTTGAACTGGAGTGGAGGAAGCATGAGACCAGGCAAGAGGCAATTGTGCAATATATAAGAAAGGCTAAGATGGGAAAGCTACCTCCTACTGCCCAGGAGCCTAGCAAGTACTTTCCAAAGCCTTATCATTACTTTGAAAGACAAAAGATCAAAGCTAAAGAATTGAAAAAGAAGGATCTTAAAGGAAAGAAGTCTGCTGCTGCTGAAGACACTGAAGCCCCAGTCCAAGCAAAGATACAATCAGGAAAGGGCATTGTGATCAAGGAGCCTGAGCAGCAATAGGATAGAATTTTTCTTTAGTTTACAATTGTAATCATTTGATTTTAGACTCTCTGTAAACTTTTGAATAATAAATATGTTGAAGTTGTTAGAACAATGTGATATATGTTAAATCTATTACATTAATGTTCTGAGAAATTTGTGTATACATGTTTTGTTTATACATGTTTATGTACTTACCCTGTTATATAATCCTATTTTACATCATACTGTGATTTTGTTATGTATGGTGTATATCATTGACTAAGGGTTATGACTTCTCCAAATAGGGGGAGATTGTTGGGTACATTGGAATAAATGTACCTGATTTGAAGAAGCCTCACCCTACTCAATGATATACATCAAAATGTATTTGATGTGTTTCGAGTTTAGTTGTGCAGGTTAAGTATTTGAAGGGAAAGCTGAAAAGTTTCTAAGTCCATGTGTCGACACCCAGAAGGAAAGTGTCGACACTTAAGAAGGCTTGTGTCGACACCCAGAGAACTAGTGTCGACACTTGGAGTAATTGTGTCGACACCAGGGATGCAGAGTCGACACCAGAAGTAAAGTGTAGACACATACAGGTTGTGTCGACACTCAATGAAGAACTGTCCAGAGAAGCTGTGTCGACACTGAGAAGCAGTGTCGACACCCAGAGGAACTTTGTCGACATCAGAAAGTGTCGACACTAGGAGGCTGTGTCGACACTCAGCAAAAGTTCAACAAATTCTAAGTACAAGTGTCGACACAAAGGAGATGTGTCGACACTCAGTCAAAGTCTCAACACATGAAGAATGTGTCGACACAAAGGATCAGTGTCGACACACCGCAAAAGTTTCAACACATGAAGAAAGTGTCGACACTAGGAGGCTGTGTCGACACTCAGCAAATTTCTATGAAGACTAAGTACATGTGTCGACACAAAGGAGATGTGTCGACACTCAGCAAGAGATTCAACACAGAAGGCATGTGTCGACACCAAGAAGATGTGTCGACACTTAGCAAGTATCAACACAAGAAGATGTGTCGACACAAAGGAGTTGTGTCGACACTTACAAGAAATCAGCTAAGTACTAAAGAACAAGGAGTTGTGTCGACACACAATATCAGTGTCGACACACAATATCAGTGTCGACACACAATATCAGTGTCGACACATGTTGAAGATGCAGTGTCGAGAAGCAGATTCTACAACACAAAGAGTTGTGTCGACACCATGAAGGCTAGTGTCGACACTTAGTCTACTTGTGTCGACACTTAGTCTATAAGTGTCGACACTTAAAGACTGACTGTCTCGACAATTTCAGACAGTTACAGAAAATTCAAGAAGTGACTGGATGACTTGACAGATGCCATTCCAGCCGGTCTACTGCAACTGTCAGAGATGTCAGAAAGTTGTGAGGAACCGGATCAGCCGGTCACCATGAAGGAAGCTTATATAAAGGCTTATTCTGTCAACAGAAGTAGATGATCAACAACAATCAGAGATTGATCAATGAATTATTGAAGTACAACACAACTAGAAGAAGACCTTCAAGTGAAGATCTAAGAAGTTGGAGAGAGAGAGCTCCTTCCAAGAAGACAGCTGTTGAACCAGGCTGTGAAGAAAAGTCTCAGATTGAATTCTTATTCTTAAGTTAGCAGTGATTGAAGATCAGCTGCAGAGAGACTAAGCCCTATTGTGTTCTAAATTCAAGAACCTTTGAAGAAAGTCAAGGGAGGTTGATCTCAGCAAAGTTCTTCCAAGAACTCATCAAGAAACCTGTCAACTCTTCTCTCTTATCCAGAGTTGTAGGTATATACATTGTAATTTTACTTTATTGTAGGATCCTAAGGGATCTGAGTTGTAAGCCTAAAATTATAAAGGCTGGGTGGTAGGGCCTGTGTGCCTGAGTGTACTAGATTCATTTCTCTGAGTGTAGGCCTTGTGGCTGAGTGTAGGTCTTTGTGAAGACTGAGTGGTAAGGCCTTGGGCCTGAGTTGTAGGAACCTGGTTGGGGTTCTGAGTGTAAGATCTGAGGATCTGAGGAATAGTGGAGGAGTTTGGCCGAATCTAGTACACTACTAGATAGGCGAAGGGGGAAAGTGGATGTACCCAAACCTTGGGGAACCACTATAACACTGTGTGTACTCTGTGTGTGTATGATTCTGTGGTTGTTGTTTTATGTTCTGTGAAATCTGTGATTGAATCTGCCTAAAAGTTTAAAAAGATTAAGGTCACCTATTCACCCCCCCTCTAGCTGATTATGTACAATTTCTTTCAGTTTTCATTGTGATTGACACGCCCTTGATTTGGTACCCCAGCTTCAACCTAATCTCTCGTACGTCGAAGAGTCTGTCCATATTCTGGACGCAAGATCGTGCGCTGAGAAGGAAGACCATTCCAATGGTTGAAGTTCACATGCGAAATCAGGACGTCAGGAGGGCATTTTGGGAATTTGAATCTGCAATGAGAGAATCTCATCCTCAGCTGTTCCACTAGTATTCTCTGGTTAGTATTCCTATCTAGCGAATTTTCATCTCATCTCTCCCTTATTCTCTCGTTTTGATTAAGTTCCAAGTTTCGGGATGAAACTTTCTTTTTGGAGGGGTGACTGTAGCGCCCCAGATTTTCCAACAATTATTTAATGCTCTTGGTGATGTCATAATGACGTAAGGGCGTTGCGTTAACGCGGAATTGACAGCACGTCGTCGTTAGTGCGTTTTCGCGTATGTTCGGTCGAGTCGGCCAAATTATTGAATTCTTGTCGAAATTGCAAAATGTTTCTTTATGAAATTAAGTTAAATAATTTTTTTGACTTTCTCGTCAAGTTTCGTCGCGATCCGAGCATTTTTGGGGCTTCGGCGAATTTCTGAAGTTTTGTGCACTTAAAGTTTACCGTAAACTATAGAAATAAATATCTCGAGAACGGCGTGTCGGATTTTGGTTTTGTATTCTCTGTTGGGTTCGTAGCGTCGGTATTCACCCATGTCGCAGATTTCGTTGGATTCGGCGCGCGTTTGGCCCTCCGTAATGATATAGTATTTATAATGCATCTTGGACAACTTCTTGCTTTTTATCAAAGCATCCAAAATTTCACCATACTTGTCAATCAATTGATTGACATCTACCTTTGACACATAGTCATCTTCATCACTAGATGAGGATGCATTTGTATCTGGACTGGTCTCATAATCTGAACAATAAGAAGAACTCGACAGAGAATATACCTTTTCTGGACCAGGTTGATCCTGGCAGGATTCTTCTTCTGTCATGGCTATTAGCCCATAATAATTATAGTCATCTACTTAATCATCCTCCTCCTCTAAATCACTATCTGAATGTGATAGAGGGGCCATGATCTCTATTCTTGCATCTGGATAGACACCATCAGATGGACTGATGGCATCTTCTTCCTTATCATCCTCCTCTTTGCCTTCTATATAGACAATCAAAGTGTCCTACATTTCTTTAGCAGTCTTGCAGTGGACCAAGTTCTGGAAGGTAGAGTCATCCATGACACATACAATGAAGTTTTGTGCCCTCTTCTCCAAGATAGCCAAGATGATTTCATATTCAGTCATTTCAGCATAACTCTTTGGAGTCTGGACTTCTGCATCTAAGATAGAGACCTTTATGGGGATGAAGGTTCCTTGTTGAAATGATACAAAGATCCTAGGATCAGAGGCATCCATGATCTGCTTGATCCTCTCTTTACAGGTCCTAAAGTTCTCCTTGTTGCAGACTTGAAGCTTCATTGAGCTCCACACCTTATGGTTCACTCCTGAACCCATGTAACGCCCCAGATTTTCCAACAATTATTTAATCCTCTTGGTGACGTCATAATGACGTAAGGGCGTTGCGTTAACGCGGAATTGACGGCGCTTCGTCGTTAGTGCGTTTTCGCATCCGTTCGGTCGAGTCGGCCGAATTCTTGTCGAAATTGCAAAATTTTGGGTTTCCAAATTAAGTTAATTAATTTTTTTTACTTGCTCGTCAAGTTTCGTCACGATCTGAGCATTTTTGGGGCTTCGGCGAATTTCCGAAGTTTTGTACAATTAACGTTCGCCGTAAACTTTAGAAATTAATATCTAGAGAATGACGTGTCGGATTTTGGTTTTGTCTTCTCCGTTGGGTTCGTAGCGTCGGTATTCGCCTATGGCGCGAATTTCGAAGGATTCAACACGCATTTGGCACTCCGTAATGATATAGTATTTATAATGTATTATTATTATATTAAAACACTATTCAAAAAAAGAAATTCACTATTCATTCCTAAAGTTTAATCAAGGGTAGATTTGCAAATTTCACTATTCATGAGGACAAAATTGCACTGTCCATGCTATTATTATTCAAAAAGAAAGCTCTATATTATTGGAAAAGAAATACTGTTCATCCATTCATTATTCGAAAAACTCTTCCCTTCTCACAAAATTCACTGTTCATTTCTCGAAAAGAAACTCTGCCTTTCGCGAAATTCACTCTTCATTTCTCAAAACGAAATTCTGCCTTTCGCGAAATTCACAGTTCTTTTCTCGAATAGAAATTCTGCCTTTCTCGAAATCATCTGCTCTTCTCGCGTAATGCATCTGCTCCTCTCGCGAAATCGACCGCTTTCTTTCCTAACTTATTATTATTATTATTAGTATAATTATATTATTATACGTACATATATATATAATATAAGTAGAGACCTATTCATCTTCTCCAAAAGACTGACCCAATCAAGACCGGCGAGAGCGACGACTCCTTTTGTTTGTGAACTTCCGGCCGTGATTCCGGGAGCCTTGGTTGACGAAATCTTCAACGGAGAATAGATCCAGAAAGCTCTCGACGAGAGCTATGCTCGTGTGGTACGCAATTCCCGTTTTAGGGACTTTTTCGCGCAAGGTTTTTCGGCCCTAACCGCCGTTTGACCTATTTTCTATAGATTTCGCTTCGTCGTGCCTTCTTTTGGACCGATCTACGATGTGGAGCATTTTGGAGGGCGATGCCGGGGGAAATCGAGGCAAGTGGTGTTTCGTTCGCTTTCCTCATTTCCCGTTCTGAACTCCGATTGTAGCTTACTAGTAGGAATTGCTATGATATTTTATCTCTACAGTTCGTTAATTTTTTTCCTGTGTGTCATGTATGTCTGAATCCATCGAGTCGTTTTAGTAAAATTTGTCGGGTGTCGTGTCTTGTGCTACACCTATTCAAATTCGTCAAGAATGTCCAATTTCATCGAGTATGTCAAATTTTCGTCGAGTGGATTGCCTATGTCGTTTGTCCCTAGAAATCACCGTTTCGAAAGCCTTTGATTCTTGTCGGGCTAATTGTGTTGTCGTGTCATTTTATTCACCGTGTCAACGTAATCGTCGCGTCATTATGCTCTACGCCGTGAAACCCTCATTGGAGAGTTAGCCCCCTCTTTTGGTCGATTATTGTGATGTGTCATTTCGTAAAAATCATGAATTCATCCGACAGCCCGTTCATGTCATTGTCGCCGCGTCAATGGAATCGTCTTGTCATTTCGATCAAGTTTTGTTGCCTTATTTGATGTATGAGTATCGTATGACCCGTTGAAGTTTTGTAGGTCGGAATCCTTGTCGTCTTCCGACGGAGAACTGTACGTCGGAAGTTCTGCTGCCTTCTGTTGTGTCGTTTGTCATCGCGATGCGACGTCTTGATCATCGCGTTGCTTCGACTAAGTTAATTTCTCTTCTTGATTTTAAGTGTCGCTTTGACTAAGTTAACCTCTCCGCTCGATTGTAAGTGTCGTTTGATCATATTTATCACTTTATTTGCTATAAGTGTAGTTTGTATCGCTTGAATGTAGTTTGTATCGTTTCAATGTAGTTTGTTGGAAGCCTCGACGCTTTCCGTAGTTTTTAGTTGATGAAACCCTTGTTGCCATCCGTCACTGCATTTGCGCGTGTGTCGTTTGGATCGTCGTGGCAATTTGAGCTAGTGTCCCCTTATGATCCTTGTTTTAGTCGTAAGCGTCGTTAGTTGATTCGCTTATGTTGTTTGACTTAGAAAATATTGTGGTTAAGGCCTTGGAGTTCAGGCAGGAAAATTTGTGCCTTTGTGTCGATCGTATGCTACGATCTGGTTTTAGTCCTTGTTAACGGCGTCGTGCGCACTTAGTCGGGTCATTACAAGAGTGAGGTTTTGTTCTTTGTTGGCCTGTTCATTCAGAGTTCTTCTTGGTTGATGCATTTATATGTATATATGTATATATATAACAAAATATATGAATATAGAATAATTTGTTGGGCTGTGCGCGTTGTCGACCTTTTCCCCAGCAAAGTGCCTTGTTTGTTGGGCTTACGCGTTGGGGTAAATCCCTAGGTATAGTGCCTCTTCTGCTTGTGGATCATACACCCAGGCCCTATGTTTGTACTGATGGTTCGTATTGGACTAAGAGCCACCACATCAGTGACATGTTTGCCTGTTGTTTTGATGCCATTTGGAGCTGATCTGTCTCTCTTAAATCTTGAATTGATATTTAAAAAGATGACAAATATATATATATATATACATGCATCTATTTCGCTCCCGTTTGTGGGCTTGCTTACTTTGTGCAACATAGTTAGTTCCTCTCTGTCTTTTTGTTTTTTTGAGTATACTGACTCTTTCGTGATAGCTTGTTCGTCCAGTTTCTTGCTACTCGAGGTTTGTTGTTCCTCTTTGGTTTTTATAGCACCACATGTAACTTGCTTTTAAGGTGTTCTTCTTTGGAATGCCTCAGGTTCAAAGCAGTAGCAGGTTTGACAGTTAAAGCTTGAGTTTCTAGTGTTGCGGGTGGTTGCAGCCGTTCATTGCACCTCCTATTTGTGAGGTAGTTACCTTTTGTTTCAGTTTAGATAGGTTTCCTATGGGTTTGTGTCAGTTTGTGGACGCCATAGTATTAGCTCCTTTCTAGTTGTTTATAGTGTCTCTGAAGGGGAAGCACCTACTATTCTTCATGAAGTTCATTCTAGTGAGTGTGGAAGTCACTCAGGAGCAAGAACTTTAGAAAGACGGATCCTACGGCAGGGTTATTTCTGGCCTACCATGAAGAGATATTCTGAGGCTTATGCAAGAAAATGTGTTCAGTGCCAGACATTCGCTCCACTTCAGCATCAAGCTGCTCAGTCACTCAGATCAATCGCAACTCCTTGGAGCTTTGCAGTTTGGGGAATGGATCTCATTGGTCCTTTTCTCATGGCAAGCGGGCAACGACACTTTATCATAGGTATGATTGATTACTTCTGCAAATGGATCGAGGCTAAGGCATTGGCAAAGACAACGACTCAGGTTGTGAAGAATTTCATTTGGGGCGAGATAGTCTGCCGACATGGAATCCAAATGGCAATAATCACTGACAACGGGCCACAGTTCAACAACGCTGAGATGCTTGATTTTTGCAAGCAGATCGGAACAGAGCTGCGCTTTGCATCAGTCCATCATCCCAGAAGCAATTGCCAGGTTGAAGCAGCTAACAAGCAGATTCTCAGCTTGCTCAAAAAGAAAGTGCAGAATCTCAAAGGCAGTTGGGCTGATCAACTTCCTTCGGTCCTCTGGACCTTTAGGACGACACCTTCATCTGCAACTGGAGAAACTCCCTTAAGCTTTCTCATGGTTTGGAAGCTCTTATTCCAGTTGAGTTTGAAGTCCCTTCACCAAGAGTTCTACTTGCTAGAAAAGGCTGTGAGGATTGGCTTGAGCTGAATAGTGAAGAGATGAAATTTAGCTTAGATCATATTGAGGAAATCAGAGACAAAGCAGCGATAAGGCAAGAAGAGGTCAAGAGGAGGATGAACCGGTACTTTGATAAGAATATAAGGATCAAACACTTTCAAGTGGGAGATCTAGTTCTTAAAAAAGTGGATGTTACTGCAAGAGCCGACTCAGTGGGGAAGCTTAATCCAAATTGGGACGACCCCTTCATTGTCAAAGAGGTGCTCAAGAGCGGGGCTTACCGCTTGCAAACATTTGAAGGAGAAGATATATCACAGACATAGAGCGGAGATGATCTAAAGCGGTTCTATTCATGAACCTCCTTTCATTTCCTTCCTACGTAATCCTTTTAAGAATTATCATTGATAAAAGCTGCTTGCTAACATTTCTTCAAGTGTTTTTCTATTGAATAGTAACAGTTTGCACATTGAGCAAGGATGATTTCAAAACGGTTCAATCTTTGAACTTTCTCTTTTCTCTCTTATGTAAACCTTTCAAAAGTTATTATTGATCAAAGACTTCATACTGACACTTTTTCAAGTGCTTTCTCTCTCATTTATCTCCTGAACTCCAACAGTTGCCTAATACTAGGAGACATTGCCGAGTTCAGCTGAAACCTCCCTTAGAATCGTTGTCATTAGCGTAACACCACAAAGACCATGTGTTGCGGGGAGATTTTGCACCGTGTAGTGGGAGCTTGCAGGTTCTAGTGCGGCAGGATACTGAATTTTGGATCCCGGCTGGTATCTGACCTCACCTCTGCATTATGGAGGGACAATGTGGGTGCTAGCTCTGCCTTGCCATTTTAGGGATATCGTTACAACTTTGATGATCGCGTGTGGAAAGCAATGCTATATGCACCTGCCCGCAGATCATCAAAGTTTGTGACCCTCGAATACTCTTTGGAACCCTCAAGCAGTGCCTGCAGGAGACCCACAGCTGGGTTGATCTCAGAGGAAAGCAATGGGCTCTAAGCGCACCTGCCTAAAAGATCAACTTGGGTTGTACTCCAGGCAAGAGGGCAGTAAATCCTTCTCCATTTTATTGAGTGGATAGCTTTTGTGACCCTGTGAGGAAAGCAATGCTATATGTGTAACATCCCGACTTTTATTGGGCCACCAGAGCCCTAGTGGGCCCAATAAAAGTGGCCTGAACCCTACCCATAACCCGATCGGAGATAACCCTAGGCAGGAAATAGAGGTAGAGAACTCCGAATTGAGTTCTGTTAGTTCCTATTGTAACGCCCCCAAACTCAAAAGAGGGACGGGCAGCGTTTAGAACCAAATTTGGTGTTTGGTGAGGTTCACACGCCCTGGGATGCGGGCGTGTCCAGGGCCATGTCGTGTTCGGTTTCGACGAGCTACTCGAGTGGTGGACGAAAGACACTCGAGACAGTGAACACGGCCTGGGACACGGGCGTGTCCATGGCCGTGTCGTGCTCGGGTTCGACGAACGTCTCGAGTGGTCCACAAAAGTACTCGAGACAGTGAACATGGCCAGAGACACGGGCGTGTCCTAGGCTGTGTCCTGCTCGGGCTATTAGCGGGGCTGTGTCGGGGGAGGTACATGGCCTGGATCCCAGGCGTGTTTGGGTTGACACGGGCATGTCAAATTCGATACGGGCGTGTCGAGTACCCGTGTCCTCTTCGGTTTGTGTTGGGTCCTGTGTCGGTGGAGGAACACGCCCCGCAACATGGGCATGTACTGTGTGATACGGGCATGTCAAGGTTGACAAGGGCGTGTTGAGAGCCCGTGTCCTGTTCTGGACTCGACGGTTTCAGCATCTATTGAGGAACACGACCTTGGAAACGGACGTGTCGCAAGCCGTGTTTGGCCCAGGAAGTTGATTTTAAGTGCGAATCGTGGCCGTTTGTTTCCTTCTTTTGGGATCCAAGGGCCCATGCTGGTTAAGTCCAAGAATAGGGTTTGAAACCCTATTCCACTTCAAATTTTCTCTTTCTAAAGCTTTAGAGAGAGGGGAGAGCAAGGAAGAAGGAGAAGGAGAGTTCCGGTCGCTGGTGGAGCTTCGGAGCCCCAATTCCAAGCCGAGTTCGGATCTACGAAGGCGAGGCCGTTGTGGTGCTTTTCATCCGTCTAGATCTTCATGGCGCCGATGAGAAATGCAAGGGTAACGATTCTCTTCTTGGACATGTGAAGTCCTCTTTCCTTTTTGCATAGGAAGCCCGCTCTCGCGAGTATGCGGTGGGTGTGAGGTATTCCTTCGGGTAGACATGAATAGTCCCCGTTGTTTTATATGTAGAGTCCGGAATCGAAGTACGGACATAGGCATGTTTTATGAAGCCTACCCGGACAAGTTGATCTGTATCAGTGATGTTGCATTGTATGAATGGTCGGAGAAGACTCCGCGCTGATGGTTGTTTTTTGGGTTTTCTATGCGGTAGATTGCAACAGGGAGCCTTGGGGACTAACCTCAAGGTGCACCCGAAAAACTGGGCTGAAACATGGTTTTGCCATCTTGGTGGCCTAGGGCCAACTTGTACATAACTGGGTTATGTAATATTGTGTGTTTGATACTCGGGATTCGGGGAAGCTTGACCCGCGCGGATGACTTAAATTGTCGTGGCGAGGTGAGCAACGGGTTGAGTGGAACCGTACCCGCTCTATGTGGTTCAGTTTTAGGGGCCTACCGATGGCATAGAGGGCAGGTATTAGGCTGTCGATGACTTCAATTGATGTGACTTCTGCCGGAAAGACTCAAATGCTCACGAATTTGCCGTCCAAGTGGCGATGGTGGATCGAATTCACCGCATAAGTGCCCTGAGAGCACGGGGTGTGTGGTCGTGTGTGCCTACGCCTGTGGTGAAGTGTGATTAAATTATACTTTCACTATCTTGTTTGGTTTTACTAATGCACTGCAGAGAAGGAGCATCGCCGCCCCGAGTTTAGGGGTGGGTTCGTTATAATTTGGTCAGCTTTAGCTGACCGTTGCTTTTGTTTGTCACCGCTTTGGTGGATTGTTTCTTCCAGGTGCTGTAGAGCCTAGTGGCAAATAGCGGGCAAAAGCCCTTGTTGTTGAGCCGACCCTCGAAGGCCTATATATGAATGTTTACTTTTATTTTCATGTGTGGCCGGCCTGGGTGCCGAGATTTGGAAGACACTATTTGTATAAGTAAACTCTTGTAAGACCATAAAGCTATGTACTTTGTATATTTTGTACGTTCATTCCATTTGGGTTATTTTTTGTTAGTGGACATTCATACTGTGGCTGGGTTCTTATTTTGCAACATTTAAACTGCTTCCGCTAGAATGTGCTCTGTGTAGGACGTTTGTATTGGAAGGGTGGTTTCATTGCGTAACCCTTCGGTCTATTTATGGTATATGGCGTCGGGCCCCGGCCGGACATACTGCTATATGCTATGTGACGGATAGGGGGTGTTACACATGTGACCTCGTACAGTCGATACGAGTGCATCAGAACTCGTTCAGTTAGACCCCGAGGTCATATAGTGGATGTGACCATTCCACATAAAACGCAACGAGAGCAGATTTTGGATATCGAGCTAGAGAACTCCGAATTGAGTTCTGTCGATTCCTGTGACCTCAAATAACCTAGACAGGTGCATCGAAACCTGTCACGTCACAATCAAAGATCTAACGACAGTTTTACACACTTCGACCATTTTAGCGCGCTGCGATGCGCAAATTTTAGAATTTCGCCAAACAGACTCTAATTCAACCTCAGTCAGTGGCATTGGACTCGTGTGGTCAATACGAAGTCAACGGAAGTCATCCCAGTCAATTTTTACTATAATTGGTCAACCCGTGGTCAAATAAAGCGTAGTCGTGCACTGAAAAGCGTGCGTACAACAATTATGACACGATACCCGAACTTTGACCCGACCCCGATGACTTGTACCCACTTTGACTTTGACCAACAAGGGAGACCCACCCTAGAGTTGACTTGGTCAACCCCCTCCTAAAAACCTTTCTTTTGGACTTTTCTCCAAATGGGGGGCCCACCTCCTCCCAATGGGTGGATGGTCCTTGCCCCCTTACTCTTCTTTGGGCCCCCAACCAGTAAACAACAACTAGGATAGGTGGAGGCCCACCCTACCCATCCTCTCCTCTCTTTCCCCCTCTCTTAATCAAAAGTCCCAAGCCCATAAGGGCTTCACCTTCTTTTCCCCACATGGGGTAAAGGATGGGGCCTCGAGCTGTCCTTGGATAGCTGGAGGTTGGGGATTAATCCCTCCCTAAGGAGGGATTAATCCCACCTTGGCTAGGGGAGGAGAGCCCCTCCTCCCCAAGCCTATAAAAGGCCCCCTCCCCCTCTCCATCCCCTCAACTCTCAGAGGAGCTCACCCCTCTCCCTACCCCCTCCCCCCTGCCGGAGCCCAGGTGGCTGGAAAAAGGCAAGCTGAGGCATCCCTCCCCCTCCACCACTGCCAACTTGGCATGGCCGACCAGGTCGGCCCGTCCCGAGCCCACCAGACCCAGGTGGAGTCTCTCTCCCTCCCCCTCATATAATCTGGACGTGTTGCATGTGTCACCCGGCGGCCGGAGCGCTGCCGGCGCCACCTGAGCCCTGTTCCAGGCCGGATGGTGGCCAAGGAGGAAGGCTCCTCCCCCAGCACCGGTGGTGGCGCTGGGGGAGTGTTATACTACTGGGGGCGGCAACCCCCAGCGGCGAAGAGTGGCGGTGCCTCCAGAAAGCACGGTTCCGGCGTCACCCTCAAAAATAGAGCGTAGCTCTGTTAGAGCTGGCGTCGGCGGCCGGCGGCGCATTGCCGTACTACTCCAGTCTCGTACTAGTCAAGCTTACTTTAGTGTTTTCAATTCAGTGCATCTCCAGTCACGTACTGGTCAAGATTATTTTAATACTTTCTATTCAGTACTACTCCAGTCTCGTACTGGTCACATTTCATTCCAGCACTTTAAATAAGCAGCATAATCACCGCACTTGTCCTCATTGCAATTTACTATTATAATCCCGGGTCCCGCTCTGACGAGCAGTCATCGTTAAAGTTGAGCCTTAGTTGGGGATAACCAGAGTTGAAATAGTCCTCCAGGTCTAGCCCCAAATAATGCGCTCCCACACTCCTTGTCGAAAGTAGAGCTGAGTGTTGACGCCCGAAGTCTAAAGCCTAGTAGGGCAGGCCGACGGAGACCCGATGTATATATTTTTTGCCTTTTGTTTGATTATTTGTAAATTACTTGAGGTGAAATAGTGGCAGGTCAGTCCCTCTCATAGACCGTTCGTACCGGTGCGGGAAGGTCGACGACTCAAGGTGACAGGGAGATGAGTGCCACGGGTGACTAGCCATTATATTATTCCCCGTCGAGTTTTCCTCCGCTGGTCAGCCAAAACGATTCGTCGGATGTCGCTCACATAAAAGAGTACATAAGGTTGTATGTTAGGGCTTGGGGTTGTGCGGTATGATCACCCCCAGAAGTGGCAGGACTGGCCACTGGCACCGACGACCACATCGGTGAGGCCCGCTGGGCTCGCTACCCTTCTAGAACAGAAGCGGTCCAAACTATGTCGACATAGGGTTTGTGTGTGCGGCTATGAATGCCTGCGGTGTGTGCGCGGCTATGAATGCCTGCGGTGTGTGCGCAGCTGTGAATGCCTGCGGTAGAATTTCAGGATACGAAAACCTGATGTGCTGATGAGCTAGTGGAGCCTTGTTATAACTATTTTATATTGCTGCTGCTTTTATTTCCAGTTATACTTTTTGGCACTCTATTATAGTTACTCCTAACTATATATATATATATATATATATATATATATATATATATATATATATATATATATATATATATATGAAATGTTGTGCTAACCCTCCCTTGCTTCGGCTATTTACTTTTGTTGGGTGGGTGCGTGCTCGTCCCCAGGATGTGGATCCGGGGAGGAGATTTGTTTCCACTTAATTCTGTGACTAACGGTTATCTATATAACCATTCACAGGAGTTGGAGCACCATAGTGACCCGCTGTCATAGGAGATTACGCCAGCAGCTAGGTCTACTCGAGTAGATGCACCCCTGCCATCCCCAGAGTTTAGAGACGTGAGTACCGCCGAGCAGCGTAGAGAGAGAGAGAGTATGAGTGATATATGTAGTACATGTATAGCCCACAGGCTTATATAAATGCTTAGGCTTCGGCCCTAGAACCACTATGCTATTGATATGTTATATATATCTACAATGGTTTCATGTTAATGCTTCCACTATACTTTGATGGGTTCTGAATGTTATGATTTGTGCCAAGCAAGGCGGCCATCTAGTGCTTAGATAGGGTGGATCGTTTCCCTTAAGGAGCACTAGGTGGACGTCTTTGGCCAGTAGTACACCTCCGGCCCGACCCGAGCAAAGGTTGGGGGGGGGGGTACTACAATATGCACCTGCCCGCTTGGTCACCTAAGTCTGTAGTCGGTTGATTGCACAACTTCTGTGACCCTATGAGGAAAGCAATGTTATATGCACCTGCCTGCTTGGTCATATTAGTTGTGAATCATTTCTTTCGGTAGACAAAGGTGCAGATTCAATAATGATGTACGCTCAGTCCGCCAAGCATACTTGGGTGATGTGATTTACAGGTTTCGTGACCCTGCGTGGAAAGTAATGGGCTTCATGTGCACCTGCCTGCTTGGTCGCTTAAGTCTGTAACCCATCTTTCTCAGATTGTAGGATTGATTTATAATTCTCAGTTAACAGACCGCGCGGTTACATATTCCGGTTTATCTTATTCCGCTTCTATATACCTATCTGCCGGTTTATTATTTATATATTTGGGAATTCGGTCGACTTATTTCAGTCATTTAATTCTTGTCCTGAGTCCGCCGGCTTATGGTATTCCACTCTAATCAACCTGTGACTTATTTGCCGACTAGGCATGCAGAGGTATCTCTGGTCACCGGCTTATGTAATTATCAGAAGCCGCAGTTTATTTGCTCTATCCTTAAGTATCGCTTACATCAAAATCGCGATCTACATCGGAGTTCGACCTAGCCGTAAACATCTATATAATTATTAGCAAGGCTTTTTGGCGATTAATGTTCTTAGCCGCTCGGCTTATTGTTCAATATGTATTTTCAAGTAAGCCACATAAATTTCTCTCTTCCTTGCGGATAACTTCATTGAAGTCGCAGAACGCAGAATCTTCGGATTTCCGTATGGCCTCAGACCGGTTTACATAATAATTATATATCAAATCGGAAGTAATACTGAGACCGTGCGGACTAATACAAGTAAGAAAAATGGAAAAAATAAAATAGGCCACACATCAGAGGTAAAGGTTTCTTTCATTTCTATTTCAGAAAAGGTTACAAAAATCTAACAGTGCGGTTTACAAAATCAGACCGCCGGTTTGCAAAAAATTTCAAAACACAAGTTAAAAATAAAATTCACGAATCGCTCGGCCTGAGTTTCTTAGGCACAGGGGAACTCGAATCACTACCGCCTTCGATGTCGACTGGAGATTCAGAGTAACTGCTGCTGCTAGTTGTTGAGCCGCCCGATCCGTTAGAAACCGCGGGATCAGTCCGCGCGGTCTCTGAAGCTTGGTCGTCGGTCTCGGTAGAGGCGCCCTTGCTCCGACTTTTCTAGCTTCCTTCTTCCTCGCCGTCTTTCTCTTTTTCATCATCTTCGCTGTCATCTTCACCGACCTTACCTTTAACTTTGACCACTCGATAGACAGCGGCCAACCTCTTCTTCATGGTAGGGTATATGTTGGCGCAGGTAAAGTCGGTGAATCCGACCGCGAAGCCGCCATGGTCTCAGAGGCGGTTAAGTGCTCCATCGATCCCCTGGACAACCTGCGGGAAGACATTTTCCTGGAAGATCGGGTTGGCCGGATCGTACATCGCCTGCAAGAGAAGTAAAAGGTTAGACCGTACGGTTTCATAATTGTAACCGCACGAGTATCAGGTGAGTAACGACCCGTGACGTTGGAAAATTTTGACAATTCCAGGCCCTCCAGCGATATTTATAGCGCTGGCAACATTAATGGGGTTTGCAGACTAGACGGTTAAGAAAACATTTTCGAAGTTTTTCAGAAACTTAAAAATGTGCGGGGATTATGTTAACCCGAAATTCGCGATTGGTTCCCGCCGCCATCAAAGCCGGGCGGCATGTGACATATAGCCTCCACACTTTGTCATTAGAGAAGCCGGGTGGCCTGGGCCTTCTAGCCGCCACACTTTGTCATCAGAGAAGCTGGGCGGTCTCCATATCAGGCCGCCGTCAGCACCGGCCCTGCTCAACATCAAGGCCCAGGGCCCAGACCATCAGCTCTCAAGGAGGAATCCTCCACGCCGTGCGGCTTCCCTCCTTTATCCTTTTTTGTTCATTTTCTTCCCCCCACCTCTGCCCGGTTCTCCTGTACCCCGGGCAGCCGGTAACTTTAGCCCTACCCGCTTGGGCAGGCCCCCGAGCCTATAAATAGGGGGGTTGCACTCGCCAAGTGACGCTGACTTGTATCCAGGAGCTCTCTTATTAAGAGCAATGGTCTCGAGCCTCGTGCCTTGCGGCTTGCTGTTCGACCTACTTATCTATTTTCTCCTTCTTGTAACCGCGTCACTTTTAATGAAAGGAAAGCCCGTCGATAGAGAGGCATTCAGGCCGCGATGGGCGAAGTCTAGTGTTGTCGTGGTTCACGGCTCTGCTGTTCTCTTTCTCTCGTCTGCTCAGTAGATAGCTTCTTGCAGTTGCCTTTTACCCTCCATTCCCCGGTGCTCGAACCGTTAGCTGGTGGTGCTCGATTCCCTTTCTCTTGAAGAATGACAAGGGTCAAGGCATTTTATAGACGCAGATGCATTAAAGGCAGTCGCGGTCTCCGGCTTAGTTCTACATTTTCAAAGTTTTTCAGAAACTTAAAAATGTATGGGTATTATGTTAACCTGGAATTCGCGACTGGTTCCCGCCGCCATCAAAGTCGGGCGGCCTGTGCCTTCTATCCGCCACACTTTGTCATCAGAGAAGTTGGGCGGCCTGGGCCTTCGAGCTGCCACACTTTGTCATCAGAGAAGCCGGGCGGCCTGGGCCTTCTAGCCGCCACACTTTGTCATCAGAGAAGCCGGGTGGTCTCCATATCAGGGCGTCGTCAGCACCAGCCCTGCTCAACATCAAGGCCCAGGGACCAGACCATCAGCTCGCAAGGAGGAATCCGCCAGGCCGTGTGGCTTCCCTCCTTTCTCCTTTTTTGTTCATTTGCTTCCCCTCACCTCTACCCGGTTGTCCTGTACACTGGGCAGCTGGTAACTTTAGACCTGCCCGCTTGGGCAGTCCCTCGAGCCTATAAGTAGGGGGAGGTTGCACCCCCCAAGGTACGTTGACTCGAGCCTTGGAGCCTGCTTGTTGAAGGTTGCAGACTCGAATCTCAGGCTTTGCGGTATCCAGCTTGCTCTGTACTTACTCTTTTCCTTCAGTCAACCTTGTAATCAAACCCATTTTCAATCAAAGGAAAGCCCGTCGCAAGAGAGGCATTCAGGCCACGACGGGCGAAGTCTGTTGTTGTCGTGGCTCACGACCCTGTTGTTCTTTTTTTCTCGTCTGCTTAGTAGATTGCTACTTGCAGTTGCCTTTTCCCTTCCATTCCCAGATGCTCGAACCGTTAGCTGGTGGTGCTCGACTCCCTTTCTCTTTTCGTGCATCAACATTGCCTGAATGCATGTTGTTGTCCCCTATATGGCGCGGCATCACAATCACGTATTTTCTCACGCCATGATAGTATAATAATACCAATAAAATGCGGTTTGTGACAACCCATAAGTACAAACCTTTTAGTTATCCTACAGCTCAGATCTATAAAGATCTTACAGGGTGTAAGTGGGTGTAGTTGACTTGACTCCAGAGAAATTTCTCTGAGCCTTCTACTTTCTTAGCTGAGATATTCTCTGCCCTAACTCCTTCACAACAATAGGTATAGCTCTGGTTGGGTAACTTGCAGAAACTTATTCTGCTTCTTCTTTCCTTTCTGGACTGAACCAGAACCTCTGTTCTTTCATCTTCAAAGCTCCAGAAGTTGATCTTCGGGATAAGACTAGCTTGAGCTGAGAAGTAACTGCAGCTGTGGCTTTTTCCCTTAACTTCTTCTTGAGCTGAGATAAGCTCAGCCTTATCTTCTAGACTGCTGAAAACATATGATTCAGCTTCTTCTTCATACTCATAAGTAAGCCTTCAGAACTTGCTGGTGTAGGTAAAAATGGCACCAACTAACTTGCTTTAGATCCCAGATCCTGCAGCTCAGTTTACACCTTTGCTACTCTCTTTACCTCAAAGATTTTCTCTGAACTTGTTGTCGTCAGTGAAGAGGACAATAGCTCTTTCTGGTGCTTTCAGACCAGCTGATTTGATCTTTATTCTTCCTCCTCTACAATATTGCTTGAGGGAGAAGATGAAGTCCAGCGGTATCTCGAAAGTTGATCTCTTTATTCTGAACTCAACTTTTCTACTCTGCCGATCAACGAATATTTTGACCAGTGGGCCCCACTGAATTTGACAGATGCACTTTTACTTTAACTGCCAAATGTCGTATTGTAGGCCTGCAACACCGTTTGTCTCGTACTGTAGCCATCCTGCCTTATTTTGAATTTTGTTGACTTTTGTTGATGTCAGTATTTGTGGACTTAGTCAAAATTCAAGCACATTAGTATAGGCATTGAGTGAACAAGCTTCACTTAACGCCAAAACACTTAGACAGATTTCTTTCACTAGGCGTTGAGTGAGTATGCTTGACTCAACGCCACAACACTTAGACAGATTTTCTGTCAGTAGGCTTTGAGTAAGTTAGTTTGACTCAATGCCAAAACACTTGGATAGATTTTTGTGACTATGCGTTGAGCGAGTAAGCTTGACTCAACGCCACAACACTTAGACAGATTTTCTGTCACTAGGCATTGAGTGAGTATGCTTGAATCAACGCCAAAATACTTAGACAGATATTCTATCGCTAAGCGTTGAGTGAACACGATGCTTTCTTCTCTGGCATTGAGTGAGCCTCCATCACTCAACACCATCTAGACTTTTGTAATCTTAACTGCTTAAGTGTCGAGTGAGCCTTCATCACTCGACGCTTTTGGACTTAGACAAATTTCTTTACTGTCAAAGACAAAGCTTTGACTGTCTGTGCTTTACTAAACGCTTTTTGCAGTATGGCGTTGAGTGAACTGCCTTCACTCAATGCTTGTGGACTTAGCAACATTTCTGTCTTGCAAATAGTCAGGCTTTGACTGACTTGTCGTCTTTTCGTGCTTTTTGGCATCTGGTATTGAGTGAGCTTGCTTCACTTAATGCCTGTGGACTTAACCACATTTCTTTACATCTGGAATTGAGAGAGCGTGTTCACTCAACGCCTATGGACTTGGCCACATTTCTCTGCATTTGACGATGAGTGAGCTTACTTCACTCAACACCTGTGGACTTTGATAGATTTTATGTCTCTCCACCAGCCTACCTTGTGACCACCTATCACCATCACTTAGACATCTTGTCTAACATTGTTCCAAGGAACATCCTGCACATGATGAGCTTAAACAACATCAAATACAACTATGCTCTTAGTGTTATGGGTGATGCTTCCTCAAATCAAGTCTAGGGAACATTGAGGCCAATATTCCAAACAATCCTGTCTCTGTTCCTGCTGAACATTGCTCCTAAAATTATGAATCTGAGGCTTAGTACTAAGATACATCACATGAGAAGGATGGACATTAAGATGTTTGACAATGAAATAGGGTGCATATCAGTCAACCTAAGTAGAGTGCTCAAAAAAGAAGAAGAATGTTGATACCGTTTCTAAAGAAAGTTCTTTCGGTAACTTTTCTTACAGAAGGAATACTGAACCACAAAACCCAAATTTGACAGAATAAACTAAAGATGTAAGGATGGATGTGAGTGAACAAGTCTCTATTTTTTCTAATCTTGTGTAACACCCCAAATCCCAGATTGGGTTCAAGTTGGATGACACGGCCTGGGATACGGGCATGTCCCGAGGCGTGTCCTACTCGGTATGAGTAAACGGCCTGGCGAGTGGTTGACGAAATGGGTTCGACGAAATTTTTGAGAGGGAACACGCCCTCCGACATGGGCGTGTCAGAAGCCGTGTCCCCCTCTGGTCGACGAACTTCGCTCGACGAAGAGCATGCTAGGGGAGTGTCTGCTGCCGTGTAAGGGCACACGGCCTCTGACACGGGCGTGTCACAGGCTGTGTCCTTTTCTGGATTTGGCCAGGGTAGTGAGGCCTGGTGAACACGGGCAGGACACGGGTGTGTCTCTGGGCACACAGCCTGTGCCACGCCCTGTGTCTTGCTCGGGTTGAGATGGGTGTTTACCACCCGAGGTACACAGCCACAGACACGGGCATGTCTGAAGGCGTGTCAAGTCACACAGCCTGTGACATGGACGTGTCATTTGGCCGTGTACTGGTCTGGATGAGTCGGTTGTGTGACGCTTAAGGTACATGACCGGTGACACGGGCGTGTCACAGGTCGTGTTAGGCAAAAATTAGCCTTTTGTGGCAAAATCATGGCCGTCCAATTTCCTCAGCTAGGATATGGGGGCCCAAGTTCCTCCCTGCTGCTTTAAGGCCGAGAATAAGAAGGAAAATCTCATGTTTATCTTGTCCATCCTCTTTCTAAAAACTAGAGAGAGGAAGAAGGAGGAGAGGGGAGCCGGCCACTGGTGGAGCTGCGAAGTTCCGATTCGATATCCGGGGCTAGCATTGTGAAGGCAAGGCCGCTGCGGTGCTTTCCAACCGGCTAGAAGTCCATGGCTCCAAAGCGATCGTTAAGGGTAACGATCTTCCTTCTTGGCCATGTGAAGGCCTCCTTTTTGGCATGTGCATGGGATTCCCCCACCAGAGGGTGGATTGTGAAGGGATTTCCCTTGGGTTGATTCTTGGAATCCAAAATAATTTGGCATATAGATCCGGAAATGGAGTACGGAATAGACATGTTGTGTGAAGCCCATCTGGATATGTTGATCTGGATTGGTGATGTTGTATATACACACCAGAGAAGACTCCATGGTTAAACGTGTAGTTTATGGAGTCGATGGGTTGGACCTGAGAAGGTTAGTAGCAGGAAGTACTGGAGTGGTAGTCCAGGAAAAGACCATTGTGATGCTTGTGATGCTCGATGGGTTGGACCTGTGAAGGGTAGTAGTAGGAAGTACTAGTACGGTAGTCTAAGAAAAGATCCTCTGATGCTTATGATACTTGTGATGCTCGATGGGTTGGACTTGTGAAGGGTAGTAGCAGGAAGTACTGGTACGAAAGTACAGGAAATGACCCTCTGATGCTTGTGATACTTACTGGGTTATGCTTGTGAAGGGTAGTAGCAGGAAGTACTTGTGTGGAAGCCTAGGAAAACACCCATGCTTTATGCCGAACAGGTAAGGTGAAACCGACCCGCGCCTTTTACTTAGCCTCGAGTACGTTGGAATTCGGTGATGGTAAGGCGACTTGAGCAACGGGGGGTGGTCGATTTGACCTGCATTATGTCCGTATGACTTGAAGACCAGAAAGTGCGGTCTGTTGGAGCGCATAGCGAGAGTCTTAGGCCTGCGCGCCACTAAGACTAAAGTCTCCGGCTGTACGCCATGGAGCAAAATGCTCAATTTTACCGTTGGGTTTCGGCCCTGATACGGTGGTGGGACCCTGGTTCGCCGGTACACCAAGAATGTGCCCTGAGTGCATGGATCGTCGGGCCGCGTGGCTGATGGTTGTGATGAAATGTTGGTGCGTGTGAGCACAATGCATCATATATCTACACTTGTATATGAAGTGTTATGCCTGCAGGGAAGGAATACCACTGCCCCGGGAAAGGGGTATGGTCGTTATAAATTGGTCAGCTGAATGCTGACCGTTGCCTTATTTGCCACCGTTAGGTGGGCTGTCCTTGTGTAGGTGCTGGAGAGCCGAGCGGGACATATAAAGGCTGACGTCCCTCCTGCACCTCCTCCTGCTGCTGCTGCTAGCCCTTGAAGGCTAAGTTGAAAACTATTATGTTTTGTTCATGTGTGGCCGGCCTGCGCTCCGATGTTTGAAAGCCACTTTTGTAAAGAGCAACTGTAAGGCCTAAGGCCAAACAATATTGTATTTTGGTGCACATTCCTATATACATGTGGGTGTTTATGTTAGTGGACATTCAATGTTTGGAGTTCAGTTTTATGTTAAAAACTTCCGTTAAAATGCTATGAGTTAGGATGCGCAACTTTGATATCAACTCGTGACTTTGCCGCCTATTTTGTGGCATATGGTGTGGGGCCCGGTCGGACCTTCTATTATATGCTACATAAACGTATGGAGTCGTTACATTTTTGGTATCAGTTGTCTTGGTCTTTCCCTTTCGAATTCGTGGTCGAATTCTTTTGTGGGGTGGAGAGCACGTGTATGTGTGGACCGCGTTAACACTAATGAACTCTTGAATGTCCACTTAGGAATGCAAATACACTTGTTTGAGGAACCTGTGCATTCCTAGATTATTGTTATTGCTTGCGCGAGGTCGCTAATGTGTGTGTCTTATTAACCTATAGGTGACGCGGAATGGTGCTGGGTAGTCGGACCCCCAGCGCTCTGATGAGAGTACGACACCATATGAGGTGCCTACACGTCCCCCTTCTACGGAAACTGTCTGCTTAGTTGCTGAGGCCCTGTTTGCGATGTCTCAAGCACAACTTGTTGGGCAGACGCAAGGGTAGGCGCAGACGGCATTGAGGCTAGAACAGGTTGTAATACCCCGAAAATTGTATTGAAGTCCGTCGCGTAAAAGGGGTTTTTGGTGCCTGTATGGGGGTACACGGCCTAGGACACGGGCGTGTCCAAGGCCGTGTCTGGCTGGTGATTTTTGGCCGTTTTCATCCCGAGAAGAACACGACCAGGAATACGGCTAAATGACACGGGCGTGTCATTGGACACGGGCGTGTGCCTACCCGTGTCAGTACCCATGTGATGTTGGGTCGTGTTGGATGGCGTGGCGGTTATGCGTGACACGCCCCCAGACACGGGCGTGTCGAGGAACCCGACACGGGCGTGTCAGGTGAGGCACGGGCGTGTCTTGGCCTGTGTGTCTTTCCTCCGTTCGACGATCGTGCCTGGATCGAGGCACACGGCCTGGGACACGGCCGTGTGCCAAGCCGTGTTCGGCCCAGGTCTGGAGATTTTTGAACGGATATGAGCCGTTCGTTTTCTTTAATTAATATCCAACGGCCCAGATGATTTCCTGCTTTGTTAAGGCCGGGAATAGGGGAGTTAATCCCTCATTTTTCTCCAAGGATTTCTCTTTCCAAGTTGTTAGAGAGAAGAGGAAGAAGAAGGAGGTTTCCGGCCACCGGTGGAGCATCGGAGCACCGTTTCGAAATCTGAGAGTGGATCCATGGAGGAAAGTTCGTTGCGAAGAGTTCTGTCCGTGTAGTTTTTTCATGGCGCCAAAACGGACTACAAGGGTAACGATTCTCAACTTGAGCATATGAAGCTCTTTCTTTCTGCATAGGGAATCCCGCTCCTGCGAGTGTGCGGTGAGTGCATGGTGTTCCTTGGGGTTGATGTGAATAGTCCTATTGTGTTGCATATAGAGTCCGAAATCATAAGTACGGGCATATGCATTGTGTGTGAAGCCTACCCGGACGTGTATTGTCTAGATCAGTGATGTTGCATTTGATATGTTTTGCCGGAGAAGACTTTGTGCTTTGGGTTTTTCGGGTATCTACGTGGTAGATTACAGCAGGGATCCTTGGGGGTTAGCTTCAAGGCGCACCCGGAAAACTGAGCGGAAACGTGTTCTGCTAACTTGGCGGTCTGGGAACCGGCCTTGAACATAACTGTGTTATGTGATTGTTTGGAAATTTTGGGATCCGAGAGAAGCTTGGCCCACGCGTAGGACTTAAATTGACTAGGCGGCGTGAGCAACGGGCAAGTGGAATCAGACCTAGGCTATGTGGTTCGGTGCGAGAGACCCGAAGACGGGGACTGGCCGTTGGCATAGTCGGGAGCCTTAGACGGTGGTCAAAAAGGCTAAATACTCACATGGTTGCCATCTTTGGGATGGTGGTGAAGACACTGATTGGTCAGGATTCACCGTTAATGTGCCCTGAGTGCACGGGGTGTTTGGCCGTACGAGCCTACACCTGTGGCATAGTATAATTGCGCTTAAAGGTTTTAGTGGGCTAATGATATGCAGGGAAAGAGCACCTCCGTCCCGAGTAAGGGGCAGGGTCGTTATAATTTGGTCGGCTTTGGCTGACCGTTGCTTTGTTTGCCACCGTGCGGTGGAATTGTGCTTGTAGGTGCTGCGGAGCCGAGTGCCAAATAGCGGGCTGGAGCCCATGTTGCTGTGCTGGCCCTAGAAGGCTGTAGAATAGTTGTTTTTTACTTTTATCATGTGTGGCCGGCCTGCGAGCCGATGTATGTAAGACATGTTTTATAAAGTGAACATTTGTAAGGCCATAAGACCATGTACCTTTTTAGTGTATTTGGGTTTCATTCCTGTAGTTGTGGTCGTGGACATTCATATGTATGGGATTTAAGATTTGGGTTCTTTCAACTTTAAAAGCTTTCGCTAGAATGCTCTGTGTAGGACGAGTAGTCTTAATTGGATGGTTTGAATATTTATTTGGTAATCCTTCCGACTGTCTGTGGTATATGGCGTCGGGTTCCAGCTAGACCTTCTGTTATATGCCATGCGACAGATGGGGGTGTTACAATTTGGTATCAGACTTCTGGTTACGGTCAGGGTTAAATGAATTCGTGGGTGAATTCTTTTAAGGGGTGGTGAGCATATGTGTGCATCATCGTTATAACATCAAAAAGAACCCATGAATGTCCACTTAGGAATGAAAAATACACTTGTTTTGTGGAATCTGAGTGTTCCAATGATTGCTTTTAGCAATTCGGTTGTCGTCTAATCGTGTGTCTTTGCTACTATAGGTAGCTAGGAGCGGTGCTGGTCAGTTAGAGCATCCACAATCAGCGGAAAGTAGTGCACCAAGCGACGTGCCTACTACACCTCCTTCAGCGGAAACCATCAGAATGGTGGCTGAAGCCGTATTTGCAATGATAAATGCCCAACCTGCAGGGCAAATGCATCGCGCACCTCCTGCGAATGAGCAAGAACCAGTTAGTGCGACAGAGCCGAGAGTGGTGGAGCGCGCAGCAGTTGATCTGATAGAGCCGAGGAGAGCTACGGAGAAGCAGCTAAAGCATGTGATGGGTTTTAATCCTCCGAGATTCGATGGGGTTGGAACGCCAGCTCAATCTGAGGACTGGCTCTCTTCGATAAAGAGGGTGTTGGCAGCCACAATAACTGAGGAGTGGCAGAAGACCACCATAGCGACTTTTCTTTTGGTGGGTGATGCGAGGCTATGGTGGTATGAGTTGGAGTTTCATCTCTTAGTGGGTAGGCAGCTTGTTGATGTACCTATGGAGGAATTTTCAAGATTGTTCCTAGCCAGATTTGTACCCTCTGCTCGGAAGTTGGAGATGGAGAATCAGTATCTTGGGTTGACTCAGGGATCCAGAAGCGTGGACGAGTATCTGCATGAGTTCACACGGTTGCGTCGTTATGTCGGGGTTATGTTTACGGAAGATGAGAGGAAGACCAATCGATTCTATGAGGGTCTTCGTGGTGACCTACAGTTACTCCTTGCTGGGCCTAAGGCGCAAGGCTTCCTAGCCTTGGTCAATTTGGCCTGATTGTTGGAAAAGGTTGCGAAGAAAGTTCAAGAGAAGAAGGACCCAGGAGAAAAGAAGTCTGAGTTCAAGGTGCCAAATGCCAAGTCAAGTTTCCGCAGGTGGAACAAGAAGCGGAGGAATTCGAACTTAGCCCCTTCGGCTGATGCGTCAGGAGCAACTACAAGTCGAGTCCCAGGAGCTTGCTACAACTGCGGGAAGACGGGGCATTTTGCTCGTGAGTGTTGGAGAGGACGTGCAAAGTCCGAGAGGAAGCCTGAAGCAACTTATGAGGAGAAAGGGAAGGCGGTGGAGTCAACCGCGTCCCATCATGCTCCAGCCCAGCCTAGAGTCTACAACCTTGGTCTTCAAGAGGCCATAAAGCAAGCAGACGTGGTGGCAGGTATGAGTTAAATTGCAGTAGTTTAACTTTCATAGTTGTTACCTCTTTTGTTTGTTAGCTTACTTTTGTTGGTGCTAGGCTTTGTGTTGATCTTTGAGTTTCCGGCGAGAGCCCTGTTTGATACGGGAGCATCGAATTCCTTCTTGTCCGAAAAATTCATATCGCGCATCGGAGTTCCGTCCTCGATGGCAAAAAACAAGTTGGATGTGTTGTTGCCCAATGGGTGCTCAGTGCGTGAGGATAGGATCTGCGTAGTGAAGATTAGGTTTGGAGACCAGGAGTTTGATTTGCGAGCGTTGATTCTACCATTAGTCGAGTTCGACGTAATCTTCGGTATGGATTGGCTCTCGGAGCAGGGTGCATGCATTGATTGCAACCGTAAGGAAGTTAAGTTGGGTCTGAACACTGATCGGGAGACTACGTTTGCGGGCATGAAGGGGTCGGGTAAGATTTTGATGTCAGCCCTTCAAGTGATCAAGGCAGTTCGGTCTGAAGCAGAGCTGTTTGTCACTCTAGTGCATACTTCAATGCCTAAGCCAAGTCTTGACAATATTCCAGTCGTATCTGAGTATCCTGATGTGTTCCCATATGATCTCCCAGGAGCCCCTCCTCAGCGGGAGATTGATTTTACCATTGAGCTGGTATCGGGCGCCAAACCGGTATCACTCTCTCCATATCGGATAGCGCCAAGAGAGATGGCGGAGTTGAAGGTGCAATTGCAAGAGTTGCTATAGCAAGGTTATGTGCGTCCAAGTTCGTCGACTTGGAGCGCACCAGTTCTCTTTGTTAAGAAGAAAGATGGGAGCTTGCGGCTTTGTATCGATTATCGGGAATTGAACAAGCTTACTGAGAAGAATAAGTATTCGATTCTGAGGATTGACGACCTATTTGATCAGTTGGTTGGGTCAACAGTATATTCGAAGTTAGATCTGAAATCCGGATACTACCAGTTGAGGATAAGGGAAAGCGACATCCCAAAGACAACATTCAGTATGCGGTTTGGGCATTACGAGTTCACGGTCATGCCGTTTGGGTTGACGAATGCGCCATCCGTGTTTATGGATCTGATGAACAGGACGTTCAGAGAGTACCTGGATCGTTTCGTGATAGTATTCATCGATGATATCCCGGTGTACTCGCGGTGCCAGGAGGATCGGTACAATCATCTTCACATGGTGTTAGAGATGTTGAGGAGGAATCAGTTATATGCTAATTTCTCCAAGTGTGAATTCTGGTTATCCTCGATAGCATTCCTTGGTCATGTTGTTAGTGGAGAAGGGATAGCTGTGGATCCGGCGAAAATAGTGGTGATACGAGAGTGGCCTACTTTGACTACAGTGGCAGAGGTCCGGAGTTTTCTGGGGCTTGCTGGCTACTACAGGCGCTTCGTAGAGAACTTCTCGCGGATAGCGCTACCACTCACGAAATTGACTAGGAAGGATCAGAAGTTTGTGTGGTCTCCGGAGTGCGAACAGGCTTTTGAAGAGTTGAAGAGGCGGTTGACCACGACACCTATTTTATGTTCTCCAAGTGGAACCGAAGGGTTCGAAATCTATAGTGATGCTTCGGGTAATGGTTTGGGCTGTGTTCTGTTATAGCAAGGGAGAGTGACAGCCTATGGTTCACGACAACTGAAGTTACATGAGAGGAATTATCCGGTCCATGACTTAGAGTTAGCGGCCATGATATTTGCTCTAAAGCTTTGGAGGCACTACTTGTACGGTGTAAAGGTCGACATTTACACCGATCATAAGAGCTTGAAGTAGCTGTTGGACCAAAAGGATCTAAACATGAGGCAATGGAGGTGGATGGAGTTCTTAGGGGATTACACCTTCAAGATTCATTATGTGCCTGGGAAGGGAAATGCAGTGGCAGATGCGTTGAGTCGTAAGATTCCCTCACAAGCCAACTGGTTATCGGTACATGATGAGAGATTGGTCCATGAGTTGGAGGCTTTGGAGATATCTTGCGTCGACAAGCAGTCTAGTGCTGAGGCGAAACTATTTTGGGCAGAGGTGCAGTGTGACCTAGCTGATAGAGTTCGGCGGGCTTTGGTTTAGGATAACAGCATGAAACAGATCTTGGAAGAATATTTGGATGGGTCAAATTCCCAGTTTGCTGTTGAAGATGGTTTGCTAAGGAAGGACGGTCGCCTATTCATTCGTAGTGCGGATAAACTTCGGGAGGAGTTGATGTATGAGGCGCATCATACCAAGTACTCGATCCACCCGAGAAACATGAAGATGTATATAGACATGAAGAAATTATTCTGGTGGCTGGGTTTGAAGAAGGATGTAGCACTTTATGTGGCCAAGTGTCGTACTTGCGCATTGGTGAAGGCGGAATGCCAGAAGCCCGGAGGTTTCTTGAAATCCCTTCCTATCCCAGAATGGAAATTTGATGACATATCTATGGATTTTGTGCATGGCTTGCCGAAGTCGCAGAAGGGAAACGAAGCCATATGGGTGGTCGTAGATAGGTTGACAAAGGTGTCGCACTTTATTCTGAATAGGAAGGAAGATCCGGTGGAAAAGTTAGCCAAACTCTATGTGTATAATATTGTACGATTGCATGGTGTGCCCCGTAGTTTTGTTAGTGATCGAGATGGACGCTTCATGTCGAATGACTGGAGGTTGGTGCATAGTCTGTTGGGTACTAAGCTAAAGTTCAGTACAGCCTTTCACCCGCAGACGGATGCCCAAACCAAGAGGGTCAAGCGGAAGATGGAAGACATGCTTCGCATGTGCGTCCTAGATTTTGGAAAGCAGTGGGAAGATCACCTGTACAAGGTGGAGTTTGCGTACAACAACAGCTTTCAGGCAAGTATTGGAATGGCGCCTTTCGAGGCCTTGTACGGAGGAAGTGTCGTACGCCATTGTCTTGGTTGGAGGCAGGCGAATCGAAGTTGTACAAATGTCAGGCGGTGGAAGACGCCACTTCAATGATACGGACAATTCAGGAAAGGTTGAAGATCGCTCAGGATAGGCAGGCAAAGTATTACAATGCCAAGCATAGGAATGTGGAGTTCAATGTTGGCGACATGGCATATCTAAAAATCAAGCCGTTCAAGGGTGTATCGCGGGTTCGATGCTTGAAGAAGCTGAGTCCGAGATACCTTGGACCATTCTAAATCCTGGAGTGTGTTGGCGAGGCAGCGTATAGGTTGAAGTTGTTGGTGGAGTTGAGTGGGCTGCATGACGTGTTCCATGTGTCAGTATTGCGTAAGGCAGTGCAAGAGCCTTCGCAGATCATTGCAGACAATCAAGTACCAGTTGATTGTTAGTTGACCACAAGGGTCAAGCCAGTACGTATTGAAGATGGTGCAGTCAAGCGACTCCGCAACAAGGATATTCGTATGGTTAAAGTACGATGGGATAATTGCGGACGTGAGGAGCTTTCTTGGGAGCGAGAGCAAGCTATGTTGGAGGAATACCCCGAGTTATTCCACTCAGGTATTATTTAGATTTGTGTACCTTTAGTAAATTTCGGGACGAAATTCCTTAAGTGGGGGAGATTTGTAACGCTCTAAAAATTGTATTGGAGTCCATCGCGCAAAAAGTGGTTTTGGTGCCTGTATAGGGGTACACGGCCAAGGACACGGGCGTGTCCAAGGCCGTGTCTGGCTGGTGATTTTTGGCCGTTTTCATCCTGAGAAGAACACGACCAGGAACACATCTAAATGACACGGGCATGTCATTGGACACGGGCGTGTGCCTACCCGTGTCAGTACCCGTGTGTTGTTGGGTCGTGTCGGTTGGCATGGAGGTTATGCGTGACACGCCCCCGGACACGGGCATGTCGGGTGAGACACGGGCGTGTCTTGGCCCGTGTGTCTTTCCTCCGTTCGACGATCGTGCCTGGATCGAGGCACACGGCCTGGGACACGGCCATGTGCCAAGCCGTGTTCGGCCCAGGTCTGGAGATTTTTGAACGGATCTGAGCCATCCATTTTCTTTAATTAAGATCCAACAGCCCAGATGATTTCCTGCTCTATTAAGGCCGGGAATAGGGGAGTTAATCCCTCATTTCTCTCCAAGGCTTTCTCTTTCCAAGGTGTTAGAGAGAATAGGAAGAAGAAGGAGGTTTTCGGCCACCGACGGAGCATCAGAGCACCGTTTTGAAATCTGAGAGCGGATCCGTGGAGGAAAGTTCGTTGCGAAGAGTTCTATCAGTGTAGTTTTTCCATGACACCAAAACGGAATACAAGGATAACGATTCTCAACTTGAGCATGTGAAGCTCTTTCTTTCTGCATAGGGAATCCAGCTCCCACGAGTGTGCGGTGAGTGCGTGGTGTTCCTTAGGGTTGATGTGAATAGTCCCCCTTGTGTTGCATATAGAGTCCGGAATCGTAAGTACGTGCATAGGCATTGTGTGTGAAGCCTACCCGGACGTGTATTGTCTGGATCGGTGATGTTGCATTTGATATGTTTTGCCGGAGAAGACTCCGTGCTTTGGGTTTTTCGGGTATCTACGCGGTAGATTGCAGCAGGGATCCTTGGAGGTTAGCTTCAAGGCACACCCGGAAAATTGAGCGGAAACGTGTTCTGCTAACTTGGCGGTCTGGGAACCGGCCATAAACATAACTGGGTTATGTGATTGTTTGGAAATTTTGGGATCCGAGAGAAGCTTGGCCTGCGCGTAGGACTTAAATTGACTAGGCGGCGTAAGCAACGGGCAAGTGGAATCGGACCTAGGCTATGTGGTTCGGTGCGAGAGACCCGAAGATGTGGACTGGCCGTTGGCATAGTCAGGAGCCTTAGATGGTGGTCAGAAAGGCTAAATGCTCACATGGTTGCCATCTTTGGGATGGTGGTGAAGACACTGATTGGTCAGGATTCACCGTTAATGTGCCCTGAGTGCACGGGGTGTTTGGCCGTACGAGGCTACACATGTGGCATAGTATAATTGCGCTTAAAGGTTTTATTGGGCTAATGATATGCAGGGAAAGAGCACCGCCGTCCCGAGTAAGAGGCGTGGTCGTTATAATTTGGTCGGCTTTGGCTGACCGTTGCTTTGTTTGTCACTGTGCGGTGGAATTGTGCTTGCAGGTGCTGCAGAGCCGAGTGCCAAATAGTGGGCTGGAACCCATGTTGATGTGCTAGCCCTAGAAGGCCGTAGAATAGTTGTTTTTTACTTTTATCATGTGTGGTCGGCCTGCGAGCCGATGTATGTAAGACATGTTTTATTAAGTGAACATTTGTAAGGCCATAATGCCATGTACCTTTTCAGTGTATTTGGGTTTATTCCTGTGGTTATGGTCGTGGACATTCATATGTATTGGATTTAAGATTTGTCTTCTTTCAACTTTAAAAGCTTCCGTTAGAATGCTCTGTGTAGGACGAGTAGTATTAATTGGATGGTTTGAATATTCATTTGGTAACCCTTCTGACTGTCTGTGGTATATGGTGTCGAGTTCCAGCTGGACCTTTTGTTATATGCCATGCGACAGATGGGGGTGTTACACAGGTTGCGGCAAGTCCAGAACCTATTGCGGCTGTGGATCCTCGAGCAGCTGAAAGGCAGTTGAAGAAGTTCATGAGCTTTAATCCGCCTATGTTTACGGGTGTGGGATCCCCTACACAGGCAGATGATTTGTTGTCGCGCATCAAGCGGATAATGGCGGCGATCAGGACGGAGAAAGATCAGAAGGTCACCTTGGACACCTTCTTACTGGAAGGAGAGGCTCATTTATGGTGGGACGAGATGGAATTTCACCACTTAGTGGGCAGGCCGTTAACACAAGTGTGGATTGAGGAGTTCTCGCGACTCTTCCTGGTAAAGCACCTACCAGCGGCACAACACATTGCCATGGAAAATGAGTTCCAACGGTTAACGTAAGGAGAAGGTAGTGTGGAGACATACCTACATGAGTTCAAACGGTTGGGATGATATGCGGGATGCATCTTCGCCGATGAGCAGTGGAAAACCAATAGGTTCTATGAAGGATTGTGGGATGAGTTGCGATTCCTGCTTTCGAGTTCAGTGAACCAAGGGTTCCAGGTGTTGGTTAATACTACGTGCGCGCTGGAGAAGGACATGAAAAGGGTGAAAGGGAAGAGGGCCTTGGCTGTGACAAAGCCGGAGATCAAGGCGCCCCGACCTGGGAAATCGTATTATAAAAAGAAATGGGGCAAGGGGTCCAAGTCGTTTGGACAAGCTCCTTCTACGGTTGCATCGGGTGCAACGTCGGGGGCCACTTAGAGGACGGAGACTTGTACTTGCTTTACTTGTGGACGAGTGGGGCATATCGCCCGTGATTGTCGAGTTGGTCCGCTAAAGGGAGAAAAGAAGGCGGGAGCGTCTTATGCTGAGAAGGGAAAGGCAATGGTGGACTCCTCTGCATCCCAGGAGCAGCCCCGAGTCTACAATCTTGGCCTGCAGGAGGCCTTCAAGCAGAGTGACGTCGTCACAGGTATGATTTAAGTTATTGAAATGTTTTGCTTATTGTATGCTTTGTATGTGGCTTGTGTGTAATACGGTTGCCACAGGATTTGTTATGATTCGGAACACGCTGGCGCGAGCACTATTTGATACGGGTGCTTCGCATTCATTCCTGTCTAAGCACTTCGTAGCTTGAATTGGATTACCTATTCATGTGAAGACAGAGAGCGTCAGGGTGGTGTTACCGAATGGTTATTTGATGCTTGCTGATAGGGCTTGCGATGTGGCGGTTCAAATTGGAAGTCGGGATTTATGTTTCACTGCATCTGTACTGCCGATATCGGAATTTGATGTGATCTTTGGTATCGACTGGCTCGCAGAGTAGCGTGCCTTGATTGATTGCCAGTCCAAAGAGATCACATTGGGCCAGAATACCGAGCATGAGACTAAGTGCGCTGGTATACGAGGAGTGGGCGGGACCTTGATGTCTGCACTCCAAGTCATCAAGGCTGTTCGGAAGGGTGCGGAGTTATACTTCATGTTGATTCAGGCTGTTGAGCCCAAGGCAAGTTTGAGTAATGTTCCAGTTGTATCGGAGTTTGCAGATGTGTTTCCTAAGGATCTTCCTGGGCTACCACCCCAGCGGGAGATCGACTTCACGATTGAGTTGGTATCAGGTGCAAAACATGTGGCCCGCTCACCATATCGCGTCGCGCCAAAGGAAATGGATGAGTTAAAAGTCCAATTGCAAGAATTGTTGGAGCAGGGATATATACGCCCAAGCATGTCACCTTGGAGCGCACCTGTTATGTTTATGAAAAAGAAGGACGGTGGTTTGTGATTATGTATTGACTACCGCAAATTGAATAAGCTGACAGAGAAAAACAAGTATCTGATTCCACGTATAGATGAATTGTTCGATCAGCTAATGGAATCAACCGTCTACTCTAAATTGGATTTGAAATCTGGATATTACCAGTTGAGGATTCGGGAAGGTGACATTCCCAAGACCGCATTTGGAACACGCTACGGTCATTATGAGTTCACGGTAATGTCGTTTGGGCTATGCAATGCGCCATCGGTTTTTATGGATCTAATGTACGGAATGTTCCGAGAGTACTTGGACTTGTTCGTGATTGTATTCATTGATGATATATTGGTGTACTCTCAATCTGAAGTTGATCACGCAAACCACTTGCGGTTGGTGTTGCACACCTTGCGAAGGAATAAGCTCTATGCTAAGTTCTCGAAGTGCGAGTTTTGGCTGTCGTCGGTGGCTTTTCTTCGCCATGTGGTAAGTGGAGAGGGCATAGCAGTGGATCCGTCAAAAATAAGAGCCATTCAGGAGTGGCCGGTGTTATCTTTAGTGGCTGAGGTCAGGAGCTTCCTTGGACTGGCAGGATACTATCAACGGTTTGTGGAAAACTTCTCGCAGATCGCTTTGCCTCTGACCACACTGACGAGGAAGGATCATAAGTTCGTTTGGACGTCGGAGTGCGCGCGAGCTTTTGAAGAGCTAAAGAATTGGTTGACCACGACGCCTGTGTTGACATCGCCATGTGGTACCGATGGATATGAGATCTATAGAAATGCTTCAGGAAGCTGCTTAGGCTGCGTTCTTCTGTAATTTGGGAAAGTAATTGCTTATGGCTCATGCCAGTTGAAAGTGCATGAATGAAATTATCCTGTCCATGACTTAGAATTGGCGGCGGTGATCTTTGCACTGAAGTTATGTCGGCATTATCTTTATGACGTAAAAGTTGATATATTTACGGATCATAAGAGCCTAAAGTATTTGTTGGAGCAAAAGGATTTGAATATGCGACAACGAAGGTCGCTGGAGTTCCTTGGGGACTACACCTTCGAGATTCATTATACTCCCGGGAAGGGCAATGTGGTCGCTAATGCCTTGATTCGGAGGGCTCCGTCAAGAGCAAATTGGTTGCAGAGACACGATGAACGTTTGATCTAAGAGTTGGAAGCGTTAGAGATTTCTTGTGTTGACAAGAATTCCACAGTCGATGCATGTTTGAACTAGACGGAGTTACAGTATGACCTTGGTGACAGGATTCGACGAGCAACGGAGCAGGATGAAAGTCTACAACGCTATGCAAAGGATGGGCTGGATGGCCAATTCTCCAGGGATGACGACCTTTATGGAAAGAGGGCCGGTTGTGCATCCCGAGTATGAGTAAGGGTCTGTTTGACTAAACTGTGGCTGTGCAGGAAATAGTTGTGGGAAACAGTGGTGCAGGAATCAGTTGTTTTGTAGTGGTGAAAAAATTTATGAAACTGTTTGGAAAACTGTATTTGCATTGTTGTCTGAAACAGTGGTGCAGAATTAAACAGTACAGTAATAATTAAACCACCCGAAGAATTTACGAAATCTAAAAATAAATAAACAATTTGCTCGATATTAATTTTACTTAATTATAAAAGTAAATATAATAATATTGATGGGGTTCCCCAAAATATGTTCGGAGGAGCTCAACTCGAGAGACTCGCTCCGCTCGACTCACGTATGCGCGCTCGACTCGATCACGAGCTAAGACGATTTATTTTTGACTGATTTACAAACGCCTCGAGTGACCCACAACAAAAATTATTAAACATTAAAACATTAATTAATTACTGTATATAAGTTTTATTTATTAAATGATGAGTCTCTTCCTAGAGATTTTCAAACCAAACATGCTCAGACTCGGGGTTACGACGATCCGATTTTCAAGTCGGGCGTCCATCAACATTAATAATAAAATATTAATATATATTAATTAAAACGTTAATACATAAAGCATTTAATTATAGAATTTAATTATGATTATTACTTAAATGTTAATATTTAAATTAATTAGCGTTAATAATTGGGCGTTGATATCCGCACCGCAGTTTTGGCTAGTCGCAGTACACTTTCTCCTAATTTTTCGCCCCTTTTGGAAATACGTCTTGTACATGCAATGGGCACAATCTCACACAATTTCGAGCCTGTTCGATCTTTCAAAGGACATCAGAACGCACAAATTCGTGCTCGAGTCATTCCCAAGCTAGGATATATATTATTAACGTTAATAATATATTAATTTTGACACTCTCATAATATATTATTAATTTATTAATTATATATATTAATTATATAATTTTAATATAATATATTAATTATATATATATTATAAATTAAAATATTAATTTTTTAAAAAATAATTGCAGCGTTGCAGCCTTTTCAATGGCTGCAGCGCTGCAGCAGCACTGCGGGTGGTGGCAAGAAATCTTGCCACCGCCCGTACGCCCTTCCTGTTTGGCGGGGCGGCAACAAAATCAGCGGCATGCCGCTGTGCTGCCGCTCCGCCAAACAGGCCCTAAGTTGCGAGAAGAGTTGATGTACGAAGCTCACTTTACAAAGTACTCAATTCACCCTGGGAGCACAAAGATGTTCAGGGACATGAAGAAGATGTTCTGGTGGCCAATACTAAAGAAAGATATTGCTCATTATGTGGCTAAATGCCAAACTTGTGCTTTGGTGAAAGCGGAATGCCAAAAGCCTGGCGGTTTCTTGAAGTCGTTGTCGATTCCGGAATGGAAGTTCGATGATATTTTAATGGATTTCGTGCACGGGTTGCCGAGATCTCAACGCGGGAATGATTCAATTTGGGTGATTATAGACCGGTTGACGAAAGTGGCACACTTCCATCCGAACAAATGGGATGATTCAGTGAAAAGTTTGGCAAAGCTCTATGTGGAGCAGATCGTACGGCTACACGGTGTTGCTCATAACAACGTAAGTGATCATGATGGGTGATTTACATCAAATGATTGGAGGCTAGTCCATCAGCTGTTGGGCACGAAATTGACGTTCAGTACAGCCTTTCATCACCAAATGGATGGCCAAATTGTAAGGACCAACAGAACTATGGATGAGATGCTCTGAATGTGCGCCCTGGACTTTGGTAAGAGATGGGAAGATCATCTCTATATGCTGGAGTTTGCCTACAACAATGGCTACCAAGCAAGCATCGGTATGACACCGTTTGAAGCTTTGTATGGTCGGAAGTGTCGTACACCATTAGCTTGTGCAGAAGCAAGCGAATCCAAACTCTATAACCATCAAGAAGTCGATGAGGCTAACTCGACAATACACGGTATTCGAGAGCGACTACTGATAGCCCAGGATCGACAAGCAAAATACTACAACACCAAGCACCGGAACGTGGAGTTCGCGGTGGGCGACTGGGTATATTTGAAGATCAAACCCTTCAAAGGCATTTCCAGGATTCGGCGTCTGAAAAAGTTAAGTCTGAGATATCTTGGTCTGTTTGAAGTGGTGGAGCGAATTGGGGAAGCTGCATATCGGCTAGCTCTTTCGGCAGACTTGAGTGGATTACATAATGTGTTTCACATCTCGATGCTTCGGAAAGCCGTCAAAGATCCAGCTCAAGTGATCGAGACTGATCGTGTGCCGGTTGAGTATGGGCTAACGACGAAGGTTAGGCCCATTCTGATCGAGGATCGTCCCGATAAATAGTTGCGGAACAAGACAATCGGGATGGTCAAAGTCCGGTGGGACAATTGTGGCTGCGAGGAGCTAACATGGGAACGAGAGCAGACCATGAGAGCTGAATTTCCCGAGCTATTTGTGTAAACTATTATGCAGTGCATCTCTTAATGAAACAGACACATTGGAAGTTATAACATTTTGTCTGTTGATTTCCTTACTGTGCGCAAATTTCGGGACAAAATTTATTGTAAGGAGGGGAGGGTTGTAACACCCCAAATACCAGATTGGATTCAAGTTGGATGACACGACCTGGGATACGGGCATGTCCCAAGGCGTGTCCTACTCGGTATGAGTAAACGGCCTAGCGAGTGGTCGACGAAATGGGTTCGACGAAATTTTTGAGAGGGAACACGCCCTCCAACACGGGCATGTCGGAAACCGTGTCCCCCTCTAGTCGAGGAACTTCGCTCAGCGAAGAGCACAATGGGGGCGTGTCTGCTGCCGTGTAAGGGCACACGACCTGTGACACGGGCGTGGCCCAAGCCGTGTCCTTTTCTGGATTTGGCTAGGGCAGTGAGGCCTGGTGAACACGGGCATGACACGGGTGTGTCTCTGGGCACACGGCCTGTGACACGGGCGTATCACATGGTCGTGTCTTGCTCAGGTTGAGATGGGTGTTTACCACCTGAGGTACACGGCCACAGACACGGGCGTGTCTGAAGGCATGTCAAGTCACATGGCCTGTGACATGGGCGTGTCACATGACCATGTACTGTTCAAGATAAGTCGGTTGTGTGCCGCTTAAGGTACACGGCCGGGGACACGGGCGTGTCACAGGCCGTGTCAGCCAAAAATTAGCCTTTTGTGGTAAAATCATGGTCGTCCAATTTCCTCAGCTAGGATCTGAGGGCCCAAGTTCCTCCCTGCTGCTTTAAGGCCGAGAATGAGAAGGAAAATCTCATGTTTATCTTGGCCATCCTCTTTTTAAAAACTAGAGAGAGGAAGGAGGAGGAGGAGAGGGGAGCCGGCCACCGGTGGAGATGCGATATTCTGATTCGAGATCCGAGGCTAGCGTTGTGAAGGCAAGGCCCCTGCGGTGCTTTCCAACCGGCTAGAAGTCCATGGCTCCAAAGCGATCGTAAAGGGTAACGATCTTCCTTCTTGGTCATGGGAAGGCCTCCTTTTTGGCATGTGCATGGGATTCCCCCACCAGAGGTTGGATTGTGAAGGGATTTCCCTTGGGTTGATTCTTGGAATCCCCAATAATTTGGCATATAGATCCGGAAATGGAGTACGGAATAGGCATGTTGTGTGAAGCCCATCTGTACAGATTGGTCTGGATTGGTGATGTTGCATATACACACCGGAGAAGACTCTGGGGTTAAACGTATAGTTTATGGAGTCGATGGATTGGACCTATGAAGGGTAGTAGTAGGAAGTATTAGAGTGGTAGTCCAGGAAAAGACCGTTGTGATGCTTGTGATGCTCGATGGGTTGGACCTATTAAGGGCAGTAACAGGAAGTACTGGTACGGTAGTACAGGAAAAGCCCCATTGATGCTTGTGATACTTGTGATGCTCGATGGGTTGGACCTGTGAAAGGTAGTAGCAGGAAGTACTGGTACGGAAGTCCAGGAAAAGAACCTATGTTGCTTGTGATACTTATTAGGTTATGCCTGTGAAGGGTAGTAGCAGGAAGTACTGGTGTGGAAACCCAGGAAAACACCCAGGCTTTATGCCAAACAGGTAAGGTGAAATCGACCCGCGCCTTTAACTTAGACGCGAGTACGTTGGTATTCGATGATGGCAAGGCGACTTGAGCAATGGGGGTGGTTGATCCGACCTGTGCTATGTCTGTCCGACTTGAAGACCAGAAAGTGCGGTCTGTTGGAGTGCATAGCGAGAGTCTTAGGCTTCGCACCACTAAGACTAAAGTCTCCGGCTGCACGCCATGGAGCAAAATGCTCAATTTTACAATTGGGTTTCAGCACTGATACGGTGGTGGGACCCTGGTTCACCGGTATACCAAGAATGTGTCCTAAGTGGACGGATTGTCAGGCTGCGTGGCTAACATTTGTGATGAAATGTTGGTGCGTGAGAGCACAATGTGTGATATATCTATACTTGTATATGAAGTGCTATGCATGCAGGGAAGGAATACCATTGCCCCGGGAAAGGGGTAGGGTCGTTATAAATTGGTCAGCTGAATGCTGACCGTTGCCTTTTTTGCCACCGTTGGGTGGGATATCCTTGTACAGGTGCTAGAGAGCCGAGCGGGACATATAAAGGCTGACTTCCCTACTGCTGCTACTGCTGCTTGCCCTTGAAGGCTAAACTAAAAACTATTATGTTTTGTTCATGTGTGGCCTGCCTGCACGCCGATGTTTGAAAGCCACTTTTATAAAGAGCAACTGTAAGGACATAAGGCCAAACAATATTATATTTTGGTGTATATTTCTACATACATGTGGGTGTTTATGTTAGTGGACATTCAATGGTTGGAGTTCAGTTTTATGTTAAAAGCTTCCGCTAGAATGCTATAAGTTAGGATGCGCAACTCTGATATCAACCGTGACTTCGCCGCCTGTTTTGTGGCATATGGTGTGGGGCCCCGACCGGACCTTCTATTATATGCTACATGAACTGATGGAGTCATTACAGCTTGCTACCAAGTTTGTTCCCACCAGTGTGTCTCCTACTGATGTTGAAGGAGACACATCCATGGAGAATGTTGAAGATGTTGTAATAACTATTGTGGACAAAATATATGTTGATATTCAGGGGGGAGACCCTAAGAGAAGTTGCACCTGTTGAGGGGGAGCATGTCTTACCTACTGTATGTTTGTAAAACAAAATTGACACCTTCCTGGTCAATCTATAAGAAAGGATAGATCAAATCTCAATTGACTCACAAGTGGTGACTTACAATGCTCTTGTTTAGGAAAAGCATGTGCTAGAGGATGGAAATAGACCAGAAGATGATCTACTTCAAGTTCTCGTGACTGATGATAATGTTGAGGGAGAGACTCACCTTGAGCTCCCCACTCAAGTTGTTGAAAATGTGATTTAGCTCCCTGATCAAGACAATCAAGGAGAACAAGAAATGTCTAATGTTGAAGTTCATGAGAGAGAAGAGTCCATCCAAGTTCATAACCATCCAGAGCACTCTTCTGAGTATGAAATGAATGACTCTCAGTTGGGGAATGATTTGAAGAAAAGACATGAATCTGTTCAATTGATTGGTGACATTCCCACCACCATTCTAGAACAACTGAAAGATATTGTACCTACTCACCTAGAGGGGGGGGGGTGAATAGGTGGCTTAAATATTTTTCACTTTTTAGGTAGAATTCAGATTATATCACAGAGTTCTAGTTACTTTATCACAGTACACAAGCAGCAATCACAGAATTACACAAGCACACAGTAGACACACAGATTTATAGTAGTTCCCCAAGGTTTGGGTACATCCACTTTCCCCCTTTGCCTATCTAGCAGTATACTAGATTCGGCCAAACTCCTCCACTATCTCAGATCCTCAGATCTTACACTCAGAACCTCAACCAGGTTCCTACAACTCAGGCCCAAGGCCCTACAACTCAACTTCTTCACAAAGCCTACACTCAGCTTCTTCACAAAGCCTACACTCAGCCATCAAGGCCTACACTCAGCCACACCAGGCCTACACTCAGAGATTCAAATCTCCTACACTCAGACACTCAAGCCCTACACTCAGCATTTATAATTACAGGCTTACAAACTCAGATCCCTAAGGATCCTACAAGAAAATATGAATACAAAAATGTAAACTCTACAACTCAGAGAGAAGAGAGAAGAGTTGTGAGTTTCTTGATGAGTTCTTGGAAGAACTCAGCTGAAATCAACCTGACTTGGATTTCTTCAAAGCTTCTTGAATGTAGAACACAATAAGATTGATCTCTTCTGCAGTTGATCCTTGATCTCTACTGCTTAAGATTCAGAACAAAGTCTGAATCCTTCTTCTCAGCCTGGTTCCCACGGCTATTTTCTTGGATGGAGCTCTCTCTCTCCAACTACTTAGATCTTCACTAGATTCTTCAATGAATAGCTAGATCTTCTTTGTATATTGATCACTTGAACTTGTGTTCAATCATCTGTTTCTGTAGACAGTGTAAGCCTATTTATAGGCCTTCTTCATGGTAACTGACTGGTCCGGTTCATAACTGATTTCTGACAACTCTGATAGGTGCAGTAGACCGGCTGGAATGGCAGCTGTCAAGTCATCCAGTCAGTTCTTGAAAATTATGTAGCTGTCTGAATGTATCGAGACTGTCTGTCTTTAAGTGTCGACACTTATAGACCAAGTGTCGACACAAGTTGACTAAGTGTCGACACTAGCCTACAAGGTGTCGACACAACTCCTTGTGTTGTAGATTTTATATCTCGACATTGCTTCTTCTTCATGTGTCGACACTGATATTGTGTGTCGACACAACACTTTGTTCTTCAGCACTTTGTTGAATTCTTGTAAGTGTCGACACAACACCTTTGTGTCGACACATCTTCATGTGTTGAACTTGTTAAGTGTCGACACTTCTTCTTGGTGTCGACACATGTCTTCAGTGTTGATACTTGCTGAGTGTCGACACAGCTCCTTATGTTAACACATTCTTCTTCTGTTGAGACTTTTGCTGAGTGTCGACACATCTCCTTTGTGTCGACACTTGTACTTAGAATATTCTTGAACTTTGCTAAGTGTCGACACAGATCCTTGTGTCGACACTTTCTTCAAGTGTTGAGTCTTCAATTGAGTGTCGACACATTCTTTCTTCTGTTGAGTCTTCAACTGAGTGTCGACACATTCTTTCTTGTGTCGACACTTTCTTCAAGTGTTGACTCTTCTGCTGTGTGTCGACACATTGTTCTGGGTGTCGACACTTATACTTAGACTCTGCTGACTTTTACTGAGTGTCGACACAACCTCCAAGTGTCGACACTTTCTGATGTAAACACAGTTTCTCTGGGTGTCGACACAACTGCTAAGTGTCGACACTGCTTCACTGCACTTTTCTTCATTGAGTGTCGACACAGCTCCTTGTGTCGACACTTTCTGTCTGGTGTCGACTCTGCATCCCTGGTGTCGACACAATGACTCCAAGTGTCGACACTGCTTGCCTAGTTGTCGACACAAGTCTTCTTAAGTGTCGACACTTTCCCTCTGGGTGTCGACACATGGACTTTGAAACTTTTTCTTCTTTCCTGTAAATACTTAACCTGCACAAGTAAACTCAACATACATCAAATACATTTTGATGTATATCATTGAGTAGGGTGAGGCTTCTTCAAATCAGGTACATTTAAACCAATGTACCCAACAATCTCCCCCTATTTGGAGAAGTCATAACCCTTAGTAAATGATATACACCATACAGAATAAAATCATAGTATGATGTAAAGCAGGATTATGTAATCAGGAAAGAAACATAACATGTATTAAATAAATATGCATACACAGATATCATCACAGAACAATTATGAAATAGATTTAGCATATAACACATTGTTCTAATATCTTGTTATATTCATTTTCCAAAAGTTTACAAAGTGTTTAACAATCAAAATATTACAAAGTAAACTTAAGAAAATTTCTATGCTATTTTTGATCAGCATCTTTGATCACTATCCCTTTTCCAGACTGTATCTTGGCTTGCACAGAAGCTTCAGCATTTTCAGTTTCAGCAGGCTTTTTCCCTTTCAGCTCCTTCTTTAGCTCTTCAGCTTTAATCTTTTGCCTCTCAAAGTAATGGTATGGCTTGGGAAAGTACTTGCTAGGCTCCTGGGCAGTAGGAGGTAGCTTTCCCATCTTGGCCTTTCTTCTATATTGGACTATGGCTTCTTGCCTTGTCTCATGCTTTCTCCATTCCAATTCAGAAAACCACTTGTTTCTGTCTTGTATATTATCTTTTGCAGCTTTCCATGCAGTTAAGATTATGTTTCTTGAAGTGGGGCTCCACTGCTCAAAGTTAGGTCTTTGTTCAGCTTGCTCCCTGAACCTCTTTTTAGACAGTCTGGCTTCTTGTTCTTTCTGCATAGCTTCATGTTCTCTCTGCAAAGCTTCTTGCATAGCCTCAGATACTGGTTGAACAACCTTCTCTATGATGACATTTTGCTGACCCCCAGGTGGGCTATACATTGACTGTATATCAGCTTGAACCATATCAAAATCTGGAGGAGGGTAGATTACTTGAGCCACTTCAGGTTGCTCCCCTCCTAGATATGCAGGATGCATCCCAGATTCTGCAACATTGTCATCATCATACAAAGGAGGATATTCAAGAGTAGCTCTGATAGAATTAGAAATCCACTTAGCATGATCAGAGCTGGCTTTGACTAACACCCTCTCCCCCTTTATGACTTCTCTTTCTATGTGATCTCTTACATCATCTTTCTGAAATCTGACCTGGTTATCCAAATAATTGACTCCATCTTTAAAGAAAGGTTTCAACCTTTGGAGTTTGTCAGTTATCAGCTTCTGAGAGTCTTGAATTGTAGTTGTAACAGAAGTTAAGCTCTCTTGCAGTGCTTTATCAAAATCTACCTTAACAGTAGCAGTAGAAGTTGTCAGTCCAGCAGCTATGTTCTTCATCTCTGTGACAATTGTATTATGTGAAGTAGTTAAGTTATTATTCATTCTGATCTGGTTCTCAAGAACATATCCTTGCTTCAGTGCAATGTCATCTACTTGAGCTTTTATTTTCTCTTGATGAGTTGCTAAATAGACTACTGCATTCCCTCCCTTGTGGAAGCAGTCAGTCATCTCCTTTTTATTAAGATTCATTTCAAATCTTATAGACTTTATATCCTGGGCCAGATCAAACTGTAAAGATTTTTTCCCTTCATCCACATACTTCTCAATGGCTTGCCTGTGCTCATCCAGCTTAATTTGCATAGCAACCATTAGAGCACTGTAATCTATAGTTGGAGTTGGCTGTAGTGTTGGCTGTGGTGCTATGGTTTGCAATGCCTTCTTATAATTCTGGCTCCTTCTTTTAAATACTTGAAATTTCCTTTTCTTTGCCCTTGAAGCTTCCTCATCTTCAGATGCCGATGTACTTGCTATCTCTACCCTCTCCTTAGGTAGCTCCTCAACAGCTTGGGGCTTCTCAGGCTCTTGCCTTGCAGGTTCTTCATCAAGTATCACCTGCTCCCCCTCAATTTGGGACTTCTCCCCCTCAGCAGCAACACTGTCCTTCTCAAGGTATGCTTGATCCAGATTAAGGAAAAGATCTTCCATAGTATATTCTTGTGGAGAATGGGCTGGAGAAACTCTTGGCTTATCTACTACTGGATCAGATTCTACTTGAAGTGTAACAGATGTGTCCTTCAAGACAACATCTGGGGGTAGAATATTAATCTGAGTTTGCTGATTAACATTGTTTAAGGAATCAGACAAAACATTATCCTCTATAGGGAAATCTAAAGCATTAAGCTCAGTGATTACCTCAAGAATGATGTGTGTTGCTTGCTCACTCTCAAGAGGAGTTGGCTCTTCCACTACTAGAGGCTCCCCCTGGATTTGATCCTGGTGTATGGGGCTAGCCTGAGGTTGCTCCCCCTGCCTCTCTGCAGCATCTTGTTAAGCTGGAGACTTCTCAACAGTTCCAATGTCTTCTTCATCAGGTGTGAAGACCACTTGTTCCTCAGAGCTGCTAGTTGACTCTTGAGCCACTGGGGCAGTCTTCTTGTTCTTCTGTAGTGGTGTTACTTTCTCAGGAGTAGGCATCTCCTTAGTTAAAACTCTGTCCCATCTGGAGAAGATCCTCATGTCCATCTTTCTCATATGGTTGATCTTACTGCCAGCAGCTTGACCCATAACCTCTGGTATGCTACCAGCTAGGTATAAACTTATTATTCTACCCAAATTAGGTTTCTTCAGACTCTCCTTAATCTTCTCAAAGACAACAACAGACCAATCTGTGTTCACTGTGAAGATTATCCTTGTTATAAGGTTGAACATATGGGCAGATACCCTGTCATGCCCTCCTGGCTTACTCAAGATTACTTTTCCAACAATTTCTGATAGAAATTTTTCCTGGCTGTTCATGCCTTTCCTATTAAACACAGATCCAATTTTCATCTTTGAATCTAGACCACATCATGTCAATGCTTCTCTGGTCTTAGAAGCAGTTACTTCATCCTCTTCTTTTATCCTTGGCAGGTTTAGAACCTTTCTCAAACTTTTTGGAGAGACCTTTACTCTTTCTCCATGGACCCGGACTTGATCTTGAATCCAGATTCGTCTACTTTAGCTCCATTCAGGAATTCCAGTACTTCTTTCTTCCAGATCTTAGTCGGCTCAGAAACAAAAAATTCTAACCCTGAGTCTGCAACTAGGGTTACTACATCCTTGATTTCCTATTCTGCTTCATCAAACGCTTGTCGTACCAGTTCATAGCCTTCATTGACGTTCTCCTCGAGCTTTGACACCATTAGGGTTTGAAGAATTTGACTGGAGAGAAGAGAGGTGTCGACACACAAGTTTGGTCTCGAAACTTTAGTGAGCGTGTCGACAGACAATGAATAAATTCTATTTATACCTTTCTAGGTTTGAAGATGAAAAGGCAGGTTAACTAACTTAAATTGTGTCCACACTGTTGAAAAGTGTCGACACAGACTTATAATGTCTCGACACCTATGTGTCGACACAAGTTTAGTCAACAGAATATATATGTCGACACTTGTTGATGTGTCGACACCACTTAACTCGACATTTAGTCGAGACTTTACTTAGATAAATCTGAGTAAACTCTAAGTTTCGACACCATCTTGGATATGTCGACACCTACTTGTCATGTGTCGACACTAATTTTCTGAAGTGTCAACACCAACTTCCTAGATGTGTCGACACCTTTTCCCTGAAGTGTCGACACCACCTTTCTGTGTCGACACAGATATCTCTGCGTGTCAACACCTTTTTACTTAGCCATTTCTATAAACTTATTCTAAGTTTATCATACCTAGTTCAATTTTAAACCTATTGAACTTAGTTTCTTCTAAGGGCTTAGTATACATATCAGCTAGTTGATTATCTGTTCTAACATATTCTAGTAAAATATCTTCTTTTTCTACATGTTCCCTAAGAATATGATATTTTATTTCAATATGTTTAGTTATACTATGGGAAACAGGATTGTTTGCAATTGATATAGCACTAGTAGAATCACAAAATAGTGGAGTTCTACTTACCTGAATTTCATAGTCCTCAAGCTGATGTTGTATCCATAGAAGTTGAGCACAACAACTTCCTGCAGCCACATATTCTGATTCTGCAGTGGAGATAACCACACTTGTTTGCTTTTTGCTACTCCATGAAATCAGTCTTCCACCTAGGAATTGACAGGTTCAAGTTGTGCTTTTTCTGTCTTCTTTGCATCCTGCAAAGTCTGCATCTGAATAACCTGTTAGTTCAAAATCCCCATTCCTAGGGTACCAGAGGCCTAGATAAGGAGTGCCCTTTAGATATCTCAATATCCTTTTGACTGCTGTCAAATGAGACTCCTTAGGGCATGCTTGGTACCTAGCACAGACACATGTAGCATACATGATATCTGGTCTACTTGCAGTTAAATAGAGTAGGGAGCCAACTATCCCTCTATACAAAGTCTCATCTACAGGTTTCCCTGCATCATCTTTGCTAAGAGACATACTTGACCCCATAGGAGTCTTCATGATACTTGATGAATCCATACCATACTTCCTTATGAGTTTTAGGGTGAACTTGGACTGGCATATGGATAAACCATTCTCAGTCTGTCTAACTTGGAGACCCAAGAAGAACTTAAGTTCCCCCATACCACTCATCTCAAACTGCCCTTGTATAAGTTTTGCAATTTTTTGCAAAGACTACTTTCAGTAGACCCAAATATTATGTCATCTACATATATTTGGACTAGTATTACTTTGCCTCTGGATTTCCTAAGGAATAGAGTCTTGTCTATTTTCCCCCTTGTGAACTTATTCTCAATGAGGAAACTAGACAGGGTTTCATACCAAGCCCTAGGGGCTTATTTTAACCCATATAATGCTTTCCTAAGTCTATAGACATGATTAGGTTGAGTTGAATCAACAAAACTTGATGGCTGTTCCACATAGACTTCCTCTTTTAGATTACCATTCAGAAAGGCTGACTTTACATCCATTTGGTAAACTTTAAATCCTTGAAAGGTTGCATAGGCCAGGAACATCCTTATGGCTTCTAGTCTGGCTACTGGAGCAAAGGTTTGATCAAAGTCAATATCTTCTTCCTGCCTATATCCTTTAGCAACCAATCTTGCTTTGTTCTTAATGATGACTCCATGTTCATCCATCTTGTTCCTAAAGATCCACTTGGTTCCAATTATATTGTGGTCTTTTGGTTTAGGTACAAGTTCCCAGACCTTGCACCTCTTGAACTGATTCAGCTCTTCTTGCATTGCCTCAATCCAATGAGGGTCTAGGATGGCTTCTTCAAACTTCTTTGGTTCAACTTGGGATAGAAAACTGGAGAAGAGCACTGCATTCAGATTTCTGCTCCTTGTTTGTACCCCTTGTCTAGGATCACCAATGATTTGTTCTGCTGGATGATCTCTTAGATGCCTATTGGCTGGAGGCATCCTGGCTTCAGGTTGAACTTCTTCAACTTCTTCATCTTGCTGTACTCCTTGAACTTCTTCTACATTAGGTACATGTAGTACTCCCCCTGGACAGCTGCCACTATCTTCTACTTGCTGTCTTGCAGTAGGTTCTTCTTCTATAGTGAGCTTGTCCATCTTCTTAGTTATACCTGTGGATCTGCATATACTACTAGACAACTCATTGTTAATAAGTCTAGTTTCATCAAATACTACATGTACAGACTCTTCTACAACTTGAGTAGACAAGTTGTAGACTCTATAAGCCTTACTATTGTTGTTGTACCCAACAAAAATTCCCTCTTGGGACTTGGCAGTAAACTTAGTCAAGTAAGACTTTCCATTGTTAAGTATAAAGCACTTACAACCAAAGATCCTGAAGTAGGATAGGTTTGGTTTTCTGCCTTTCACAACCTCATAGGGGGTCTTGTTGTGGCTTTTAGTAATAGTAGCCCTATTAATAACATGGCATGCAGTATTAACTGCCTCAGCCCAGAAATATTCTGGTAGAGATGTATCACTTAATAGGGTCCTACCAGCCTCAATCAAGGTTCTATTCTTCCTCTCAGCAATGCCATTTTGCCGAGGTGTTCTTGGTGAAGAAAACTCTTGAAATATCCCAAATTCTTCACATAGTTTTGCCATACTATCAGACTGAAATTCAGTACCATGGTCACTTCTTATTTTGACCACTGTACTATCTAGTTCATTCTGAATTTGTTTAACAAAGCTATAGAAGACACTAGGTGTTTCAGATTTCTGTCTAAGGAAGAACACCCAGGAAAACCTTGAGTAGTCATCTACCACTACAAAGGTATAGACCTTCCTACCTAGGCTGTGAACTGGCATTGGACCAAAGAGATCCATATGCAAGAGGTATAAACACCTCACAGCATCTTTGTTTTCAATGCTCCTAAAGGTGGATCTAGTCTGCTTGCCCTTTTGACAAGCTGAGCATATTCCATCTTTAATACACTTAACTTGAGGACCATTCCTCACTAACTCTTTGCTAAAGAGTTTGCCAATTGTCTTGTAGTTTAGATGGGCTAGCCTCTTGTGCCATTTGACACAATGAGAGACTGTCTCATCAGCTACAAGACATACTGGAGAACCATCGTTCTCAACCATAATGTCTAAGCAATAGACATTCCTTTTTCTATAACCAGTCAAAATGATCTCTTGATCATTTGACCTCCTGATATGACAACCATCTTTCACAAATGAGATGTCATATCCTACATCACTCAATTGACTTATACTAATAAGGTTATGTTTCAAACCTTTAACATAGGCCACTTGAGTAATTGTAATATAGGAGTTAGATATGTTACCAAAACCCTTGATGATTCCTTTTTCAGAACCACCAAAGGTGACTTTTGGACCATCCTTGATGGGTGTGTAGTCCTTTAGTAAACCCCTTGTTCCAGTCATGTGTCTGGAACATCCACTGTCCAAGTACCATATTGGGGCATGGCCACTTGGACTCACCTGCAAAACAGATTAGTGAACCTTAGAACCCAAAGAATTCTTGGGTCCTTGGTACTGGTTAGTTTGCTTCCTAACAAAGCTACCTGCAGGTTTTCCAACAGGCAGTTTGCTACTCACTTTGGCACTAGCATTGTGCCAACAGTCCATTGCAAAGTGGCCTACCTTGCCACAGCACCAACACTCAAACTTATTGTACCTTTGTTTAGGTACAGTCTTAGCTGTTTTATCTACAGCTGGCTTGTTGAGAGTTGGGGCTTTACCCTTGGACTTGGACTGAACAGTCCTAGCTGGTTTAGTAAACCCCAGTCCAGCTTTACTTTTGTGATGAACAAATTCATCAATTAAGGGCAGAACTGACTTTGGTTTAGAAAACCTAGCAACTAAATCTTTCTCCTTCTGAAGACTAATCTCCAGACTTTTGATTTGATCATTCTTAAATGATATAATCCCCATCTGAATCACAGTTATGTGCTTCAGTCTGGCTATCTCATTTAGCTTTTGATCAAACATCTTCTCATAATCAGTTGCAGCCATTTTGAGACTTGCAATCTCCTTAGCTTGACTCTTGGCCAAGGATTTGCATTTCTTAAATGCTTGCAACAGAACTTTATATTCATCTATCAATTGATGAATATCCTCTTCAGACTCAGATGCACTCTCATCACTTGATGATGATGAATCTGATTCTGTACTAGCACAAGAAATTGAACTGAAAGAACAATTTTGTACCTTACTAGGTCCAGGCTGCTCCTGGATTTTGTCACTTTCTCTCAATGCCATTAGTCCTTGGCAGTGACTGTCCTCTTGTTCATATATAGAGTTCATGATCTGAATGAACTCTTCTTCTTCTTCCTCAGCAAACAGTCCTATGTATGCTTCAGCATCTGACTCAGTTTCTGATGAAGAAATGTCTGACAGGCTCTTTTCCTTTTTGGCAACAAAAGATCTTTCCTTCTTGCCCTTGAGTTGAGTCTTTTTATTATCATTAGACTCCTTCCTTTTCTCTGGACAGTCTGCAACAACATGTCCTTGTCTATTACAGCAATAACATACTATATTTGAAAGAGTTATTTTGCTAGACTTGGTCTTTTTCCTGTCTTTCTTTGAAGACTTTTTATTCTGATAATAGTCTTCTTTACCCTGTGAAGTAGATGGTCTTGTCCTCCACTGTTTCTTATTTAAGAACTTCTGAAAATGTCTTGTGAAGGCAGCAAAGTCCTCATCACATTCACTACTTTCAGACTTTCTGCTTGCTGACTCATCTGACTCAGTTTCAGCTACTTTTGGTGGTGGAGTTGGTGACTTACTTCTGTACTTTCTGGGGGCTTCTGTTTTAAATGCCACTGTCCTTTTTTTATGTTCACTTCTTGTAGATTTCTCCTCTTCTTTCCTCACCATCAACTGCATTTCATAGGACAGCAGTTTGCCAAACAGTGTTGGTGGAGGAATTTCTGCTAACTTTGCCATTTCCCTAATGACACAGATCTTGGTGTCCCAATCTTTTGTAAGGGACCTTAAGAACTTATCATTAAGCTCATAGTTACTGAACTCTCTTCCATAGGACATTAGCTCATTCACAATCCTATAGAACTTCTTATAGCATTCAGTTATGCTATCAGCCCTACCTTGCCTAAAGCTTTCATATTCTTGATTGAGCAAAGATTTTCTGTCTTGCCTCACTTCTTCAGAACCCTCCATGTACACAATAAGAGTATCCCACATTTCCTTGGATGTCTTGCAGTGTATCAGATTCTGAAAGGTAGCATCATCTATAGCACTCACTATTATATTATGAGCCCTCTTGTCCATTGTGGCTAGAACTATCTCATCCTTTGTCATTTCAGAGAAATCCTTAGGTGTTCTCTGATTTGCATCTAAGACTGAAACCTTCATGGGCACATATGGCCCTTCTTTCACTGTGATATAAATCCTAGGGTCTGAGGCTTCCATAAATAGTCTCACCCTTTCCTTCCAAATGCCAAATATTTCTTTTCTGCAAATAGGTAGATTCATGGATCCCAATTCCTTATGATTCTCAGTGGAACCCATGGTTCTTGATTTTCTTGATTCTGTAATTTTACTTAGACTGAAGCTGCCAACAGGATCTACTCAGACAGTTATGTCCTTTTTGAGTAACTCGCTTTGATACCACTTGAAAGATATTGTACCTACTCACCTAGCGGGGGGGGTGAATAGGTGACTTAAATCTTTTTCACTTTTTAGGCAGAATTCAGATTATATCACAGAGTTCTAGTTACTTTATCACAGCACACAAGCAACAATCACAGAATTACACAGGTACACAGTAGACACACAGATTTATAGTGGTTCCCCAAGTTTGGGTACATCCACTTTCCCCCTTCGCCTATCTAGCAGTGTACTAGATTCGGCCAAACTCCTCCACTATCTCAGATCCTCAGATCTTACACTCAGAACCTCAACCAGGTTCCTACAACTCAGGCCCAAGGCCCTACAACTCAACTTCTTCACAAAGCCTACACTCAGCTTCTACACAAAGCCTACACTCAGCCACCAAGGCCTACACTCAGCCACACCAGGCCTACACTCAGAGATTCAAATCTCCTACACTCAGGCACTCAAGCTCTACACTCAGCCTTTATAATTACAGACTTACAAACTCAGATCCCTAAGGATCCTACAAGAAAATATGAATACAAAAATGTAAACTCTACAACTCAGAGAGAAGAGAGAAGAGTTGTGAGTTTCTTGATGAGTTCTTGGAAGAACTCAGCTGAAATCAACCTGACTTGGCTTTCTTCAAAGCTTCTTGAATGTAGAACACAATAATATTGATCTCTACTGCAGTTGATCCTTGATCTCTGCTGCTTAAGATTCAGAACAAAGTCTGAATCCTTCTTCTCAGCCTGGTTCCCACGGCTGTCTTCTTGGATGGAGCTCTCTCTCCAACTACTTAGATCTTCACTAGATTCTTCAATGAATAGCTAGATCTTCTTTGTATATTGATCACTTGAACTTGTGTTCAATCATCTGTTTCTGTAGACAGTGTAAGCCTATTTATAGGCCTTCTTCATGGTAACGGCTGGTCCGGTTCATAACTGATTTCTGACAACTCTGATAGGTGCAGTAGACCGGCTGGAATGGCAGCTGAAAGTGCAACTAGATCTGATAACTCTAGAGGGGGGTGAATAGAGTATATGGTGCTTTAAAAACTTTTACAAGCTTTTACAACAATTGTTGTAATATGTGTCAGCAGGGAAGCAAAAATAAATCTAATCACAATAATGAGCTATGCAAAAACTAAGCATAGAAAAATCAAGGCCAGAAACAAAAAGTAAACAAGCAGAACCAGAAGACACAAGGGAATATAGTGGTTCCCCAAACTTGGGTACATCCACTCTTCTACCACCCTAGGTAGGAATCCACTGCAGGATGAGTTGATCAGGTGTCCTGGGCACCAATGAGCTTTTGATAAGGTGCTCAAAAACCAAAGCAGATTTTTTGATCAGGTGTCTTGCCACCAATGAGCTTTTGACAAGGTGCTCAAAAACCAAGTTCAAACTTTTGAAGGGAGTTTGAAAAACCCTTTACAGAGTGGGGTGAGAGAGTGATGGCAGTTTTCTCTTTCTCAAATAGCTGAGAAGACTAAGTGGATTGATGTCAAAGCTCCCCCTGAATCCTTGAAATCTTCAGGAAGAAAAGCTTTGCTTGAGGGTGATAGGCCTTCAAATATTGAACTCCAGCAATGGATGATCTCAGCAATAGCTGAAATGTTGAGTGTCTGGAGTCTTGAAATGATGTTGGCCTTGAACACTTTGAAAGCTGAAGAGATCTGAAGATTTGAAAACTAGATCTCCTTGGATGAGTGTTCTTCAGAATTCTTTTTGACAGAAGATTTTTGAGTATTTTTCTGTAATCTGTATTGTGTGTGCTCTGTCTTTTTAGAGATTCAAAAATCCTGTCTTTTATTCTCTGGTACAGAATAGAATATCATTCTCTGTCAAGGATAGCCGTTGGTCTGCATTGATTGCATCCTTAATTGCATAATCTCTTCTAGAGGAAAGTCCACAGAATTATTCCTTGAGAAATCCCTTGAAACTTGGTCTAGAATTGAATGAAAACGGCTGGCAAATCTCTGAATTAATTGCAGAATAACTCCTAACTGATTTGAATTTGAATTCTGGAAGTTATCTGAAATCGTCGAACTGAGCTCTGCTATCGTCGAGCTGAGCTCAGCGATCAGGAAATCTTAAGCAGCAAAATATCGTCGATCTGAGCTCAAAGATCGTCGAACTGAGCTCAGAGATAAAGATCCAAGGCAGAGTCAAAATTGTCGAACTGAGCTCACCGATCGTCGAATGGAGTTCGACGATATTATGAAGTTGAGCTCAGCGATCGTCGAATGGAGTTCGACGATCTGTCGAAGTTGAGCTAGACGATCGTCGACCGGAGTTCGACGAATCGTCGTGCTGATCTCGACGATCAGACTTAGTCTCCAGACAGAAAAACTTGGTCTTCAGGGCAGCTTCCAAACCTATACTTCTAACCCTTAGACTCAATTCTAGTTGACCTATTAAGCTATACAGGAGGTCAAACAAAGGTTCCTAGAGATATAGTGATCCTGACCCAAATTAGTAATAGGGTGTTCCAACAATCTCCCCCTATTTGGGTTAGGATTACTATTTACAAACTTTGGAAAAATTTAAATAACAACATATAAGTATTAAGCATAAAAACAACAGCTAGACAAGCATAAACACAGAGATATATATATATATATCATCCAGATAATAAGAATTCACAGAAACTGTCACCTTACAATGTCACTTCTTCTCTTTGCCTTTAACCATTTTGATTTCTCTGTTAGGGTTCAGGGCTTCTTTGTTGGACCTGGTGTCATCTGCTACACCCAAGTATGTTTGCTTTGTAGGCCTGGGAACCACAGCAGCAGGATGCAACTCCATGTATCTGTCAGCATCAAAGAATTTACTGGAGGCATATCTGTCTAATTCTTTCTGTCTTTGTTCTGATATTGTAGAAATGTTGGAAGAATCTAATCCTTGTTCTTTGGCCTTCTTAATCTGATCTAGTGCAGCCAATTCCTTCATCCTGGCAGTCCAAGCAGCTGGATTCTTTTCAGGGTCCTCAAATGGTACAGGTGGCTCATACCTGTTGGAAGAATTGTCTTGAGAAGGCCTGGCAGACACTGTCTCTTTTAGCTTGTAGGGAAAAGGACCAGAAGTTGTATCAGATGAGACATGTCCTCCCCTAGAATATGGGTGCTGCCTGGAGTACCCTTTAGAATAAACTTGAAAATCTCTCTGATTACCCCTGTATCCTCCTCTCCTAGAATATGAACCCCTAGATTGGCCTTCCCTTTGGTAGGATCTGGCATGGGGTTGATAGGGAGCCTGACTTCTAGCTGGGGCTTGACTTGCAGAGCTTCCACCTGCACCTGCATCAGGAGGAGGTGGTGGAGGAGGATGAGGGTGCTGGAATTGGGAAGAGCCCTTCTCATATTTTCTCTTTTTCTTCATGGCCTTCAGCTGGTTCTTGGAATACTGCATCCAATGCTCAGTAATTTGGCAGTTATGAAGGATATAGTATGGAATGTCATTATTATCCTTGACTTTTGCAGGAGGAACCCTTTTCATTGCCTTGCTCCTTGCCTTCCTTTTCCTGGCAATAGTAGCAGATGAGTCATCAGAGTCTGTTTTAAACTCATCAGATTCAGAACTCTGGTCATCATATATAGCATCTATTTTCTTCATCAATTCTTTCTTTAGTTGAACAGCAGCAGATGAGGCAGAAGATGAGATAGCAGCAGCAAGGACAGCAGCAGATGGAGCAGCAGATGGAGAGGGTGCAACAAAAGCAATTACAGCAGCAGCAGCAGATACTGAACTGGTGACAACAGCAGCAACTGTCTCACTATCATCAGCAGAAATAATAGATTCACTCTCAACAGCAGATTCACTAACAGCCACAGAAGCTGGAGAGGTGATAGCAGCAACAACTTCATTGATAACAGCAGTAACATCATCAAACTTTGCAGCAGGCTCAAAATCAGTGGCCTCTGACATCAGAAGATCCTTGGATATTTGCTCATCAGAAACAGCAGCAGCAGCAACATCTTCAGTAGCAGCAATCACTGAATGTACAAAAGAGGAGATAATGCTGGGGTCACAGCAAGAGAAAGGCACCAGTGCCTTGGATAAGTCTTCTGTGGGCTGGACAGCATTACTCTCTGGCAGACAGCTATAGAAGACAGAATCAAAAGCAGATAGCAAAGACCTTAGGTCAATTGTAAGAACTGCAGTAGGAGTCTGACATTCTGGAGGTACAGTAACAGGAGCAGAAGGAGCAGCAGACACAGAAACATCAGCAGCAGCAGCAGTATCATCAGCAGCAGGAGCAGAAACAGCAGCAGCAACAGCATGAAAGCTTGCTTCATATGGCATCTCCCCCTGCCTAGATGCAGATACATCTGGATCAAGGCACACTGCTGGAGGTGCTGCCTGAGGAAGGAGGGAGGAAAGCCTGGCAGAGAGGGCTGCCACTGACAGGTGTAGAGGAGCCAAGGAGGTCTCCAAGAGTAGAGAGAGCCTGGGGGCAATGAGCTCATACAACCTGTCAGCTAGGGCTGAGAGGTCTACTTGCTCAATTGCTGGAGCAGAGGTAGATGGAATAGGAGTAGCTGAAGATGTTGGAAGTGAAGGGCTGGAGAGTGGTGGTATGGATGGCTGAGGTGTTGGGATGGTGGATATGGAGGACAAGGGGATGGAGATGGATGGAGTGAAAGTTGGTTGATCAATAATGTGGTGGAGGAGATCTTGGAATGAAGTGGAGGTGGAAGGTTAATCAGGAGGAGATGAGGGGGAATCATCCATGAAGGAATCATCCAGAAGAGTGAAGGATGGTATGGATGGTGATGATGTAATATCTGGTGGAGGGTAGGAGAATAGTGGTAGGAAGTGTCTGCTGGTGGAGGTAGAATGAGGTCTGGAGATGGAGTTGATGTTGGAGATGGGCTGGATATGGTAATGGTGGATGGAGCTGGAATGGTGGATGGAAGAGGTAGGGTTGGACTTGGAGGAGGAGGAGAGGCAGCAACAGCAGCAGCCAGGTCTTCTGCAGGAGCAGAGACCTGTGGGAGAGTGACTCTTGGAGTCCTTGTGCCTGAAGGAGCACTTGAGGAGGGCCTGCCAGACTTGCTTATTTGCCTGTCCCACTTGCCAAAGAGGGCACAGGTAAGTCTCTTGGAGGCATTTATGTGAACTCAGAGGAGACCAGCAAGGCAGGGCACTTGGTCTGCAGGAAAACTCCAAGAATCCTTCCAAAATTAACAAAACCTTTATTTATTTTGTTCTTGATGAGGTCAAAGAACACCTCTCCCCACTTCAAACTTTTCTTATCTACCAGAGCTCCCATGAGGCAGAGCTGATGTCTGGATATAGTATCATGGGCTGAGTGCTTTGCCAGCAGCACTTTCCCTACCACATCTGCCAGGAACCTGTATTCAACAGACAGATTCCTCTTGAATAGCTTGCTAGGGTTTCCCTCTGGATGACCCATCCTGGCAAGCAGGTCAGAAAACTCCTCTCCAGATAACTCAGCAGATTCTTCTCCATTTCTCAGTCCAAAAACCTCTGTTAAAATTGTGGGGGTCAAGGGTACCTGAGTTCTAGCAATAGACCCAACTATTGTGTTGTTGTCTAGATTATGAGCAGTATAGACCCATTCCTTTATCTCATCTGAAGCCAGCTTTATCCTGGTGGTCATGAGGGCAGACAGATTCTGATCCTTGAATAAGCCCAGTATGTCTTGGAAAATCTGATCAGTAGTGTGGAAGGATTCCAGATCAATGTCAAAGCCTGCATCAAACTTCATTGCAGCTAGGACAGCAACTGACACAGCCATTGTACCTGCAAAAACTCAACAAACAAAACGACCAAGCGTAGAACTGTATGGAGGGAAGAAAATTCTTGCAGAGAAATCGAAAGCGCAAAAGAGAACGACGGCAAAAAATGAGTTTTATATTAGGGTTCGACGCAGAATTGGAAAGATCGTTGAACTCAGTTCGACGATCGAGGCTTCTAAAGGAATCTGAAGAGACTCCAACATCGTCGATCTCCGTTCGACGATCTTGGAAAGCGTCGAGCTCCGTTCGATGATCGTTCAGGGAACAAAATCATCGAGCGTCGTTCGACGATCGTTGACCGGAAGAGATAGTTCACACTATCTGAGAGGCGCTGAACTCAGTTCGACGATTTTGGAAATCGTCGATCTCCGTTCGACGATCTTTGGGGAAATCGTCAAGCGCAGTTCAGAGATCAGAAAAATTCTAGACACTAAGAAAAATCACAATTTTTGCCTAGTCTTGGTCAATTTTTAGCTTTCAAAATCTTGGAGATTATTTAAGACTTCCTCCATCTAACATTCCTAACTGATTTAGGAAGAAGGTGTGTTTCTTTTCATCCAAAGGCTTGGTGAAAATATCTCCCCTTTGTAAATCAGTTGGGATATATTGTAATTCAATTTTATTATTTTCAACATTATCCCTTAAGAAATGATGCCTAATCTCTATGTGTTTTGTCCTACTATGGAGGACTGGATTTTGAGCTATGGAAATAGCACTTGTATTGTCACAAAAGATTTTAGACTTCTCTAAGTTGTAACCATAGTCTAGGAGTTGGTTTTGAATCCACAATATTTGTGAACAACAACTGCCTGCAGCCATATATTCAGCTTCAGCAGTTGAAGTTGACACAGATGTTTGTTTCTTACAAAACCAAGAGACAAGTCTGTCACCAAGGAACTGACAAGTTCCACTGGTGCTTTTCCTGTCAATTCTGCATCCAGCATAATCAGCATCAGAGAATCCAGTTAAATCAAATGCTGAATCTTTTGGATACCAGAGACCTAGATTTGGACAACTTTTAACATACCTAAGAATCCTCTTTACTAAAGTGAGGTGTGACTCTCTAGGGCTCACTTGGAACCTAGCACATATACATGTAGCAAACATTATATCTGGTCTACTAGCTGTAAGATACAGTAAAGAGCCAATCATTGCTCTATATGTGTCTGATCAACAGGTTTCCCATGTTCATCAGCATCCAATACAGCATTGGTAGGCATGGGTGTTTTCATACAAGATGCCTCAGACATACCAAATTTCTTAACCAGTTCATTAGCATATTTGGTTTGAGAAATAAAGATGCCTTCAGCATGTTGTTTGACTTGCAATCCTAGGAAAAAGGATAGCTCACCCATGCTACTCATCTCAAATTTAGAATGCATTAGGTTAGAAAACCTTCTGCACAATTTTGAGTCAGTAGAACCAAAAATGATATCGTCTACATAAATTTGTACTAGTAGGGTATGGACTTATGGGTTCTAATAAAAAGAGTTTGGTCTACTCTACCCCTTATAAAACCATTTTCCAAGAGAACATGCTAGGGTCTCATACCATGCTCTAGGAGCTTGCTTGAGACCATATAATGCTTTATTTAATCTAAAAACATAATCAGGATAAGTTGGAGAGATAAAACCTGGAGGTTGTCTGACATAAACTTCCTCTTTGATGTCTCCATTTAAGAAAGCACTTTTGACATCCATCTGATATACTTTGAAGCCTTTGTGAGCTGCATAAGCTAGAAATATTCTGATGGCTTCCAATCTTGTAACAGGTGCAAAGGTCTGGTCGTAGTCAATTCCTTCTTCTTGAGAATATCCCTGAGCAACTAGCCTTGCCTTGTTCCTTATTATTACTCCTTGATCATCCAGTTTGTTTCTGAATACCCATTTTGTTCCAACAATGGAATGATCCTTAGGCTTTGGCACTAGTTCCCATACTTTGTTCCTCTCAAATTGATGCAACTCCTCTTGCATTGCAATGATCCAGTGTGGATCTTGCTCTGCATCTTGAATGGACTGAGGTTCAATTTGAGATAGGAAGCAGGTGTGCAATAGGTTTTGGTTGACCTAATTTCTGGTTTGCACACCAGCTGAGATTTCTCCAATTATTTGGGAAATTGGATGGTCTCTTGATGTTACTAAATCAACAGGGGGTGTTGATTGTTCACCAACTTGTGTTGTTGTTTCCTCTTGTAGTATAACAACTGGCTCTTCAGGTTGTGCTTCAATGTGTTGAGCATTCCCTTCATCTTCACTGCTTTCATTATCTTGAGCAACCTGCAACTTGTTCATATCTTCAACTAGAGAGTGTTCCTGCAAAGGTTCTATGGTAGAAGAAATCTTCTCCTTGAAAGACATGTTAGATTCATCAAAAGAAACATGAACAGATTCCTCAATTTTCAAAGATGATTTATTATAGACCCTATAGGCCTTGCTGATCATGGAGTATCCCAGAAACACTCCTTCATCAGCTTTGGCTTGAAATTTTGCTAAATATTTCTTGTCATTATTGTGAATATAGCAAATACAACTAAAAATTCTAAAATAGTCAATTTTAGGTTTCTTCCCTTTGAGTAATTCATAGGGAGTCTTTCCCTTTAGTTTATGTATCAGACTTCTGTTCAACACATAGTTGGAGGTGTTCACTGCCTCTGCCCAAAAGGATAGAGGTAGATGAGCATCTGACAACAATGTAGTGGCAGATTCAATAAGGGTTCTATTTTTCCTTTCAGCTACCCCATTTTGTTGAGGAGTTCTAGGAGCTGAGAAAGTATGTCTGATCCCTTCACTCTGACAGAACTCTTGCATAAGAAGAGAATCAAACTCTGTCCCATGATCACTTCTGATCAGGGCAATGTGAGTATTGAACTCAATCTGTATACATTTGAGAAACTCTGTCAGACACTTAAAGTTATCAGACTTCTTCCTTAGAAAGAACACCCAAGTGAATCTAGAGAAGTCATCTACAATTACTAAAGTGTAGGATTTCCCTCCTATGCTCTGTACTGTGATGGGTCCAAATAGATCCATGTGTAACAGATACAATATCCTAGGTGAATCACTCTTATTAAGTGACTTAAAACTGTTTTTAGTTTGCTTGCCTAATTGATAAGCCCTGCAGAGTCCTTCCTTCTTGTAGGGGCCAGAGGGTAGTCCTCTAACAAGGTTGTCCTTGGATAGCCTAGCAATAGTTCTAAGGTTTAGGTGTCCTAGTATCTTATGCCATAAAATATTTGGTCTACAGACTGAATTAAACAGGCAGATATCTATATCAGTTGAAAGAAAATCTACTAAGTAGATGTTACCTTTCCTTATACCTGTCAACACTGTTGTGTTGTCCTCTGACTTGATTTTGCATAAGGTTTTGCTGAAGGTCACCTGGTAGCCTTCATCACACAGCTGACTGATGCTGATTAGGTTGTGCTTCAGTCCTTCCACATATGCTACCTTCTTGAAGGTTACTCATCCAATCTGGACTGCACCATATCCTTTAGTATGTCCAAAGTTGGAAGTCACCAAAGATAACTTTGGGTCCAAGCTTGGCTCTGAAGGATGTGAGGTTGTCCTTGTTCCCTGTCATGTGCTTAGAGCACCCACTATCCAAGTATCATTGCTGGTTAGATGTTGGATAGGTCTTCACCTGCACATAAAACAATTCATTTGTTTTTGACCCAGTTTACCTTGGGCCTAGGTTGATAACCTCTAAATTCAGAAATGAAAGACATCCCTGGCTGACTCTTATATCCTTCAGGATGATATCTCCTTGGAGGTAGAATCCATTCAGTATAAGGGTTAAAGGTTTGGGATGAAGAACCCTTAGGATTTAATTTTGATTTGCCTTTAAACAAGTTTCCAGAGTTCTGACCTCTGTTCGACGATCTTGGAGCTGCGTTCGACGATCTTGGGTCAGATCGTCGAGCTCCTGTTCGACGGTCGACTATGGATGAGGTCAGGTATATGAGATCGTCGACCTGCGTTCGACGACTTTCGGCTGAGATCGTCGATCAGCGTTCGACGATTTTTCCTGAGATCGTCGAGCTGCGTTCGGCGATCGTCGATCTTCATTCGGCGATCGTCGATCTCCGTTCGACGATTTCTGCTGGGACTTAGTTTTCTGAGGCAGATCAGAATTTTTCCTAGCAACCTCTACAACTCCCTTTCCCTTGTCAGAAATAAACTTGATGGGAGTTGTTAGAACAATAGGTTGGCTGGATGAGGCACCCAAGCCCAGTGTACTGTTAAATCTAAAGTTCACTGTGCTTGTGATGTCCATCAGCTTGATGCTTCTCCCATTAAGGGATTCTTCAAGCTTCTTGGCCTCAGAGAGCTCACTTTTCAGTGTAGCTATCTGTTCCCTACAGTTCTCCAACTCCTGAGAGAGTTTGAGGTTTTCTGACTTTAAACCATTGTGTTCAGATAATTGATTTCTGAGAGAGATAATCTCTTTCTCAGACTTTAGCAGGTCTAAACACAGTGCTTTAAATTCAGATTTAAAATCTTCTGAACTAAAATCAAAAGAACTAATTACCTGATCTTCTTCAGGTTGAGTCTCTGAGTCTGACTCTGACTCTTCTTCCTCTGAATTGTGCTGTGAGGCATTAATTGCCATCATGCAGAACTCCTTTTCTTCTGCATCATCCTCATCATCACTGGAGCTAGAAGAGGCTTCTGACTCCTCTTCTGTCTCACTCCAGGATTCAGCAACAAACCCTTTTCTTGTATGCTTATTTTTGCTTGAAGAAGGTTTGCCACTTCCATTCCTTTTGGAGTCTTTCTCCTTTCTTCTTTCTTTTCTGTCCCTTCTGTCCTTGGTCTTGTTCTCTGGACAGTCAGGAACTATGTGCCCTGGTTTCCTGCAACCAAAGCAGATAATGTCTTTATTGTTGCTAATGGACTTGTCATACCTTGGCTTGTCCTGCTCCTTGTATGATCTTCTTCTGAAGTCCTTTCTGGCCATCTTGTAGAATCTTTTGGCCAACAAGCTGAGTAGTTCATCATTGCCTGTGCTCTTATCTTCAGGCAGATCCTCAGTTGCCTTCAAAGGCTATGGTCTTCTCTTTCCTTGTGGCTGGTGAAGCAGCCTTCTGTTCTTCCTCTCTATTCTTGATAAGTAGCTCATAAGATTTGAGCTTACCCAACAAGGCTTCAGTGGTGATTTCATTCAGACTTCTGGCATCCTTAATTGGCCAGATTCTTGAATCCCAAGTGCTGGGGAAGCACATTAGGATCTTGTCATTAAGTTCTGTCAGAGAAATCTCTTTGTCCAATGTCCTTAGTTCACTGACAATTAGACTCAGTCTGTTGTACATGTCTCCCACTGACTCAGTCTCTCCCTTCTTGAAGTTCTCATATTGGGAGATGAGATGGGATCTTCTGTCCTTTCTCTCATCAGCTGAGCCTGAGACTATTTCTGAGAGCTTGTCCCAAATCTCCTTGGCTGAATTACATTCAGCTACCTTTTGAAATATGTCATCTGACATTGTTTGGGCTAGAATGTTCATAGCCTTGGCATCAGCTACTTTCCATTTTTTGATGTCAGCATCTGTTCCTGATGGAGGTGGAATAGCATTTGTACTTGTGCTCTCTGGGGGTCTTGGACACACTGTCAAAACAGAATTAAAAAATCTTCGTCAATGGAATTCATGTAAAGTCTAATCCTTGCTTTCCAAAGTGCAAACTTTGACAGATTGCACACTGGAGGTCTGGTGCTAGCATAATCTTTGTTTTGGGCCATGATTTGTGCAAACAAAATCTAATAATAAAATACAGAAGAAAAGCAGATCTAGTTTGGGATCTTGGGGTTCAGGTGTTAGCCTGTACAACCAATCAAATATGGTATGTTTAACCAACCTCCCTCTGATACCAATTGAAAGTGCAACTAGATCTGATATACTCTAGAGGGGGTGAATAGAGTATATGGTGCTTTAAAAACTTTTACAAGCTTTTACAACAATTGTTGTAATATGTGTCAGCAGGGAAGCAAAAATAAATCTAATCACAATACTGAGCTATGCAAAAACTAAGCACAGAAAAATCAAGGCCAGAAACAAAAAGTAAACAAGCAGAACCAGAAGACACAAGGGAATATAGTGGTTCCCCAAACTTGGGTACATCCACTCTTCTACCACCCTAGGTAGGAATCCACTGCAGGATGAGTTGATCAGGTGTCCTGGGCACCAATGAGCTTTTGATAAGGTGCTCAAAAACCAAAGCAGATTTTTTGATCAGGTGTCTTGCCACCAATGAGCTTTTGACAAGGTGCTCAAAAACCAAGTTCAAACTTTTGAAGGGAGTTTGAAAAACCCTTTACAGAGTGGGGGTGAGAGAGTGATGGCAGTCTTCTCTTTCTCAAACAAGCTGAGAAGACTAAGTGGATTGATGTCAAAGCTCCCCCTGAATCCTTGAAATCTTCAGGAAGAAAAGCTTTGCTTGAGGGTGATAGGCCTTCAAATATTGAACTCCAGTAATAGATGATCTCAGCAATAGCTGAAATGTTGAGTGTCTGGAGTCTTGAAATGATGTTGGCCTTGAACACTTTGAAAGCTGAAGAGATCTGAAGATTTGAAAACTTAGATCTCCTTGGATGAGTGTTCTTCAGAATTCTTTTTGACAGAAGATTTTTGAGTATTTTTCTGTAATCTGTATTGTGTGTGCTCTGTCTTTTTAGAGATTCAAAAAATCCTGTCTTTTATTCTCTGGTACAGAATAGAATATCATTCTCTGTCAAGGATAGCCGTTGGTCTGCATTGATTGCATCCTTAATTACATAATCTCTTCTAGAGGAAAGTCCACAGAATTATTCCTTGAAGAAATCCCTTGAAACTTGGTCCAGAATTGAATGAAAACGGCTAGCAAATCTCTGAATTAATTGCAGAATAACTCCTAACTGATTTGAATTTGAATTCTGGAAGTTATCTGAAATCGTCGAACTGAGCTCTGCTATCGTCGAGCTGAGCTCAGCGATCAGGAAATCTTAAGCAGCAAAATATCGTCGATCTGAGCTCAAAGATCGTCGAACTGAGCTCAGAGATAAAGATCCAAGGCAGAGTCAAAATCGTCGAACTGAGCTCACCGATCGTCGAATGGAGTTCGACGATATTATGAAGTTGAGCTCAGCGATCGTCGAATGGAGTTCGACGATCTGTCGAAGTTGAGCTAGACGATCGTCGACCGGAGTTCGACGAATCGTCGTGCTGAGCTCGACGATCAGACTTAGTCTCCAGACAGAAAAACTTGGTCTTCAGGGCAGCTTCCAAACCTAGACTTCTAACCCTTAGACTCAATTCTAATTTGACCTATTAAGCTATACAGGAGGTCAAACAAAGGTTCCTAGAGATATAGTGATCCTGACCCAAATTATTAATAGGGTGTTCCAACAGCAGCTGTCAAGTCATCCAGTCAGTTCTTGAAAATTCTGTAACTGTCTGAAAGTGTCGAGACTGTCTGTCTTTAAGTGTCGACACTTTATAGACCAAGTGTCGACACAAGTTGACTAAGTGTCGACACTAGCCTACAAGGTGTCGAGACAACTCCTTGTGTTGTAGATTTTATATCTCGACACTGCTTCTTCTTCTTGTATCGACACTGATATTGTGTGTCGACACAACACTTTGTTCTTCAGCACTTTGTTGAATTCTTGTAAGTGTCGACACAACACCTTTGTGTCGACACATCTTCATGTGTTGAACTTATTAAGTGTCGACACTTCTTCTTGGTGTCGACATATGTCTTCAGTGTTGATACTTGCTGAGTGTCGACACAGCTCCTTATGTCGACACATTCTTCTTCTGTTGAGACTTTTGCTGAGTGTCGACACATCTCCTTTGTGTCGACACTTGTACTTAGAATATTCTTGAACTTTGCTAAGTATCGACACAGCTCCTTGTGTCGACACTTTCTTCAAGTGTTGAGTCTTCAACTGAGTGTCGACACATTCTTTCTTGTGTCGAGTCTTCAACTGAGTGTCGACACATTCTTTCTTGTGTCGACACTTTCTTCAAGTGTTGACTCTTCTGCTGTGTGTCGACACATTGCTCTGGGTGTCGACACTTATACTTAGACTCTGCTGACTTTTGCTGAGTGTCGACACAGCCTCCAAGTGTCGACACTTTCTGATGTAAACACAGTTTCTCTGGGTGCCGACACAACTGCTAAGTGTCGACACTGCTTCACTGCACTTTTCTTCATTGAGTGTCGACACAGCTCCTTGTGTCGACACTTTTTGTCTGGTGTCGACTCTGCATCCCTGGTGTCGACACAATGACTCCAAGTGTCGACACTGCTTGCCTGGGTGTCGACACAAGTCTTCTTAAGTATCGACACTTTCCCTCTGGGTGTCGACATATGGACTTAGAAACTTTTTCTTCTTTCCTGTAAATACTTAACCTGCACAAGTAAACTAAACATACATCAAATACATTTTGATGTATATCATTGAGTAGGGTGAGGCTTCTTCAAATCAGGTACATTTAAACCAATGTACCCAACAACAACTAAAAGGACTGTCTGATAAGCAAAGGTGGAAAATATAGTTGTATGGGGATAACTCAATCAAGGAATTGAGAAAGGAACTCACCACTGAAATTTCTTCTATTAGATTTGAGGTCGAATTGTTGAAAGATAATATAATCAAATTATTTACAAGGGCTGCTCCAACTATAGATTATGCAACCAAGAAACTTGATCAGATAGAGAAGAAGCAAAATGATATCATTGAGAATCAGCAATATGAAAATGGATCGTGAAGTAACAAAGACCATCATGGAAAGGGATACGATGGTTCTAGAAAGGAGAATGGATGCATGCACTCAATACTTGGATGATCACATGTTGCAAGTAAAGAACATGTCTCTGCAGGGGTAAATCACTTGGCTAACAAGACCAATTCACTAAGCAAAGTAGTTACTACAGAAGTCATAAAGGGGGAGAGGTCAATGATAAACGTTAGTGTAGACCATGCAGTATGGACCTCAAATGTAGTTAGAGAAGCATTAGTCCTTGACCCTATTATATATGATGAGCCTGAAATTCATAGAGATGGAGATGGGGCTGATTCTGTTGGTTATATGGTTACTATTGTTCCTGCATTCAGCCCCACCACTCAACAGTGATCAAATATCAAAGGAAAATCAATTGCAGATGAAGAAGGGGAAGCAAAGCTAAGCAAAAAAAAAAAAGACATAGAGAAGATCTAAAATCCAGACCAGACTTTGAGCTGTGGAGTCCATAATCCAGAACAATCATATTGTCTGTCTGGGATCAGATCAAAGAAAACAAGAGAGATAAAGCCAAACTATTCAGCTCTATAAAATGAGCCAAGTTTGAAAGGCATGAAGAAATTAGGAGGAAATTCAGAAGAGTCAAGAGAGCTGGAATTATACAGATGGATGTCGTAGAGCCCTGCAGATACTATCCAAAGCCTTACAACAACTTTAAGAGACAAAGGCAAAAGAAGATAGAGGCTGAGGAAAAGATGGGAAAGAAATCTAGGGGGCATAATAGTTAGGGAACCTAATCATTTGCAATGTTTTACTTTTTAAGTTCCTTAGGGATATTTAATGAAGATGATTATAGATTTTATTAAAATTATTCTCTGTTATGCTAGTTGGAATCTCAAATATTTTATGCATAAGTTTGTTCTTAAATGTAGCCGCTTCTTATCACTTTATTTGAAGTGGTGTATGTCATTGGTTGGGTTTTTGACTTCTTTAAATAGTAGGAGATTTTTGGGTACATTAACCTCAATGTCCCAGATTTGAAGAAGGCCCACAAGTCAATAATATACATAAACATGTATTGATATATGTCTAAGTTAACATGTGCAGAGTATTGGTAATTAAATGATTAGACATGATGAGAGTATCAGAATTATGGCTGGAAAGAAATCAGCATGGTCTAGGAAGACAGGAAATTGACTAAGTACAAAAGCTTTGAGTAACTACACATCACTCAACGCCAAAGGACAAAAACATTGTCAGCTTAACTCCCACTCAAAGCCTCCGTGGAGAAGCGCTAAAATCTATCTAAGTACAAAAGCGTTGAGTGAAGGACTTACACTCGACGACTTCTCAAGAAAGGTTGTTAAGTACAAAAGCATCGAGTGAAGGACTTACACTCGATGCCTTCTCAAGAAAGGTTATTAAGTACAAAAGCGTCGAGTGAAGGACTTACATTCGACGGCTTCTCAAGGAAGTCTATTAAGTACAAAAGCATTGAGTGAAGTACTTATACTCAATGCCATCACAGTAAAAGGTGTGAAAGGACAAAAGCGTCGAGTGAAGAACCTCACTCGATGCTTCAACGTTTAGCAGAATTTGGCTAATTACAAAAGCATCGAGTGAAGGTCATTCACTCAACACTTCTGAAGTTAACTGTCAAAGATCTAATTCGTGGAGACATATGGGATCACTCGATGCATGTACAGACTCAGAAATTATTCTAAGTCAATTGATGTTGTGTCAAGTCCGCTGACGTCATTCTTAATTCAAATCGATGCAAATTGTGTGTTAAAAGACAGAGATCTCCGTACTGATTTGTCAGCATTATTCTGGGATAAATTAATCATTAAAGTTAGCCATGTAGCATTCCAAAGAGTGATATAGTTGTTGTTGATGATGAGGTATAAAAGCGAAGTGGGTGGAATTCTTACGAGAACTTTTTTGGCGATAACTTTTGGCAATCTTTGTTAACCCTAATTTCACAAAAGTCGGCTAGCAGAGCAGATCTCATTTTTGGTTATCTTCAAGCCTACTATACAGAACCATTATCTTTCTCAATATTGAAGAAGAAGACGAAGAACTCTGCAAGGTTTCAACACAATATAGGCTGAACCAAATCTAAAGAATCATCTTCTTGTAGCTGTGCTAAAGAAGATCTGTCTGTTAATTCAACCAAAGAAGAAGACTCAGAATTTTCTTTTGAGTTAGATTCCTCAAACATTAATTATATCTTGTAGGATCTCACTGAGATCTAAGTGTATGCCTATTTTATAAAGGCTGAGTGTAGGATTGCGAGCTGTCTGAGTTGTAGGAGTGCGAAGCACTCTGAGTTGTAGGGTCCTGGGTACGATCTGAGGTAAGGCTTGTGTCCGAGGTAGGATCTTTGTGAAGATCTGAGTTAGGAGACTAGCTGGGTCTCTGAGCTGTAGGAGTTGGAAGACTCTGAGTCGTACGACTATCAAGCCTGAGGTAGGAGACTGGTGATTGTCTCTGAGGTAGGATTGTGAGTAGTCTGAGATGTAGGAGTGGAGAGCACTCTAAGTTATAAGATCAATGGAGGGATCTAAGGTAGAAGATCTATTTGATTTAAGTACTGGAGGAGTTGGCTGAATCTAGCTCACTGCTAGATAGGTGAAGGGGAAAGTGGATGTACCCTAGATAGGAGAACCACTATAAAATTCTGTGTATTATATGTGTTCTTAAAAGCTAACCAACTAGCATAAGGACACAACTAGATCGACTTTAAAAAGAAAGAAAAGATATAAAAAGAAATCTATTCACGCACCCCCCCACCCCTCTAGGTGTTTAGCTACCCTTAAAAGACTTTTAGAGTCGCGTAGCTCACTTCTATGATCGGAGGGTGAAACCGAGACCCGTCAGCATTAGAGACCTTCTCCTTTGAAATCTCAAGACTATAGGAAAGGGCCCCTAGAAGGACAAGCTCTCCCCGGTATGGGAAAGACCATTTATCGTCACTATAGTAGTGAAACTTAGGACCTACAAGCTGAGGGCTCCGAATGGTAAGACGCTCCCCAAGACTTGGAACGCACAGAACCTACTCTGTTTCTACCATTGATTAATGCCCCTCGAAGTTGAGAAGCATAAAGGCGAGCTCGGGCACTTATGTATCTCCCCCTTTGTTTAATGAATTGGCCCTCTAAATAAATAAGCTTCGCGCTCCCTGACTATCAAGGCAAGATAGATAAAGGTGTGCATGCATTTCCACCATGACAGACCCCTGGTCTTATTTAGTCGTGAATGAACAAAGGTTCTTTCACCTCCACCTGGGCAGACCTTGGTCCTCTTAAGGTGCAAACGAACAAAGGTTTTTCGCCACCTCCACCTGCATGGACACTGATCTTCTTGAGGCACAAATGACCAAAGTTTATTCGCCACCTCCACCCGGAGGACCCCATTCCTCCTAAGGTGTGGACATACAAAGGTTCTTTGCGACTTCCACCTACATGGACCCCGGTCCTTCTAAGGTGTGAATGAACAAACGATCTTTGCCACCTTCACTCGGACGGACCCCGATCCTCCTAAGGTGCAAATGAACAACGGTTCTTTGCCACCTCCACCTGGATGGACCCCGGTCCTCCTGAGGTATGAATGAATAAAGGTTCTTTGCCACCTCCACCTAACGGACCTCGATCCTCCAAAGGCGTGAACAAACAAAGGTTCTTCGCTAACTCTACCTAGACGGACCCCAGTCCTCCTGAGCATGGATGAACAAAAAGTTCTTCCCCACCTCTACCTGGATAGACCCCCTATCCTCTTAAGCCATGAATTAATAATGGATCTTTGACACCTCCACCTGGATGGACCCCAGTCCTCCTAAGATGCAAACAAATAAAAGGTTATTCACCACCTCTACTTGAATGGAACTCGGTCATTGTGAGATGCGAATGAACTAAGATTCCTCGCCATCTCCAATAGGACAGACTCTGAGTCCTCCCAAAGGGCAACAAGGCTGTTAAATACATAAAAGTATATGAAAGTCTTTGTTCAAGAGCAGCTACACACCTAGAGGGGGTGAATAAGTTTGTTTAAAATTCTTTTGGAATCTTTTAAGTTTTGGTCAAGATGTATGTTAGAATTAGTTGTTAGCTTTTAAGAGTCACAACAAAATACAAGAATTTATAGTGGTTCTCCTATCTAGGATACATACACTTTCCCCCTTCACGTATCTAGTAGTGTGCTAGATTCAGCTAACTCCTTTCCTACGGTTCCTTGAGCTTACACCTTAGATCCCTTAGGATCCTACACCTCAGAGTGAATCACACTCCTATAACTCAGAGTTAAGCAACTCCTACCTTAGGCACAGCATGTAACACCCCCTATCCGTCGCATAGCATATAACAGTAGGTCCGGCCGGGGCCCGACGCCATATACCACAGACAGACCGTGTGGTTACTCAATGGAAACCATCCAACCAATAACCAACTTCCTATACAGAGTCATTCTAGCAGAAGCGATTTTAAAATTTACAAAACAAAGAACCCATCACAAGCATGAATGTCCACTACAAAACTCAATATGAATGAAGTACAATACACAAGTACAATGGCCTTAAGGCCTTACATTTGTTTACTCAAATTACATGTTTTGCAAACCTCAGCACGCAGGCCGGTCACACATGAATAAAGCAAGTAAACACTCAATATTTAGGCCTTCGAGGGCCGGCTCAGCAACATGGGTGAAAGAATTGGTTTCAAGATATCCTAAACACCTATAGGGGGGTGAATAGGTTCAATTCCTTTTGATTAAGGCAGAAAGTATATTTTACTTGCAATTAATTTACGCAACAACTATCACAGCATAGCATAAAAAGAAACACAGCCAACACAAATTACACATAGATTTATAGTGATTCCCCAGGAGATGGGTACATCCACTTTCCCCCTTCGCCTATCTAGCAGTATACTAGATTCAGCCTAACTTGCTTCTTCCTTCTCAGATCCTCAGATCTTACAACTCAGAACCTCGAAAGGTTCCTACAGCTCACACTTCACCAAGTGCTACAACTCAGATTCTTCCAGAGAATCCTACCTCAGAGTGAGTCCACACTCCTACAACTCAGGCAATCAAGCCCTACCTAAGCCTCTTCCACAGGTCTACAACTCAGAGAAAACAATCTCCTACCTTAGGCACTCAGCCCTACCTCAGCCTTTATAGATATAGGCTTACAACTCAGAGAGACAACTCTCTTACACTCAGATCTGTTAAAGATCTTACAGAGAAAATTGATTATAAGATGAATAATTCCTTCACCCAGATAGAGAGAGAAAGGGGTGAAGGCTTCTTGATCAGTTCTTGATAGATCTGACTGCTTAAGATCCAACTTATCTTAGCCTCTTCAAGGCTTCTTGAATCTAAACAAAGTAAGGTTAATCTTCTTGTGAAGTTGAAGATGATCTTCAATCCTGCTTCCTTCAGAACTTGATCTGAAATCTTCTTGCAGATTTGTTCAGAATCTGCCTTCTCTTGATGATCTGAAGATAACAAGTCCTTTCTTCTTAGATCTCTCTCTTTGTGTGCTGATCTTCCTTTCTGATGATAGAACTGGTCTTTATATAGATCCGTCTGAGGTTAGCGGCTAATCTGGTTCCTAACGACATTCTTACAGCTCTGACAGATGCAACTGCATTGTTGGTTGTGACAGCTGTCAAGTCTCCAGTCATGACATCTGATACTTCATTGAACTCTAACTCAGCCGCAAAGTGTTGAGACAATACTTCAAATGTGTCGACATAAATAGATCATGTGTCGACACAATCCTTGGTGATGTCGACACAGCTCACATAATGTCGACACAGCTCTTCTTTATCTTTTTGACATAGTTTCTGTGGAATGTGTCGACACAAGTCCTGTGTGTCGACAAAATAACTCCTAGTCTCGACAAAGTTAATGTCGATAGAATTCTGGAGTGTGTCGACACAAGTACTGTGTGTCGACACAATTGTTGTCAACATAATTCTGGAATGTGTCGACACAAGTCCTATGTGTCGACACAATTGTTGTCGACATATTTTCTGTGTGTCGACACAAGTCCTGTGTGTCGATATAATCTGGCTTCTGGTGTCAATACAGCCTTTCCCAAGTGTCGACACAATTCTTCTCAAGTGTCAACACTTGTACTTAGAAACTTTTTCTACATTTCCTTAACCTGCACATTGAAACTCAACACAACATCAAATACACATTGATGAATATCATTGAGTTAGGTGAGGCTTCTCCAAATCAGGTACACATTTTCCAATGTACCCAACAATCTCCCCCTATTTGGAGAAGTCATAACCCTTAGTCAATGATATACATCACTTATAATAAATCACAGATTATGATGTATAAAAGGATTATTTAGATAGGGTAACACATAAACAAAACCAACATATTATATCATCACAAAATATGATAAAATATAGTGAACATGAATCAGTGTTTTGTTAAATTACAAGAAGTTTTTGAATAACAGATTACATAGATTTTAAAACAAAAGATTACATAGTTTTAAAGTCTAGTCAATCTATTCTAGGACTGGTCAGGCTCCTTGATGGCAATGCCTTTGCAGACTAAATTCTAGCTTGTACATTAGCTTCAGTGTCATCAGCCGACTTCTTTCCTTTAAGATCCTTCTTCTTCAGCTCTTCAGCCTTGACCTTTTGCCTTTCAAAATAATGATAGGGCTTTGGAAAGTATTTGCTTGGCTCCATAGAGTTAGCGGGTATTTTTCCAGCTTTGATATCTCTTCTGAATTGATAAATGGCATCTTGCCGCTTCTGGTACTTGATCCATTCTTGTTTAGAGTACCACTTGTCTCTATCATACATGTTGTCTTTAACAGCTTGCCAGGAAGTGAGAATAATGTTCTGGAGGTGGGACTCCATCTTTCAAAATCATGCTTTAATTCAGCCTACTCTCAACCTTTTCTTAGAAAGTTGAGCTTCTTGTTCTCTTTTCAAAGCAGCTTCATACATATCAACCTTCTCAATAATGACATTCTGCACCTCCTTTGGAGAACTATACATCTGTTGAACAGCATATTGAATCCCTTCAAAATCAGCAGGGGATAAATAATTTGAGCTACTTCCTGCTGAACCCCTTCATGTGAAGCCGGTTTAATGCCTGATTCAGTAGTGTTATCATCATCACACAGGGGTGGATAACCAAGAGTTGCTCTGATAGTATTAGTTATCCATTTAGCATGTTCAGAGCCTGCATTGACTAACACTCTCTCCCCTTGTATGACTTCTCGTTCAATATGGTCTCTTTGATCATCCTTTTGAAACCTTATCTGATCAGCTAAATAATTTATGACTTCTTTGTAGAATGATCTGAACTTCAGCAGCTGATCAGCAATTACCTTTTGAGAAGCTTGGATAGCAGTGCTAACATCAGTCAAATTTGCTTTGAGTTGTTTATCGAACTCAGACTTTTCTTTAACAAGGTGTTCAGTCAAAGCAGTGGCTTTATTTTGAAGTTCTGTTACAATAACATTATGTGATTCTGTCAGATTGACATTCATTCTGATTTGGTTTTCCAGAACATAGCCTTGTTTCACTGTTATGTCATCTATTTGAGTTTTGGCTTCCACTTGTTCCTTGGCTAAATAGACTACAGCATTACCTTCCTTATGGAAGCAATCTGTCATTTCCTTTTTATGCAAATTCACTTCAAATCTGATAGATTTGATATCTTGGGCCAGCTGAAATTGCAATTCCTTGTTGCTCTCATCAACATATTTTTCAAGGGCATGTCTTTGTTCATCCATCTTTACTTACAGAAGTGAACTGAAGTCTACTGCTGGAGCTGGAGTTTGTGGAACAGCCTGCAAGGCTTTCTTATAGGTTGAACTCCTTTTCCTGAGCTCCATAATTTTTCTCTTCTTTGCCCTGGAGGCTTTTTCATCTTCTGAGGAACCAGATGAACTTTCTATATCCATAGTGTGTTTTGGACTTGTGGCAATGATGGGCATCTCTTTTTTATGTTCTTGAGTGCTCCCCCTCAGTCCTTACTTCTAGTAAATCAGGAAACAATTCTTCTAATGTTACTTCTTGGTTTATTTGAATTGGAGGAATAGCTTGCTCTTTGTCAGCAGATTGTCCTTTTTCAAATTCAAAAGATTCTTCCATGGTAATGTCATCATCAGGGACATTGTCTTGGTTATTTGTATTAATATCAGTCATATGCACATCTAGTGCATCATTTGCATTGCCTATAGCAGCTTGATTTATATCTTGTATCACCTCAAGTATAGATGTAGTGGCTGCTTCACTGTCCAATGTAGCTGTGTGGACAGGTGTCTCTTGCTCATGAGCTCCCCCTAAAGGTAATGCCTCTTATTGAGCTGAAGCTGTAGAAAGCTCATTGGCTCCCCCTTGATGAGGCTCTACCTGTACCTGATCCTATGAGATGTTGGTGGCAGGAATCTGCTCCACCTGCATCTGACTATCAGTTACAGTTTCTTGAGCAGGAGATTTGCTAGTCCTTTCTGCTCCTTCTTCATCAGAGCTGAAAATAACCACTTCTTCTGAATCACTAGAAGATTTAGTGGTCTTGGGGGTTGTTTGCTTCTTTTTCTGAATCTGCTTTGTTTGTTTCTGTGGAGTAGAAACATCTTTGGTCAGGACCTGATCCCATCTGGACAGTATTCTCAAATCCATTCTTCTCATATGATTTATCTTGGATCCTGCAATCAGATTCATTACCTCTGGGATTTGCACAACCAGATATAAACTCAGTATTCTACCCAGATTTGGTTTCTTTATGCTTTCTTTGATATTTTCAAAGATCACATCAGAACAGTTAGTGTTGACCCTGAATATAATCCTAATCATTAAATTGAACATATAGGCGGAAATCCTATCATGTCCTCCTGTTTTACACAGAATAACCTTTCCTATGATTTCTGACAGGAATTTGCCCTGGGATTTCATTCCCTTCCTATTCATTGAAGATCCAATATTGGTAGTGGGATCCATTCCACACCATTGGAGAGCTTCTTTTGACATGGAAGATACTATTTCAGCGTCTTCTTTAACCCTGGGAAGTTGAAATGTCTTACTCAAACTCTTCTGGGTGAGTTTGACATTGGTTCCTTGAACTGATGACTTTATTTTCATGCCCTTTGAATCTAGTGATGCCTTTGTATAGAATTCAAGAATCTCCTTCTTCCATATCTTGGTAGGTTCTGAGACTAAGTACTCCAATCCATTTTTTGTGATTAGGATAATCACGGCTTTGATTTCTTGTGATGCACTTTCAAATGCATCGCGAACTAGTTCATAGCACTCGTTGATGTTCTCTTCTAGCTTTGGTGCCATTAGGGATGAGAGAGAGAGTGAAGAAGGAAGATGAAGGCTTGTCGACACAAATATTTGGTCTCGATAATACTGAGAGTGTAGTCGACAAGGTTTTACTTCCACCTATTTATATGTTTCTACACAAAGAAGGTCAAAAGGAGGGTTGGAATAAGCTTATTGTGTCGACACTGTTGGGATTATGTCGACACAGACTATTAAAGTCTTGACAAAGAATGTAAAGGTATTATAATACTCTGTGTCAACACCATCTGCGATGTGTCGACACAAACAATCCTAAGAGTCTATACTAATGTCTGTGTGTCGACACAGACGACTGTATGTGTCAACACCAATATCTAAGTGTCAGGAAAGCTATGTGTCGACACCAACTACTAACTGTCGACACAGATGTCTTTATGTGTCGACACAAATTTACTTAGTCAAATTTGTCATTCTTATTCCAAGTTTAGCATGCCTAATTCAATTTTAAAATAATTGAATTTAGTTTAATCCAGTGGTTTGGTGAACATGTCAGCAATTTGAAAATTAGTATTGACAAATTCTAAACTTATGTCTTCCTTTTCAACATGATCTCTAAGGAAATGAAATCTTATTTCTACGTGCTTAGTTCTGATATGAGAAAAAGAATTTCTAGCAATAGAAATGACACTAGTAGAATCACAAAATAATGGAGTTCTACTTACCAGGATGCCGTAATCTTCAAGCTGATTTCTAGCAACTGCCTGCAGCTACATATTCAGACTCAGCAGTGGATATAGCCACTCTTGTCTACTTTTTGCTACTCCATGACACCAATCTTCCACCTAGGAACTGACATGTGCCAGTTGTAATTTTCCTGTCTTCTTTGCATCCTGCAAAGTCTGCATCTGAATAACCAGTTCGTAGAAAATCTCTATTCTTAGGGTACCAAAGGCCAAGATTTGGTGTTCCCTTAAGATATCTCAAAAATATTTTGACTACAGTATAATGAGATTCTTTTAGGCTTGCTTAATATCTAGCACAGACACATGAAGCATACATGATGTCTGGTCTACTAGCAGTTAAGTATAGAAGGGAGCCAATTATCCCTCTATACAAAGACTCATCTACAGGTTTCCCTGCATCATCTTTGCCTATAGGCATATTTGACCCCATTGGAGTTCTCATGGTGGAGGCTGACTCCATACCATATTTATTAATCAACTCCTTGGTGAACTTAGACTAGAATATGAACAAGCCATCATCAGTCTGTCTAACTTGGATTCCCAAGAAGAATTTCAGCACACTCATGCTGCTCATCTCAAACTTCCCTTGCATAAGTTTAGCAAACTTTCTACAAAGGTTGTTTTTTGTTGATCCAAAGATAATGTCATCAACATATATCTGGACTAGGATGATCTTGCCTTTTGATTCCCTTAGGAATAGAGTTTTGTCTATTTTCCCCCTTGAGAATTTGTTCTCAATGAGGAATGTAGACAGAGTTTCATACCAAGCCCTAGGGGCTTGTTTCAAACCATATAGTGCTTTCTTAAGCCTATACACATAATTAGGATAGAGAGGATCTACAAAACCTAAGGCTTGTTCAATATAAACTTCCTCTTTTAAGTCACCATTCAAAAATGCTGACTTTACATCCATCTGAAATACCTTGAATCCTTGATAAGCTGCAAAGTCAAGGAACAACCTTGTTGCTTCCAACCTTACCACTGAGGCAAATGTCTGGTCAAAATCTATTTCTTCTTACTGTCTGTAGCCCTTTGCCACCAGTCTTACTTTATTCTTAACTATAATGTCATTTTCATCTAGCTTATTCCTGTAGATCCACTTAGTCCCTATGATATTGTGATTCTTTGGTTTAGGAACCAACTTCCAGACATTGCATCTTCTGAATTGATTCAGCTCTTCCTGCATGACATCAATCCAATTTGGGTCTTGTATGGCTTCTTCAAATTTCTTGGGTTCCATCTGGGACATGAAACTTGAGCAAAGGACTGTGTTCATGTTCTTGCTCCTTGTCTGAACACCATGACTTGGATCACCAAAAATTTGGTGTGCTGGATGATCCTTTAAATGTCTTATTGTCCTCTTCATCAGCTTGTGGGTCTTGTACTCCCCCTGGACAACATCCATCATTTTCTTCATCCTTCCTTGCAGGTTGGTCTTTACTAATGGTTTGCTTGTCCATCTTTTCCTTCAAACCTGTAGAGCTACAAGAAGTACTAGACAACTCACAGTTGATTAGTTTAGTTTCATCAAAAACTATTTGAACAGATTCTTCTACAAATTGAGTAGTCAAGTTGTAGACTCTGTAAGCCCTACTGCTGTTGTTGTACCCAACAAATATCCCTTCTTAGGATTTGGTAGAAAACTTTGTTAAATAGTGCTTGTCATTATTAAGAACACAACACTTGCTACCAAAGATTCTAAAATAGGCTAAATTTGGTTTTCTGCCTTTCATAATCTCATAGGGTGTATTCTTGTGGCTTTTGGTGATGGAAGCCTTATTGAGAACATGACATGCAGTGTTTACTGCCTCAGCCCAAAAATATTTTGGGAGAGAAGTGTCACTTAGTAGGGTTTTACCAGCCACAATAAGAGTCATATTCTTTCTTTCAGCAATACTATTTTGCTGGGGAGTTTTAGGTGAGGAGAACTCTTGATGAATCCCTAGTTCTTCACAAAATCTTGTCATGCATTTAGACTGAAATTCAGTCCCATGGTCACTTCTGATTTTGACCACTGAATTGTTAAGTTCATTCTGAATTTACCTAACAAAATTGTGGAAGACAGTAGGTGTTTCAGATTTCTGCTTCAGGAAGAAAACCCATGTAAATCTAAAATAGTCATGCACAACCACAAGTGTATAGACTTTCCTACCTAGACTATGGACTGGTATAGGACCAAATAGATATATATGCAGGATATACAAACACCTCACAGAATCTTTGATATCAAGAGTATGGAAGGAGGTTTTGGTCTGTTTGCCTTTTTGACAAGCTGAACACACACCTTCCTGGATGCACTTGACCTGAGGACCATTCCTCACTAACTCCATACTATAGAATTGGCCTATTGACTTGTAGTTCAGGTGAGCCAGCCTCTTATATCATTTGACATAATGAGAAGCTTTCTTATCTGCAACTAGACAAATAGGAGAGTTCTTATTCTCACAATCAAAGTTGAGACAATAAACATTTCCTTTTCTATAACCTGACAAGTTGACCTCTTGATCGCTTTTCCTTCTAATATGACAGCCATTCCTAACAAAAGCCGGTGTCATAACCAAGATCACTCAGTTGGCTTATGCTTATTAAGTTATGTTGGATCCCTAGTTTGATTTGGGCTAGGTTCACTAACTTAGGATCATATGACCCATAATGTATAGGTCAGGGTCATACTTGTGTCCTAGAGTCTAGGCAAAGTCCTTAAAGTCAACATCACATGGACCAGCTATCAACAAGACTGCTAGAGACTCAATACTTAGAAGATTTCAAGACTCTGTAAATTGAGTTTTGCGTTCGTCCAACTCAGGTCGACGATTGTCGTGCTCAGCTCGACGATCTCAGAGTAAATTTTCTGAGCTGAGCTCGACGAACTTGGTACTCAAGTCGACAAAAACCTGGACACTACAACAACACTTCAAGTTCAGAAAACATCAAGATATTCTAAGTCCTTAGTATCAGACTTTGGTCGACAAACTTAGTTCTCAGCTCGACAAACTCTATTCTTGGGTCTACGAATCTTTGGACTACTACAGCATTCTGTCAAGACTATGTTCTCTAGTCTCAGTTTGACGAACCCAGTTCTCTGGTCGATGAATTTTGGACTTTGTACTTCAACACTTTCATTCAGAAATTATTCTAAGTCCAGACTGAACTCCAGTCGACGAACACATTTACCAGCTCAACAAACTTCACACACAGAATAGGCAAAGTTCAGAAGAGATAGCAGTTCAGTTTCCAGCTCGACGATCTTGGAACTCGCTCGACGAGCAGAATTTATCTGACCAACGAACACAGCAACTCAGCTTGACAAACTGTGAACTCAGGTTAACGATTTCTGCCATCTATTCGACGATTCCAGACTAAGTCATTTTCAGCCCTGTCCCCATTATTACTGCAATAATTCCTTGGTAATCAATGCTCTAACATTCTCTGAATATAACCATTAGAGGTGCATTGATTGGCATATTCTCCAGGATTATTGCTTGCCATTTTTCCACGGGACAGTTGGCGAAATTATTCAATGCTGCTTATTCTCTAGGCTGTCAGCATTGAATGTAGAAGGAATTCAAAATTCGAAAGTCCAATTTCATCAGGAAATATAAAAGAGATTTTTCTCTCTCTTTCTGATAGTACATGAGACAGATAGAAAGAAAGTTAGAAAAATATTCCAGAGAGAAGATTACTGAATCAGACAAGAATAACTCAACCCGTCTGGTCTTAGTCTGACACAAGATTTCTGATACTGAAGAAGAAGAATCTTCACAATATCAAATATCAAGTCTTCATTCTTCAAACTCTCCAGGACACTTCACAGGACAACAAATCTTCCATCTGTCAAAGAAGTTCCTGAAGATCTCTCTGATAAAGGCTGAAAGCTTGAAGGCCTACTCACCCTGTGCAAAGCTCCAGTTCTGCTGAACTCTTCTACATCTCAGGGGAAGCTTTGATAACATCACTGAATCCACATAGTCTTCTCATTATGATTGAGAAAATAAGACTTTCATCACTCTCTCATCCCCACCTCTGTAAAGGGTTGTCATCTCCCTTCAAAAGTGATTCCTGGTTACAAGTCACCGGATTAAAAGACTTGAGGATTTGGTTTTTGAGCACCTAATCAAAAGCTCATTGGTGTCAGGCACCTGATCAAAAACCTGAGTGGATTCCTACCAGTGTGGTAAAAGAGTGGATGTACCCAGGTTGGGGAACCACTATAAAATTTCTTGTGTCATCTGGTTGCCCTTTTTCTTTTTGTTCTTGCTGTGCTTGTGTTTTTAGGACTGCTGTGTGTTTATTTACTTTAGTTTAATTCTGCACATTTTAATTGCAGCAGAAGCTGTAATAGTTTTATAAGGACCTACAAATACTCTATTCACCCCCCTCTAGAGTATATTAGATCTAACATCACTTTCAATTGGTATCAGAGCAGGTTCCTTTGGTTGTACAAGCTAAACCTTGAACCAAAGATCCTTTGTTAGATCTAAACATTATTTCATTTTCATTTAGATTAAAAACACAGCCATGTCACAGAATAAGAATTATGCAAGCACCAGACCTCCAGTTTGCAACCTTAATAGGTTTGCCATCTGGAAGGCAAGAATCAAGTTGTACATGAACTCTATTGATGAAGACATCTGCAACTCTATTTTGATAGGTCCCCCACAGGCATCTACATCTACAACATCTTCCAGCAACAATGCAGTCTCATCACTTGAGTGGACTAAAGCCAGAAGAAAGCCAAGATTGTTGATGCCAAAGCCATGAACATATTGTCTCAGACTATGTCAGATGACATCTTTCAGAAGGTGGCTGAGTGCACCTCTGCAAAAGCAATCTGGGATTCACTCAATCAAATGGTTTCTCGCTCAGCAGATGAGAGGAAAGATAGAAGATCAAACCTCATCACACAATATGAAAACTTCAAGAAGGATGAGGCAGAAATAGTTTAAGTGATGTACAACAGGCTTAGCTCCATCATCAGTGAGCTAAGTACCTTAGATAAAGAAATCACCGTAACTGAAGTGAATGACAAGATCCTACTGTGCTTCCCAAGCTCATGGGACACCAAGATCTGGCCAATCAAAGAGGCCAGAAGCTTGAATGAGATTTCAACTGAATCTCTCCTGGGAAAGCTCAAATCTTATGAGCAGCTAATCAAGTCCAGAGAAGCAGTAGAACACAGGACTCCTCCTCCAGCAAGGAAAGAATAATCCATTGCATTCAAGGCTGCTGAAGAAACTGAAGCCCCAATAGTCAAGAAGAGCTAATGAGTCTCTTTGCCAAGAGATTCTTCAAAATGGCAAGGAAAGACTTCACAAGGAAGTCATCCAGAAATGACAGCCAACCAAGGTATGACAAAACCCCCACTAAAGAGGTAGTGTGTTTTGGGTGCAGGAAACTAGGACATTTCATGTCTGAATGTCCTGAAAATCAAAAGAAGGAAAGAAGAAGAGAGAAGGAATCAAGAAGCAAGCATTACAGCAAGCCCTCTTCCAGCAAGCACAAAAAGAAGGACAAAGGGTTTGTGGCTGAAACATGGAGTGACACAGAAGATGAATCCACATCTTCCAGCTCCAGTGAAGAAGAAGAGGAGGCCAAGGCAAAGGAGGTTTGCCTCATGGCAATTGATGCAAGCAGTAGCTGATCAGATACAGATGAATCTGATAATGAAGAAAACCTGTCAGCTGAAGATCAGGTAATAACTTCTTATGATTTTGAATCTGATGAATTTAAATTTGAATTAAAAACCTATGCTTAGATTTGATAAGCTCTGAGAAGGAAATCAAACTTCTCAGAGATAAATTGAATAATTTAGATAAAATCACTTCTGAAAATGCAACTCTATCAAGTGAACTGAAATCTGCAAATGAATAAATTACTTTTCTGAAATCAGAACTTAGCAAAGCTAAGATATTAGAAGAATCATTAAATGATAGAAGTTTAAAATTGCTAGATATAACCAGCACAGTAAATGCTAGAACTACTAACTGCAGATTAGGATTATGAGCCACATCAAGTGAACCAACCCTAATCAACGAAATCATCTTTCAAAACCTGTAAATTTTATCTCTGATAAAGGAAAGAAAAACATTGAACAAGTAAATAAGTTTAATAAAATTCTAGAACAAACTGAAGTTAAGGACAAAATTAAAAACCAGAAGAATGATAAAAATAACATATTCAGCAGTTATCGTCGAACCAGAACGACGATATAGGAACTGATTGTCGAACTCGAATG